>JAKSZU010000030.1:8111654-8751252 GCA_026018925.1 Tupaia tana
GATCTTCTCACCACACAAATCAGACGATGCCACTTTCCTGTGAAAAACCTCCAACCGATCAAGATCACACCCCCTCACCTCACCCATGGGGCCCGCAGGGTCCAGAGGGAGACCAGCCTGGCCGGGCTGCAGACACACTGGCCTTCCAACATGAGCTTCCACTCACCCCAGGGCCTTTGCACAGGCATCCCTACGGCCCAGACACCTTCCCTTCCCACCCCTGGCTTCCACAGTTCTTTTTTTTTTTTTTTTTTTTTAAGAATTATTTATTTAAGGGACCAGCACAGTTAGCGTAATGGCTATGTCTCTGGACTCCCACATAATCGACCGCGGTTCAAGTCCCAGACTCGGTGGCTTAAACTCACGCCGGGCGCGTGTGCGTGCGTGCCCAAGATCCCGAGAAGAGAATGGAGAAGGGATTGCAGTGTGGCCATTCCCCCTGGGAGGTGATTTCTCGCTTTCTGTCTCTCTGTCTCTCTCTGTATGTCTGGCGAGCGCACGCGCCCTATAGCAAAAAAAAAAAAAAAAAAACCTCTCCAAGAGGAAAAAAAAGAATTATTTATTTGATTTTATTTATTCATTTTATTTTCATTGGACCAAAGGACACAGAGAAAGACAGAGAAAAAGTGAGAAAGCAAGCCACCAGATCAGAGACTCGAACCGTGGTCAGCCACGGGGGAGTGTCCAGCGCCTTAACCACCACGCCACCTGCTGGTCCCCACAGTATTTTTTTTTTTTTTAACTAGAGAGTACATGAATGCATGAGCTCCCCAGAGAGAGACAGAGAGGGAGAAAAGAATACACCCTTCCATGGGACACGGTCATATCGCAATGCCCTCTCCTCCACTTCTCGCTCCCTTTGGGACTTTGGACACACACACACAAGCTACCAGGTCTGGGATTTGAACCACATACTCAGCCATGTGGGATCCAGATTAACTAGCACGGCACACAGCCGGCTCTTCATTTTCATCCTTGGATCACAACTTCTCTGGGAAGGCCTCACTGATCTCCTGGGATAAGCCAGGGGCCCCTCTGCCTTTCAAATACAAGGTTATTTCTGCTCCTCAGTTCGTCGTATTTTACACTCGTTCTGTCATTCTACGGCCAATGTCCTCTCTCCCACGAGACCAGTGCCTGTTTTCCCCAGAACATCCCCACGACAGTCCCGACCACGTAGCAGGTGCTCTATAAAGACGTGTGGAATAAATGAATGAATGAATGAATGCCCCAGATCTCGGCACTCCCAGACTCCCACGAACGGGTGAGACCGAGGCTCGCTCAGTGGAAGTCACACCAAGCCTCCTAACTTATCTTTTTTATTTTGTGTAAGGGGAATGTTTGCAACAGGGCACGTGCGCTCACCAGAGAGACAGAGAGGAAGGAAAGCGAAAAATCACCCCCCGGGGGGATGGCCACGCCGCAATCCCTTCTCCTCCATTCTCCTCTCGGGATCTTGGGCACGCACACACACGCGCCCAGCGTGAGTCTCAAGCCACTGGGTCAGGACTCCAGCTGCCGTCAGCCATGTGCGTCCAGCACGTTGACCACTGCGCCACCTGCTGGCCGCCTGATTTATCTTTTAGGACAGCAGTTCCAAACCCAGAGAAGTTGGGCACAATCTAGAAGTCTATTTGGCTATCATAACTTGGGGTGTTCCTGGCGCCTGTGAGTAGAGGCTGGGGGGCTGCAGCTAAACAGCCTGCCATGCCCAGCACGGCCCCCCCAGATGTCAATAGTGTGTGGCAGAGGAGCCCCGCTGAGGGGAGGCATCCGTGTCTGCACCCCAGTTTTGCAGATGTGCGTCCCAGGTAGTCCTGGGTGTCGGGGCTCCTTGACCGGAAGTGGCAGTCGTCACGTGGGATCCTCCCTGTCCCCTCATTCACTCTGCTTCCGCCATACTGTCTCAAGGCTGCTCTGCCTCAGGGTCTTTGAACTGGCTGTGCCCTCTGCAGGGAACGCCCTTTCTCTCCCACGCACACACGTGCACTCTCTACCATGAATAAAATAAATGCAACGTTTCGGGGCCAGCAGATGGCGTGGTGGGTAAGGCACTGGACTCCCATGTGGCCAACCATGGTTCAAGCCCCAAACCTGGTGACTTGCTTTCTCACTTCCTGTCTCTCTCTCCCGTCAAATTTTAGAAAGTAATAACGAGACCAGCAGTTGGTGTAATGGCTGTGTCGCTGGACTCCCAGGTAGTCAACTGCAGTTCAAGTCCTGGACCTGGTGGCTTAAACTCACACCGGGCGTGTGTGCATGCGTGCCCAAGATCCCGAGACGAGAATGGAAGAGAAGGAATTGAGGCATGGCCATCCCCCCTGGGGGGTGATTTCTCGCTTTCTGTCTCTCTGTCTCTGTCTCTGGTGAGCGCACGTGCCCTATAGCAAAAACCTCTTCAATAAATAAATAAATAACAACAATAATAAATTAAATTAATAATTCTTTAAAAAAAAATAAATGCAATCTTTTTTGAAAAATTATTTTATTTAATTTTATTTATTTGTTTGTTTATTTTAATTTGATCAGAGAGAGGCAAAGTGAGAGAGAGAGAGAAAGTGAGAAAGCAAGCTGCCTGGTCAGGTACTCAAACCACGGTCAGTCATGTGGGAGTCCAGCACCCTTAATCACCACACCACCCCCCAAAAAATAAATATGACTTTAAAAAAAAATGAAATAAATATTTCAGGCCAGCAGGTGGCATGGAGGCCAAGGTGCTAGAACCCACATGGCTAACTCCACAGTTCATGTCCCAGACCTGGCAGCTTGAAAAACATGCCAGACATGCGTGTGCGTGGCCAGAATCCCAGGAGGAAAAGGAAGGAGAATGAAGAAGAGTCGAGGAGAAGGGCCTACAGAATGATCATCCCCCCTTGGGTGATTTCTCACTTTCCCTCTCTCTCACTAGCAAACACACATGCCCTACAGCAAAAAATTAAAAAAAGAAAAAGAAGAAAAAGAAAAAGAAGAAGAAGAAGAAGAAGAAGAAGAAGAAGAAGAAGAAGAAGAAGAAGGTCAATGTTTAAGTGAAAGTACATGGGGACCAGCAGGTGGCATGGTGGTGAAGGTGCTGGACACTCCTACATGGCCGACCACAGTTCAAGTCCCGGACATGGTGGCTTGCTTTCTCACTTTCCTCCCCACCCGCCCCCGTGTCTCTCTCTGGTCAAATTAAAATAAAAATGAATGAATAAATAAATTTTTTTTTAAAAAAAAAAGAAAGTATAGTGTGGGGGCTGGCAGGTGGCAGGGTGGTTAAGGGCGCTGGACTGCCACATGGCTGATCACAGTTCAAGTCCCAGACCTGGCAGCTTGCTTTCTCATTCTCTCTCTCTCTCTCTCTCTTCCTCTATGGTAAATTTTTAAAAATAAATAAATAAAGTTAAATAAAATGATTCTTAAAAAAAAATGAAAGAAAGACAGTACAGCGTGGATGGACAGAGAGATGGAGACAGACAGAGAGCACTGATCACCACAACCCCTGAGTACACCCCACACTCAATCAGACCCTAGTGAACAACACCTAGAGGTCTGGCATCACTAGGTCACCCGCAGCAAGTCCCTTATCCCCACGGCAACTGGACCCTCACATGCCAGACCCCAACCATCCACGCCAGAACCACAGGACCCCACGGCAGCCAGAGTCACCAAGCTGCCTGCACCCCGGAGCAACCCCCTCCTTCACAGACCCCGAGAAAACCACCCCCGAGAACCCCAGAAGCCAGTCGTGCAGCAGCAGGCCCCCAAACAGCTGCCTCTCATCTTCATAACTTCATCCCCACAGAGTCAGCCCCGCACACAGACACCCCTAGCCTGCACACAGCTGGGCCCAACTGACCACAAGGACCCAGAACAAGATGGATTCTCCACACCTGTCTCCCCGGCAGTGGCCGCCAGACCCTCCCTGGTTCCCCAAGCACCGTCTTCAGAGCCCTCCAGGTGCCCACCCAGTCACACACACACACACGCGCGCACACACACATGCACACGCGGGGGTGGTCACCACAAGGACCAGCGTTGGGGTCTCTCCCAGCTGCAGGGAGCCCCAACCAGATGAATTCAGGCCAGAGCTGGGTGTGGGGCTGCACCCACAGGAGAACAGAGACAGTGAAGGAGGGAGAGCCCAGGACAAGACCGGGCAGAGGGCCGTGGGGAGAAATGGCCCAAGGAAGTCTTCCCAACACGGAGGCCAGCTCCGGGGTCTGCAGCCTGATGTCCCCAGCCCCGGGCCCCTCGGTGCCCGTGCTCAGCGCCTGGCTCTGGGCTCGTCCATTCCCAGACCCCTCTCCTTCCTCTCTGGAAACTGGGGGAGAGGAAGCAGACCCAAGGGGAAAGGACACCCCCAGAGCCGTGTAGACGCTCACCCTCCTCACCCCGTGAGTGGGGGGGTAGAGGGGGCAGTAGGCAGTGGCAGATGAGGAGACACAGAGACAGGGACAGGGAGAGAGACAGAGACCCAGAGAGAGAGAGACACACAGTGATAGATGCAAAGAGACACAGACAGTGGAAAGCTATTAAAGAACCCATAAACAGCCCAACCGGTGGCATGGTGGGTAAGGCAGCTGGATCCCACCTGGCCAACTGCACAGTTCACATCCCAGACCCAGCAGTTTCAAAAACACACTGGGCGCATGTGTGTGTGCATCCAAAATCCCAAGAGAAGAATAGAAGAGAAGGGATTGCAGTGTGGTCATCCCCCCAGGAGGCTGATTTCTCTCTTCCTTTCTCTGTCTCTCTCTCTAAAGGGTCACACACCCTAGAGCAAATTAAAAGGAGAAAAAAGAAGAAGAAGAAGAACTACAAAGGCCCAGACAGAGAGAGATAGGACCAGAGAGAGAACCAGGTTGAGAGGTTGGAGAGACCGAGACAGGGAGACGGAGTCAGAGTGGAGGCTGACAGAGGAAGGTGCTGAGTATGGGGTCCCCCAGGCTTCCCCAGGCCCCTGGATATTACCCCACCCAGCCAGCCCTCTACCTGTTCTCGGGGCTCCCCTCGTCCAGGCTCTACATCCCCAGCGAGTCCTGTGCGAGGCACATCTGTGCTCGGGGCCTCCAAACTCCTCCGCGCTGCAGGGAGTCGCTTCCGTGAAGGTGACACCCGGGGCCGCCAGCCTACAGCTGTGGCTTTTCCGCCAGGGCTGTCCCCCACCTGGTGTCTGCCCAGGGAGCAGGTGCAGGGGGCTGGCCCAGGCTCAGGGAGGTTCCCGAGAATCACACAGCCCATCTCCAGGGCACACAGGAAGGGGAACCAGCAGGGATAGCCACAAGAGGCCCAACCAGGGGTTCTGGGCTGGCCAACACCAGGGCTTCTCATTCCAACCCCCAAAGGCCTTTCTAGAAAGATCAGGAGGAAAAGGAAGGAAACTTTCTCGGTTTACATCAGAGGCTGCACCTCTGCGCAAACACCCTCTGTGGCTCCCAGTTAACTTTTAGATCTTCTAATTCCTTGGCCTGGATGGACCCTCCCTGCCCTGTCCAGCCTACTCTTCAGAGGAAACTAAAACACGAAGCAATTAAGTAACCTGCCCCCGGGGTAAACTGAGCCTCAGTCTTCAAGCGCAGTGATTTTTTTATTTTTTTTTCCTGATAGAAGGGCGTCCCAGGAAGACGGAACAGCCCATGCAGAAACTCAGAGGTGAGAGTCAGCCTGGGGAACCCAGGAAGGAGTCGCTTGTGGGAAAGAGTCCAGAGGTGGCCTCGGGGGTGACCACACTGCAGGGCCAGAGCAGAGCTCTGGAAATGCGGAAGGAGCCTGAGTCATGTTCCAGGCTGGAATAGAAAGCCATCCTGTGAACCCCCAGGCCTGTTTGGACTCGAGGAAGATTAAATGCATCTTGACTCGGGAACAGCGGCGCCTGGTGGGCACTGTGTGGAACTGCATCCTTCTTCACGGGTTTATTCCACGAGGGTTTCCTCCCTGCTGTATCTGATACCCAACCAGGCTCTTTCTTTTTTTTCTTTTAATTTTGCCAGAGGGCATGTGGGCTCGCTGGAGACAGACAGACAGACAGAAAGAGGGAAAGCAAGGACGGACCCCCTATGAAGCATGGTCACACTGCCATCCCTTCTCCTCCATTTCTCCCTCCTTTTAAGATTTAGCTTTAGGGCATGGAGGACCAGCAGGTGGCATGAGGTTAAGGCGCTGGGCTCCCACATGGCCACCCATGGTTCAAGTCCCAGACATGGTGGCTTGCTTTTTCTTTCTCTCTCTTTCTCTCTCTCCTTCTCTGTCTCTCTCTGGTGAGCACACATGCCCTATTGCAAAAATGTTAAAATAATAGTGGTAAATAAAATTAAATCAATAATTCTTTAAAAAACAAAAAAGATTTTGGGCATGCACACACACACACACACACACACGTGTGGAGTGTTTCTCAAGCCGTCGGGTCTGGAATCAAGCCACATCGCTGACCATGTGGGATCCAGCTTTCTTAACCACCACGGCAGTGGCTGATCTAGGGATCTTTATATATATATATATATATATATATATATATTATATATATATATATATAAAATTGTTTTTTAATTTTATTTATTATTATTCTTCTATTTGACCAGAGAGAGAAAGAGAAGGAGATTGAGAAAGCAAACTGCCAGGTCCGGGACTCGAACCATCATCAGCCACGTGGGAGTCCAGTATATTAACCACCATGCCATTTGCTGACTGCAAACCAGGATCATTTTTTCAATGTTCCCTTCCTACAAAATAATAAAACCGTAACCACAAAATAAGTGCGAACATTTAAAATTTGGTTATTGTCGGTTATAGTAGTATAGTATGTAAATAATTGCCCAGCAACTAAGTAAACTGTAATAAAACCAACATCTGCAAACAGCGTAATTTAGGGAGTCACTAAGTCAATTATGTAAAGGCATGATGTAATGTGAATTGGGACCAGCAGATGGAGTAGCGATTACATCACCGGTTCGAGTCCCGGATTCAGTGGCTTCAAAATCATGCTGGGCATATGTCCATGCACGCACAAGGTCCAGGAAAGAGAACGGAAGAGAAGGGATTGCGGCATGGCCATCCCCTCGGGGCGATTTTTCACTTTCTACCTCTCTATTTCTCTCTGTCTCTCCAGTGAGTGCACCAGCCTATAGCAAAAAATCTCTCAAAAAAAAAAAAGTAGGCTTCAGGCCAGCGGGTTGTGTGGTGGTTAAGGCCTTGAATCCCACATAGCCAGCAACACAGTTTTAGTCCCAGACCCGGTGGCTTGAAAATCACACCAGGCGCTGGTGCATGCCTGTTTAAAATCCCAGGAGGAGAATGGAGAAGGAATTGCGACATCCTCATTGTTCCCACCCCGGCGGGGGGGCAGGTGATTTCTCACTTTCCTTCTCTCTCTGTCTCTATTGAATGTGTGCACCTCATGGCAAAAAAAAAAAAAATCTAAAAAGAAAAAAAAGAAAGAAAGTGTCCATAATTCCAATCACTTTAAAAACATGATTTAGGAGCTGGCAGGTGGCATGATGGTTAAGGACGCTGGACTCCCACATGGCTGACTGCAGTTCAAGTCTTGGACCTGGTGGCTTGCTTTCTCACTTTCTCTCTCTCTCTCTCTCTCTCTCTCTCTCTCTTCTCTCTCTCTCTCTCTCTCTCTCTTTCTCACTCTGTCCCTCTCTGAACAAATTAAAATAAGTAAGTAGGGACCAGCGGGTGGCGTGGTGGTCAAGGTGCTGGACACTCCCACATGGCCGACCAGGGTTTGAGTCCTGGACCTGGTGGCTTGCTTTCTCACTTCCTCTCTCACTCTCACCCTCTGTCTCTCTCTGGTCGAATTAAAAAATCAATGAATGAATAAATAAAAAATAAAATAAATAGTTATTAAAAAAAGAACGATTAAAAAAATAAATAAGTAAATAAAGTTAAATAAAGTAATTCTTTAAAAATATATATGATTCATTGTTATGGACACTACAGCCAAAGTGGAAAGAGGGTGGGAGGGGAAGAGAGCAGGAAAGGAAATTTGGGGGGGAAATGGAGAGGTAAGGCATTTGTGGGACGCGGATATGGTTTATTACCTGTTGATGAGGACGTGTGTATGTTCTCCTGGGCTGGACTGAGGTGTGTGTCATGCTGGGTAAAGTCTCTTTACAATCTGAATGATGTATAGCGATGAAATGTATAAATAATTATTAAAATTAATAAATTATATATATATACATATATATGATTCTAATTTAGTACTATAGTTTATGTATGAAATAAAAGGTTCCACAGATTAGAGTATGAATGTCTTTAAGAGATCAACATTATTCTGCCGGGAACCAGCAGTTAGCGTAATGGCTATGTCGTTGGACTCCCACATAGTCGACCGCGGTTCACGTCCTGGACCCGATGGCTTAAAACTCACGCCGGGCGCGTGTGCGTGCGTGCCCAAGATCCCGAGAGGAGAATGGAGGAGAAGGGATTGCGGCGTGACCATCCCCCCTGGGGGGTGATTTCTCGCTTTCTGTCTCTCTGTCTCTCTCTGTCTGTCTGGCGAGCGCACGCGCCCTACAGTGAAAACCTCTCCAAAAAACAAACAAACAAACAAAAACCACGCCGGGCGTGTGTGTGTGTGCATGCCCAAGATCCCAAGAGGAGAATGGAGGAGAAGGGATTGTGGTATGTCCCCCTGGGGGGTGATTTCTCGCTTTCTGTCTCTATGTCTCTCTCTGTCTGTCTGGCGAGCGCACGCGCCCTATAGCAAAAACCTCTCAAAAAAAAAAAAAAAAAGAATTACTTTTTTATTTAACTTTATTTATTTATTTATTTATTTTAGTTTGACCAGAGAAGGACAGAGCGAGAGAAAGCAAGAGAGAGGGAAAGTGAGAAAGCAAATCACCAGGTCCAGGATTCAAACCATGGTTGGCTGTGTGGGAGTCCAGTGCCCTTAACCACCATGCCACCTGCCGACCCCTCCTGTTGTATTCTTGTACTGAAAAACCTCATTGTAGGGACCAGCGGGTGGCATGGTGGTTAAGGCGCTGGACACTCCCACATGGCCAACCACGGTTCAAGTCCTGGGCCTGGTGGCTTGATTTCCCACTTTCTTTCTCTCTGTGTCTCTGTCTATGGCAAAATTAAAAAATAAAAAATGAATCAATAAATAAAATTAAATAATTCTTTTAAAAAGAAAAAGAAAAACCTCATTGTATCCTCACGAATATGTACAATTAGTTCGTCATTTTTTTTATTCGCTCTCAAGGGAGAGACAGAGAGAACACTGCGTAAGGGATGTGGTCACACCACAATCCCTTCTCCATCACCCCACCCTCTCAGGATTTGAGACATGCACACACAAGTGCCCGGGAGGCGATTCAAACCGTGGTCAGCCATGTGGGGTCTGAGCTACCTGAACAGCACCTCGCCAGTGTGCTACAGGGCTGACCTATATGTTTATCTGAGTTTTTAAATTTTAAAATACACAGACAATACGAAAACAGTCCCCAATTTATGGAGGGTTGACTTCGGATTTTTATTTTATTTTACAATGGTTCAAAAGCAATTTCATTCCGTGGAAACCGGAACTCTATCGTAAGTCGAGGGGCACGAATTTATGTCAACAGAGGAGTATTAAATGCATTTTCTCAATTTATGATAGGTTTGCGAGACGTAACCCCCCAACCTAAGTCCAGGAGCACCTTGGGTTTCAGAGCCACAGATTCTACTTTATCCACACAGAGCCGCTAGGTGGCAGCAGTTCTCCGGTTCAAGCTCGTGTTAAGACATCAGCATGTTTCCACTTTAAAAAAAAAAAAAAGTGAATGGTGATTGAAAATAGGAGCTACTGGGGCCAGCAAGTGGCATGGCGATGAAGACGCTGGACCCCACATGGCTGACTGCGAAGGACACAGTGGCTTGAGAAACACACCGGGTGTGTGTGCGTGTGCCTGCGTGCCCAAACTCCCAGGAGGAGAACAGAGGAAAAGGGATTGCAGTGTGGTCATCCCCACCTGGGAGGTGATGTCTCACTTTCTCTTTCTCTGTCTCTCTCTGTATGTCTCTCCACTGAGCGCACATGGGGCTATAGAGCGCATGCGCTCACCAGAAAGACAGAGAGAGACAGAGAGACAGAAAGCGAGAAATCACCCCCCAGGGGGGATGGTCACGCCGCAATCCCTTCTCCTCCATTCTCCTCTCGGGATCTTGGCCACGCACGCACACGCGCCCAGAAAAATAAGTGAGTCTTAAAAAAAAAGAAAAAGAAAAAAAGACTGACAGATGGCATGGTGGTTAAGGCAGCTAGACTCCCACATGGCTATCTGAGGTTCAAATCCTGGACCTGGCAGCTTACTTTCTCACTTTTCTTCTCTCTCTCTCTCTCTCTCTCTCTCTCTCTCTCTGGTCAGCTTAAAAAAATAAAATAAAATAAAATGACAATGAGGGACCAGAAGTTGGCATAATGACTACGTTGCTGGAGTCCCAGGTAGTCGGCCACTATTCGAGTCCCGGAACCGGTGGCTTAAACTCACGCCGGGCGCATGTGCGTGCGTGCCCAAGATCCCAGGAGGAGGAGAAGGGATTGCGGCGTGGCCATCCCCCCCGGGGGGGTGATTTCTCGCTTTCTGTCTCTCTGTCTCTCTCTTTCTGGCGAGCACACGCGCCCTATAGCAAAAACCTCTCCTCAATAAATTAATTAATTAAATGAATGAAATAAATTATGTAGTTCTCTTAAAGAAAGAAAACAAGACGGGTTCCCCAAGGCATGGCCCCTCCCCACTCACCCGCAGAAGGAGGGTTGAGAGCGTGGGTTCAGAGGGCAAAAGCTCAGACCAGGACAGGCCCTGAGCACAGAGGCCCTGGGAACTCAGGCATCTCCCGGAGAGGGCGGAGGGCGGAGGGCGGAGGGCTCTGGGCTTCCCGCAGGTCGTGGGAGAGGCCGGCCCTGAGTCTGCATCTCAGGAGTCACTGACCCCAGCTGACATCAGGGTAACATCTGATGGGGCAGCCCCAGCCAGAAAGCAGCAGCCCCGGCAGGGCTCTCACACACCCACAGAGAGGGGTTGTTTTTTTGTTCTAGAATGTTCTGTCAGAGGGCGCATGCACTTGCCAGAGAGACACAGAGACAGAGAGGGCAAGTGAGAAATCACCCCCTAGAGGGAATGGCCACATCGTGATCCCTTCTCCTCTATTCTCCTCTCAGGATTTTGGACACACACACATACACGCGCACACACGCACACACACACCTGGCATGTTTCTCAAGCATCCAGGCCTAGGATTCACACACACACACACACACACACACATCACACTCACTGCACATGATTATGACATCATTTTTTTAAGAATTATTTTTATTTAACTTTATTTTTTTTGAATTATTTTATTTAACTTTTATTTATTATTGCATTTATTTTCAGTTTGATGATCAAACTTGAAGCCATGTGGGAGTCCAGCCTTTAACCACCACGCCACTTCAGAGATTTGATCAAAGAAGAGCAGAAAAGGTGAGAGAAAGTGAGGAACAAGCCACAAGGTCTGGGCTTGAACTGTGGTTAGCCATGTAGGAGTTCAGCGCCCTTAACCACCACGCCACCTGCTGCTGGGCCCCGGATGCAGGGTTGGAGCTGGGACCCAGAGGACGGTAAGAAAACAGGCTTGCTTTCTCTCTCCTCCCCCCCTCACTCTGTCCCTCTCTGGTCAAATTAAAATAAATAAATAAATGAATAAAGTTAAATAAAATAATTCTTTTAAAAAGTCAAAAGAAGGAAGGGAAGAGAAAACAGCCCTAAGGCCTTAAAGACTTAAGTGGCAGAAGTGGGACTAGAACCCAGGCAGTCCAGCTTCACAGACTTCCTCACCACTGTGCAATTTTTCCCTGGGCTTATCCCTTTGCACACCCACAAACACACACAACAGCCAGCACACGTACACAGGAACACATCCGTGGGGTTGGGGCGTGTTCATTGCAGAAGCTAAGGGTGGGCGTGTCTGTGTATAATTCTTTCCGTTTTGCTGTATGCCGGAAAGTTTTCGTAACATTGAGAAATCTGTCTTCCCATACGAGTCACATCTCTCTCTTATTTTCAGTCTACATAATGTAATGTCTGAATCATTGTACACATTTATGGGGGACAGTGTGATTTGGGGCTATGCACACACACTGTGTAATGATTAAGTACAATGTTCATTATCTAAACATCTGACGCTATTTAATTGCCAGACTGCCCCAGAGAGAGAGAGAGAGAGAAAGAGGAAGAGAGGGAGAAAGCGTACCCCAGGTGGCTAGGTCACCCACAATCCATTTTCCTCCATTTCTCCATCCTGTTGGGATTTGGGGTACACCCATACACTCACTCATATTTTTCACTTATATTTTTCAAGCTACCGGGGCCAAGATTCGAATCATGGAACTGCTGGTCCCTTTTTCTAGAGAACATTTAAAATCCTAGGACCAGCAGGCAGCATAATGGTTACGTCACTGGACTATGGTGTAGTCAACCGTGGCTCGAGTCCCGGACCCGGTGGCTTGAAACTCACGCCGGGCACGTGTGCATGCATGCCCAAGATCCTGAGAGGAGAATGGAGAAGAAGGGATTGCGGCGTGGCCATCCCCCCTGGGGGGTGATTTCTCACTTTCTGTCTCTCTGTCTCTGTCTGGCGAGCGCACGCGCCCTATAGCAAAAGCCTCTCTAAAAAAAAAAAAAAAAAAAAAAAAAACCTATCTACCGGGCCAGCAGGTGGCATGGTGGTTAAGGGTTAAGGCACTCTCACATCACCGACCATGGGTTACACCCCAGACCCAGCGGCCTGAAATTCACACTGTGTGTGCACGCATGCCTGCCCCAAATCCTTGAATGAGGATGGGGAAGAAGGGATTGAGGCATGGCCATTCCCCCCGGGAATGACATCTCACTTTCCCTCACTCTGCCTCTCTCTGTCTCTGGCAAGCCTATGCACCCTATGGCAAAAACCTAAAAAGAAGAATGTTAATAAAGAAATCAAATCCTTTCTTCTAGTTATTTCGAAACATACATGAAGCAGTTATTAACTGTAATTTTCCTGTTAAGATGACCCAGCAAGGTCACTCTGGCGCAGACCTGCTTGGGCGTATGTGCTTGCTGGAGAGACAGAGAGAGACAGAGAGACGGAAAGCAAGAAATCACCCCCCAGGGGGGATGGCCACGCCGCAATCCCTTCTCCTCCGTTCTCCTCTCGGGATCTTGGGCACGCACACACAAGCTGGACTCTCACAGGACCGACCACAGTTCAAGTCCCAGACCTGGGGGCTTGAAACACACGCCGGGCACATGTGCATGGGTGCCCAAAATCCCGAGAGGAGACTGGAGGAGAAGGGATTGCAGCGTGGCCATCGCTCCTAGGGGAGTGATTTCTCACTTTTCGTCTGTCTCTCTTTCTGTCTCTCCGGTGAGCACACATGCCCTATAGTAAGAAAAAAGAAAAGAAAAAAATAGGCAAAAGATCTGAATAGATATTTCTCTGAAGGAAGAATACAAAAGGCCCGGATGGAAGATGCCCAGTAGCACGGTCATCTGATAAACCCAATCAAAGCCACCACCGTGAGATCGCACTGCACGCCCGACAGATCGACTAGACTCAGCAGGGCAGAGAAGGGGCCAGCCGCAGTGCTGCCGTGGGAATACGGGGCCCTGTAATGCTGAATCCACGCGGAAGGTCCCCGGTTCGGATCCTGAGGTCTCCCAGTACACCCCGGGTACAGGTACTCTCAACCCCATGCCAGCCGGCAGAGGCTGGGGGTAGGTCTCAGCCTCAAGACCCTGTCGTGGGAGTGCCTCTCTCTCTCTCTCTCCCTCTCTCTCTCTCTGTCTATGAGGAAATAAACAAATAAACTTTTTTAAAGAATTATTTTACTTTAACTTGACTTTTTTTTGAGGGGGGGTTTGCTATAGGGTGCGTGCACTTGCCAGAAAGACAGAGACAGAGAGACAGAAAGAGAGAAATCACCCCCCAGGGGGGATTGCCACGCCGCAATCCCTTCTCCTCCATTCTCCTCTCGGGATCTTGGGCACGCACGCACATGCACCTGACATGAGTTTAAGCCACCAGGTCCGGGACTCGAATTGTGGTTGACTACATGGGAGTCCAGCGACATAGCCATTACGCCCACTGCTAGTCCTGATTTATTTATTTTTAATTTGATCAGAGAGGGATAGAGTGAGAGAGAGGGAAAGTGAGAAAGCAAGCCACCGAGTCCGGGAATCGAACCTTAGTCAGCCATGTGAGAGTCCAGCGCCTTTAACCACCACACCACCTGCCGACTCCACAGCAAATTCAATTTCTAAACATTCATTTATATAAAAACTAGCAGAGAAGAGCAAGCAGTGGGAGAACACAGAGAAATCAGACCCCTACGAGCTGCTGGTAGGGAAAATAATGGTGCCGCCGCCATGGAAAATCCTTTGGCAGTTCCTCAAAAAGCTCAGCGCGGAGTTCTATGACTCAGCAATCCCACTCCCAGTCCGTGCCAAAAAAGAATTGAAAACAAGTATTCAAACAAATACTTGTACAGGAATGTTCACAGCCGCGTTATTCACAATAACCAAAAACAGACACAACTCACGCTGTCCGCCAACGGACAAACAGATGCACAAAATATGGAAAACATCTACACAAGGGAATAGTATTCAGCCATCAAAAGGGATGTCGTTTGGCTATCTGCTTCACACCTGGAGGGACCTCGGAAACACGCTGACAGAGAAGGGCCAGTCTCGAAAGAACACTTGTCATATTACTCCCCTTCTCTGAAATTCTAGAATAGATAGAACTACAGACAGGAAAAAAAAAATTGTTTTTCTTGGAGAGTTTTTTTTTTTTGCTATAGGGCGCGTGCGCTTGCCAGAAAGACAGAGAGAGACAGAGAGACAGAAAGCGAGAAATCACCCCCCAGGGGGGACGGTCACGCCGCAATCCCTTCTCCTCCATTCTCTCTCGGGATCTTGGGCACGCACGCACACGCGCCCGGCGTGAGTTTAAGCCACCAGGTCTGGGACTCGAACCACGGTGGACTACATGGGAGTTCAGCGACATAGCCAGTATGCTAAGTGCTGGTCCCAGGAAAAAAAAAATTAGGAACTATTTTATTTAACTTTATTTTGTTTTATTTTATTTTATTTGACCAGAGAGGGACAGAAAGAGAGAGAGAAAGACATGGAAAGTGAGAAAGCAAGCCACCAGGTCTGGGATTCAAACCATAGTCAGCCATGTGGGAGTCTAGCACCCTAACCACCATGTCAGTTGCCGGCCCCCAGATACAGAAAATTTAGGCCTAGGAGACAGAGGAGAATAAAGAGTGATGGCTAAGGAGTTCAGGGTTTCTTAGAGCGATGAAAGTACTCTAAAACTATGTAACAATGGGGCCCAGCAGGTAGCACGGTGATTAAGGCACTGGACCCCCACATGGCTAACACGGTTCAAATCCTGGACCCAGCGACTTGAGAATCACACTGGGCATGTGTGTGTGTGTGTGCCTAAAAAAATCCAAGGGGTGGGGGCTAGCAGATGATGTAGAGGTGACGTCACTGGACTCCCACATGGCCGACCGTGGTTCAAGTCCCAGACCTGGTGGCTTGAAACTCACACTGGGCATATGTGTGTGTGCCCAAAATCCCAGGAGGAGAATGGAGGAGAAGGGATTGTGGTGTGGCCATCCTCCCTGGGGGATGATTTCTCGCTTCCTGTCTCTGTCTCTCTTCAGTAAATACATGTGCCCTATGGCAAAAACCTAAAGATATATGCATATTTATAAAACAATGGTTGCACAACTCAGTGAATTCATTAAAACCATTTAAAGACAGAGTCTAAATGGAGTGAATCGCATAATATGTAAAGTATATCTGAAAGCTGTTTAAGAGAGAGGAGCTAGCAGGTGGCATCGTGGTTAAGGGACTCCCCCACTGCTGACCACGGTTCAAGTCCCGGACCTGGTGGCTTGCTTTCTCACTTTCTCTCTCTCTTTCTCTCTGTCTCTCTCAGATCAAACTGGAAAATAATAAGAATAATTAATAAAGTTAAATAAAATCATTCTTTTTAAAAAAGAGAGAGGGACAAAGAGCCAGGATCCCTAGACATTTACACAAGCTAAATGAATATGTTCACACAAAACCTACACATAGGGCCAGCCCATGGCGTAGTGGTTAAGGCGCTGGATCCCACATAGCCAACTGCATGGTTCAAATCCTGGACCCTGTGGCTTGAAAAATACACCTGGCACATGAATGTCTATACCCAAAATCCCAAGAGGCGAATGGAAAAGAAGGGATTGTAGTGTGGCCATCTCTCCTGGGGGGTGCTTTCTCTCTTCTCTCTCTCTCTCTCTCTCTCTCTCTCTCTCTCCTCTCTCTCTCTTTCTCTCTCTCTCTCTCTCTGTCTCTCTCCCTCTCTCTCTCTCTCTCCTATGAGCACACATACCCCATAGCAAAAATTAAAAAAATAACTTGTACATAAACGTATATAACAAAATTGCCTACGATTGCCCCCAAATTTGGCTGTTCATCGTCGCCAAAAATTGGAAACAGAAGATACATCCACACCACAGACTACTACTAAGCAATCAAAAGGGAACCCCGCCCCATAGCCTAGTGATTAGGGAAGCTGAATCCCACATGGTTGACTCCAGGGGTTCGAGTCCCAGCCCCAGAGGCTTGAAAAACACACCAGGCACGTATGCATCTGTGCCCAAAACCCCAAAAGGAGAAGAAAACAAAGAAGGGGTTGCAGTGTGACCACTTCCATTGAGGGACTTACTCTCTCTCTCTCTCTCTCTCTCTCTCTCTCTCTCTCTGTCTCTCTCTCTCTCTCTGTCTCTCTCCACCAAGCACACATGCCCTCCAGCAGCTAAAAAGAATAATCATAACTGAGCAGGAAGGAAAGGGTTGTTTATACTGCTGCAATCCACTTCCTCACCTCCCATCCAGCCGGCCCCCACCCTGCTCCCCTGCCCGCCAAGGTCAGGGTTTGTCTGGGGACAAGGATTGAGGTGGGAGGAGCTAAGCTGGCCTTGGGGCGGTTTGAAGAGCTCCTCCCAAGGGGGGGTGACGGCAGGGGCAGCTGGGTGGCCAGAAGCCGGTGAGGGCAGAGCGTGACAGGGGTGGCTTTGAGCCCGGGGCTGAAGGCAACAACAGCGTGACATCCCACTGCAGGCTGGCTCCTGGGGAGGCCTTGCCTCTGCAGAAGCGCTCCCGCAGTCCAATCTCGGGGTGAGGCCTGGCGTGGCAAAGTCCCTGGGGTCCCCACAGCCCGAGGAAGCTAGAGAGCGTGGGCAGGAGGAGGTGGAAAGTGAAAGGCTGGGAAGTTGAGATGCTGCAGCCGCCGCCGGCTGCAGAGGGGCCAGTCGGACACAGCCGCTCTGGCCTGTTTACTTTCAGAGGAAGAAGGAAACTGGGGGCCAAGCTGCGGCCTCCCGCTGGGACACTAGCCTGGAGGCTGCAGGGGGTAGGGGCAGCCAAAGGCCTCAGCTGCTACTGACCTACCCCTGCGCCTTGTCCCAGGGGACTCCGAGGTCTTCTTCACAGAAGATGCGCCTGCCCTGAGACCCCACCTGCCTCTCTGCCTCCCCAATACCCTCACCCCCACCCCCACCCCCAGGCTTCTCAAACCCAGCCCCCAGCCCTGCCTGGGCTGACCCCAGCCCTGCCTGGGCTGACCCCAGCTCAGGGGGTCCTAATTTGGCCAGCCCAGAGTTCGCAACCCCACTGGGCCAGCCCAGCGAGCTGCGGGATGCCAGCCTTGTTCTCTGGGGGAGGAGGAGGCCGAACCTCTGATGCCTGGCCAGAAACCTTTCTGCCTAAAATTCCACCATTCCAGTTCCCCTTCGGGATAAAGCTGTGTTTTCTGTATCTCTTCCAGCAACCCCGAGCACCCCCTACAGAATGCTTTAGGTTAAAAAAAAGAAGAAGAAGAAGAAGAAGTCCAGGGGGCAAATACGTTTTGGAAAACGGTACAAAGCCCACAAGTATGTTGAAGGCTCTGATAAGGCCTGCATGGACTATGACCCTGTTTGGTTTTGCTTAATCCCCTCCTTGGCCATAGTCCCAGGTAACGTACCCTGAGCATCCAAGGCCCCAATTAGCCCCACATCATGAGACAGGGAGGGAAGACGGAGGCAGCGAAGCTGCAGAGAGCATGAGTAGGTCCAGCTGCACCCGGGTGGGCGGGGAGCGGTCCAAGCCAGGCCCACATGCTGCCCTGAGAGACCAGAAATGTCCCTCCTCCAGGCACTGGAAGGGGACTTGGCCTCTTTGCTCCAGTTCCTGGCTCTCTGGATAAATCCCCAGACTTTTGCCAAGATCTCAGGTCCCCCCAGAGCGATATTCCCAGCTCTGAAACCCCCAGCCCTGGCTCCGATGGGTACAGTCACACGTGTTTGCCACCAACAGCATTCCCAGCTTCCGGGGCACTGTCGGTAGCATACTGGGCTACAGAGCTGGAAGCCACACACCAATAGTGGTTCGAGTCCCGGGATCAGTTGCCCTGAAGACATGCCCGGCGTGTGCACATGTGACCAGGGTATTGGACGAGCAGAAGAAAGGGATCGAGGCTCAGCTGCCTTCCCTCTGCATAGTCAGATAATCAGTGACTTTTTTTTTTTAAAGAATTATTTTATTTAACTTTATTTATTCATTTATTTATTTTAATTTGAGAGAAACAGAGTTAGAGAGAGAGAGAGAGAAAGAAAGTGAGAAAGCAAGCCGCCAGGTCCAGGACTCAACTGCAGTTGGCTATGTGGGAGTCCAGCGCCCTTAACCACCAAGCCACTTGCCAGCCCAATTGGTGACTTTTTTAAAAAAAAAGAATTATTTTCTATCATTATTATTATTATTATTATTATTATTTTGGAGAGGTTTTTGCTATAGGGTTCATGTGCTGGCCAGAGAGACAGAGAGAGACAGAGAGACAGAAAGCGAGAAATCACCCCCCAGGGGGGATGGCCACACTGCAATCCCTTCTCCTCCATTCTCCTCTCGGGATCTTGGGCACACACGCACACACACCCAGCATGAGTTTAAGCCACTGGGTCCGGGACTTGAACCGTGGTCGACTACATGGTAGTCCAGCAACACAACCATTACACCATCTGCTGGTCCCAACACATACATTGTTTTCAACCAAGAACCTTACATTGTCATATCTTTCAATGTTTTTCCCTAAGGGCCCCACTCCACACTCTCTGGTGTCTACACTAATCCTCTTTACTATTAAGTCTTTGACTCTTTCAATTCCTGCCAAAGAGTGCTGACACTCGGTATAGACTGAGCAGGGATATACAGTGTGTGTCTTCAGAGTGTGGCTTATTTCACTTAGCACTACATCTTCTATATTCTTGGGCCAGCAAGTGGCATGGTGATCAAGGTGCTGAATTCCCCTGCGGCTGACAATGGTTTAAGTCCCAGACCCAGAGGCGTGAAAATCACAACAAATAAATAGATGAATAAATAAATAAATGTTTGTTTTTACAAATCTAGGGCAGAGCATGGCTGGAGCTGGCCTTGAGTTCTGAGCGCAGGGTAATAATGTATCGATATACTTTGTATCAAATGACAATGATACTATTCTTTCCAGTTGAGTAGTACTCAGTTATATGCATGTGTGCCACTTTTTTAATTGTTTTATTTTTTAGAGATTTTTGCCTTAGGGTGCCTGTACTTGCTGGAGAGAGAGACGGAGAGAGACAGTAAGAGGGAAAGTGAGGCATCACCCCGTTCAGGGGGAATGGCCATGCCGAAATCCCTTCTCCTCCACTCTCCCCCTGGGATTTGGGCACACATGCACATGTGCTCAGAGTGATCCTCAAGTCACCGAGTTCGGGACTCAAACTGCAGTCGGCCATGTGAGAGGTCAGCGATGTAACCACTTCGCCATCTGCTGGTTCCTTTCTTTCTTTTTCTTTTTATAAAGAAGTTTTGCCTTAGGGTGCCTGTGCTCACTGGAGAGAGACAGTGAGAGGGAGAGTGAGAAATCACCCCCCAGGGGATGGCCACACTGCTCCTCCATTCTCGTCCTAGGATTTGGGGCACACATGCACACATGCACATATGCCCCGTGTGATTTTCAAGCTGCCAGGCCCAGGAATGGAACCGCAGTTAGCCACGAGGGAGTTCAGCACCTTAACCAGCTCACCACCTGCTGGCTCCAGTGTGCCACATTTAAAAAAAAAAAAAAAAAAAAAAAAGAACAGTCATCAGTTCTTGGGCACGTAGGTTGGTTCCAGGTCTTTTTTTTTTTTTTTAATTTTTTAAATTATTTTATTTATTCACTCATTTATTTTAATTTGACCAGAAAGAGACAGACAGACAGAGAGAGAAAGAGAGAGAGGAAGCCACCAGGTCTGGGACTCGAACCATGGTTGGCCACGTGGGAGTGTCCAGCACCTTAACCACCACGCCACCTGCTGGCCCCGGTTCCAGGTCTTAACTACTCCACCCAGAAGATACCTGATCTCATCAGGCGTTGTAAAGGTTACAAATTACAATAATAGTAATTCTCCAGTCAGTCCAAGCTGATTTAGGTCAAAAGAGGATGCACTGGCCACAGCAGCTTTCAGTTTGCCAGCAGTTAGCGTAATGGCTATGTCACTGGACTCCCACATAGTCGACCGCGGTTCAAGTCCCAGACCCAGTGGCTTAAATTCACGCCGGGCGCGTGTGCGTGCGTGCCCAAGATCCCGAGAGGAGAATGGAGGAGAAGGGATTGCAGCGTGGCCATCCCCCCCGGGGGGGTGATTTCTCGCTTTCTGTCTCTCTGTCTGTCTCTGTCTGTCTGGCGAGCGCACGCGCCCTACAGCAAAAACCTCTCCAAAAAAAAAAAAAGAAGAAGAATTATTTTAATTAACTTAATTTTTAAAAATTTATTTATTTTATTTGATCAGAGGGGGACAGAGTGACAGAGGTGGGGGAGTGAGAAAGTAAGCCACCAGGCCCAGGACTCAAACCATGGTCAGCCATGTGTAGTCCAGCGCCCTTAACCACCATGCCACCTACCGGCCCCTCAGCTTCATTCTTTTTTTTTTGGAGAGTTTATTTTTTGTTTTTGTTTCTGTTTTTGTTTTTTTGCTATAGTGAGCATGCATTCGCCAGACAGGCAGAGAGAGACAGAGAGACAGAAAGCGAGAAATCAGGTCTGGGGCTTGAACCACAGTCGACTACATGGGAGTCCAGCGACATAACCATTACGCTAACTGCTGGTCCCACCCAGCTTCATTCTTATAAGCAGCCTTCCCGGGGACTCAGATGCAATAACCTGTTTCCCAGGGCTCCTGCAAAAGCCCCAACACAACTCATTGGCTGAGTAGGTACCATGCCCATGCCCCAACCAGCCCGTAAGGCCACATGCCCCAGAGGGAGGAGACACCCCCCAGCAACTCTGGAGTTGTGGTGGGAAGGAGAGGGAGTGGACGGAAGAGCCAACATTCCGTAGAATAATTACAGTAAGAACTGTCATAGAGGGGCCGGCAGGTGGCGTGGTGGTTGAAGCGTGGGACTCCCCCATGGCTGACCACGGTTCGAGTCCAGTACCTGGCCGCTTGCTTTTGCACTCTCCCTTTCTCTCTGTCTGTCTCTCTCTGGTCAAAATGGAAGAATAATGATAATAAATAAAATTGAAAATAAATACATCTTTTTAAAAAATTCGCATAGCTAGTAAGTGACAGAGCCTAGGGACGCCTGGTTCAAACCAGCCCTGAAATTCCCAGGGCTGGCTGGAGACCGCCTATCACAGGGGCAGGTGGTAGAATCACCGACTGATGCCAAAACTTCCCGTGAAAGTGAGCATCCAGGCAGCCGATGTCTCTGATGGGGGACGAGGGACAAGGAACGGGCAGGGCAGCCCAGGCCCAGCTTTCAGAAGCAGGACATGAAGGGACACTAGAGGCCAGAGTCTTGTCCCTTACAGCGGGAGCAGACATGAGAGTGGGCTGCCCCTCTGGCCTGGAGTCCCGAGAGGCTGCAGTGAGGATGAGGTGATGCACCCCGGGAGTCTGGCATTACCAGCACATGAGCCACGGCAGGTCATTTCAAGCTCAAGGGGCAATTCGAGGTAGAGGCTTCTCTACTTGGGTCTCCCCTCCCACCCCACAGCCACAGGCACCTAACAGATGTTGGCGGCTCAATGCCCCCCCCCTCCTCCTCCAGACTCCCTGCTGTTGAGCTGAGTAAACCCAAAAGGCAAACTCCGCCAGCTCTGTGGGGACCCTGCCTGGAAATGTGAGGTCGACAGGGTCAGCACCCTGCCCTTTCCTGGGGTTCGAATCCTGCCTCCCCAAGTCACCCTCACCAAGCACTTATCCGAGCTCATTTACTGAGCAACCCGACACCAGCGGGGGGGCCCCCGTTGGGCTGGAATTTTTTTTCCCTCTCCCCCCCCCCCTTCCCTGGCTTCAGTTTCCTCATCTGTACAATGGGACCCGCCAAGCCCACCACACAGAGGCCTTAAATAAACCATAGAAGGGTTCCGGACAGGCCCAAGGCGGATCAAATCCCCAGAGGGGAAGCTCCGGGCAGGCAGCGCAGCGTCGGGATGTTCGCCCGCCCCCGGGCACGGTGCCTGGCACACGGGAGGCGCCCCGCTTGGTGGAGACAGGACCTCAATAAGTAACAGCTGTGGCGGGGCTGCAGCGGAGGGGGTGGCGCCCCTCCACTGCTCCTTCCCCTACCCCTACCCCAGCTCTCCCCTTCCCCAAGCCCCCACCTCCTCCCACTCTCTTTCATGCAAACTCCCCCTCCCAACCACCCGGTTCCCCTCCTCCTCGTTCCCGACCCCTACCCCTCCCCATAATCCGCCCACGCCCCATCCCCCACGTCGGCCTCCCCTCCCCCACCCCGTTGTCCCCGCCCCTGCCCTGTGTCCCCTCCCTCCCCCGTGGCCCCCAGCCCCCACCCCACGGCGGGGCGGCCGGCGCTCCCGGGCCCCTGGCTCGGGGCCAGCCCGCGGCGCAGGCCGGGCGGCGGGCGGGGTTTCTGGCGGCGCGCGGTTCGGGGGATTTTTATAACCCTGGCAGGCGGCTCAGGAAGCGCCGGCCCGCGCCCCCTCCCCCGGCCACGCCGCCGCGCTCGCTGCGCCCTCCCTTCCTGCGCGCGGGCGGCGGCCACGGCGGACGCGAGGCCCGGGCGGCGGCGCAGGTACGCGGGCGCGGGCGCGGGCGGGAGCGCGCCCGCGTGCCCGGCGGCGGGCTGCTCGGGGCCACTTGGTGCGACTCGGTGTGTCTGCGCGGGGCGCGGGGCCCTGGGCCGGGGCGCGGGGCTGCGTCCCGCTGTGCGTGCCGGGTGGGTGCACGCGCCCGGTTCTCGGGAGCGCCTGGGCGTGTGTGTGCGTGTGCGTGTGTGTGTGTGTGTCGGGGCGAGTGTGGCCATCCACGTATGTGCATGTTTCTGTGCGTCTGCACGCGAGTGTCTGCGAGGATGTCTTTGCGTGTGTCCAACGGGGAATGGGTCTCGGTGATTATGGGGGGGTTGTGTGTCGACCTGATTGTGAGTGTAAAACTGTGTGTGCACAGGCAAAGTGCTGTGCGTGTAAAAGTTAAGGTGACTGTGTGCATCTGTCTCCAAGCATCCGTTTGAGTGTGGCAAGTGTGTAAATGACTTGTGTAAGCGTGTCCGGTGGGGGTCTCGGCTTGGGGGACTCTGAACTGGTCTCTGGCCTGGCGTGAGTGTGTAAATAAGTGTGCGCGTGTCTCTGGGTTGCTTGTGTGTAAGATGAGTGTGCTTCTGCATGTAGGCCCCGGCTGTGTTTGTGTGTGTGTCTGTCTCCGGGTTTTCTGTGCGCGTGAATGAGTGTGTAACGTCTACACGTAGGTCTGGCGAGGGTGTAGTTGTGTCTCCGTGTGTGTCTGGGGGTGGGGGCGCCCAGCCTTGGGTCCCTGGCTAGCAGCTGCGGTGGCCCCGGGCTGCGTGTGTCGCCGGCTGTGTGTGTTGGTGTGTCTGGGTGTGGGAGTGGCGCCGCCCACTTCCCCTGAGTTGGTCCCCGCGGCCACAGCGCCCGTCTGGGGTGTCTCCCAGCGCAGCCTTTAATTAGCGGCTGTCGGGGATGGCGCCCCCTCCTCCGCGCAGCCGGGCCTTTGTCTGCCCTGGGCCCGAGCTGCCTCCCGCCTTCAGGGCCAGATGTGAAGCCGGAGGGCTGGTGCGGCCTCCCCCGGCAGACGTGGCCTTGGCGGGGCGGCCGCAGGAAGGCCCAGCGCCCTGTCCCCTCCCTGGGCTCTGGATCCCTCCAGGAACCCCGGGATAGGATGGAGCCTCCATTTCCGGGCAGTTTCTGGGAGGCATTTCCTCTTCCAGCTGTGGGCACCCTCCCCCATGCCGGCCACCTCCCTCCTGCCCTGGGGAGGAGGGGCTGGGGGGGACCTGCCAGGCCTGGGTACACACACCCGGTGGAGGTCCCTTACCGAGGTGCTGTTCTCCCTGTGCCTGGCTGGGGACCCCTCCTGACTGGACCCCCTGCCCCCTGGAGCCTCATCCTGACCCCAGACCCACCAGCTGGTCAGTGGTCCCCGCCCCAGTGATGGGCAGTGTCCCCCAGACACCCTCGAGCCCTCCCCAAGGCAGACCCCCCATGCACAGGTGACCCCCCCTCAGGCTTCCCCAGACCAGACCCTCACTCATGCACAAGCGACTCCCTTCTCCCTGGTCCTCTGGGCTGTCCCTGTTTGCGCTCAGCCCCGTCCCCCCACATCCCACCAGAGAAAGGGTGCCAGGTGGTTGGGAGGAGGGGACCTGCTTCCGGGGACAACCCTGAGGGCCTGGGGTTTGGAGGGTCCAGGAGGAGAAGCCCAAGGACACCACAGCCAGAACCAAGAAGAATCACAGCCAGGGTGACAGCACAGAGCGAGGGGAGGGACAGGGCCCATGGAGACGGGAGAGGAGAGGACAGTCCCCAAGTCATGGAGGGATTAGAGGACTGTCATGGGGGGAGAGGGACAGCATGTGTCAGGAGCAGAGGAAGGAAGAAGTGTGGGACTGGGGGGGGGGGGGGTCCCCAGGGGAGGAAGAGAACCAAGAGTTTCCCCCAACCTCGAGACCAAGCTCAGTCCTGAAGACCAACCCAGCTCTTCACATCCCCTCCCTGTCCAGGTTCGGAACAAGAAGCAGCCGAGGCCCAGAGACAGGCCCGCAGCCCGTGTGAGCGGCCGAGGGAAGATCCACGTGGGGTCTGACACCACGCCACCCACCGAGGCCCCCAAAAGGTAAAAATCAAAACAGAATAGGCAAGACGCGGCCATTAGCCCAGATGGAGAGAGACGCAGGGTTCCGAAATATCTGTGAGTAAGCTCCCCATCCCGAGAGGAAGCCAAGCAGAACTGGGGAATGTGGGCTTCTCCGTTGTCCGTGTCTTGGAGAAAACCTGACTCCCTCCCTCCCGTCCAAACTGCCCTGTTTGGGGATCGGCTCTCAGACTTGGCCAGGCCGCAAACAAAACAAGACAGTGTGTGATTAAGGGCGATTTTGCACGGAGAGGAACAGGGGCGGGGGTGGAGGGTTTGGCACAGGGTGGTGACCCAGACTGGTGTCTGCAGCCGGCGGCCTGGGGCAGAGGCAGGAGACAGAAGCCTGCACATTTCAGAGAGAAAAATGAAGCAAGGAGAAGGAGGATGAGCAGTAGGCTGGAAATAGAGGGTGGACAGGTGGCCTTGGGGGTGGGGGTCTCCAGTCCTGCTGGTGGGGTGCATGGTGCTCCCCAAGGCAGAGGTCAGGACAGTGGGTGAGTAGGAGTCTGGGAGATGAGGCTGGGTACTAGCCTTGCTTTTAATCAGGGTTGCAAAGTCACAGAGACCACCCCAGCCTTCCAATGCATCCCATGCCAGCCTGCCCGGGGGCTGTCCTGCCCCTGCCCCTGCCCCTGCCCCTGCCCCTGCCCCTGCCCCTGCCTCTGCCCAGTGCAGGGCTAGCCCATCCCATTTCCCTCGCCATTCCCCTGCCTGGTGCACTGTCTCCCATCTTTAACTGGTTTTTCTCTCGTCCTTCAAACTCTGCTTTCCAAACTCCTTATTAATTCCTAGAGAACTCTTTCAAGTCTCCATGGCTCCCAGGGGACTGAGCCCCATAGAGGTGCAGGGGAACTGCTGCCAGAGTCTCCCCCACCCCCGGAGCCCAGCGTGGTCACTACCCAGTGAATGAACCCAGTTTTCACTTCTAGCCATGTGGTGACTCCGGGCAAACTCTATCACCCGAGTCTCCTTCCTCATCTCTAAGAGGATGAGGGCTTCTCAGAGATACATTGGAAATGAAATGCATTGGTGTGTGTGTTGGGATCAGCAGTTAGCGTAATGGTTATGTCGCTGGACTCCCATGTAGTCGAACACAGTTCGCGTCCTGGACCCGGTGGCTTAAACTCATGCCGGGCGCGTGTGCGTGCGTGCCCAAGATCCCGAGAGGAGAATGGAGAAGAAGGGATTGCGGCATGGCCATCCCCCCGAGGGGTGATTTCTCACTTTCTGTCTCTCTGTCTCTCTCTGGTGAGCCCATGCACCCTGTAGCATTGGCATGAAAACACTTGGGACGGTAGCTGGCACATAGTAGGTACTCATGCCACAGTCCCTGTCTGTCGGCTCTAGCAGTGGAGAGAGAATGTGGGGAGAGGAGGGTTGTGTGAGTGAGGAAATGTATCCGGGAACTTCAGACCAAGGAAGATGCCCCAGCCATCCTCTGGCTGGAGAGGAAGACCAGGCCTCCTCTCACCCCTGACCTGCCTTCCCCCTCCCAGGAGTTGGTGATGCTGCCCGGGCTGTGAACAGAGGAGGCAGCAGAGTGAGGGCTGCCAGCAGCCGGGGCTGGGGAGAGACATGTGGACACGTGGCCTCTATGGCTCCCGCCTGCCAGATCCTCCGCTGGGCCCTTGCCCTGGGGCTGGGCCTCACATTCGAGGTCACACATGCCTTCCGGTCTCAAGGTAGGGGCTGTGCGGGGGTGACAGTGGGGAGGATACAAAAATCCAAGGAGACCAGTAGGACCCCAGCAGAAAGCTGGGCCAGTGGGTTGAGATGGGGGTTGTTGGGAGAAGAAGGCTCTAAAGTCATTAAGGCTGGAGCCTTGTAGCCATGGCCTGGATTCAGGGGCCAGCGAGTTCAGCATCACCTGCTCCAGCAACCAGGGCTGGGGTCAACCAAAAGCAGGGCCCACCCCTGACCTCTGGCCTTCATTCACAGATGAGTTCCTGTCCAGTCTGGAGAGCTATGAGATCGCCTTCCCCACCCGCGTGGACCACAACGGGGCACTGCTGGCCTTCTCACCACCTGCACCCCGGAGGCAGCGCCGGGGCACAGGGGCCACAGCTGAGTCCCGCCTCTTCTACAAGGTGGCCGCACCCAGCACCCACTTCCTGCTGAACCTGACCCGCAGTTCCCGTCTACTGGCAGGGCACGTCTCCGTGGAGTACTGGACACGGGAGGGCCTGGCCTGGCAGAGGGCTGCCCGGCCCCACTGCCTCTACGCTGGCCACCTGCAGGGCCAGGCCGGCAGCTCCCATGTGGCCATCAGCACCTGTGGGGGCCTGGTGAGCTGAGGATTCTGGGAAGCAGGGGGTAATGTGCACAAGTTTGGAAATATTAAAAAGAAAAAAAAAATCACTTTTTAACCTAGGTCAGAGAAGCAATCATAGTGGGACATTTTTAAAGTTTTTTGAACTAATCAATACTTTGGGGATGCAGGTAAAGCAGTACTGAGGGGAAAATGTATAGCCCTAGAAAAGGCTGAAAATTAATGAGCTAAACATTCATTCGAGAATTAAAAAAGGAATAGGAAAGTAAATCTAGTAACATAGAAGGAATGAAATCATAAAGACAGTGACAGGGCCCCAGGGGTCCTAAAAACCAGAACCTGACCTCAGTTTTTTGTCTCCCACCCACCCCAAAACCCCAGCATGGCCTGATTGTAGCAGATGAGGAAGAGTACCTGATCGAGCCCCTGCAGGGTGGTCGCAAAGGTCCTCGGGGCCCAGAGGAAAGTGGCCCCCACGTGGTATACAAGCGTTCCTCTCTGCGTCACCCCCACCTGGACACAGCCTGTGGAGTGAGAGGTACAGCTGTTCTTCTGGACATGGGTGAGGAGATGCCCAGCACCCTTCCTTGAGGTGGAAGTAGGCAATAGGGCCTTTGCATCTGGAAGGTCAGTAGGTAGCTACATGAGGGGAAGGAGACAGAGACATCAGACAGAGAGGAGCAGGGCACTGGGATGACCCATCACTGTCATAGGCAGCTAGCCCAGTGGTGACCAAGACAGCCAACAGGTGTTCAGGATTGACCCATTCTGTCTCAAGGATCTTGTCTCACAGTTTAAGCAGAAGGCTGGTTATATTAGGACCAGCAGGTGGTGTGGTGGTTAAGGCGCTGGATACTCCCACATGGCCAACTACGGTTCAAGTCCCGGACTTGGTGGCTTGCTTTCTCTCTCTCTTTCTCTCTCTTTATGTGTGTGTGTGTGTGTGTGTGTGTGTGTGTGTGTGTCTGGTCAAATTAAAAAATAAGTAAATGAATTAATAAAATTAAATAATTCTTTTTTTTTTTTTTTGAGAGGTTTTTGCTATAGGGCACATGCACTGACCAGACAGAGAGAGTCAGAGAGACAGGAAGCGAGTAATCACTCCCCAGGGGGGATGGCCACACCACAATCCCTTCTCCTGCATTCTCCTTTCGGGATCTTGGGCACGTACACACACGCACCCAGCGTGAGTTTAAGCCACCAGGTCAGGGACTCGAACCATAGTCGACTACATGGGAGTCCAGCAGCATAGCCATTACGCTATCTGCTGGTCCCAATAATTATTTTTTTATAAAAAGAAGAAGGCTGGTTATATCAGATACTCCAGCAGATACGCAGCCAGGAAGAAGAGCTTAGAAGCTGTTGGAAAGGTCAGATTGGCAAGTGGACTGGTTGGGGGGCAGGGGAGGTCACTGTATGATCAGACAAGGCGTAGGAGGCTAGAGAAACTACAACTGTACGGTATTTACCTGCACCATTGTACGGTTAAAAGCCAGGTGGATACCGAGTGGGTAAGCAGAGCAGTGGGACGTGGAGTCGTGCGGTCTGATTGTCTGTGACTACGATGCTGGGCCAGACCGACTCTTTTTTTTAAGGTATTATTTATTGGGACCAGCAGTTGGCATAATGACTATGTCACTGAACTCCCATGTAGTTGACCATGGTTCGAGTCCTGGACCCAGTGGCTTAAACTCATGCTGGGCGCGTGTGCGTGTGTGCCCAAGATCCTGAGAGGAGAACGGAGGAGAAGGGATTGCAGTGTGGCCATCCCTCATAGGGGGGGTGATTTCTCACTTTCTGTCTCTGTCTCTCTCTGTCTTCCTGGCGAGCACACACACCCTATAGCAAAAACCTCTCAAAAAAAAAAAAAAAAAAAAAAAAAAAAAGAATTATTTATTTATTTAATTTTTTATTATTATTATTATTTTTCACATGAGTTTTGCCAGAGAGAGACAGAAAGAGGAAGCAAGCCACCGGATCCGGGACTCAAACCGCGGTCAGCCATTTGGGAATTCCAGCGCCTTAACCACCATGCCACCTGCCGGCCCCCGGACTGACTCTTTCACTGTGACACTGCCCACCTTTCTGTTTGTAGACCCACGATCGGTTCTATCATTGGGGTTAGTAAGTCAGTCTGACCACGAATGTGACCAGGCCGTTGGGTTATCCCACAGCCAGACAGTTGGGCGGTGTGTTGATCGACACAAAGCTGTGGACGTGCACAGTGAACACCGTAGCGGTCAGGGAATTGTGCGGTCACGCAGATGGCCCCGAGACGGTCGTTCAACTAGCTAGCTTGGCCTTGGGACACTCGTGTTCCGTTGGGTGTGAGGGCCTTGGAGCAGTGTGGTTGCTGGGACAGTGGGACAGCTGGAGGCTTGTACAAGCACACAGAGAGAAAGTTGGGCTGTGACTCAACCCAGCGGTGTGGTGGTGGGACAGACCCCCACGTTCAGGTAGTGGGACATCGCAGAACCAGACATTGTCCCGACAGCCAAAGAAGGAGACCTGGGACAGCGTGTGTGGCGGGTACAAGGGAACAGGCAGACAGACGGGGAGAGGGACAGCGAGACAGTTGCTGGGCAGCTGTGTGCCGTGCCAGCCAAGCAGGGCCCAGTTATTTTATCGGGTCCCCCCAGATGAGAAGCCGTGGAAAGGGCGGCCGTGGTGGCTGCGCTCCCTGAAGCCCCCGCCCACCAGGCCCCTGGGGAACGAGACGGAGCGGGGCCAGCCGGGCCTGAAGCGCTCCGTGAGCCGAGAGCAGTACGTGGAGACCCTGGTGGTGGTTGACAAGATGATGGTGGCCTACCACGGGCGCCGGGACGTGGAACAGTACGTGCTGGCCATCATGAACATTGTAAGTGGCTTCCCCTCCCTGGGCGTGGCGCTCCAAGGAACCTGGGGCCAGAGCGACAGGATGGAGGGGAGTGGGCGAGGAGGGAGCGCGGTGGCTGGGGGCAGAGACTCGGGAACAGAGGCGGCACCCTGGGCTTCAGGCCCAGCTCTGCCACGCTAGCTGTGCACCCTTGAGCAAGCCGCTTCGCTGCTTTCATTTCCCTGTGTAGACAGTGGGTCACAACCTATTTCCTAAGGCTAAGGCAGAGTTAGTGAGCGAGAAAGTGCTTAGACCACTGCTCCACACATAGTAGGTGCCCTATGAGAGCTACGTATTAAATACGCGCAGTGCAGGACCTGCAGGTGGCATGGTGGTTAAAGTGCTAGACGCCCATATGGCTGACCATGGTTCAAGTCCTGGACCTAGTGGCTAGAAAATCACACCAGCTGCGGGACCAGCAGTTAGCGTAATGGCTATGTCGCTGGACTCCCATGCAGTCGACCGCGGTTCACGTCCTGGACCCGGTGGTTTAAACTCATGCCGGGTGTGTGCACGTGTGTGCCCAAGATCCCGAGAGGAGAATGGAGGAGAAGGGATTGTGGCGTGGCCATGCCCCCTGGGGGGTAATTTCTTCCTTTCTGTCTCTCTGTCTCTGTCTCTCTGGCAAGTGCATGCGCCCTATAGCAAAAATTTCTCTAAAAAAAATGTGGATGTAATAGTAACCTCACATGAAGATACATATTTAGTCCAGGACTCAGCACACAGTAGGTACTCACTTAAAGCAAGCTGCTGTTATTTCTTTTTTTCTTTCTTTTTTTTTTTTTTTTTTTTTTGAGAGGTTTTTGCTATAGGGCGTGTGAGCTTGCCAGAAAGACAGAGAGAGACAGAGAGACAGAAAGCGAGAAATCACCCCCCAGGGGGGATGGCCATGCCACAATCCCTTCTCCATTCTCCTCTCGGCATCTTGGGCACACACGCACACGCGCCCGGCGTGAGTTTAAGCCACCGAGTCCGGGACTCGAACCACAGTCGACTACATGGGAGTCCAACAATATAGCCATTACACTAACTGCTGGTCCCGATGTCGGGTGTGTTTTAAGCTCGCCGGGCTGGGGATTCGAACTGCACTTGCCATGTACGATCTGACTTCTGAGCAGCACCTTACCACGGCACCATGGAGCCTGCCACCGTTGCTTTTGGTTTCGTTGATTTCTTTTCTACTCGGGCTCCTCTTAAGACTCGGTCTCTCTTGTTTCTTGGAGGTCAGGTTGCCAAACTTTTCCAGGACTCGAGTCTGGGAAGCACCATCAACATCCTGGTGACTCGCCTCATCCTGCTCACGGAAGACCAGGTGCGGGGGACCCCAGCCTTCCCCATGTGGCCACGCCGGCACCGCCTGCCATGCTCGGGGGGCGGGCGCCCACGCACTCTCCGTTCTGTCCTTCCCAGCCCACCCTGGACATCACCCACCACGCCGGGAAGTCCCTGGACAGCTTCTGCAAATGGCAGAAATCCATCGTGAACCGCAGCGGCCTTGGCAACGCCATTCCGGAGAACGGCATGGCCAACCACGACACGGCGGTGCTCATCACTCGGTGAGAGTCAGGGAGGGCTCTGGGCAAGAGACTGTCTGGGTCCCTGCAGGGGAGGGCCGGGAAGAGCTGGGAGACTTTGGCCAGTTCTAGGGAAGCCAGGGGTAGGGAGAGGCTGCTAGAACATAGAGAGGCGGGTGCTGGGCCATTTGGGTACTGCTGCACCCACTCACCCACTCATCCTCTCCTTCACTCCCTCCTTCATTCATTCATTCATTTATTCATTCCATCACTCCTGTTCCCTGGCAGCCCCAAGGCCAGCTGGTTGGTTCCAGCCAGGGGTATAGCAGGTGGCTTCAGGGGAGAGGCCGGCAGCCCCTCCCAGGCTAGGCTTCATCCCCAGAAGGCAGCCCGGCCCCCTCACTGTCCCCCTGTCCCTCCACAGCTATGACATCTGCATCTACAAGAACAAGCCGTGTGGCACACTAGGTACCCAGCCCCGTAGATTTGAGACACCTGTGAAGACGGTGGGCAGGGCTGACCCTGGGGCACGGCCCGGCAGGGTGGAGGGGGCCATCCCGGAGTCCCAGCCCACAGACCCGCTTCCCAGGCCTGGCCCCCGTGGGCGGGATGTGTGAGCGAGAGAGGAGCTGCAGCGTCAACGAGGACATCGGCCTGGCCACCGCGTTCACCATCGCCCACGAGATTGGGCACACGTGAGGCCGGGGCACACAGGGCGGGGAGGCCGGAGGGGGGGAGCCGGGCGGGTCCCTCGGCACCCGGCAGAGCCAGCACGCCTCTCCCCAGATTCGGCATGAACCACGATGGCGTGGGGAACAGTTGCGGGGCCCGGGGCCAGGACCCGGCCAAGCTCATGGCCGCTCACATAACCATGAAGACCAACCCGTTCGTGTGGTCGTCCTGCAGCCGCGACTACATCACCAGCTTTCTGGAGTGAGGATGTCCCCTCCCGTCCCGCTCAGGGGTCACGCGTCGCGAGGAGTTGGGGACTCTGGACATGGGGGCCGCTACCCGCACCCACTCCACCCGCCTGGGGTCCCCGTCTGCAGCCCCCTGAGCTGACAGCTGCTTTTGTCTCCTCACAGCTCAGGTCTTGGGCTCTGTCTGAACAACCGGCCCCCCAGGCAGGACTTCGTGTACCCGACGGTGGCGCCCGGCCAGGCCTACGACGCCGACGAGCAGTGTCGATTCCAGCATGGAGTCAAATCGCGTCAGTGTAAATACGGGGTAGAGAGAGCCTTCCTGCTTTCCTTCCTGGGAGGGCGGGGTGGGGTCTCCGCCGGGGCACCCACCCGGGCAGTGGGGGCGAAGCGAGCCCCCGTGGGGAGCTGGGAAGATAGCGGAATGTGAAAGGTACAGACGTCCCAAGCAGTCAAAATGGAAGGCACCTCCTGCATCTCTGGACTCCCGATTCGAGGGCTGGCCCAAGGGGGCATCTTTGGGACACGAGGCCACCTGTGGGCTGCAGCCAGACCAATGTCCTAAGACCGTCTACTGGGCATTTTTTAACTAAGTCCAGACTTGGCGAAAATAGTTTCCCCAGTAAGAAGCTGTCTTCTCTACTTGGCAAAGAACTGGGACTTCCTGTCTTCACCCCGCCCCGTTTCCTCTAGACTCCCCTGCCCGTCCTTGGCTGGACGGATTCTGAGGCTACTGAACTGCTCTCTGTCCCAAGGTTCACACTCCCCAAGTCCCAGTCCATAAAGAAGCAAGCAGGGACGTTCCACTCCCAGGTCCCCACAAGATGCTAAAGACCAGGACCAGCAGTTGGCGTAATGGCTATGTTGCTGGACTCCCATGTAGTCAACATGGTTCGAGTCCCGGACCCGGTGGCTTAAACTCACACCAGGCGCGTGTGTGTGCGTGCCCAAGATCCCGAGATGAGAATGGAGGAGAAGGGATTGCAGCATGGCCATCCCCCCTAGGGGGTGATTTCTCACTGTCTGTCTCTCTGTCTCTCTCTGTTTTTCTGGTGAGTGCACATGCCCTATAGCAAAAAAAACTCTCCAAAAAACAAACAAAAAAAAAACCATAGCAACATGGCGTTAGCTTGAACATGGGCACACAAACTCCTATTCTTTGAGTCTTGAGGAGATGGGGGACTGGGCCTGGGCTCGGGCCCCTTGGGCGGCAGCTATGGAGTGCGTTTAGGGGCACGAGGGAGGTGGGGAGGGGAGGGACAGATCCTGGCGGAGGCAGAAAGCGAGCAGGTCTTTAGCATGGGGGATGGCCACACCGCAATCCCTTCTCCTCCATTCTCCCCTCGGGATCTTGGGCACGCACGCACACGCACCCGGCGTGAGTTTAAGCCACCGGGTCTGGGACTAGAACCATGATAGACTACATGAGAGTCCAGCGACATAGCCATTACGCCACCTGCTGGTCCCTCCATGTTGCTATGAAGCAGGGAGGGTACTTCTCTGTGAGACGAGACAAAGCTGGACTGACCTGGGTTTCGTTGGCATTCCATGCGTGTACGGCGCCCTCCGATGAATTCCTAAAGAATTCAGAAGCTGCCAGTGAATGCTACTGTGTCCCCAGGGTGTCCTAACGTGTCCCCAGGGTGTCCTAACAATGATGAAGCTGGCTGGCACTTACTGAGCGTTTGCTCTGTGCTAAAAATACCATAGATACCATCTCCTTAAACTCCCATCCTCCTGTTATCCCCCAGTTACAGAGGGAGGGCCTGAGGCATAGGGACGGAGACTTGCCCGGGGTCACAGTCTGAGAACACAGCAGAGCTGGGATTTCAATCTAAAACTGACCTGGACTCCAATTTACCTTAATTATTATTATTTTTAATGATTTTACTTAACGTTATTTGTTTACTTTTTTTTTCTTTTTTTAATTTGACCAGAGAGGAACAGAGTGAGAGAGAGAGTGTAAGAGCAAGAAAGCAAGCTACCAGGTCCAGGACTCGAATCCGGCAGTCACGTGGGAGCCCTTTGCCCTTCACCACCATGCCACCTGCTGGCCCCATGATTTTTCAGTTTTGACCAGAGACAGACAGACAAAGAGAAGAGAGAGAGAGAGAGAACGCAAGGTGCCAGGTCCAGGACTTGAACCGCGGTCAGCCATGTTGGAGTCCAGCGCCCTTAACCACCACACCACCTACCGGCCCCCTTGACTCCAAATTTGACAGAGGGGTAGGAGAAGGGAGGAACCATCAGAATACCATACTTGACCTAATACTGGCTATATGTTGAATTGAACCTGCTTTTTTTAATTTCTTTTTTCTTATTATTTATTTATTTATTTATTTATTTTGCATAGGGTGCGTGCACTTGCCGGAGGGAGACAGACAGAGGGAAAGCAAAACCCATCACACACACTCCCCTAGGGGGATGGGTCCACTCCAGTCCCTTCTCCATTCTCCTCTCAGGACTTTGGGCACACACGCACACATACTTGGCATGGTTTTTTTTTTTCCTTTCTTTCTTTTCTTTTCTTTTTTTTTTTTTTTTTTTTTTTTAGGAGGTTTTTGCCTTAGGACATGTGTGCTCATCAGAGCAAGAGACAGTGAGAGAGAAAGCGAGAAATCACCCCCCCCAGGGAGGATGGCCACTCTATAATCCCTTCTCCTCCGTTCTCCTCCCAGGATCTTGGGCACAGGCTCACACTCACCTGGCATGAGTTTCAAGCCACCGGGACCAGGACTCGAACTGCAGTCAGCATTGTGGAAGTCCAGCAACGTAACCACTACATCATGTGCTGGCCCACACCGGACATGATTTTTTGTTTTAAAGAATTCTTTATTTTATTTATTATTGTTATTTTTTTATTTGCTCACCAGAAAGAGAGAGAGAGAGAGAGGGAAAGTGAGAAAGCAAGCTGGGTCTTGAAGCACGGTCAGCCCTGTGAGAGTCCAGTGTCTTAGCAACATTGTCCCCTGCTGGCCCCAACAGGATTTTTCAAGCACATAAGTCTGGGGCTCAAACTGTGGAGTCAGCCGTGAAAGATCTAGCTCCTTAACCACCACACTACCTGTTGGCCCACCTTTTATTTTTTGAAGAAATGTCTTCCTGGCCAAGGGGGGAATTATAATTTGACCAGAGAGACACAGAGACGGAGAGAGGGAAAGTAGGAAAGCAAGCCACCAGGTCCAGGGACTCAAACCATGGTCGGCCATGTGGGAGCGTCCAGCACCTTAACCACTACGCCACCTGCTGGTCCCTGGAATAGGCATTCTTGAAAGGTGTCAGAAGTGGGATGGGGCTAGACCGATGTGATATTTTAAAAGCCAAGTGAAACCAGAAGACCAGGCTGAGTTTCTAGCTGAGAAGTGTCCTCAGTGAGGGGACAGAGGAAGCTATCTCTGGAGGAGGCTCGAGGAGTCATGTAGGCCTCTAAACGTAGGCCTATGCAGGTCTCTCTCCAGCTGACCCAGGAAGTATTCCTTTTTGCAGCCATTGGTCAATTTATTTTTGAATCTTCAAAACATGGAAGGGTTGTGTTCAATGAGGGGATTACACCTGATTATAAAGCGGGAACAGGAGGATCGCTGCTTCTCGGAAGACCATGGGAGGTGCCAGAGGGTCAAGGCGTGGCCATACCCCAAACCAGTGGGGCTTCTGTAGGGATATTAGCCTGGACGGACAAGGTCACAGTGACTCTCTAGGGCTGGTCTGGCTTCCTGCCATGGACTGGACTTGCTGCCAGGGCCTGGGCCAGACCAAGCAGGATTCAGAAGGGGAAAAGGTGGGGCTGATTTTTCACACTCCGCATCAACCCAGACTCACGTTCTCTCCTCCCAAACTCACAGCCCCCAGTGTTTAAAAGCACTGGAGGCTGCTCTGCTTTTGGAGAACAAAGAACCACCAAGCCTGATTTCTCAAAACCGCTGTGCTCCTTGGGCTGCTTTGCCCACCCCAAAATTTAGAAGGTGCAAGGGGCTGAGCCATGCAACACATTACAGTACAGACCCTGCATCTAAGATACAGGTCCGGGCCAGGTTATGGGAGCCAGATCTCATATGGCTGGCCACAGTTCAAATCCTGGCTCTGGCCTGAAAAACAATGCCAGATGAGGGGCCAGCAGGTGGTATGGTGGTTAAGGTACAGGACTCCCACATGGCCGACCACAGTTCAAGTCCCAGACCTGGTGGCTTGCTCTCTCACTTTCCCTTGCTTTCTCTCTCTCTCTCTGTCTCTCCAGTCAAATTAAAAAATAATTATTCAAATTTTAAAAATTAAAAAGCCAGGCACATGTGTGTGCGTGCCCAAAATCCCAAAGGGAGAGAGAAATGGAGGAAGAAAAGATTAGAAGGATGCATGCTTCCTCGCTCTGGGACCAATGCATGTGCCCCTGCCAAGTTTAAAAAAGGGGGGGCACTAGTTGGCATGGTGGTTAAGGCTCTAGATTTCCAAATGGGCAACAGCGGTTCGAATCCTGGACCTGGTGGCTTGCTTTCTCACGTTTCCTTTCTCTGTTTCTGGTCAAATTTAAAAAAATAACAAGAAAAGGTCAGCAGTGGTGTAGCGGTTGGGCCACTGGACTCCCCCCACATGACTGACCACAGTTTGAGTCCCAGACCTGGCAGCTTGCTTTCTCACTTTCCCTCTCTGTCGCTCTCTGGTCAAATTTTTAAAAATAATAATAAATGAAATTAATTCTTTTTTTTTTTTTTTTTTTTTTTTTTTGGAGAGGTTTTTCGCTATAGGGCGCGTGCGCTCGCCAGACAGAGAGAGAGACATAGAGACAGAAAGCGAGAAATCACCCCCCAGGGGGGATGGTCACACCGCAATCCCTTCTCCTCTCGGGATCTTGGGCACGCACGCACACGCGCCCGGCGTGAGTTGTAAGCCACCGGGTCCGAGACGCGAACTGCGGTCGACTACGTGGGAGTCCAGCGACATAGCCATTATGCTAACTGCTGGTTCCCTGAAATTAATTCTTAAAAAAAAAAAAAAAAAAAAAAAAAAAAGACCTGGGTTACACTCCAGGCTGCTCCGTAAAAGCTGTGTGACCTCTAACAAGTGACTAGCCATCTGAACCTCGGCTTTGTCCCAGTAAAATGGGGACAATACCTGAAGGAGTTCATGGCGCACCTAAGTGTTCATAAATTCAGCTTATTGGCACCGACGTCCCAGACCATGTCCCCCAAGGGAATCCAAGAAGACTCGTTGAGACCCAGGAAAGGAGCGCTGGGGCCCCGCTCCAAGCCGGGCGGGCTGCCCGAGGGAGGAGGGAGGAGGGGCGAGCCTGAGAGGGCGCCTCGGCCCGCAGGAGGTCTGCCGCGAGCTGTGGTGTCTGAGCAAGAGCAATCGCTGCATCACGAACAGCATCCCGGCCGCCGAGGGCACGCTGTGCCAGACGCACACCATCGACAAGGGGGTGAGCGCCGCCGGGGCCACGCCCCTTGGGCCACACCCACCTGCTAACACTTTCCCGACGGCCACGCCCCTTGTGTTTCTCCCGTGGCCTGAGGCCACACCCTGCACGCCTGTCTTTGTGCTCGCTGGCTCCGCCCCTGTGCTCCACCCCTGGGTTGAGGCCACGCCCTGCACTCCTGATTTGTGCTAGCTGGCTCCACGGCCTCATGCCACGCCCTGCACGCCTGATTTGTGCTAGCTGGCTCCGCCCCCGTGTTCCACCCCTGGCTTGAGGCCACGCCCCCACCGTCTCATGCCACGCCCTGCACCCCTGTCCTTGTGCCACTCTAGACCCCTGTTGGTGGCCCATGCTGAGGCCACGCGTCTTGTTTAAGCAGTGTCTGGTCCTCACCACGCCCCTTTGCTACCTGACTTTGTACCCTTCCCAGAGGGGCTATGACTTTTGGCTACACGTTGGAAAGAGGGGTACGGGGACATCGATCCCACGCCAGACTCACCCCTACCCCACTCCTCTCACCCCCACCCAGTGGTGCTACAAGCGGGTCTGTGTTCCCTTTGGGTCGCGGCCGGAAGGCGTGGATGGAGCCTGGGGCCCCTGGTCCCCGTGGGGCGACTGCAGCCGGACGTGCGGGGGCGGTGTGTCCTCTTCCAGCCGACACTGCGACAGCCCCAGGTCAGCCCTTGGGACCCCCCTTCCTGGAAACGTGGGGCAACTTCCCTTTCCAGTAGCCCCTTGGCCATCTGTCCCTTGTGTCCCCACCCCCTTGCAGGCCAACCATCGGGGGAAAGTACTGCCTGGGTGAAAGACGGCGACACCGTTCCTGCAACACGGACGTGAGTCCCCCAAGACCCCAGATTCGGCACCTTCTCCCACTACGGACTGGGCAGGTGGCGGGAGGGTAGCTACCAAAGAGTTTCTGCTCGCTGCCTACCAAGTCCTCAGGGCCTGGCCTCGGTCACCTCTCTTACCTGCTCTCCCTCCCGCCCCCTGCCCAGAGCCCACTTCCCTGCCCACCCACTACCCAAGCTCCCATTCTCCCTCTCCCTGATCTTCACTCTTTCAGTGGGTCAGTCTCCCACCTCGAAACTATTCCTTGCCCCATAATTCCCCCTGCTGTAGTCGAACGTCACCCAAAGAGCCCGCCCTTGCCCTCTGACTTCCCCGACAACAGCCCCTGACCCACCAAATCCAGGGGCCACATTTTGTCCCCAGCTTGCCCCTGTCCCCATGGCAGGTTCTCTCTGGGTCTTCTCTGCTGTCCCTTAACTATCAGGGCTCCTAGGAGCAGCAGGTAGTATAATGGTTATGTCACTGGACTCCCACACAGTCGACCGCCGTTCGAGTCCTGGACTGGGGCTCTTGCTGAGTGGGTGTGCATGCAGCGTGTCCAGGATCCCGAGAGGAGAATGGAGAAGGGATTGTGGCATGGCCATCCCTCCCGAAGGGCTTTCTCGCTTTCTGTCTCTGTCTCTCTCTAGCAAGTGCATGTACCCTATAGCAAAAATCTCTTTAAAAAGAAAGAAATATATATGTATATATAGGCTCCCAGGGCTAGATCCTGGTGTAGTCAGGAAGCAAAGGCCTTCCTGGAGGAGGTGGTGTCCAGAGGGCCCAGAGAGCCCTGGGGTGAGCAGCCCTCCCCAGCCCGGGTCCTGGAGGAGGCCCGTTCTCCAAGGTACCAGCATGCCACCCGCGCTGGTGCAAACCTCAGTATCTTCTCCAAACCCTGAGACCAGAATCCCAGGCACCGTCCCCTTCTGGCCCCTAACCTCAAAGGAGTCACCTAGTCCCATCTCAGATGCCAGTTCAGGTCACCCTGTCTCACGTGGTCTGCCCGGCCTCCTTCCCGGCCTCCCAGCAGCCAGCCTCACTCCTCCAGCCCAACCTGCTCTGAGAGTCACCCTCCGCCCTAACTGCCCCAACACCCAGCCTCCCTCCCTCTCTTCCGGCACCCCAGGACTGTCCCCCCGGCTCCCAGGACTTCAGGGAAATGCAGTGCTCTGAATTTGACAGTGTTCCCTTCCGCGGAAAATTCTACACGTGGAAGACGTACCGAGGAGGTGAGTGGGGCGCCCCGGAGGACAGCCGTGGGGGGGTCTGGCTGCAAGTGGATGGATACGGCCTCGTGGGGTCGCCCTGAGTCCTCTGCTTACCCCAGGAGCCAGAGTGCCCGGATGTGGTTAACCCGTGCCCTGCCAGGAACAACCTCCCCTCACTGGTCAGTCCTGTTAGGTCTGGGGTCTGTCCCTCCGGGCCTCCCCTCCTCCAGGGAGCAGGCAGGGAGTCCCGGAGTGGCCTGGCGGAGGTCTGATGGGGCCGTGCCCCCCAGGGGGCGTGAAGGCCTGCTCGCTCACGTGTCTGGCAGAAGGCTTCAACTTCTACACCGAGAGGGCGGCGGCCGTGGTGGACGGGACGCCCTGCCGCCCAGACACCGTGGACATCTGCGTCAGCGGCGAGTGCAAGGTGGAGGGGTCTCCCAGGGAGCAGGAGAGGGCGTGGGGGGTCGCGGGCACCTCGCTGACCTCCCGTCCACCCTCCACCACCCCTTCCCCTCTCCCTGCAGCACGTGGGCTGCGACCGGGTCCTGGGCTCCGACCTGCGGGAGGACAGATGTCGAGTGTGCGGGGGCGACGGCAGTGCCTGCGAGACCATCGAGGGGGTCTTCAGCCCAGCCTCGCCTGGGGCGGGTGAGAGCGCCCAGCTTCCCTCCTGCACGGGCGCAGGGGCAGGGGCATGGCTGGTCCCACCGCGGTGGCCAGTATCAGGAACTCCTCACAACCCCCAGACCTAGCGGGGTGTCAGGGACCCCCAAAAGTCCTGGGATGGAAGTTCAATATCAGGAAGGGTCTTAGAGACTGGCTTGAGCTCTGGGGCATAAACCTGGGCCGTGGCAGTCCCCTCCATCACCCTGGGGGACTCGTGCCAGACCGGGAGGGAGCAGGACTCGCTCTCCGTGGTCTGTGAGCCACAGGGGCTGGTGGCTGTCTGGGCTAGCGAGAAGAGACGGACCAGGGGAGGGATGGTCACAGGGTGGGGAAAGCACCCGCTTGGGCTGAAGACGTGGGATAGAGGGGTGTGCTCAGGAAACATCTGGAAGGCTAGGGGAGCTGCAATAGCCTGGCTAGGTGAGGCAGGACAGGCAGCAGAGGCCACTGACAGGCCACCAGGAGTGGACAGCGAAGCTGCATCGTCCCCCAGAACCAAAAGGGTCGGCAAAGATCAGCAAAACAGGAGATGGCGTTGAGATCAGTCTAGAAACCAGGACCACGGGCAGCGGGCCAGTCAGGGAGTCGGGGTGAGGATGGAAGGAGGAGTCCACACTGGTCACCGACATCCTGGTGACTTCTGGTGGGCTGTCCCCAGAATGGAAGAACAAGAAGGTGTTGAGCTGGGACACAAAGAGGTTGAGGAGCTCAGGGGACATGGCAGTGCCATCTGATGGGCTGAGGGCCAAGAGCCAGGAAAGAGATGAAGATGGCGGGGGGGGGGGGGGTGGATAGGCTTAGGGATACCTGACCTTGAACCTCAGGTTCTACAGAACTGACCCCCCACCCTGGGGGCTGGAGAGTGACCCGGAAGGAGTACAGAAATCTGTCCCAGGGTGAAGGTGGAGCTTAGGGGACCCAGCCCTGGAACTCTGTGGCGGTCCCACCAGAGAAACCAGAATCCTTGGTGGGCACGGGTGGGCTGGGAGGAGGGTTTGCAGGAGCCTAAGACCTGCCCACAGTGGAACCCCCTGCACACCCAACTCTGACCCTTGTCCTCGTGTGGCTCAGAGCCTCGGCGATGCTACTCCCCTCTGTAGGGGTTCGAACGGTTGGATCAGATCATTCCAGTGGTTAGACAGGCAGCAAATTTGGGTTCGAATCCCAGGCCAGCCACATCCCAAGCTATAAAACCTGGGGGAGTTGCTTAGCTTCTCTGTACCTGAATCTGGTCATCTGGGGGATGATATCCACTAGGTAGTGACAGGGCTGGAGAGGGCACACGGGGGGGGCCGGGGGGGCTGCAAACACTTAGCATAGTAATTAGCTGTTATCGCAGGCCAGGGACGGGGGAGGGAGGAGTACGGGGGAGAGGCCGGGCGGGTGACATCCGAGCTCTGTCCAGGGTACGAGGACGTTGTCTGGATCCCCAAAGGCTCCGTCCACATTTTCATCCAAGACCTGAACCTCTCCCTCAGCCATCTGGGTGAGTAGAAGTGGAAGGACGCGGCCAGCAGGTGGTTAAGGGCGCTGGACTCCCACAGTCATGTGGTTCAAGTCCCGAACCTGGCTGCTTGCTTTCTCACTGTCTCTCTCTGTTTCTATCTGGTCAAATTTTAAAAATAACAATAATAATCAATCAAGTTAAATAAAATGTTTTTTTTAAGTGGAAGGATTAAACATGGGGGTCAGGGGGTTCACTGTGACTGGAGTCCTGACTCCTACTCTGTCCCCCAGCCCTGAAGGCGGACCAGGAGTCCCTGCTGCTGGAGGGGCTTCCTGGAACCCCGCAGCCGCACCGCCTGCCCCTGGCGGGAACCACCTTCCAGCTACGACAGAGCCCAGACCAAGGCCAGAGCCTAGAAGCCCTGGGACCCATTAACGCATCTCTCGTCGTCATGGTAACAGCAGGGCTGGGGGAGCGGTGCAGGAAAAGGTTGGCCCCCTTTGGGGATGGAGACGCCCTGTGACCCCTCTATTGGTGGTCCGCCTGCCCGACCCCCAGGTGCTGGCCCAAACAGAGCTGCCCGCTCTCCGCTACCGCTTCAATGCACCCATCGCCCGGGACACCCTGCCCCCCTACTCCTGGCACTACGCACCTTGGACCAACTGCTCAGCGCAATGTGCTGGCGGTGAGGCCGCGGGGCGGGGGAGGTGCAGGGTGCGGGCGCTGGGCACCAGGGCTGAGGGTCCCTGTGCCGCGGGAGTTCAGCGAGCCCCCTGGCCTCCCCCAGGCAGCCAGGTCCAGGCAGTGGAGTGCCGGAATCAGCTGGACAGCTCGGCCGTGGCCCCCCACCACTGCAGCGCCCACAGCAAGCTGCCCAAGAGGCAGCGCACCTGCAACACGGAGCCTTGCCCGCCGGAGTGAGTGCCCGCCTGGAGGAAGGGTGCCCAGGGTGGGCCGAGTACTCCAGGGGTGGAGAGCAGGCCGGTGCTGGGACAGGGTGACCGCTGGCTGAGACTGGAGGGGTCGTGTTACAGGGTGGAGGGGGGTCTAGTTCAGAGTGGTCCCCAAAGTGGAGGTCAGGTGTGGAGGCATGTTTCCTGGGCCATCTGGCAGCGTGGTGGTGAAGGCGGCTGGGTCCCACATGGCCAAGTGAGCAGTTCAAGTCCCGGACCCAGTAGCTTGGAAAACACACCAGGCACGTGTGCGTGTGTGCCTAAAATCCCAAAAAGAGAATGGAGGAGAAGGAACTGTGCTGTGGTCATCCCCCCGGGGAGGGGTGCTTTCTCTCTCTCTCCCTTTCTCTATCTCTGCAGTCGGCATACACATCCTATAGCAAATTTTTTAAAAAGGGACCAGCAGTTGGCATAATAGTTATGTCTCTAGACTCGGCTCTGGTTCGAGTCCCAGACCCGGTGGCTTAAACTCACGCCAGGTGCACATGTATGCATGCCCAAGATCCTGAGAGGAGTAATGGAGGAGAAGGGATTGCGACGTGACCACCCCCCTGGGGGGTGATTTCTCGCTTTCTGACTCTCTGTCTCTCTCTGTGTCTCTGGTGAGCACACGCGCCCTATAGCAAAAACCTCTCAAAAAAAAAAAAAAATGATGATGTTTCCTAATGAAGCAAACAGTCCCCTTAGGGTGAGACACCTTCATAGCTCCTGTCCCGGTCCCGAGTCCGGTACTCCAAGATGAGAGGGTGCTCCCCACTGGGCAGTAGCACCCCCCACACTCAGTGCCGGTTTGTGCAGGACGCAGGTGGTGGGGAAGGTGAGGGTAGGTCAGTGCTGCAGCTCTCCGGTTGGGGCCCTAGCCCTGCACACTCGCTCAGCCCCTCCCCTGCCCTGCCCACAGGTGGGTTGTAGGGAACTGGTCCCGGTGCAGCCGCACCTGCGACGCCGGCGTGCGCAGCCGCTCCGTGGTGTGCCAGCGCCGCCTGTCGGCCGCCGAGGAAAAAGCACTGGACGACAGCGCGTGCCCGCAGCCGCGCCCGCCAGTACTGGAGGCCTGCCAGGGCCCCACCTGCCCTCCGGAATGGGCGGCCCTCGACTGGTCTGAGGTCAGCCGCCCCTTCCTTTCCACCCACATCCAACCGACTCCAGTGCACAGCCCCATGCCCGCTGAGGTGCCTCTTTGCAGTCACGAGCACCCCTCCCAGGGGGCAGCTTCCCTTTCCTCCCTCCTAGCGGATAACCCGGCCCTGTTGAGCATGAAACGCCCCCTCCCACTTCAGTGCACCCCCAGCTGCGGGCCGGGCCTCCGCCACCGCGTGGTGCTCTGCAAAAGTGCCGACCATCGCGCCACCCTGCCCCCGGCACACTGCCCTCCTGCAGCCAAGCCTCCGGTCACCATGCGCTGCAACTTGCGCCGCTGCCCCCCGGCCCGCTGGGTGGCCAGCGAATGGGGCGAGGTAGGGGGCGAGCCCAGCGAGTCCGGGCAGGGGCAAGGGAAGGGGCGGCAGCTCGCCACTGGCTCAGCGGTGCTTCTCCACAGTGCTCGGCTCAGTGCGGGGTGGGACAGCAGCAGCGATCCGTGCGCTGCACGGGCCACAGCGGCCAGCCATCGCGCGAGTGCTCCGAGGTCCTGCGGCCACCCAGCACGCAACAGTGTGAGGCCAAGTGTGACACTGCGCCCCCAGAGGACGGTTCTGAAGGTAGGTGCACAACGGGCCACTGGGGGCCCTGTCCAGAGGACAGTAGTTGACCAGTAGTTTTTTTTATCACTATTTTATTGAATTTTTTTAAAATTTTTTTTTAATTTATTTATTTTTATTTAACTCTACTTATTTGTATATTTATTTATTTGAATTTGAACAGAGAGGGACAGAGTGAGAGAGAGAAAGAGAAAGTGAGAAAGCAAGCCACCAGGTCTAGGAATCGAACTGTGGTCAGCCATGTGGGAATCCAGTGCCCCAACCACCACGCTACCTGCTGGCCATTAATTTTTATTTATTTATTTTAATTTGACCAGAGAGGGACAGAAAGGTGGGGGAGTGAGAAAACTAACCGCCAGGTCTAGGCCTCGAACCACAGTGGGTCATGTGGGAGTACAGCTCCCTTAACCACCATGCCACCTGCCAGCCCCTTGATCGATGGTTTTTCCAAATGACTGGAATACTTTCCTCTGTCTTCACGTGGCCATAGGTCACTACTCATCACCATCCCATCGTGGAAAACATATACTAAGTGCCATTGTGTGCTGAGCTTTTAAGGCACCTGACCTTCTGGGTGCTCAAATTCGGTCTTTCTCCCCCAGCCACTTCCATGACCTTTGCCCTATTCATCTCCACTGGTACATTATTTGCCTAGGATTTTTTTATTTGAATCAAGAGTTTCTCAATCGCAGGCCTTATGGATGTTTGGGAGTGAGTCATTCTTTGTCCTAGGGGGCCAGCCACATGGGCCTCCCTGAAGTTCCTCAGTCACCCCCACTCAGTCATCCCATCTCCAGACCTTGGCCTGGACTATGTCCTCTGCTAGGTGTACCCTCCATGCCCCTCTTCACCTGGCTAACTTCAACTTATTCTTTAGTGTCAGCACAAATGTTTCCTCCTCCCAGAAGCCTCCCAGATGCCCCCAACAAGGTGGGAGTCCTTCTGCCTGTTTAATCATTCTTTTTTTTTTTTTTTAAGAATTATTTATTTTAATTTTAGTATTGTTATTTTATTTATTTATTTATATTTAGCTTTATTTATTTATTTTATTTGACCAGAGAGGGACAGAGCAAGAGAGAGGAAAGTGAAAAAGCAAGCCACCACATCCAGGACTTGATCCGTGGTTGGCCATGAGGGAGTCCAGTGTCCCTACCCACCACTCCACCTGCCAGCCCCAGGACATTTATTTTTTTTTTATTTTTATTTTTTTTTTTGGAGAGGTTTTTCGCTATAGGGCGCGTGAGCTCGCCAGACAGACAGAGAGAGACATAGAGACAGAAAGCGAGAAATCACCCCCCGGGGGGGATGGTCACGCCGCAATCCCTTCTCCTCCATTCTCCTCTCGGGATCTTGGGCACGCACGCACATGCGCCCGGCGTGAGTTGTAAGCCACCGGGTCCGAGACGCGAACCGCGGTTGGCTACGTGGGAGTCCAGCGACATAGCCATTACACTAACTGCTGGTTCCCCAGGACATTTATTTTTGATAGAGAGGAATAGATTCTTCTGGGCACTGAAACCAAAGTGCTACCTCTCTGTACTTCTATTTCCTCATCTTTCAAGTGAGGGATCATATATTCACTTGAGGGGGGTGCCGCATGAGGGAAATGGAATAAAATAACCCACACGATGACCTTTCTTAGCGTGGGGCCCGGCCCTGCGGCACTGACCACTCAGTGGAAACTCGTGTGTCTTGGCATAAACAGTTGCATGCCGTGATCACAAAATACACAAATACTCTGAAAATGAGCGACCCAGCTGGGGTCAAGTTCCTCCCTTATTTATTTATTTTAGAATTATTTTCTTGAACTTTATTTATTTGCTTATTTATTTAATGTGACCAGAGAGGGATGGGGGTGGGGGGTGAGAAAACAAATCAGCAGGTCCAGGACTTGAACTGTGATCAGCCCGGTGGGAGCCCAGCACCCTTAACCACCACGCCACCTGCTGGCCTGGTCCTCACTTTATTAAAAGGTGAAATGAGAGGGGACGACAGTCCCAAAGGGTACCAAAAGGATCACTGGAAAAGGAATCTTTTTTTCCATTAAAATGTGTCCCTTGGGGCTAGCAGGTGGCAAGATCAGTGCTGGATCCCACCTGGCTAACTGTGTAGTTCAAGTCCCAGACCCAGCAGCTTGAAAATCATTCTGGGAATGTGTGTGTACATGCCCAAAAAGTGAGGAGGAGATCGGAGAAGGGATTGCACCATGGCCAGCCCCTGGGGGTGCTTTTTCACTTTCCCTCTCACTTGCTCTCTCCGTCTCCCTCTGGTGAGCACATGTGCTCTATAGTAAAAACTTTATTTTTTTTTAAAGAATTATTTATTTATTTCCATTTGTTGTTATTATTATTGTTTTAATTTGACCAGACATTGTTAGAGAGAAAGGGAAAGTGAGAAAGCAAACTGCCACATCTGGGACTCAAACCGCAGTCGGCCATGTGGGAGTCCAGCGCCCTTAACCACCACACCACCTGCCGGCCCCTAGAGCAAAAAATTTTTTACATTTTTTCTTCAGTAAAAGTATCCATAGGCCATCCTGTGGCATGGTGGTTAAGTGAGCTGGATCCCACGTGGCCAGCCACACAGTCCAAGTCCCAGACCCAGAGGCATGAGAAACACGATGGACCAGAGAGAGAGAGTGAGAGAAAGGGAAAGCAAGAAAGTAAGCCGCCAGGTCCGGGACTGGAACTGTGGTCGTTCATATGAGAATCTAGCGCTTTTAACCACCACACCACCTGCTGGCCCCAGGCCAAAAAAAAAAAATCTTAATTATTTTATTTAGCTTTATTTATTTATTTATTTTATTTGACCAGAGAGGGACAGAGCAAGAGAATGAACGTGAGAGACAGAGGGAAAGTGAGAGAGTAAGCCATCAGGTCCGGGACTCGAACTGTGGTGGGCCATGTGGGAGTCCAGAGCCTCTAACCACCTGCTGGCTGCGGGCAAATTTTTAAAAAGTGTCTCAGTCAGGCTCAGACCCTGCACTCTCTCTCTAAAGCCTCAAACTCGCCTAATGACATGGGTCTCCTTTGACAAAGCCTCCTTTGACAGTTGAGGAAACAGGCACGGAGCGGTTAAGCTACCCGGGGACTAGCAGTGGGTAGACCCCAGATGCAGGAAGGGACGCGGAGACCTGACTGCCTCTCCTCTCCCCCCCGCCACCCCCCCCCACCCCCAGAATGCAAGGATGTGAACAAGGTCGCCTACTGCCCCCTGGTGCTCAAATTTCAGTTCTGCAGCCGAGCCTACTTCCGCCAGATGTGCTGCAAAACCTGCCAGGGTCGCTAGGGGGCGCGCGGCACCCGGAGCTACAGCTGAGGACCAGCCTAGCTGTCCCGCCAGCGGGGGCTCGGGGTGGGGCCGGAGCGAGGAGTGAAGGGTGGGGTGGAGACGGAAGTTATTTATTGGGAACCCCTGCAGGGCCTCTGGCTGGGGGATGCAGAGGGGCTGGCAGCCCCCAGGGCCCCTCTTCAACCCCTCTCCCAGTTCACATCGTAAGACCCCCTCCCGGATGACCTGGAGAGGGGATAGCCCCCCCCACCCCGTGTCCACCCTAGGAGTCGCCAGCGCTCCTCCCCGCTTTGATCGGAATATGTACTGTGAAGAGTGGGGGTGCAGAGGGGGTCTGCCGGTGCCCTGCCCCCCAGCACTGTCCTGCCCTCCACTCTGAGCTGGGGGGAACCTGTCTGCTATGGGGGGAAGGGGGGTAGCACCATCTCCCTGACACCTTCCACCTGACCAGACCAGGGGGAAGCTCAACTCAACCTCGGCCCGGCCTACCCCAAGGGGACCCCAACACTAGGCCACCCCCATCATGGTGCTACACACCCTGCCCTGGGGCCCACACACCCCTGCCAGGAAGCCCTACATCAATAAAGTTCTGTCTTGTGTAGATTTCCGAGTTTGAACAGGTGTGTGTCCGTGTGTGTCCGAGTCAAATCCCCCCTCCTCCCAGGCTCCCGAAGCCACAGCAGCCCCTCCCAGGTCATCCCCCCAGAGCCCAAAGGGGGCTTTTACCAATGCAGACAAAAATGGGTGATTTTAGAACAGAATGACAGCTTCCACCTGAGGCTGTCATGTGACTCGGGACCTGCCCTCCTGGCCACCGTGCATCCACATGTCCCAGCTACACCCGCCTCCGTGAAACTCCTCGACCATCCCACTCAGTCTTCCCCATCTCCAGGGCTCTGCCTGGGCTGTGTCCTCGGCCAAGTGTCCCCTCCATGCCCCTTTGCACCAGCTAGCTCCAGCTTGGTATGAGCACAGCCTCCTCCCAGCAGCCTCCCCAGATTCACCCCCCCAAGGTGGGAATCCCACCCACTAAGTGACTCAAAGTCTGAAGATGTCGCTGAGATTTGCATGTACCAAGCAATTCCAAGCAGTAGACCCATTAACCGGATCCCTAACAGGATGGAGAAGGGATTGCAACGTGACTGTCCCCAGGGAGGGGTGTGTGCACTCTCTCTGTCTCTGTCTCTGTCTCTCTGTCTTTAGGGACATCATACCCTCTTGCAATAAAAGAAATTTTTTCAGGGCCAGCAGGTGGCGTAGTAGTTAAGGGGCTGGATCCCACATGGCCGATCTCAGTTCGAATCTTGGACCCGACAGCTCAAAAATCATGCCAGGCGGGTGTGAGTGTGTGTCCAAAACCCCGAGAAGAGAAGGGATTGCAGCATGGCCATCCCCCTGGGGAGTGATTTCTCAGTTTCCCTCTCGCTGACTCTGTCTCTGTGGTGAGCATACATGCCTTATGGAAATAAATAAATAAATGAAGAGAAAAAGTTTTTTTTTTTCTTTTTTGAGAGGTTTTTCGCTATAGGGTGCGTGCGCTCACCAGAAAGACAGAGAGCGACAGAGAGAAAACAAGAAATCACACCCCCCCCCCCACACACACACACACACCCCAGTGGGGGATGGCCATGCCGCAATCCCTTCTCCTCCATTCTCCTCTCAGGATCTTGGGCACGCACGCACACGCGCCCTGTGTGAGTTTAAGCCACCGGGTCCGGGACGCGAACCGCGGTCTACTACATGGGAGTCCAGCGACATAGCCATTACGCGAACTGCTGGTCCCAAAGAAAATACTTTTTTTCACCAAACTATTAATACAATAGTGTGGCAGTATGAGAGACAGGCTCCTTCTCAGATGTGGCCACTAGGGGGCACCACACGTGCCACCTGGAGTACAGGGACATCTCTGACCTCAGGCTGGGATCAGAGATTGGTCTGGACATGGGGCCCTGCCATGCTCCCCCAGTGTCTGGTTCTGGTTCTGTTTCAGCCACCACCTCGAGGTGTCAGGAGGAGACCCGGACGTGGTCTCTCAGTGCACTCGCACCCAGACAGGGGCCAGCGTATAGCAGGCCCCTCCCTCGTGTGCCGGTCCCGGGTCCCTGTTTAACAGGAGGAAACAGGGAGACCAGGTCACCCAGGACGTAGCAGAGGGGAGGGCTGTTACATCCAGAGATGGCTGTCTGCGATTCCAATATTCACATCTGGCTCCTGGTCCCTCCTCCACACAGACACACACACACACACACGCACACGCACACACACACACACACGTGGCTTCCAGGTGCCACCCTGGTGCAAGGACCAGCAGAAGCAGGTGGATCTGGAAGACCGAGCTGACCCGGGGATGCCCAGGACACGTCTGAAGTGCCGCTTCACTCCCTGGCCCAAGCCCGTCCTGGGATGGCCCAGAAGGGGCAGGCAGCCGCGAAGCCCGCAGACTTGAGTCCTGTTGGCTGCAGCCGGTGTCTCCCGAGGAGCTGGGGAAGGGACCTGCTGGGGCCCGGCCATGGTGACCATCCATCTTCGACCTCCCCCTTCAGGCTCGGTGCCCCAATCAGCTCCCCCAGTCCTCCCACCACTGCCAGAGCCCTCTCCCCGCCCCCAGGGGCCCAGCTTCCCTCCCCCTTGGCCACGGCCCCTCCCGCAAAGGAAGTGAGAGGGGGGCTGTTGTAAGAGGAACTAAAGCCGGGAGTCCGGTGAAAGAGCAGGAGTAAGGCCATGCCTGAGCCACCCCCAAGAGCCCCCTGAGCCTGCACCCCGTTACGACCCATTCAGGGGCCCCCGAGAGCCCAGACATCACCTCCCACCATGGTAAGTCAAGGGTGGACCCTGAAAGTGCAGGGGTGGGTGGGGCACCCGCCAAGTGGGGGGTGCCTGAAGTGCACCATCGGGAAGTGGGACAATGGGGAAGGGGCACCTTTGAGGGGCCCTTGGTGGGGCTCAGGGGCCCCCCAGCATCCTTTACCAGGGACAAAACTCCCACCCAGTGGTGGAGAGGATGCCAGGGAGGTGATGGCACGCCAAGGATGGGGCAGGAACCAGGGCGTAGAAGAGGGGATAAGACAGTCCAGAGGGTCAGAGACATACGCCCTTTCCCGGAAGGATGAGCCCCATTTCAGGCTCCCCGAGTTCCACATCTGCCTCTGCATCTCCCTGTGCAAGTCACTTCCCCTCCCTTGGCCTCAGCCCCCACAGATGTCATATTTGGAAGTTATTTTTGGGGGCCTTACGGTTGACACGTTCAATCTGTGGGTTCAGCTGCCTTGAGTCCGGAGCTGGGAGGGGACGCCGTGTCTCCTGAGGAGCACGGTGTCGTGACGGCACTCCTGTGCGGGTGGCAGGTGGTGTGACCACGGCGATCGTGGACGGGAGGGGGTGCTGAGACGCTATGCACCGCTCTTAGGGAAGACAGCAGCTGGGACCCCACAGCCAGACGCGTCTCTGCCCGCTGGGGTTGAGGTCTGGGGAAGGTGACAAGGTTGGGGAGGCTGTCCCGATGATGGGCTAGACACGGAGGTGTTACAACACACACAGTGAAGAGAGCCGAGTGCAGCCGTAAAAGTCACTGCTACAGCCTCGTGCAAACTGCGGGCCACTTCGGCTTTCATTTTTTGTCATTCCGTCAGTGAGGGCAAGGGCGTGTGGCTGGAACAACAATAGGGTCTCGACAATTTCAGCAGAGCGGAGACAGGGAGATGGGACAACATGTCTGCGTTCATCAGAGAGAGAATATCTCCTTTCAGAGAGCCAATGATAAGCCGGGCATCCCTGACCAAGGAGCCCTCTGGGTCATTTACCACCAAACCTTCAGCTGGAACTCTGAGCTTGGGGTGGGAAACCTTCTAAGCTACAGCCATGCCGTGGAGACCCGAGCACTCAGATGAGCAGAAAGGGATCAAAAGAATACAGGAAGCGCTTTGCTACTTAGAGGAAAGGAAGTAGGACACAATGCTTAGCACTCTACACGGCAGACGGGTCTGGGAGGGAAGAAACACGCTAAAAAAACAATGGAAAAGAAAAAGCGTGAAGCGCATCTCTGAGGCCGATCCCCCCGTCTGAGGGTGCTGAAGTCTTCCCGAAGGAGTGATGGGTGCCAGGAAGGTGGTTGGAGGATTCAATGAAACAATGTAAAGTCCTTAAGGAGCATGTCACATGCATTTCCTACACACTAGCTACCACTGTGGGTGATGCTCCTTCATGGCTGGACTTTCCAGTGGGGATGGGTTGGAGGTGACTCATTTGGGGTTATGATGGAGGAGTTGTTGCTCTGGTCAGTCACTGTTTGGTTGTTGGTGTCATTGGTTGTCATAGTAGTCATTGCTGTTGGTTGTTGGAAGTTGGAAGTAGCAATGGTTCTTGGGAGAATTGTGGTGTCATTGGTTGCGATGGTCATCGTTGTTGGTTTTTGCAAGTTGGAGTAATGACGGTTCTTAGGAGAGCTCGTGTCATTCGATGTGATGGTCATTGCTGTTGGTTGTTGCAAGTTGGAAAGTAACAGTTCTTGGGAGAGTTGTTGGTGTCATTGGTTGTGGTGGTCATCGCTGTTGGTCGTTGCAAGATGGAAGTAACAGTTCTTGAGAGAGTTGTTGGTGTCATTGGTTGTAGTGGTCCTCACTGTTGGCTGTTGCAAGTTGGCAGGAATGACAATTATTGAGAGAGTTGTTGGTGTCATTTATTGTGATGGTCATTGCTGTTGGCTGTTGCAAGTTGGAGTAATAACAGTTCTTGGGAGAGTTGTTGGTGTCATTGGTTGTGATGGTTATCGCTGTTGGTCGTTGCAAGTTGGAAGTAACAATGGATCTTGAGAGAGTTAGTGTCATTGGTTGTGATGGTCATCGCTGTTGTTCGTTGCAAGATGGAAGTAACAGTTCTTGAGAGAGTTGTTGGTGTCATTGGTTGTGGTGGTCCTCACTGTTGGCTGTTGCAAGTTGGCAGGGATGACAATTCTTGAGAGAGTTGTTGGTGTCATTGATTGTGATGGTCATTGCTGTTGGCTGTTGCAAGTTGGAGTAACAACAGTTCTTGGGAGAGTTGTTGGTGTCATTGGTTGTGATGGTCATCGCTGTTGGTCGTTGCAAGTTGGAGTAATAACAGTTCTTGGGAGAGTTGGTGTAAATTGGTTGTGATAGTCATTGCTGTTGTTTGTTGGAAGAAGGAAGTAACTGTTCTCGGGAGAGTTGTTGGTGTCATTGGTTGTGATGGTCCTCACTGTTGGCTGTTGCAAGTTGGCAGGAATGACAATTCTTGAGAGAGTTGTTGGTGTCATTGATTGTGATGGTCATTGCTGTTGACTGTTGCAAGTTGGAGTAATAACAGTTCTTGGGAGAGTTGGTGTAAATTGGTTGTGATAGTCATTGCTGTTGTTTGTTGCAAGAAGGAAGTAACTGTTCTCGGGAGAGTTGTTGGTGTCATTGGTTGTGATGGTCCTCACTGTTGGCTGTTGCAAGTTGGCAGGAATGATAATTCTTAAGAGAGCTGTTGGTGTCATTGGTTGTGATGGTCACCGCTGTTGGTTGTTGTAAGATGGAAGTAACTGTTCTCGGGAGAGCTGTTGGTGTCATTGGTTGTGATGGTCCTCACTGTTGGCTGTTGCAAGTTGGCAGGAATGACAATTCTTAAGAGAGCTGTTGGTGGGACCAGCAGTTAGCGTAATGGCTATGTCGCTGGACTCCCACGTAGTCGACCGCGGTTCGAGTCCCGGACCCGGTGGCTTAAACTCACGCCGGGCGCGTGTGCGTGCGTGCCCAAGATCCCGAGAGGAGAATGGAGGAGAAGGGATTGCGGCGTGGCCATCCCCCCTGGGGGGTGATTTCCTGCTTTCTATCTCTCTGTCTCTCTCTGTCTGTCTGGCGAGCGCACGCGCCCTATAGCAAAAACCTCTCCCAAAAAAAAGAAAAAAAAAAAAAAAAAAAAGAGAGAGAGCTGTTGGTGTCATTGGTTGTGATGATCACCGCTGTTGGTTCCAAGATGGAAGTAACAGTTCTTGGGAAAGTTGTTGGTGTCATTGGTTGTGATGGTCCTCACTGTTGGCTGTTGCAAGTTGGCAGTAACAACAGTTCATGGGTGGGTTGGTGACAGCCGGTGTTTGATGTTGGCTGTTGGTGGATGGCCATCTTCGGCTGGAAATGTCGGTGGTGCTCGGTGACCAGTGGACTGACGGCAGACAGTGGTTGCTGTCACTTGCAGCTGAGTGGTCTTGGCAGGGTTCATGTGCTGTGGGTAGTTGGATGCTGGCTTCTAGTGACCATGGTCAGTAATGGTGGTGGCGATTCACTGTTGGTTTCTGAACAAGGTCTGGTTGATGCTTGCTGCTTTATGGAGTGGACGATGGCAGTCAGTTGTGTGTGGTTGTTGATGGCTGGTGGTTGGTATTGTTGATGATGGTGCTTGTGATGGTGGTGGGTAATTGTTAGGGGAGGTCAGTGGTGGAATTGGCCATGTTTTCTGTTTGACTTTGGCTGGTGGTGCTGGTACTGCAGTTATTAGCAAGTGCTGTTTGGCTTCATGGGGTGGGAGTGAGTGGAGACAGCAATTGGCTGTCCTTGGTTGGTGATGGTAGGTGAGGTCATGGTGGTGGTTTTGAAGGCACAGACACAAAATGAGGAGACCACCCATGTGACCACTTGGGAAGAATCAATAAAATCTGCAATTTGGGACCAGCAGTTGGCGCAATGGCTATGTCACTGGACTCCCACGTAGTTGACTGCAGTTCGAGTCCCGGACCCGGTGGCTTAAACTAATGCCAGGCACATGTGTATGCATGCCCAAGATCCTGAGAAGAGAATGGAGGAGAAGGGATTGTGGCGTGGTCATCCCCCCCACATCTAGCTTTCTGTCTGTCTGTCTGTCTCTCTCTGTCTTTCTGGCGAGTGCACGCGCCCTATAGCAAAAAGCCTCTCAAAAAAAAAAAAAAAATCTGCAATTGATGGGATATGAAGGGTGAGGACCACATGGAGGCAAGGACAGTTTCTCCACTGAACCATCCCAGATCTGTTTCCCAATGAACATGTGGGCCAAGGTTGGGTACCCAGGCTCCAGCTCTGCATGGGGACATTTGAGAAGGTAGTGACCGATCCTCGGTAGTCTCCAGCAACTAGACAAGAGGTCGTTTTACTTGGTGATGGGTGCTTCATGGGGCTGCTAATGGTAATGGATTGCATGTGGTTGTTGGTGGCCAGTCTTGAGGGGGAGGGACTTCAAAAAGTTTATGGAAAAATAAGAAAAAACAGGATTAGAGCACAAACTTATTTTGGTGCAAGAAATTTTGAAGGTAGGCTAGCAGGTGGCATGGAAGTTAAGGTGGCTGGATCCCACATGGCTGACAGAATGGTTCAAGTCCTGGATCTGGCAGCTTGAAAAAACGGGGGCCAGTAGGTGGCATGGTGGTTAAGGCACTGGATTCCCACATGACCGATCTCGGTTCAAGTCCTAGACCTGGTGGCTTGCTTTCTCGCTTTCCCTTTCTCTCTCTGTCTCTCTCTGGTCAAATTAAAATAATAATAGTAATTATAATAACAAATGGAATTAAATAAGTAAATAATTCAAAAAAGAGAGAGAGAGGGAAAATTTATTAGGTGTGCATGCGTGCCCAAAATTCCAAGAGGAGAATGAAGGAGAAGGGATTGCAGCATGGCCATCCTCCCTGGGGGTTAACTTTCTTTCTATCTCTCTCTATCTCTGTCTCTCTCTGGCAAGTGCACGTGCCCTACTGCAAAACTAAAGGAGAGAAAAAAGTGAAACCCATGCATGGTTTTACATATTCCACATCTTCCATGAAATATTCAAAGACACCCTCGTATTACGGATGGCGGTTGGTTATTATGGGTTGGTGATGATGGCAATGGTGATGGGAAATTGCTCAGAAAGACAAGGACCCCCTTGTGTTTGATGATACCCTCCAATGGGGACCAGCAGGGGGCATGGTGGTTAAGGCACTGGAATTCCCACATGGCTGACCACAGTTTGAGTCCCGGACCTGGCAGCTTGCTTTCTCACTCTTCCTCTCTTTCTCTGGCAAAATTAATGTGAAAAATAATAGAAAGAAAGAAAGAAAGAAAGAAAGAAAGAAAGAAAGAAAGAAAGAAAGAAAGAAAGAAAGAAAGAAAGAAAGAAAGAAAGAAAGAAAGAAAGAAAGAAGAGAAAGAAAGAAAGAAAGAAGGAAGGAAGGAAGGAAGGAAGGAAGGAAGGAAGGAAGGAAGGAAGGAAGGAAGGAAGGAAGGAAGAAAGAAAGAAAGAAAGAAAGAAAGAAAGAAAGAAAGAAAGAAAAGAAAGAAAGAAAGAAAGAAAGGAAGAAAATCATTCTTAAAAAAAAAAAAAAAAAAAATTCCCTCCAATGGTGCCAGAAACACACACAGACCCCCGCCGCTCCCCGGGAGAGAAGGAGACTCTGGGAGTCTTTGGAGGCGAGAATGTTGCTTGCACCCAGCGATGCAGGGTGTGGCCCCCGGACCTCACTGAGCCGGGGGCAGGACCCAGGCTCGAGGGGCACCCCTTGGGGGCCAAGGCAGGCCCGGGAGGTGAGAGCCGGCTCCAGTGTCAGCCACAGTAGCTTCACATCCCCTCCTGGTAACCACACTGCAGCCCAGGACCCCGGCGAGGAAGGAAGTGGCTGTTTCGTTGCTCCCCACTCTGGGGCTCTTGCTCATCGAACCTGGGACAGTTCGCTGGGGCTAATTGCAACAGCTCCCTCCTCCGACCCTCCCTGCTGGTCCGATGGGGGCCTGGGAGGCCACCTGATGACCCTCTCCTCCTCGCATCTTCACGGCAGCCCCGTGAGGTCTGGGGTCCCCTGTGTCCTCATTTTCCAAATGGAGACACTGCAGCAGGAGGCTCACCTCAGCCGGGGAGGATTCTAACTGGGTGACTCCCAAGGCCACACTGTTAACAACCATCTTGACCACACCCTCCGCCTCCTCCAAGGAGCTGAGAGACCCCCACTCTGGAGGATAAGTACTGACCCCTACACACCCAACGATGCCCACCCCATGACACGGCCCCTGCCCATCCCTCTGGCCTTATTTGGGCCTGGATGCTCCATTCCAAAGAAACTAGAATCCCAGCGTCCGCCACACACCCAAAGCCATCCCGGCCAAATGGCTCCTGCTGCCGCCACCCGCTGATTTTGCCCGGGAGGTTCATGTTGCAAGAGCTGCCTCCTGCAGGAAGCCCTCGGTGATACCTCGACCTCTCCTTAGATCCACACGGTCTCCCTTGGGCAACTTGCTTGACACATGAAGTGCACAGAGTGCTCCCCCAAGAGCAGGAACTGTACTCAGTCTACCTAAGCCTGGTCTCCACCGCCCTCCGTGCACAGCAGGAGCTCAGGAAGTGTGTTCACTACAGGGTCAAAAGCCCCAGCCCCGCGGAGCCATCGCCCTGACCGCCCTGACCACAAACAGCCCCCTCCCTCCTTTGGCACCAGGAAAGCTGTCCCCCATCTGCCTCACCCCTGGCCTCTGCTTTGGGGCAGAGAGACCTCTCTGAAGAGCTGCAGGGAGAAGCCGCAGCCCCCTTAGCCCAGCCACCTCCTGGCCCCGACTGCCTTTCACAAGAGGCCGGTTGAGTCATACTCGGTGTGGTCATCTGTGACCACAAGCTCTTCCCTGCACCCCCACCCCCAAGGGAGAGACACAGGAACAGCCCATGGAGACCGACTGAGGGGCCACCGAGAGAGGGATACCCCCGAGAGCCCCAGCGGGGACTTCATTCATGCACTCATTCATTCATTCAGCACGCTCCGCCCCGCTCCTGTGTCCTGGGCCCTCTCTCGAAGGCTGACCACTTGGACATCCCAAGGTCACAGCCGCCACTTCCTGAAGGCCCTCGGGGGCGTCTTTTCTCTGCACTTGGTCCTTTAGGCTCACAGTGACTCCCAGGGGGTCGTCATCAGGGGACCCACGTGACAGCTGGGAAAACCGATTCTTGGAGAAGGGAAGTGGCCTTCTAGACTCACACAGCGGGTCAACTCTCAAGCCGGGCCTTGAACCCAATCCGAGCCATGCCAACATTCCCTTTAAAAAATAATGTTTAAAGAATTATTTAATTTTATTTATTCATTTATTTTCATTTGACCAGAGAGAGAGGGAAAGTAAGAAAGCAAGCCACCAGGTCCAGGACTCAAACCATGGTCAGCCATGTGGGAGTGTCCAGCACCTTAACTACCACGCCACTTGAAGGTACATCTTTTTTTTTATTATTTTTAAAGTTTTTGTTTATTTTTATTTCTTCCATGAACGAGAGAGACAGAGACAGTCACCCCCAGCAGGGTCTTATTAATTAATTAATTTATTTATTATTAATATAATTTTTCAATTTGCTATAGGCATGTGAGCTCCCTAGAGAGAGAGAGAGGGAAAGTGAGAAAGCAAGCCACCAGATCCAGGACTTGAACCATGGTCGGCCATGTGGGAGTCCGGCACCTTAACCACCACGCCACCTGCTGGCCCCCAATAGGATCTTGACACCACGCTCTACCCCCCCCAGTCTCTGCCAGCCCTGATCACAGGCATGCACATGGGCACCCATGGTGCTCAGTGAGGCCCCAGGGTGCCAACTCACGGCCCTCGCCGTGTGGTTCAGCTATGCCACTGTCTGACTGCCGCGCCAAAATTCTTTTTTTTTTTTTTAATTATTTTATTTAACTTTTTTAAATTTAATTTGACCAGAGAGAAAGAGAGAGAAAGTGAGAAAGCAAGCCACCGGGTCCGGGACACGAACCATGGTCGGCCATGTGGGGAGTCCAGCACCCTTAACCACCACGCCCCCTGCCGGCCCCCATGCCAAAATTCTTGAGTGCCCTTTACACCCTGTATTTGCTTGAGCAAAACCCTCTTTCTCTTCAATGCAAACATCTGTGATGTGATTTTTTTTTTTTTTTTTTGCCATAGGGTGCATGTGTTCACTGGTGAGAGAGACAGAGAGAGAGAGAGTGAGAGATAAAGCAGCCCCAGGGGAGAGAATGGCCACGCCGCAGTCCCTTCTCCATTCTCTTGGGATTTGGGGCATGCACGCACACGCTCCTGTTGTGTTTTTTCTAGCTGCCGGGTCCAGGACTCGAACCACGCAGGTGGCCACGTGGCATCCAACTTTCTTAACCACTGCACCACCAGCTGGCCCTGCCCATGATTTTTTTAGGAGTGTCTTGGGGTGGGCAGTGCCTAGGGCAGGATAGAGAGGGAAAAAAATGGCAGGAGCCTGGAGATGCAGAGTCCACTGAGGCGGGCAAGGGAAGGGGCAAGGACGGGATGGAGAACTAAGTCCTCTGGGACCAGCAGTTAGCGTAATGGCTATGTCGCTGGACTCCCACGTAGTCGACTGTGGTTCTCGTCCTGGACACGGTGGCTTAAAACTCACACCGGGCGCGCGTGTGTGCGTGCCCAAGATCCAGAGAGGAGAATGGAGGAGAAGGGATTGTGGCATGGCCATCCCCCTCAGGAGGGTGATTTCTCGCTTTCTGTCTCTCTGTCTTTCTGGTGCGCGCAGGCACCCTATAGCAAAAACCTCTCCAAAAGAAAGAAAAAGAAAAAGAAAAAGCCTGGTGCAGAGTAGGGCGGGGTGTGTAGGGTGTTTGCTGTTGCTGCTGTTTACGTGGTTACCATCCGAGGCCCCGCCCCAGCTCTGCACAGAGGCTACTTCCTGGCCCTCCCTCCCTACACTATGGTCCCACCAGCCCCCAAAAGCCGCACCCCGGGCGGCTCAGGAAAGAGCAGACCCTCCCCCCTGCCCCCAGCAGGCCCCAGAACAGGCCACTTCGCTCCCACTCTTCACCCTATTTTCATCTTCTCTGTTCACCAACAAACACGGCCTGGTCTGCCCACCGTGAAAACAGGAAGCACACGCGCCCCTAACGGTCTGAAAGCCTTTCCACTCCGTCTCCACCTCCGCACTGCCCAGCCTGACCTCTGACCCCGATGTCACCCAGGGCCTCCAGGGTGCCCTCCTGGTCTCCAGTCAGCTGGGACATTTCTTTTTTTTTTTTAATTTCTCAGAGGGTGTGTGCACCCACCAGAGATGGGAAGGGGGGAGAAAGCACCCCCTCATTGGGTATGGCTATGCTGCAATTCCTTCTCCACTTCTCCGTCTTGTCAGGATTCGGGGCACTCACACATTTAAAGTCCCTTGGGGAACCAGCAGGTGGCATGGTGAGTTAAGGCGCTGGACTCCCACAAGGCTGACCACGCACGGTGTGAGTCCCAAACCTGGTGGCTTGCTTTCTCACTTTCCCTCTCTCTCCTTCTCTCTCTGTGTCTCTTTCTTGTCAAATGAAAATAAATGAATGAATAAATACAATGAAATATTATTAACAATAAAAAAATTAAAAATAAATCAATAGAGCTGCTGGGGGCCAGGATTTGAACTGTGCTGTCAGCCATGTGGGATATAGTGACCTTAACCACCATGCCACGGAGCCAAGCTGAACTCGGACTTCTGGGGATTTTTGTTTTGTTAACTTTTGCCTGAAGGTGCCTGTGCTTGCTGGAGAGAGTCAGGGAGACAGAAAAAGAGAGAATGAAACAGAGAGCATCCCCCAGGGGGGATGGCCACACCACAATCCCTTCTCCTCCATCACCTCTCAGGATTTTGGGCACGCATGCATATGCGCCCGGCATAAGTTTAAGCCACGGGGTCCTGTGACTCAAGAAGCAGTTGACGGGAACCAGCAGTTAGCGTAATGGCTATGTCGCTGGACTCCCACGTAGTCGACCGCAGTTCGCGTCTCGGACCCGGTGGCTTAAAACTCACGTCGGGCGCATGTGCGTGCGTGCCCAAGATCCCAAGAGGAGAATGGAGGAGAAGGGATTGCGGCGTGACCATCCCCACTGGGGGGTGATTTCTCGCTTTCTGTCTCTCTGTCTCTCTCTGTCTGTCTGGCAAGCGCATGCGCCCTATAGCGAAAAACCTCTCCAAAAGAAAAAAAAAAAAAAAGAAGCAGTTGACTACGTGGGAGTCCAGCAACATAGCCATTACACCAGCTGCTGGTCCCTTAAGGATTATTTATTTTTTATTTATTCATTCATTTAATTTAATTTGACAAGAGAGAGACGCACAGAGAAAGAAGGAAAGTGAGAAAGCAAGCCACCAGGTCCAGGACTTGAACCATGGGTCAGCCATTTGGGAGTGTCCAGCACCTCACCAACCACGCCACCTGCTGGTCCTGAAATAAAGTTTAAAAATAAATCATATGATCCCCTGTAATGAAGAGGGGGAAAAGTATTTGTAATAAAATGTGTCTGCTAATATGAATCACTTGGGCTATCAGGTGGTGTGATGGTTGAGGCGCTGGACTCCCATGGCCGACTGCTGTTCAAGTCCCAGACCTGGCAGCTTGCTTTCTCGCTTTCTCTCTCTCACTCTGTCCCTTTCTGGTCAAGTCAAAAACAAATAAATAAAATAATTTTTTAAAAGATAATCATAATAATAAATACAATTACATAATTCTTAAAAGAAAAAAAACAGGCACCTGGATTTCCATGGCCAACTATGAGGGTTTGAGTCCCAGACTTGGCAATTTGGAAAACATACTGTGTGTGTGTGTGTGTGTGTGTGTGTGTGTGCGCGCGCTTGATTCAAATCCAAGAAAATGGAGAAGGGACTGCAGTGTGGCCGTCCCCCCAGCGGTGCTTTCTTACTTTCTCCATCTTTGCAGTGAGCTCACATGCCTTGTAGCAAATTTTAAATTATATATACTACATATTAATTATATACCATACATAAGTATTATGTTATATGTTATATAATTATTATATTACATTTTATATATATATATATATATATATATATATATATATATATATATATATGTTTATATATCTATAAAGATAAAATATATATCAAATCTCTTGGGTCAGTGACCCAAACTGCCCAGTGGAGCCACCAGCCACTCCCACCTACACTGGGGTGTGTCTCCATGAGGGTCGGAGCCCCACCCACCGGTGGGTGCTGAGCAAAGAGTCAGCAGCCTCCATACCACCCGCAACTTGACCTTCAGTGACGAGAGCTTCCCAGATGTTGAACTGTTACTGTACATGCACTCATAGTCCTGGAAAATACTGTGGCTATCAACCATACCCAAAAAAACACACAAAAAAGTACAAAAGTACTGTCATTCCCCCTTAGCCACAACAGGGGGATAGCCAAAACTCCCATGGATGCCTGAATGTTTGGCAAGGTCTTTTTTTATTTTGGTATAGGGCGCATGCACTCACCAGAAAGACAGAGACAGAAAACGAGAAATCACCCCCACAGGGGGGATGGCCACGCCACAATCTATTCTCCATTCTCTTCTCGGGATCTTGGGCACGCACGCACATGCACCCGGAATGAGTTTAAGCCTCCAGGTCCGGGACTCGAACCGCGTTCGACTACATGGGAGTCCAGCGACATAGCCATTACTAAAGCCAGCTGTTGGTCCCCAGGTTCTTAATCCTTTAAATGTATATACTATGTTTTTGCCTATGTAAATATACCTATCATAACGTGTAATATATAAATTAAACACAGTAAGAAATTAATAACTAATCATAAAACAAGCATAACAATATACTATAATAAAAGTTGTATGGGGTCCAGCAGGTGGCATGGTGGTTGAGGCGTCAGACTCCCACATGGTGGACCATGGTTCAAGTCCCAGACCTGGTGGCTTGCTTTCTCAATTCCTCTCTCTCTCTCTCTCTCTCTCTCTCTCTCTCTGTCTCCCTCTGGTGAGTTAAAATAATAATAATAAATATAATTAAGTAATTCTTTTTTATTTTATTTATTTATTTATTTATTTTGAGAGGTTTTCGCTATAGGGCGCGTGTGCTCGCCAGACAGACAGAGAGAGACATAGAGACAGAAAGCGAGAAATCACCTCCCAGGGGGGATGGCCATGCCGCAATCCCTTCTCCTCCATTCTCCTCTTGGGATCTTGGGCACGCACGCACACGCGCCCGGCGTGAGTTTTAAGCCACCAGGTCCAGGACGCGAACCGCGGTCGACTACGTGGGGAGTCCAGCGACATAGTCATTTCGCTAACTGCTAGTTCCCAGTAATTCTTTTTTAAATAAATAATTCTGTAGGAAAAAAAAGTTATGGGAATGTGGTCCCTTTCCCTCTCTCTAAGTATCTTATTATTCTCTATTACTTATGTGGCAACTTCAACAACTTTGTAGAGGGCTGGCCCCATGGCCTAGTGGTTAAGCAAGTTAATGGAGGGGCCAACAGGTGGCATGGTGGTTAAGGCATTGGACTCCCACATGACTAACCACGGTTCAAGTCCTGGACCTGGCAGTTTGCTTTCTCACTTACTCTTTCTCACTGTCTCTCTCTGGTAAAATTAAAAAACAATAACAAATGGAATTAAATAAATAAATAAATATTTTTTAAAGCCTTTTTTTTTTTAAAAAAAGAAAGAAAGAAAGAAAGTGAGTGGAGGGTCAGCCCCATGGCCTCGTAGTTAAGGAAGCTGGCTTAGGGAGGTCTCTGGATGTAAACTGAGAACCTTCCCACATAGCCAACCGCAATTCAAATCCTGGTCCTGGTAGCTTGGGAAAGAAAAAAAAAAAAAAAAAACCACCGGGCACATGTGCATGTGTGCCCCAAATCCTGACTGACAGGATGGAGAAATGGAAAAGGGATTGCAGCATGACCACACACCCATTGAAACACTGAAAGGTGCTTTCTCCATCTCTTTCTCTCCGTCTCTCTCCTAGTAAGCACACACACCCTCTAGCAGTGTAAAAGAAAAAAAAAAAAAAAAAAAAAACTTTGTGGAAAAATGAAAGTATGAGTTTGTTTTGGAGCAAAAAAGTATTTTGAGGGGCTAGCAGGTGGCGTGGTGGTTAAGGAGCTGAACATTCCTATGTGGCTGATCACGGTTCAAGTCCCGGACCTGGTGGCTTGCTTTCTCACTTTCCTTCTCTTTCTCTCTGGTCAGATTGGAATAAATGAATGAATAAATAAAATAAATAATTCTTTTAAAAAAGTGTTTTGAAATCCACACAGGTTTTCATTATATGCATGTTACATAAACTTTCCGAAAACCCCCAACTTGCTGCTGTGGGTCACCATCTTTGGACCGCAGCTGCCCATGGGTAGCTGAGACCAAGAGAAGTGAGACTATAGATAAGGAATGACTGTATATAGGTTTTCAGTTTAGGGGCCAGCAGGTAGCATAGGGTTAAGGTGCTAGACTCCCACATGGCCAACCACGGTTCGAGTCCCGAACCTGGCAGCTTGAAACTCATGCTGGGTGCATGTGCATGTGTGCCCAAAATCCTGAGAAGAGAATGAAGGAGAAGGGATTGTGGCATGGACATGCCCCTGGGGGAGGGAGTGATTTCTCACTTTCCCTCTCTGTCTCTCTTCAGTGAGCACACATATCTTACGGCAAAACTTTAAAAAAGGGTGGGGGTGGGACCAGCAGTTAGCGTAATGGCTATGTTGCTGGACTCCCATGTAGTTGACTGTGGTTCACATCCTGGACCCGGTGGCTTAAACTCATGCCGAGCGCGTGTGCGTGCGTGCCCAGGATCCTAAGAGGAGAATGGAGGAGAAGGGACTGCGGCATGGCCATCCCCCCGGGGGGTGATTTCTCGTTTTCTGTCTCTCTGTCTCTGTCTGTCTTTCTGGCGAGTGCACACGCCCTAGAGCAAAAACCTCTCCAAAAATATATATATAAAGAGAATTAATTTGATTTATTTTAATTATTTTTAAATTTGTTATAGAGCATGCACGCTCTCCAGAGAGAAAGAAAGAGAGAAAGCGAGAAAGTGAGAAAGCAAGCCACAGGTCCAGGACTTGAACCATGGTCAGCCAAGTGGGAATCCAGCACCTCAACCACCATGCCACCTACTGGCCCCAACCATGGAAGGTTCCTGAGCTGAGGAGGGGCATGGTCATATTCTGGAGGTGCTGACACCTAGAGGGAGTGGAGCTTTGTCAAAAAATGTCAAAGGACATTGAAGGATCCCAGCTTTGGACATGGGGGTAGATCTGGGGGGTACCGGGGAGTCATGGAATGTTCTTGAGCGAAGGGAGATGCATGGTGATGAGACCTTGCCCGCCTCTCCTGGTGTCCCTGAGATGGGGAAGGAAGAATGGAGGTGGCTGAGATGCGACGTAAGCCAAAGCTGTTGGTGGACGTGTCCCCACGCCGGGTCTCATTCCCCATCCCTCCGCCCCCAACCGCAGGGCAGCAAGGAACGCTTCCACTGGCAGAGCCACAACGTGAAGCAGAGCGGCGTGGACGACATGGTGCTGCTGCCGCAGATCACTGAGGACGCCATTGTGGGCAACCTGCGCAAGCGCTTCACGGACGACTACATCTTTGTACCCGGGGCCACGGCAGGGGCCACGGCAGGGGCGGGCGGGCTGGGGAGCCATGGAGGGCGGGCCGAGGAAGGACACGGGGATAGGAGGACGGTTCAGGGAGGCAGGGAGGGATGACCTGCAGGGGACCCGAGCTCAGGGCCTGCAGATGCCTGAGCCCTGGGCGGAGAGGTGAAGACGGGGACAGAGGGCCGGGCAGGGAGACCAGGGCGGCAGCACAGTGGCTGGGGCACCCCGTCCTCTGCCTGGGGCGCTCAGCCTCGGCGTACCCCACTTCCCCCATCAGGACCCCGAGACTCAGGCTGCCTCTGGGTCTCTCCACCTCTTGGTCCCTGCAATGGAGCTTTGGGAAGCCCCGGGGAGTAGGAGGAGGGGACAGGGACTCATGGGGCACAGAGGCCACCCAGACGCTGCTCGACCCTTAACCAGCCACCTGCCAGACCTACATCGGCTCCGTGCTCATCTCCGTGAACCCCTTCAAGCAGATGCCCTACTTCACCGACCGCGAGATCGAACTCTACCAGGGCGCGGTGAGAGCAGGGCAGGTCGGGGGGCAGCGCCCCGAGCCCCCGGGGCCGGCCCCGGGCTGAGCCGTCTCCTCCCCCGCCAGGCCCAGTACGAGAACCCCCCGCACATCTACGCGCTGACGGACAGCATGTACCGGAACATGCTGATCGACTGCGAGAACCAGTGCGTCATCATCAGGTACCGCCGGGCCAGCTGCGCCCACCATCCCCACCCCCGGGGAGCTCTGCCGGCCCCTGTCCCCGCACCCCTAGCCCGTATCACTTACCGTGTCACCACCAGACGCACGATACCACTGTCGGAGAAGTCATGATGCATATTTTTTTAAGAATTATTGGTGGTGGGACCAGCAGTTAGCGTAATGGCTATGTCGCTGGACTCCCACGTAGTCGACTGCGGTTCGAGTCCCGGACCCGGCGGCTTAAACTCACGCCGGGCGCGTGTGCATGCGTGCCCAAGATCCCGAGAGGAGAATGGAGGAGAAGGGATTGCGGCGTGGCCATCCCCCCTGGGGGATGATTTCCTGCTTTCTATCTCTCTGTCTCTCTCTGTCTGGCGAGCACACACGCCCTATAGCAAAAACCTCTCAAAAAAAAAAAAAAAAAAGAAAGAATTATTGGTGGTCAGCCATGTGGGAGTCTATCGCCTTAACCACCACGCCACCTGCTGGTCCCACTATTATTATTATTTTTAAAGGATTGATTGGGGCTAGCAGGTGGCTTGGTGGTTAGAGGCGCTGGATTCCCACATGGCTGACTGCGGTTCAAGTCCCAGACCTGGCAGCTTGTTTTCTCATTTTTCCTTTTCTCTCTCTCTCTCTCTCTTGCTCTGCCCTCTCTGATCAAATTAAAAGAAACAAACAAGTTAAATTTTTAAAATTATTATTATTATGGAGAGGGTTTTTTTTTTGCTACAGGGTGCATGCACTCACCAGAGAGACAGAGAGACAGAAAGCGAGAAATCACCCCCCAGGAGGGATGGCCATGCCTCAATCCTTTCTCCTCCATTCTCCTCTCGAGATCTTGGGCACATACACACACGCACCCAGTGTGAGTTTAAGTCACTGGGTCCAGGACTTGAACCACAGTCGAATACATGGGAGTTCAGTGGCACAGTCATTACACTAACTGCTGGTCCCAAAAAATAATTATTTTTAAGAAAATAATTATTCTATTTAACTTTATTTATTTTTAAAACAGAATTATTTATTTATTTTAATTTGACCAGAGAGAAAGAGAGAGGGAAAGTGAGAAAGCAAGCTGCCAGATCCGGGACTTGAACTGTGGTCAGCCATATGGGAGTGTCCAGCACCTTAACCACCACGCCACCTGCTGGTCCCTTAACTTTATTTTATTTTTTATTTGAGCAGAGATGGAAAGACTCTGTCTGTCACTAGGTCTGGGACTCAAACTGCACTCAGCCATGTGGGAGTCCAGTGCCTCAACCACCACACCACCTACTGGCCCTATGACGCCAGATGACATAATGGTTAGATCGTTGGATTCCCATATACTTGAACATGGCTCAAGTCCAAGACCCAGCAGCTTAACACACACCAGGCGCATGTGCATGCATGCCCAAAATTCTAAGAGGAGAATGGAGGAGAAGGGATTGTAGCATGGCCAGCCCCCTGGCGAGGGAGGGGTGATTTCTTGCTTTATCTCTTTGTCTCTTCAGCAAGTGCTCTATAGCAAAATATTTGTCTCTAAAAAAAAAAAAGAAAAGAAAAAATTCTAAGACTTACTTAATTTTACTTATTATCACTTTTTTTTAAACTTGACCAGAGAGAGAGAGGGAAAGTGAAAAGTAAGCTGCCAGGTCCAGGATCCAAGCCCCGGTTAGCCACATGGGAGTCCAGCTTTTAATCACTATGCGACCTGCTTGCCCTTTAATTTGTATTTTTTTTATTACAATTACTATTTTAATTTGCTATAGGGCATATGCGCTCACTAGAGAGAGAGACACAGAGGGAACGTGAGAAAACACGCCACTAGGACTCAAACCGCGGTCGGCCATATAGGATCCAGCACCTTAACCACCATACCACCTGCCGGCCGGGGGACAGGGGTCTTTATCTGTCTCTTCCACTGCTGTGTCCCCAGTCCTGGAACAGTGCCCTGGGCATTCAGTGAATGAATGAATGAATGAATGAGCGAGAGAGTGAATGAGTGAGTGAATGAATGAGAGTGAATGAATGAGTGAGTGAACGAATGAGTGAATGAATGAATGAATGAGTGAATGAGTGAGTGAAAGAATGAATGAGTGAATGAATGAGAGAGTGAGTGAATGAATGAGTGAGTGAATGAATGAATGAGTGAGTGAATGAATGAGTGAGTGAGTGAATGAATGAGTGAATGAGTGAATGAATGAGTGAGTGAGTGAATGAATGAGTGCGTGCGTGAATGGCCAAGCACTGCAATGCACCCTGCGCTCCCCGGCCTCCCCCACCCCTGCCCACTGACCATTCCCTCCCCATTCGCCCCAGTGGAGAGAGCGGAGCTGGGAAGACTGTGGCGGCCAAATACATCATGGGCTACATCTCCAAAGTGTCCGGCGGGGGAGAGAAGGTCCAGGTGAGCTGAGGACCAAAGGCCTGGCTGGGTATCCCCACCCCAGTCCCACGGGCCCAGCCTGACCTGGCCGCGCCCTGTCCGTCTCCGCCCCCAGCACGTCAAAGATATCATCCTGCAGTCCAACCCGCTGCTCGAGGCCTTCGGCAACGCCAAGACCGTGCGCAACAACAATTCCAGCCGCTTCGTGAGTCTCTGCGGCCCTGGGAGCCTCTACTCGCGCCACACTGACCTACACGCATGCGCGCACATACACACACACCCCCACCCCTCTACGGCCAAGACAGGAGCCCCTGGAAATCCCTAACGAAGTACGTGCCCTTCGATGGGCGACTCACTTCCTGCATATGGTCCGTCTGAAAAAAGAGTCCCCCAATGGCAGAATTGTGGAGGCCATGACACCTCTGTGTAACATCCATAAACAGCCCCCAGGCTGCAGCCATGTTACATTTGTTCCTACTCATACTTCAGGTCCAATGTATTCCCTCGTTCATTTATTTTATTATTTTCTGATTTTTAAGAATTATTTAATTTTATTTAACTTTATTTATTTATTTATATTTTTAATTTGACCAGAGAGGGAGAGAGAGAGAGAGAGAGAGAGAGGGAAAGTGAAAAAGCAAGCTACCCAATCCAGGACTCAAAGTGCCGTCAGCCATGTGGGAGTCCAGCGCCCTTAACCACCAGGCCACTTGCTGGCCCCATTATTTTGTTTTAAATATGGTATAAGGAACGTGCAGTCACCAGGGCATAAAAAACCTTTAAAAAAATAAATAAAGGCCAGCAGATGGCGTAGTGGTTACCCCACCAGACTCCCACTTGACTGACTGCAGTTCAAGTTCCGACCAGAGACTTGGAACATACCAGGTGTGCGTGCGTGCGTGCCCAAAATCCCGAGAGGAGAATGGAGGAGATGGGATTGCGGTGTGGCCATCTGTGAGTTTAAGCCACCGGGTCCGGGACTTGAACCACAGTCGGCTACGTGGGAGTCCAGCGATGTAGCCATTACGCCAAGTGCTGGTCCCTAAACATGATGCTTCTATGCACCAGGCACAGGGCTGGGTACACAAGTGAGGGCTTAGAGCATCAGCAAGGGAGGAGATGGTCTTCCTGGCCCAGGACGCAGCCTGCCCAAAGACAGGCAGAAGCAGCAGGTGAACAGGCAAAAAGCCATTCAGTGGTCAGTGGGAGAGGACAGGAAGTCAAGGTAGAATAAAGAAGGGAAGAGGGGCCATGCTCCTAAGACCCACCTCAGTCCTCCCCCCCACCTGCACCCCTGGGACCCTGGAAGGGTTGACGTGCTTCTCTCGGACTTAGGGCAAATACTTCGAGATCCAGTTCAGCCGTGGCGGGGAGCCCGATGGTGGCAAGATCTCCAACTTCCTCCTGGAGAAGTCTCGCGTGGTCATGCAGAACGAAAACGAGAGGAACTTCCATATCTACTATCAGGTGCAGGGGAGAGGGGGGTCCCACCTGGAGCCCCCAGGGTGGAGGGAGGTTAGCGCCCAGGGGTCTGTGACGGTGAGGACTGGGGGCCCAGATGCATGAGGTTCACACACCCACCCTCCAGCTGCTGGAAGGGGCCTCCCAGGAGCAGCGGCAGAACCTGGGGCTCATGACACCCGATTACTATTACTACCTCAACCAATCGGACACCTACAAGGTCGACGGCACCGATGACAGGAGTGACTTCAGCGAGACTCTGGTGAGCAGGGCCTGCTACTCCAGCCCCCAGCCTGACCCTCAGCCCAGGAAACCCTGGGAAGGGTTCTGCAAGAAGCAGAGCAGGGGTCGCACAGCGGCGTGGTGGCAAAACCCGACTCTCTGCAAAGCCGACCCCCTGGGAAGGTTCTGGGGTGAGGCTGGGGGTGGATTGTGGCATGGAACTCCTGCTGGGGATGCTTGTCTCTATCTATCTCACTCATGGAAAGATAAATTAACTTTAAAAAGTGTTTCTGGGGGACGGCATCATGGCCTAGTGGTTACGTGAGCTGGATCCCACATGCCCAAAAGCACAGTTCGAATCGGGTCCCATGGGCATGGAAAACATGCCAGGGGTGTGTGTGTGTGCGCGTGTGTGCCCCAAATCGCAGCCAGATGGAGAAAGGGAGAAGCAATTGCCCACACTCCACTAGGGATGCTTTCTTCCTCTCCCTCTCTGTCTCTCTGTCTCTGTTTGGCGAGTGCACACACTCTCTGGCTTATAAACAAGGCAAAAAAAATTTTTTTTAATTTACTATAGAGCGGGGCCGGCAGGTGGTGTGGTAGTTAAGGGCGTTGGACTCCCACATGGCCGACCGTAGTTCAAGTCTCAGACCTGGCGGCTTGCTTTTTCACTTTCCCTCTCTCTCTCACTCTGACCCTCTCTGGTCAAATTAAAAATAAATCAATAAAATTAAATAAAATAATTCTTTTTTAAAAATTTACTCTAGGGCACATCAGCTCACTGGGGGTGGGGGTGAGAAGGCATCCCCTTCCCCAGGGGGATAGCCATGCCACAATCCCTTTTCCCCTTGGGATTTTGGGCACCCACATACACATGCCTGGCAATGATTTTCAAGCCACCAGGTCTAGGACTCAAACCACACAGTTGACCGTATGGGGTTCAGCTGCCTTAACCTCCACACCACTGACTGGACCACAGATAATAATAATAAAATAAGAATTGTTTATTATCATCGTTATATTTAATTTGATCAGAGAGAGACAGGGAATGTGAGAAAGCCAGCCGCCAGGTCTGGGACTTGAACCGTGATCAACCACATGGGCGTCTAACACCTTCACCACCATGCCACCTGCTGGTCCCCAGAATAATTTCTCTTTTCCGAGGCAGCACAGGGACCCAAGGGTCTTGACTCCCTGCGTTCATGCTGTATTCCCAGAAGCCTGCCCCTGGGATCCAGTGGGGGCCAGGACCCGTGGTACAGGCTTGGTCCCGTTGTGCCCACAGGGTGCCATGCAGGTCATCGGGATCCCGCCCAACGTCCAGCAGCTGGTCCTGCAGCTCGTGGCGGGCATCCTGCACCTGGGGAACATCTCCTTCTGCGAAGACGGGAATTACGCCCGGGTGGAGAGCGTGGACCGTGAGTGCGGGTGTCCGGAAGGCAGGGCGGAGGCCTGTGTGTGTGTTTTGTTCATCCCCAGGAGGGTAAGAACCTACGAGGACAACGTGGGTGTCCCTGGGCAAGGTGGGGACAGAGGCGTCCATGGGGAGCCCCAGAACCTAAGCAGGTGTCCCCTCTGGCCCCGGCCTGGCAGTTCTGGCTTTTCCTGCCTACCTGCTGGGCATCGACAGTAGCCGGCTGCAGGAGAAGCTGACCAGCCGCAAGATGGACAGCCGCTGGGGCGGGCGCAGCGAGTCCATTGACGTGACCCTCAATGTGGAGCAGGCAGCCTACACCCGCGATGCCCTGGCCAAGGGGTTGTATTCCCGCCTCTTCGACTTCCTGGTGGAGGTGAGTGGGGAGGGACTGGAGGGCCAGGTGGGCGTCCCGGGGATATGCCCATGGAGAGGGCGCCCGCTGTATGCCAAGCCCAGGTCTTGACCAGTCACGTGGGGGAGGCAGGCTTAACTGATCACCACCAATTCCTGGGCATGGGGGCTTCAGGTGTGAGAGAGGCTATCAGATGGAGGATTTAGGGGCTCCCTCTGGCTATGGAGTGAGCCCTGGAGGAAGGGAGCTCCTGAAAGGGTCCAGGCCCGGACTGGATAGATAAATAAATAAAGCGAGGTGCTGAGACACGCACCTATGGTCCCAGCTCCTCGGGAGGCCGAAGCAGGAGAATCCTGAGCTCAAGGCCAGCCCGGGAGCATAGCGAGACTCTGTCTGAAGGAGCCGGGCGTGGTGGCGTACACCTGTGGTCCGAGCTGCGGGGGAGGCCGGGGCAGGAGGATTGCAACATTGCAAACCCTGTCTAATAAGCCACATACCCACATGCACACACCCCGCCACCACCACCAGAAAGTAGAGAGAGGTTGTCAGGCGGGTGCAGGCAGGACCAACGCCCATGCCCCTCTGTCCCCGCCGGTGTCACAGGCCATCAACCGCGCTATGCAGAAGCCCCAGGAGGAGTACAGCATTGGTGTGCTCGACATCTACGGCTTTGAGATCTTCCAGGTTCGGGCCCTGCCCCTGGCACTCATCCTGTCCTCCCTGAAACCCCCCAGGCAGCCCAGCGGCCATGGGGCCTCCGGGTCTGCCCACTGAGGAAAGACCCTTCTCTTTTGGCAGAAAAATGGCTTCGAGCAGTTCTGCATCAACTTCGTCAACGAGAAGCTGCAGCAAATCTTTATTGAACTCACCCTGAAGGCCGAGCAGGTGGGCAGAGGCGGCCAGGTGGCCAGGGGTCGGGGCCACTTGGGGTAGAGGGATCCCGGTGGGAGGGAGGCTCCTGGGGGGCACTGGCCACATCGTCTTCACCTGCCCCCCATCTCTGCCCTCATTGCTACCCCCAGGAGGAGTACGTGCAGGAGGGCATCCGCTGGACCCCCATCCAGTACTTCAACAACAAAATTGTCTGTGACCTCATCGAAAACAAACTGGTGAGGGCTGGCCACGTTCTGAGGGGACCCCTGGGCCCTGAGCTGAGCCTGGGAGACCTGGGAGGGGGTAATGGCCACCTTAGGGCCTCTCTCTACACTGCCTGCCTGGCAGCTGGGACACAAATGAAATATCCCCCCTTCCCGTCATCACTTATTCACTCAACAAACATTTCCCTGGGCAGTCTTGTGCGGAATCAAAGGGGTTAAAGTTGGCAGGTTCCCCACTCAGTGATCCTAGTATGGAGAAGGGAAAGGGACCTGGATCTCTTACGGGGTCTCACCCGCTCCTGCAGCTTCCACAGTCCCCCCCCCCACCACATTTGCGGTTGTATTTATTTGCAAGTTTCCCTCCCAATTCTAGCCCTTTCCATTCTTCCAGCTCTTCCTCCCCCCCAACCCCCACTCCCAACCCCCACCCCCGCCTCCGTGCTGATAAACCGGGTGAGGCAGGGCAGGGCAGGGCATGGCCGCGCGGGGCCAGCCTGAGCGCCTGCCCACCTCCCCACGCCCTGCAGAACCCGCCGGGCATCATGAGCGTGCTGGACGACGTGTGCGCCACCATGCACGCCACGGGCGGCGGCGCCGACCAGACGCTGCTGCAGAAGCTGCAGGGGGCCGTGGGCACCCACGAGCACTTCAACAGCTGGAGCGCCGGCTTCGTCATCCATCACTACGCGGGCAAAGTGCGTCGGCCCGTCGGCCCGGTCCCGTCCGGTCCCGGTTTCTACCCCGCCCCCGCCCCACCCCCAGCCCCGGTACTCCTCATAGTCGCCAGGGGCTCCACGGTGCAGCTTCCTACCTCCAGGCTGCAAAGAACCTGCAGGAACCCAAACCCCGCCCCTCCCGGCCGGCCCCGCCCCGCCCAGACATACAGGCCCCTCCCACTGACTCCAGAAACTCTCCACCCACCAAACTGGCCTAGATCTTGCCCTGCCATGAGACCCTCAGCCAGAGCTGCAGAAACTCACTGGTCCCTGATCAAGGCCACGCTTCTCCTGCAACAGGACAGCTCCCCTTACGGATAGGAAGGACTCCCCTAATATTCCCTAGGATCTCACTGTGGGCAACAGATGACCAGGGCCCTCACCTCTGCCTGCAGACCCCCTCAAACTTTTTTTTCCGGAGAAGTTTTTGCTATAGGGCACGTGCACTTGCCAGAAAGACAGAGAGAGACAGAGAAACAGAAAACGAGAAATCACCCCCCAGGGGGCATGGCCACGCCGCAATCCCTTCTCCTCCATTCTCCTCTTGGGATCTTGGGCACGCACACACACGTGCCCGGTGTGAGTTTAAGCCTCCAGGTCTGGGACTTGAACCATGGTCGCCTATATGAAAGTCCAGCGACATAGCCATTACACCAACTGCTGGTCCCAATCCCCTAAAACTTTAATAGGAGCTATAACTCCTGATTCAACACACAGCCCCTCACCTGCTGATCCCCATTTGGAGCACAAATCCCCTGAAGGCCACCAGACCCGTGCTGTGTAAGCCTCCAGCCCTAGAAATGGCTGGACCCCTCCCCAAAACTACAGACTTGACTGCCCTCTGACCCTGGCCACACCTCCTCCACCTCATGCTCCTCTGACCTCACTGCGCATAGACGTTCCCAGGGACACCCCCCCCATCCTACATTGCCTCCCACGAATCACTGACATGGGCCAGGGCTCCCCAGGGCAGCAAAGGCCCTGAGCAGGTCTGCAGAGTCCCCACCTTAGGGAGCAGACCCAGCCCACAGTGCCCACGGAAGACTCCACCCCTGCCAGGGATTCCCCAGCCAGGATGGTAAGCCCTCCCAACACAGCCCCAGCCCCCCAGTTCATGAGGACCCCCAATCTAACGTCCTGACTCTAAGTAGTGCCCCAGCTGCAACCTCCCCTCCACCAATCTGGGCTCTAACTTCAACCCCCATCTCCACCCCCCACCCCTACCCCGTCACTTCCGCTACAGCTCCCAGCCCCACCTCCCCTCACCTCTGGCCTGCCCTGCAGCCCCCCGACTCCCAGAGACGGCCACGGGGCCGAGGGATGCAGCAACCTCCCAAGCCCTATTCCAAGCTGTGGATTCCCTACCTCCACCCCTGCAATCAGCAACCCCCATCCCTCACCCCAGAGTAGGCTCCCTGGGACCTCTGAGCCCCTGGGCTGTAGGCACGCCCCCACACGCAGACGTCAGCCCCCCATGACTCCCATGCTGCCTCTCTCCAGGTCTCCTACGATGTCAGCGGCTTCTGCGAGAGGAACAGAGACGTCCTCTTCTCCGACCTCATAGAGCTGATGCAGACCAGTGAGCAGTGAGTGGGCCCGGGCGCCAGGGCTTCCTCCAAGCAGAACCCTCCGCTGGGATGCGGGAGAGGGCCAGGGACCTCCCTCCTCCCAGAGCCCCCTCTACACCCCGGACTTTGTCCAGGTGGCCAGCGGCAGGGGCGGTGTTTCTACTGACTGGTTCTGATGTGAAAAGTAACGGGAGGCGGGACAGCGGTGGCGTGGAGGTTAAGGAGGTTGGATCGCACATGGCCAGCTATGAGGTTCAAGTCCCGGACCTGGCAGCTTGAGAAATACACCAGTGCATTGGACCAGCAGTTAGCGTAATGGCTATGTCACTGGACTCCCACGTAGTCGACTGCGGTTCGCGTCCCAGACCCGGTGGCTGAAAACTCACTCCAGGCGCGTGTGCGTGCGTGCCCAAGATCCCGAGAGAGAATGGAGGAGAAGGGATTGCGGTGTGGCCATCCCCTCTGGGGGCTGATTTCTTGCTTTCTGTCTCTCTCTCTCTCTCTGTCTGGTGAGTGCACGCGCCCTATAATGAAAACCTCTCCAAAAAAAAAAAAAAAAAAACAAAACAAGGTTGGCCATGGGAAAGTGTCCAGCGCCTTAACCACTACACCACCTGCTAGTCCCAAAATAATTCTTTCTTTTACATTTTTTTTTGTAGAGGTTTTTTTTTTTTTTTTTTTTTTTTTTTTTTTTGCTATAGGGCACGTGCACTCACCAGAAAGACAGAGAGAGACATAGAGACAGAAAGCGAGAAATCACCCCCCAGGGGGGATGGCCACGCCGCAATCCTTTCTCCTCCATGCTCTCTCGGGATCTTGGGCACGCACGCACATGCGCCCAGTGTAAATTTTAGCCACCGGGTCCGGAGCTCAAACTGCGATCGACTACATGGGAGTCCAGCGACATAGCCATTACAGTAACTGCTGGTCTCTCAAAATAATTCTTTCTTTAAAAAGAAAAAGTGCACATAGAGGCCAGCAGGTGGCATAGTGGTTAAGGGCCCTGGACTCCCACGTGGCCGACCATGGTTCTAGTTCTAGGCTTGGCAGCTTGCATTCTCACTTTCCCTCTCTCTCTCTCTCTTACTCTGTCCCTCTCTGATCAAATAAAAAAATAAATAAACAAAGTTAAATACAATCATGAAGGACAAAACCAACCCTCCCTGTCCGGCCCATCACTGCCTCACCCCACTCCACATTCAGGGGCAGCCATATCTGACATTGAGGAACCAGGTAGCCTCCCCTGTGGGGGAGGGCACCACGGGGTCCCAGCACCCCTCCAACCCCGCCTCTCCCTCCCCAGGGCCTTCCTCCGGATGCTCTTTCCTGAGAAACTGGACATAGACAAGAAGGGCCGCCCCAGCACCGCAGGCTCTAAGATCAAGGTAAGCAGGGAGAGGGCATGGGGGAGTCGAGTGTGACAAGGGGTGGCCCCCACCCTGCCAGGTCTCCAAGATCCGGGGTCCATTTCTCTCCTCCTCCACTGTCCGTCTACCCCCATCCTCAGCATCTGTTCCTATTCGCTGCACCCTCCAGCCACAGGGTCCTCCACTCTCTCTGGCCATAACGACTTTGGATCCACTTCCTGGATGGCTCCTGTAACTCTCTAAATCCAGAAGTGAACCATTATCCTAACTCTTTTTGGTCTTTTGGAAAGACCAACTATTTGCCACTTTAGAAGACACTGTGGTAAGGGGGCCAGCAGTTAGCTTAATGGCTATGTCGCTGGACTCCCACGTAGTCGACCGCGGTTCGAGTCCCGGACCCGGCGGCTTAAACTCACGCCGGGCGCGTGTGCGTGCGTGCCCAAGATCCCGAGAGGAGAATGGAGGAGAAGGGATTGCGGCGTGGCCATCCCCTCTGGGGGGTGATTTCTTGCTTTCTATCTCTCTGTCTCTCTCTGTCTTTCTGGCGAGCACACGCACCCTATAGCAAAAACCTCTCCAAAAGAAAAAAGAAAAAGAAGACACTGTGGTAAAGCATGTGTAACATACCACCGTGGTTAAGTCTTGTGCAGTGGGAGCTGGATTCCACATGGCTAACTGTGGTTCAAATCCCAGCCCGGACAGCTTGAAAAACTCTGCGGATACGTGCCCATGCATGCCCAAAAATCCTGATGGGGAGAAGAAACGGAGACAGGATTGCAGTGTGACCACGCCCCACTGCGGGGTTCTCTCTCACTCTCTCTCTTTTACACACACACACACTCTATCTCTCTCCAGTAAGTGCATGAACCCTCTAGCAATTACAAAAAAAAAAAAAAAAAAATGCACCATCTTACCTACTTTTTAAAATAACTATTTATTTGATTTATTTATCTTTTTTTTTTTTTAGAGACTTTTGCCATAGGGCACAAGCATTTGCCAGAGAGACAGAGTCAGAAGAGACAGAAAACGAGAAATCACCCCCCAGGGGGAATGGCCATGCCAATCCCTTCTCCTCCATTCTCCTCTCGGGATCTTGGGCACACACGCACACGTGCCTGGCATGAATTTTAAGCTGCCAAGTCCAGGACTGGAACCATGGTCAACTACGTTGGAGTCCAGAAACATAACCATTATGCCATCTGCTGGTCCTGATTTATTATTATTATTGTTATTATTTAGTTTTTTAAATTTGCAATAGAGTACGCATACTCATCAGATAGAGACAGAGAGAGCAAACGTGAGAAAGCAAGCTGCCAGGTCCAGGATTTGAACTGCAGTCAGTCATGTGGGAGTCCAGCATCTTGCCCACCACGCCACCTGCTGGCTCCCATCTTACCCATGTTTGAGCATAGTGTTAAGTGGCGTTAAGCACAGTCATATCACTGCGTCACCATCCCCACCATCGCTCTCCAGAACTTTCTGATTTTCCCAAACTGAGACTCTGTCTCCATTGGACACTCACTCCCCATCCCCCTCCCTAGCCCCAGAAACCCCCATTCTACTTTCCTCCTCTGTGGACTATTTTTTTTGTTTGTTTCTTTTGTGTTTTTTTGTTTTTGTTTGTTTGTTTGTTTGTTTTTGTAATTTTGCTATAGGGCACATGTGCTCTCCAGAGAGACAGAGAAAGATAGAGAGTGGGAAATCACCCCCCCAGGGGGGATGGCCACGCCACCATCCCTTCTCCTCCATTCTCCTCCTGGGATTTTGGGCATGCACGCACACACGCCTGGTGTGAGTTTCAAGCCTTCAAATCTAGGATTTGAACCACAGTGGGCCATGTAGGGGTCCAGCGCCCTTGAACACCGCGCCACCTGCCGGCCCCGTGATTTCTTTTCTGGTCCCACTTACCCCACTGCACTCCCAGCAATGGAAAGGCGACCGAAGGCTGACCTCTTGGGCACACACACACACACACACACACACACAAACACACACACACACACACACGACTCCCTACTTCCCAAACCCCGGGCCTCTGCAGGACAGGCAGAGAGGCCCCGGGCAACGTGCCCTGCGTGCTGTGATCCGGGCTAGCAGCAGCTTACCGAGCACGGTCTCCAGCCATGCCGAGTATGGCGGACGCGAGTGCTCCACCCACAGGGTGTGTGCGAACAGAGGGACGCCTGGCCCCGTGGCTCACCAGTCGCCAGTCTCCCCCCCAGCGCCCCCGCCCAGGCGTCTCTGTCTCTTGGGGCCGTATCCACGGTGGGGAGACAAGGTGAGCCAGAGGGTCCCACCCCCACTTTCTCCTCTGCCTCAGAAACAAGCCAATGACCTGGTGACCACGCTGAAGAGGTGCACACCCCATTATATCCGCTGCATCAAACCCAACGAGACCAAGAGGCCCCGAGACTGGGAAGAGAGCCGGTGAGTCCCCACATCCTGGCCTGGCCTGGCCTGGCCACCAGCTGGGCCGATCCACACCGCCCGAGCCCCAGACAGACACCCACTTCCCGGACCCATGCCTGGACGGAACCCTAGGACCAGAATGAAACCCCTCAGGGCCCCAGAGTTACACTCAGAACTGGCAAGACCCCTGTGGCTCCCGGGATGACCCAGGGTTAACAACCACCCAGGATTTCCCAGACCCCATCTGCAGAAGTGGCACCAGAATGGCCACCAGGAGAGCAGGGACACTTCCCCCAGGCCCCAGACACCCCCAGACCCCAGGTCTGTCCTCATCTTTTTTTTACTTTTTTCAAGTCAGAAGTCACCCCCCAAGGGGGATGGCCATACCACAATCCCTGCTCCATTCTCTCCGGGTTCGGGGCACACACACACAGGTGCCTGGTGGGTTTTTCAAGCCCTGGGCCCAGCCATGTGGGATCTGGCTGCCATAACCACTGTACCAAGTGGCTGGCACATTTCCTGGTTTTGGTTTCCATTTTGTTTGGTTTTCGTTGTAGTGTACATGTACTTGCCAGAGAGACAGAGCCAGACAGTGAGAGGGAAAGTGAGAAATCACCCCCCAGAAGGGAATACCACGCCGCAATCCCTTCTCCTCCGTTCTCCTCCTGGGATTTGGGGCATGCAGACATGTGTGCCCAGTGTGAGTTTCAAGCTGCCAGGTCCGGGACTCAAACTCTGGTCCATCATGTGAGTCCAGAGCCTTACCTTTTTTTTTTTTTTTTTTTTTTTTTTTGAGAAGCTTTTTGCTACAGGGCACATGCGCTCACCAGAAAGACAGAAAGATACCGAGAGACAGAAAGAGAGAAATCACCCCCCAGAGGGGATGGCCATGCCACAATCCCTTCTCTTCCATTCTCCTCTTGGGATCTTGGGCACGCACGCACATGCGCCTGGTGTGAGTTTAAGTCACTGGGTCCGGGACTCGAACTGTGGTCAACTACATGGGAGTCCAGTGACATAGCCATTACGCCAACTGCTGGTCCCGACCACATTTTAAAAAAAATTTTTTTAAAGAATTATTTATTTGATTTTATTTATTCATTCACTCATTTTTAAAAAATTGACCAGAGAGAAACACAGAGAAAGAGGAGAAAGCAAGCCATCAGGCCCAGGACTCGAACCATGGTTGGTCATATGGGAATGTCCAGCACCTTAACCACCATACCACCTGCTGGTCTCCCCCCACCACCACATTTTATTTTAAAGAATTATTTTTGGGACCAGCAGGTGGCATGGTGATTAAGGCTCTGGACACTCTCAAATGACCAACCATGGTTCAAGTCACAGACCTGGTGGCTTGCTTTCTCATTTTCTCTCTATCTCTCTCTCTCTGGTCAAATTAAAATAAATGAATGAATAAATAAAAGTAAATAAATTAATTTTTAAAAGAGTTATTTAACTTTATGTATTTATTTTATTTTAATTTTACCAGAGATGGATAGAGTGAGAGAGAGAGAGAGAGAAAGTGAGAAAGCAAACTGCCAGGTCCAGGACCTGAACCATGGTCGGCCATGTAGGAGCCCAGAGCCTCAGCCACCAGGCCACCTGCTGGCCCTGGCGCATTTTACTTAGAGGCAGCCTGCTCCTTTCCTGAGCCCATCCCCTACCCGCATGCTCAGAACTGGTGAAGCACTGCCCGCTGCCCTACCCTGCCCCGTGACCGAGCTGCCTCCCCACAGGGTCAAGCACCAGGTGGAGTACCTGGGCCTGAAGGAGAACATCAGGGTGCGCAGGGCGGGCTTCGCCTACCGCCGCCAGTTCTCCAAGTTCCTGCAGAGGTGAGGCACCCCGCTCCCTGGCCTGACTGCCCCCCAGTGGACTGATCCAAACCAGCCCGCTCCACTCCGCTCTGCACCCTCCCACACCTTGGCCCTGTCCCCAGGTACGCCATTCTGACCCCTGAGACGTGGCCGCGGTGGCACGGGGACGAGCGCCAGGGTGTCCAGCATCTGCTTCGGGCAGTCAACATGGAGCCCGACCAGTACCAGATGGGCAGCACCAAGGTCTTCGTCAAGAACCCTGAGTCGGTAAGTGTGTGTGTGTGTGTGTGTGTGTGTGTGTGTGAGAGAGAGAGAGAGAGAGAGAGAGAGAGAGAGAGAAACAAGACACTGAAAGAGGTAGAAAGAGCCACCAGGGCCAGCCCTGTGAGGTATGGCTACGGGAGCCAGATCCCACATGGTCAACTGCGATTCGAATCTCAGCCCCCAACAGCTAGAAAAGCACACCAGCATGGGGGCCAGCAGGTGGTGTGGTGGTTAGGGCACTGGACTCCCACATGAGTGACTGTGGCTCGAGTCCCGGACCTGGTGGTTTTGCTTTCTCACTTTCCCTTTCTCTCTCTCTGGTTGAATTAAAAAATAGTAATACTATTAAATAAAAATAATTCTTCACAGGGCCAGCAGGTAGCGTGGTGGTTAAGGGCGCTGAATTCCCACATGGCTGACCGTGGTTCGAGTCCCAGACCTGGCGGCTTGCTTTCTCACTTTCTGTCTCTCTCTCTCTCTCTGTTCCTCTCTGGTCAAAATTAAGTAAAGTTAAATAAAATAATTCTTAAAACAAAAGGACAGTCCTTGGTGGCCAGGAAATGGGAGAACCCCATGGCTGTCTGTGGTAACGAATCCCTTGGAAGAGAGGAGGATGGAGGGTGCCTTACTTATCTCGAAAGGCCTTCTTTCGCCTTTCCCTCCCTTCTCCCTCCCTCCATCCCTTTTCTCTTTTCCTCCATGGTCTTTTTTCCCTCCTTTTTGTCTTTCCTTTCTTCTGCCTTTTATTTCGTCCTTTCTCCTTTTCATTCCTTCACTCATGAACTCAATGAGTTCCTAGGCCTGGGACTAATGTCAAAGGGAGGATTTTTAAAAATAATTATTTAATTATATGTATTCATTCATTCATTCATTCATTCATTTTTGGAGAGGTTTTTGTTCTAGGGAACGTGCACTCACCAGAAAGACAGAGAGAGACAGAGAAACAGAAAGCGAGAAATCACACCCGGGGGGATGGCCATGCCACAATCCCTTCTCCTCCATTCTCCTCTCGGGATCTTGGGCACGCACACACGCGCCCGGTGGAGTTTAAGCCATCGGGTCTGGGATTCGAAACGTGGTTGACTACGTGAGAGTCCAGTGACATAGCCATTACGTCAACTGCTGGTCCCTCGTTCGTTTATTTTAATTTGACCAGAGAGAAACGCAGAGAAAGAGAGGTGGGAAAGGAGAAACCAAGCCACCAGGTCCAGGACTTGAACCATGGTCAGCCATGTGGGAGTGTCCAACATCAACCACCACGCCATCTGCTGACCCCCAAAGGGAAGACTTTTGAGCTAGCCAGTGACGTGGTAGTTGAGGCAGCTGGTAGACCAGGGAACCAAATCTGTGATTTTTCCATATGGATCCAGCATTGGTTGAAGCAGTTGTGTTCCCACTGCACCACCAGGCCTAACCCCCCAAATTTAATTTCCTTTTTGGCCATGGAGCCTGTATGCTCATTGGAGAAAGAAAGAGAGAGACAGAGAAAGGGAAAGTGGAAAATCAACCCCAGGAGGGATGGCCAGGCAGCAACCCCTTCTCCATTCTCGTCTTGGGATTCAGGGCGCGCACACACACGTGCCTGGCGTGTTTCTCAAGCCACTGGCTTCGGGACTTGAACCGCAGAGTTGGCCATGTGGATCCAGAGCCTTTTTATCACCAGGCCACCTGCTGGCCCAACCCCCCCAAAAACTGTTTCGATGACAGTACGTGAGCATGAGTGTGGGTGCACTGGAGTGGTGGAGTGGCCAGGGGAATCCAGAGACTGCAGCCCCCCGGGGAGACACCAGGACCCGCCATCCCTCCCTCTTGCCAGCTCTTCCTCCTGGAGGAGATGCGGGAGAGAAAGTTCGACGGCTTTGCCCGCACCATTCAGAAAGCCTGGCGGCGCCACGTGGCGGTCCGGAAGTACGAGGAGATGCGAGAGGAAGGTGAGAGGCCTCCGTAGGAGGTTCGGAGTGGGGACAGATGGACCTGGAGAAACCGGGCCATGACCTCTGCCCCCGACCCTACAGCTTCCAACATCCTGCTCAACAAGAAGGAAAGGAGGCGGAACAGCATCAACCGGAACTTTGTCGGGGACTACCTGGGGCTGGAGGAGCGGCCAGAGCTACGTCAGTTCCTGGCCAAGAGGGAGCGGGTGGACTTTGCAGACTCGGTCACCAAGTATGACCGCCGCTTCAAGGTGAGGGCACTGGCAGGTGGGCACGCCAGGGGGGCCATGGCTCCAGCCCTGCACTGGCACCAGACGCACACCCTCCCCTGGCTCGCACACACCTGGCCAGAGGTGTAGACTCAGCTATCACAGGTGTGCCCTTACCTGGGTCAGCACACCGATCTCCAACACACCCAACTAGCTATCAAATCTGCTCTCGTGTGGTCCAGACACACCTGCCCTTTGGGCGTACCTTCACCTGTCCACAACTACATGCTGACCTTACCCCAAAGTCCTGACCACAGGGCCACCCTTACCTGTCCCAGATACCCATACACATTCGGTACACCTTCACCCAGCTTAGATAGACCTGTCAATTACATAGCACTTCACCTGACCCAACCACACCTGTCCAAAAGAACACTCTCACCTGGTCCAAGCACACCTGTCCAAAAGTACACTCTCACCTGGGCCAAGCAGCCTAGCCCAGATGTGTTTTTTAAATTTAATTTTATTTATTATTTACTTATTTTCATTTGATGAGATAGAGACAGAGTGAGAAAGAGAGAGAGGGAAAGTGAGAAAGCAAGCCGCCAGGCCCAGGACCCAAATCACAGTCGGATGTGTGGGAGTCCAGCGCCCTTAACCACCACACCACCTGCTGGCCCCAAGTGTGTATATTTTTAATTGCCAGAGGGTATATGTGTTCGTCAGAGAGAGACAGGGAGAAGGAGAAAGCACGCCCCCAACTGGGCGTGGTCACACCACAATCCCTTCTCGCCCATTTCTCCTTCCTGTGGGGATTTGAGACATGAACATACATTCACCCAATGTGTTTCTCTTCTTTCTTTCTTTCTTTCTTTCTTTCTTTCTTTCTTTCTTTCTTTCTTTCTTTCTTTCTTTCTTTTTCTTTCTTCCTTCCTTCCTTCCTTCCTTCCTTCCTTCCTTCCTTCCTTCCTCTCTCTCTCTCTCTCTCTTTCTCTCTCTCTCTCTTTCTTTCTTTCTTTTTAAGAGGTTTTTGCTATAGGGTACATGCACTCGCCAGAGAGACAAAGAGACAGGAAGCGAGAAATCACCCCCTAGGGAGGATGGTCACGCCGCAATCCCTTCTCCTCCATTCTCCTCTCGGGATCTTGGATACGCACGCACAAGCGCCCAGCATGAGTTTAAGCCACTGGATCTGGTACTTGAACCATGGTCGACTACATGGGAGTCCAGCAACATAGCCATTACGCCAACTGCTGGTCCCCCCAGTGTGTTTCAAAAGCCACCAGGGCCAAGCTTTGGACCACAGTTGGTCATGTGGGATCTGGCTCCCTTAACCACCAGGCCATGGGGCCAGCCTCAGATGTATACTTTCAACCTAGGCCAGATATTTTTTTAAAGAACTATTTTAGGGGGACCAGCAGATGGCATAACAGTTACATCGCTGGACTCCCATGTAGTTGACCACAGTTCGAGTCCTGGATCCAGCAGCTTAAAACTCAAGCCCAGCCCATGTGTGTGCATGCCCAAGATCCAGAGAAGAGAATGGAGAAGGAAACGCAGCATGGCCATCCCCCCTGGGAGGTGATTTCTCACTTTCTGTCTCTCTGTCTCTCTGGAGAACACATGTGCCCTATAGCAAAAATCTCTCTCTCTCAAAAAAAATATTATTTTAGAGTCCAGACTCCCACATAGCTGACCACAGTTAGAGTCCCCAGACCTAGCAGCTTGCTTTCTCACTTTCCCTCTCTCCCTGTCTCTCTGGTCAATTTTTAAAATAATAATAATGAAATCCTTTTTAAAAAAAGAATTATTTTATTTTATCAGATTCATCATCATCATGATTAATTTGATCAGAGAGAAACAGAGACAGAGAGAGGGAAAGTGAGAAAGCAAGCCACCAGGTACGGGATTCGAACTACAATCAGCCATGTGGGAGTCCAATGCCCTTAACCACCACTCCACCTGCTGGCCCCAGTCCAGATACTTTTGGCCACAGCTATCTCTCCATCTGACCTACATGCTCTCGCTTGGGCTAAACATCTGGCATCCCCACCACAGACATCGTCTTCTAACCCAGGCAGCCCTGACCACAGGCACGCCTCACCAGACTTACCTGGTGGGTGCCCTTCCACCAGGTACACCCACACTGGCCTTCCTGTACAGACTCACAGTTCAGACAGGCCTGCCCTGGCGCCTCTCATGACGTGTTACTGCCACCTGGCTACCTGACTTGTATACCCTCACCTGAACCGTAATACTTTACATGAGCGTATAGTCACATGACTCAGGCACTGTGACCTGGTCCCTGTGCTCCCCTCTGGCCAGGGCGCCCATGTCCATCAGGTGGTCCACCTGCCCTACACCTGTACACTGATCATTTTTTTTTTTTTTTGGAGAGGTTTGTTGCTATAGGGCGCGTGCGATCTCCAGACAGACAGAGAGAGACAGAGAGACAGAAAGCAAGAAATCACCCCCCAGGGGGGGATGGCCACGCCGCAATCCCTTCTCCTCCATTCTCCTCTCGGGATCTTGGGCACGCACGCACACGTGCCCGGCGTGAGTTTAAGCCACCGGGTCCGGGACGCGAACCGCGGTCGACTACGTGGGAGTCCAGCGACACAGCCATTACGCTAACTGCTGGTCCCTACACTGATCACTTTTCAAGCCAATATATCCTCTTGTTGTTTCTTACATAACTTAACACTTATCCACCTTCACCTGGAGGGACACCCCCCTCACCCGACCTGTGCATCTTCATCTGACCAGTCAGCACCACCCCTCTGACTGGGGTTGGTCCTCTGGGGCCGGGCTGCCCAGGCTCAGAGCTCCAGCCACCAGCCTCTGGTCCTGCATCCCCACAGCCCATCAAGAGAGACTTGATCCTGACGCCCAAGTGTGTGTATGTGATCGGGCGAGAGAAGGTGAAGAAGGGACCCGAGAAGGGCCAGGTGCGTGAAGTCTTGAAGAAGAAGCTGGATATCCAGGTCCTGCGGGGAGTGTCCCTCAGGTGAGGCCAGGCCCTCACCTGACCCACAACTACCCTCACCTGCCTCCATGATCTTGAGCTGCCTTCATCCTTGGCACCCCATCTGGTCGCCTGTCACATACCTGCTTCTGTACCTGTGACCCCATCTGTCACGTTCACCTGGCCCCACACTTACGATGATCCTGGGTGGCTAACAGCTTCTATCCCCACCCCTTGGTCCCTCCCTGCACTTCTGCACTTTCTTTGTTGCCACCTTTCCTAGCTCTTTGCCACTTTCCTTTTCCTCCACCTGTGTCACCCCTCGCTTGCTCTTTATCTGTCCTCTTCTGCTGCATCTCACAAGTCATTTCTTCGGCCACCCCACCTGCCACTCACCCGTTGCTTCTCAGGAGACATTTCTTCAGCCCCCTCCACCTGTCATGCTCATCTGCCTTTCCTCCCGCCACTCCCCAGCACCCGACAGGACGACTTCTTCATCCTCCAAGAGGACGCAGCTGACAGCTTCCTGGAGAGCGTTTTCAAGACCGAGTTCATCAGCCTCCTCTGCAAGCGCTTCGAGGAGGCGGCGCGGAGGCCCCTGCCCCTCACCTTCAGCGACACGTACGCCCCACCCCTCCGCCAGCACCACCCGAAGGCTGGTCTGGACCCAGCGCCCTGATCATAGCCCCGAACCCGCCTTCTTCGGAGACGGTGGGGTGGAGAGGGGGACCTCCAGCTGGGGCCTCCAAGCTTCCTCTTTTTCCCATAGACTACAGTTCCGGGTGAAGAAGGAGGGCTGGGGCGGAGGCGGCACCCGCAGCGTCACCTTCTCCCGCGGCTCAGGCGACGTGGCCATGCTTAAGGCCAGCGGCCGGGCCCTCACGGTCAGCGTGGGTGACGGGCTGCCCAAGAGCTCCAGTGAGTCTGCGCGTACCCGTAGGCAGAACCAAGGAGGTGGCTAGGAAAAGGCGGAGCCTGTAGAGGGCGGGGCCACAGAAAGGGCCAATCAAAGTTGTGGGGGCGGGTGTAGAGGGTGGGCCCACGGAGGCGCGGCTGTAGAGAGACTAAGATAGGAGGCGGCCTCGGAGGGGTGACCAATGAATATGCGAGACATATGGGGGCGTGACCAGAGAATCAATGTGGGAGCTGACTCAGGCATGGAGGCGTGTCCTGGAGTGGGCGGGCCCAGGGAGCAGAGCCATAATGAATGAGGCCTTAGTGGGCGGAGCCAATAGCCTGGCAGAGCTAGTACACCTGAGGAGACGGGGCTTGGGGGCGGAGCCAAAGAAGCCTGTGGGTGGGGCCAAGAGCCTGGTCTGGTCTGGTCACCGCTGCAGTCTGCATCTTTGTCCATTTCAGAGCCTACACGGAAGGGCATGGCCCAGGGGAGACCCCGAAGGTCAGCCCAGCCACATTCCAGGGCAGCCCCTGGCCCCCCCAGAGGTAAGAACACTCCCCTTGCCAAATGTCTTCCTTTGCTTTTTGTGTGCCCCAGGACCTAAGCCAGGTCTCCATTTAACAGAATCTAATAAGCACAGTTGACTTCTGTCCAGAATTCTCAATAGCTCCCCATCGCCCGCAAAATAAAGACAAAATTCAGAATAAAGACAAAATTTAAAGCCTTTCCATTCTGACCCCAGCTAACCAGGCACATACACTGGCCAAAGAGAGACAGAGAGGGAAAGGGAGAAAACGCTCCCCATGGGGGACGGTCACGCCAGGATCCCGTCTTCCATCTTGCCCTCTTTTAGGGATTTCAGGCATGCCTGCACACATGCCCAACATGTTTCTCGAGCCACCAGATCCAGGACTCAAACCACCCTATCATCCATGGGGGGGGGGGGGGTCTAGGTGCCTTCACCGTGCCACAGGCTGGCCCACGAACTGCATCTTACATGTCAAGTCCCTGAATATATTTTTACCTCTGGGCCTCTGCCTCGGGCTGTTTGCTCTCCCTGTCTCCCAAATCCCCACTCTGTGGAGCTCTTATTCATCCTTGAAGACCCACCTGCAAAACGCCCCTCACAGAGGCGAGAGAAGGATGGAAATTTGTCCCTGCACCAGCTCCCTCTAGGCACCCCCCAGCCCAGGGTCCCTCCCTCTGGCCTCGCTGCACCATGCTGGATTGAGTGTGGCTGCTCGCACCCTCAAACTGGGAACTGGAGCCAAGTGCTCTTCAAATACTCCTGATAAACGTCACCCACTGTTGCTCTCATCACAGGCCTGGACCGCAACGGGGTCCCCCCATCTGCCAGAGGGAGCCCCCTGCCCATGGAGATTACATCTGGAGGAAGGAGCTCACAAAGGCCTCCCCAGGGCCCTCCGTTCTCAACTCTGGGGGCCAGCAAACGCCCCCGGGCACGGCCACCCTCGGAGCACAACACAGAATTTCTCAATGTGCCTGACCAGGGTGTGGCTGGGTAGGTGAGGTGGGGAGGGCAACCCCAGGAGGTGGACAGGGGCCGGGGAGCATCTGAGACTGAGACGAGCACACCCTGTGCCCACAGCATGCAGAGAAAGCGCAGCGTGGGGCAGCGACCCGTGCCCGGGGTGGGCCGACCCAAACCCCAGCCTCGGGCACATGGCCCGAGGTGCCGGGCACTGTACCAGTACATTGGCCAAGACGTGGACGAGCTGAGCTTCAATGTCAACGAGGTCATCGAGATCCTCATGGAAGGTGAGGGGAGTGAAGGGGACCCTGACGCAGCCAGGCAACCCCCCCGTCACGACACCCCCTCCCCATGGGAGAACAGAGGTGACCAGCTCACAGCCCATAGCAGTGGCCGCATACACTAGGTGGCCCTGGTCTGGAGGACCCCTCCTAGGCCACGCTGGGGGTCTGGCCTCATTGCATCAGTCCCGTGCACGGACCTCATTTTCTTATCTGTCAGACACAGGGCTAACCTCAGGAGGGGAGGTGTCGTGTCTGGACAGCCTGGGTCACCTCTCAGCTCAGTCCTCTGAGCTGCCCCCCGCTGCCAAGGGGGCTCGGGACTCATCAGTGCCCTTTACAGGGGGATCTGGGAGCCCCAGGAACATCAGGGAGACCTGGTCATTCTCAGCCACCACAGGGACTGAGGGGAGGGGTCTGTAGAAATGACAAGATGGAGGAAAAGCCCAAGGGAAGGATCTAGAAAATGGCAGCGTGGGAGCCAATGATTAGGGAAGACCAGATGTCCCTCTCTTTTTCCTTCCCTCCTTTCCTCCTCCCCCCCCCCCCTTTTTATTTTTCTTTTTCAAGAGATTTTTACTATAGGGCAAGTGTACTCATCAGAGTAAAAAATTACCCCCCAGGGGGGATGGCCACACCGCAACTCTCTCTCCTCCATTCTCCTCTTGGGATCAGGCACGCAGGCACACACATGGCCTGAGTTTCAAGCCACAGAGTCGGGGACTGGAACCGTGGTCAGCCACGTAGGAGCCCAGCGCCTTAACCACTGAACCAGCTGCTGGTCCCAGCCACTCTTTTTTTTTTTTTTCTCCTCCCCCTCCCCCTTCCTTCTTTCCTCTGTATTGACAACTCTCTTGGGCACGTGTGCCAGGTTAGGGACATGAAAATGACTCAGAGAGACACAGAGCCAGCACAAAGGCTATCTCCGGGTGGCTGGGCATCGTCTCAAGCTCTTTTCTTTTTTTTTTTTTTTTTTTTTGGAGAGGTTTTTGCTATAGGGCGCGTGCGCTCGCCAGACAGACAGAGAGAGACAGAGAGATAGAAAGCAGGAAATCACCCCCCAGGGGGGATGGCCACGCCGCAATCCCGTCTCCTCCATTCTCCTCTCGGGATCTTGGGCACGCACGCACACGCGCCCGGCGTGAGTTTAAGCCGCCGGGTCCGGGACTCGAACCGCGGTCGACTACGTGGGAGTCCAGCGACATAGCCATTACGCTAACTGCTGGTCCCTCTTTTCTTTTTTTAATATTGTATTTAAGTATGTTTGTTTATTTATTTATTTATTTATTTATTTATTTATTTATGTATTTATTTGGCCAGAAGAGACACAGAAAGAAAAAGTGAGAAAGCAAGCCACCAGGCCCGGGACCTAAACTGTGGTTGGCCACGTGGAAGTCCAGTGCCTTTAACCACTGTGCCACCTGCCGGCCCCCCAAGCTCTTTTCTTTCTTTCTCTCTTTCTTTCCTTCTTTCTTTCTCTCTCTCTTTCCCTCTCTCTCTCTCTCTCTCTCTCTTTCTTTCTTTCTTTCTTTCTTTCTTTCTTTCTTTCTTTCTTTCTTTCTTTTTTAACTTTATTTATTATTGTTGTTATTTTAACTTAACCAGCAAGAGACACAGAGAGAGGGAAAGTGAGAAAGCAAGCCACCAGGTCCAGTACTCAAACTGTGGTCGGCCTTGTGGGAATCCAGCACCCATAACTACCAAGCCACCTGCCAGCCCCCATTTTTTTAAAGAGTTATTTATTGGGGCCAGCAGGTGGCTGACTGTGGTTTAAGTCCTGGACCTGACCTTGCAGCTTGCTTTCTCACTTTCTCTCTCTCTCTCCCCCTCTCTGGTCAAAATAAAACATAATAAAATAAATAAAGTTAAATAAAATAATTATTTAAAAAATTATTTAATTCCTTTTGTTATTCTTGTCATTTTAATTTTACCAGAGAGAGAGAGAGAGAAAGGGAAAGTGAGAAAGCAAGCCGCCAGGTCCAGGACTCCAACCATGGTCAACCATGTGGGAGCCCAGCCCAGCGCCCTTAACCACCACGCCACCTGCCGGCCTAAGCTCTTTTCTCTCTCTCCCATAGATGCATCGGGCTGGTGGAAGGGCCGGCTGCATGGCCAGGAGGGCCTCTTCCCCGGAAACTACGTGGAGAAGATCTAGCTGGGGCCTGAGATCCTGCCCTCCCACCCACCCACCTGCTGGAGAGTCAGGCCCTGCCCGCAGGAGCCTGTTTACCTTGGCTGCATTGGCTGGAGGTCCAACCTAGCCCAGGCCCTGGGTCTGGGGGTTGCCACTGCAGCCCCCCCGTTCCCACGTCCTGGCCTCCCCGACGTCACACACCTGCTATCCAAGTCTCCGTTTCTGCATGTGTCAAAGGGGGCTAAGAGCAGAACCTACCTCCCAGCTGTGAGTACGAGTGAGTCCTGTCCTGTCGGCAGGGTGCCAGGCCCAGGCAAGGGGCCTCGGCCAGCTTGACTTCCCTCCTGCCATCGCCCAGGCAATAAACATTGGCCGAGGGAACGCGTGAACTGGCTTACTGAGTGCGACCACGAGGACGAGGCTCTTGGAACCCCGAGGGGCAGCCGCAGTGAATACGCTCATGTTACAGGCGGAAAACGGAGGTTCAGAGACATTCCGTTATCCAAAATACAACACAGCCAGGCCTTACATTCGTGTGTGCAGCCCCCTCCCAAATGTCCCACGTTCCCTTCCAGGAGCTCCATGCCTAACGGTCCCACCGTTCCGGTCCAGCCCTAAATCAGACTCATCTGGGACCTGACCGGATGCTGGGGAGAAAGGCAGAGCCCAGCATGACCACCATTCCGTCTGTCCTTCATCATCCCCGGTCCCTGGCCCCCATCCCATGTCTGCATCCTCTTCTCCCTAGGCCCGCTGCGGTCAGGACTGGTGCTGACATTTTTTTTTTTTTTTTTTTTTTAAATTTGCCAGAGGGTCCATGCATTTCCCAGAGAGAAAGAGAGAAAAGGAGAAGGAGAAAGCATCCCCAATGACCCAACGGGGTGTGGTTATGCTGCAATCCTTTCTCTATCCTTCCCGCGCCTCACCCCCACACACACACTCTGTCAAGATTTTGGGCATGGGACCAGCAGGTGGTGTAGTGGTTAAGGTGCTGGGCTCCTATATGGCCGAATGCTGTTCGAGTCCCGGGCCCAGAGGCTTGAAACACGCTGGGTGCGTGTCGCTGGGTGCGTGTGCATGCATACCCACAATCCCAAGAGGAGAATGGAGGATAACAGACAGAAAGCAAGAAATCATTCCCCAGGGGAGAAGGGCATGCTGCAGTATCTTCTCCTTTGTTATAAGGGAACATACACTCGCCAGAGAGACAAAAAGCCAGAAATCACCCCCTAGCAGGGATGGCCATGTTGCAATCCCTTCTCCTCCCAAGATCTTGGTCACACACGCACACACGTCTGGTGTGAGTTTTAAGCCACTGGGTCTGGGACTCGAATTGCAGTCGACTAAGTGGGAGTCCAGTGACATAACCATTATGCCATTATGCCATGCCTTCCTCTTTTGGAATTTTGGGCACGCACACACAGGCGCCCGGCATGAGTTTTAAGCCTCCAGGTTCAGGACTACAGTGGAGTCCAGTGATGTAACCATTACACCATCAGCTGGTCCGATTTTTCATTTTTTCTCTCTCTCTGGTGAGCACACACATCCTACAGCAAAAATCTCTCTTTAAAAAAAAAGAAGGGAACCAGCAGTTAGCGTAATGGCTATGTCGCTGGACTCCCACGTAGTCGACCGCGGTTTGCGTCCCGGACCCGGTGGCTTAAAACTCACGCCAGGCGCGTGTGCGTGCATGCCCAAGATCCCGAGAGGAGAATGGAGGAGAAGGGATTGAGGCATGACCATCCCCCCTGGGGGTGATTTCTCGCTTTCTTTCTCTATGTCTCTCTCTGTCTGGCGAGCACATGCGCCCTATAGCAAAAATCTCTCCAAAAAAAAAAAAAAAAAAAAGAAGAAGAAGAAGGGGGCTGGCAGGTGGCGTGGTGGTTAAAGGCACTGGACTCCCATGTGGCTGACCATGGTTCGAGTTCTGGACCTGGTGGCGTGCCTTCTCACTTTCCCTCTCTCTCTGTTCAAACTGTAAAATTATAATAATAATAATAAAGTTAAATAAAAAAATAATTCTTTAAAAAAAAAAAGGGACCAGCAGTTAGCGTAATGGCTATGTCGCTGGACTCCTACGTAGTCGACCACAGTTTGAGTCCCGGACCCAGTGGCTTAAACTCATGCCAGGCGCGTGTGCGAGCGTGCCCAAGATCCCGAGAGGAGAATGGAGGAGAAGAGATTGCGGCGTGGCCATCCCCCCTGGGGGGTGATTTCTTGCTTTCTGTCTCTCTGTCTCTCTCTCTGTCTGGTGAGTGCATGTGCCCTATAGCAAAAACCTCTCCCCCCCAAAAAAAAAAAGAAGAAGATTTGGGGCACACACACATCTGCACCCAGCATGTTTCCCAAGCCACCGGTTCTGGGACTCAAACCACACGGCCATCCATCCCTGGGGGATCTGGCTGCCTTAACCTCCTGGCCACGGAGTCAGCTTAGCAGGGACTTTTTATTCATTCCAAGAGTGAGAGACAAAGAGACAGAGATATGAAGCTTCCACAGCCTTGATGCTGTACTCTACCCTCCCAACTCGGCCAGCCGGGGTCACGGGCACACACAGGCCCAGAGAACGCTGGGAGGCCTCCGGATATGAGCTAGGACCTGGCCACGTGGGTCGGCCTCACGGAGTACTGTGTTTTACCGCAGCGCCACTGCCCGGCCCTCATCTCTGGGCCAGTGCCCAGCCTCCCCTGTGTGTTTCTCTCTGGGAAAGCCCTACATGTGGGGATGGGTGGGGAAGGACTGTGGAAACCACCCACCTCAGCTGGGCATTTCCAGGGTGCTGAACAGGACTCGGGGCTTCCTTCTCCCTTCCCGGTCCCCAAACTCACCATGCACACAGCTCTCCGCTGTTGGTGTTCTGGGGCACAGTCCTGTGGTCCCCCTGCCCTGGGTGGGTGGGCACCTCATTTCCAGGAAGTAGGGCCTTTGGGAAATGATGTTTGGGCAGGGCATTGGGGATGCTCAAGGGAGTGGGTTTGACACCTTTTAACGGACAGCGTCTCGCATGTAGGTGACGGACATCTTCAGAGGGCAAACCTCAGCCGCCCTGGCCCTGCCCACTCTTCAGTGCCACATCCTGTTGACTCTTACAAAATTGCTTAAGTCCAGCCCCTCCTCTCACTTCCTTGGGTCCCTGTCCCTTCTGGGGCCTCACCCCATCCTTCCCCAGATTGCACCAGCCTCGCCTGCACACACACACACACACACACACACACAGACACACACACACACGTCCACTATCAAAATGACCTTTTTGGGGGACCAGCAGTTAGCGTAATGGCTATGTCGCCGGACTCCCATGTAGTCAACTGCGGTTTGAGTCCTGGACCCAGTGGCTTAAAACTCACACCGGGCGCGTGTGCGTGCGAGTCCAAGATCCCAAGAGGAGAATGGAGGAGAAGGGATTGTGGTGTGGCCATCCCCCCTGGGGGGTGATTTCTCGCTTTCTCTCTCTCTGTCTCTCTCTGTCTGTCTGGCGAGGGCACATGCACTATAGTAAAAACCTCTCAAAAAAAAATTATCTTTTTGGAAACCATTGAGTTTGAATGAATAGTAATAAAAAAAAAAATGGGGGCCAATCCCATGATCCAAACTGTCCCCTGAGGCAATGTCCCCCCAAAGCAGGGACTGGTTAAGGAACCAGATCCCACGTGGCCAACTGCACAGTTCGAACCCCAGCCCCAGTGGCTTGAAAGAAACCACTGGGCATGTGCCCCAAATCTGGACAGGATGGGAAAATGAAGGGATTGCAGTGTGACCATGCCTCATTGTTGTGTACTTTCTCTGTCTCTAGTAAGTGCACATGCTCTCTGGCAATAAAAAAGAAAGAAAAATGTAATTCAAATGATACAAAACTAAGAAAAGCCACTTTCTCCCTAAAAAATTCCCTGTTCGAGGCCAGCAGGTAGCGTGGTGGTTGGAGGCGCTGGATATCCACATGGATAACCACGGTTCGAGTCCCAGACCTGGTGGTTTCCTTTCTTGTTTTCTCTTTCTCTCTCTTGCTGGTCAAATTAAAAACTAATAATAATGGGGCTGGCAGGTGGAGTGGTGGTTATAGACACTGGACTCCCACATGGCCAAACATAGTTCAAGTCCTGGACCTGGTGGCTTGCTTGCTTTCTCTCTCTCTCTCTCATTCTCTCTGTCCCTTTCTGGTCAAATTAAAAATAAATAAATAAATAAAGTTAAATAAAATCTAAAAAAAAACCCTAGTAATAACAAATGGAATTAAATAAATCAATAGTTCTCTAAAAATTTTTCCTGCTCTTCTGTGTTTTAAAAGAATCATTTTATTTAGCTTTATTCATAATAATATATTATTATTATTATTTTTTGACCAGAGAGAGACAGAGAAAGTGAGAAAGCAAGCCGCCAGGACTGGGACTCAAACCACAGTCGGCATGTAGGAATCCAGTGCCCCACCAACCACTGAGCCACCTGCTGGTCCCCCTCAGCACTTTTTTTTTTTTTTTTTGGAGAGGTTTTTGCTATAGGGCGCGTGTGCTCGGCAGACAGACAGAGAGAGACAGAGAGATAGAAAGCAGGAAATCACCCCCCAGGGGGGATGGCCACGCCGCAATCCCTTCTCCTCCATTCTCCTCTCGGGATCTTGGGCACGCACGCACACGCGCCCGGCGTGAGTTTAAGCCGCCGGGTCCGGGACTCGAACCGCGGTCGACTACGTGGGAGTCCAGCGACATAGCCATTACGCTAACTGCTGGTCCCAGCACTTTTTAAAATGTCTCCTAAAGATACTCTCTGCAGATCACACAGGTCCCTCGCGTTTTACAGATGGAAATAACACCACACATGAAATCTATCTGCCCTCGCAGAGAACGCACTCTCCAATGGCTGAAATATGTATTACAGAAATCGGAGATCTAAGACCTATTCTACCATCCCCCTCAACGGCCATTCTCCAAATGACTGCCAGGGATCAGATGGTGTACTTCCCCCTGCTAAAACTTCATCAGCGGTTACTGCGAAAACCACAGCCTCTCTCTCCACCGCTGGCAAGACCCTGCGTGAACCCTCGCCCCGCCACATTCACTTTCTGACCTCCACGCCCCGCCTCCACTCAACTCCAGCAAGACACTGGTCTCCTCTCTGTTCCTTGACAGACATAAGCTTGTCCCCTCCCTACACCCCAGGACATCTGCAACCACTGTCTCCTGTACCCAGAGCACTCTGCACCCAAGACCTTGCGTTGACTCCCTTCTTTCTGACAGTTAGATAACAGCTCAGAATTCATCTCCTTGGGACAGCAGGTTAAGGCACTGGACTCCCACATGGCTGACAGTGGTTCGAGTCCTGGACCTAGGGGCTTGCTTTCTCATTTTCCCCCTCTCTCTTTGGTGAGTTCATGTACTCTATAATAAATTTTGAAAATAACAATAAATAAATGTAAATATATTGTTTTAAAAAAAAAAAGGCATCTTGGGACCAGCAATTAGCATAATGACTATGTCCGCTGGACTCCCATGTAGTTGACCGTGGTTCAAGTACTGGACCCGGTGGCTTAAACTCACGCCAGGCGCCTGTGCGTGTGTGCCCAAGATCCCAAGAGGAGAATGGAGGAGAAGGGATTGCGGCGTGGCCATCCCCCCTGGGGGGTGATTTCTTGCTTTCTGTCTCTCTGTCTCTGTCTTTCTGGCAAGCGCACGCGCCCTATAGCAAAAACCTCTCAAAAAAAAAAAAAAAGTCATCTTACAGAGGTTTCCCTAACCATCATTATTACATCCTTCTGTTCTGTTTCTTTATTGTGTTGAATTCGACCAAGGCTCATTTGAGACATTTATTGACTCATCATATCCCTATTTTATTAATTTTAAGTAATTATTTTATTTCAGTTTTTTTAATAATTAGTTTAACTTTGTTTATTTAATTATTCATTTGTTTGTTTCAATTTGACCAGAGAGGGACAGAGTGAAAGAAATAGAGAAAGTGCGAAAGCAAACTGCGAGGTTCGGGACTCGAATCCCAGTCAGTCATGTGGGAATGCAGCACCTTTAACCACCACGCCATCTGCCTACCTTATTTCACTTATTATTATCATTATTATTTGTTTAATTTGACCTGAGAGAGCAGAGAGAGAAAGGGAAAGTGGGAAAGCAAGCTTCCAAGTTCAGTACTCGAACTGCAGTCTTCCATGTGGGAGTCCAGCGCCCAAACCACCCCAGAGAGAGAGTGGTAGTGAGAAAGCAAGTCACCAGGGACTCGAACCAGGGTCCGCCATGTGGGAGTCCAGTGCCTTAACCACCGCGCCACCTGCTGCCCCATCCCCATTTTACATCTTCCCAGGGCAAGGACTGTTGTCTGCCTTGTTCACCTGAATCCGTAGCACACAGTAGGTGCCTATGAAGCGTAGGATGGACAAGAGACTCTGCACCTGCTCATCCGTCCTGTCCTTCGGCAAGCACACATCTCTATGCTGAAGCTACACCTCTTTGTTCAGCCTGAACACGAACAGCTGAACTTGATCCCCGCCCTCGGCTATTACAAGAGACCTGTTCCAACTGCAGAGCTAGGTGCACTGATCAATTTGACAACTGTCGCCAATTTCTCTACAAAAGGGGAACCAAGAAGGTTCCCTGAGTAGCTCCTTTGAAGGGCTGGTGACGGGACAGAGCAGGAGGGAATGAAGGCGCCCATTTTGCGGACGAGGACTCCAAGGCCCGGAGCGACTCATTACCCGCGATGCCTGGGCGCCGACTACTCAAAGTGCGCTCGGTTCTTGCCCACGGTTCGCAAGACGACCCCGTCTCAGGCCCCGCCCCCACGGAACGCCCTGCGTAGGCCCCGCCCCCGCTCTCGCGAGAGCTGGGAGGTGGAAAATGGCGCCGACGTGAGCGCGAGCCCGCATCGCCGAGGAAGTGGCCGCCGCCACAGCCAGAGTCGTCGGAGCTTCGGGGACAAGTGGCCACGCCGAGTCGAGGATGGTGAGAGCGGCGCCGGGGACGCGGGCGCGGCAGATCAGCGGGGACTGGCGGGGAGTGACCCTGTCGCGCACACATCCTTCGGCCGACCCCGCCCCCACATCCGGGCACCCGCCCCCCTGTGGCCGTCGCTCAGCGAGAGCCCTACTCCTGCTTCCGGGCCAGACTTTGGCCGGGCCACGCCCACCAGGCTCAGGCTCCGCCCCTATACTGTACACTTCCGGGCCCCCAGCACCTCCAAGTTCTCCTACACAGCTGGAGCGCGCCCTCCAACAACCCGCTAGGCCATGCTGGCCCCTCCAGCATCCCATGTCTAGAGCCCCGCCTTCATGGCTTGACCCCACCCACTAGGGCCACGTAAAAGACCTCCCACCTGCCCAAACTGGGAACCAGAGGCTGCTTCTCTCCTGCTCTTGGGACGTAGGCTGCAACTCCAACTTACGCCCTTACCCTCTCCTGTGACTCTTTAGGATGGGGGCTGATTGGGAGGGGATTCTGGAAGGTTGAGCCGAGGGGTCCTGGCCAGACTGGAGTAGATCCCCGGCGTGTCCAGCCCACCCTGAGCCGAAAGGGGTTCTCCCCGCCTCTTTCTTCTACCAGGAGGAGGAACCGTCGGAGCCCAACCCGGGCATGCAGGCCACTGCAGAGCCCAGCTCCAGTGAAACCGACAAGGAGGCGTTGTCCCCGGTGGTGGCTGCTGCAGCCACCTCCTCCTCCATGGGGGAGGAGCCAGGCCCTGACCGGGCAGCCACACCCCCAGTGTGGGACCGTGGAGGGCCCGGAGGGACACAGAAAGTTGCCGCTGCCCCCGCCCCAGATAGCTGCCAGCCTGGCCCTGGACCCAGCCCTGGCTCCACCAGCACAATCCCCGGGACCAGCGAGGACCTGCGGCTTCCCAGACGTCGCCCAACACCAGGTGACCTGTGATGGGGCCTTCTGGAGAGTCACAGGCCTGGAACAATAGCAGTGAGGCGTGTATAGTTAGCTTTAGATTCGGGCCCGTCCAGACGGGTGGCATTTTCCATGTACTAAGCACCGAGTGTATGCCAAGCTGTAGTTCCAGGGATAAGCCTGACCAGCCTGGCTCAGTCCAGTGCGGGAGCAGAGGGTAAAGGCCCCATCCAGGCAATTCCAACCTCATAAATGTTTCTCTGGGCCAGAGCCCTTGGGATACAGGGCAGCGGAAGTAGGACGCGCCTGGTGACACCCTCCCCCCTTGTGCATCCTGCAGGGAAGCAGATTCCCTGCTCCAGCCCCGGCTGCTGCCTCAGTTTCCCCAGCATTCGCGACTTGGCCCAGCATCTGCGTACCCACTGCCCACCCACACAGTCCCTGGAAGGTAGGGCCAGGGTCGGCGGTGGGGAGGCAGGCAGGGCCCTCTCTGAGGTTGGACTCTGGGACCAGGGCTGTGTCCTGCGTCCCCTCCAGGCAAGCTGTTCCGATGCTCCACCCTGAGCTGTACGGAGACCTTTCCCAGCATGCAGGAGCTGGTGGCTCACGGGAAGCTGCACTACAAGCCCAACCGCTACTTCAAGTGAGAACCCGTGGGTGGGGTCCCCCGGCCTTCGCCCTCCTCTGTGGGGAGGGCGGTACTGGGGTGGGCGTGGCCCTGGTGGGCGTGGCCTCAAGCAAGCCTCGCCCTTCGCCCTGTAGGGAGGTACTTGGAGCAGATGGAGGGGACCCTGAGGGCTGGGCCCCCAAGGGACAGGGTATAGGCGGGTGTGGCTCCAAGTTGCCAGCGAAGAGGAGAGCCAGTCTTCTAGGTCAAAATTGAGACTGCATACCTCGTTTCCCCAGGGCTCCGAGCCCGGGTGAGCCGGGGGTCGTGGCCACAGGTGGGTGGGGCGGGGGAGAGGACTTGGTACTCGCCTTGTGCGATTTGGGCCCAGACTCTCCACTCGCTGGGCGGTCTCAGGTGGCACAGAATAGGCTCCTTCCTGCCCTCCCTTATGGCCCAGGTGATCCAGCCCCGCGCCCTGTCCGCCCCCAGGTGTGAGAACTGCCTCTTGCGCTTCCGCACGCACCGCTCGCTCTTCAAGCATCTGCACGTTTGCGCGGAGCACGCGCAGAGCCCAGCCCCGCCGCCGCCCCCTGCCCTGGACCGCGAGCCGCCGGTGCCCGAACGCCCCCCGGAGTCCGACTCCGCGTCCACGCAGGGCCTGCCGTTCCCGCTGCTGGAGCCCTTCACGACCCCCGCCCCTACTCCCACCGGGCCCTTCCTGCCCTATTTGAATCCCGCGCCCTTTGGCCTCAGCCCCCCACGCCTGCGTCCCTTCCTGGCCGCCTCGCCCGGGCCGCCAGCCTCTAACGCCGCCGTTTGGAAAAAGAGCCAAGGTGAGTGTGGGGCCGGGGCCGCCCCACGGAGAGGGCCGGGCCTCCGACCCCGACCCGAGCGTGACCCGCCCCTGTACCGCAGGTGCTGGCGGCAGCCCGCGGAGACCCCAGGGCGGCTCCGACGCGCCCTCAGGTGCGTGCAGGTGACCACCAGGGACGGGTGGAGGGACTTTGTTTCCCGCGCCCTGCAGGGCCCAGGGAATGCCGGGGGGTAACAGTTGTCCGCCCCGTTCCCGGGTGGCCAGAAACGCCACCCCTGAAATACAGGATTTTGCCTTAAAAAAAAAAATCACTGGCACCTGCGCCTTCCTCTGCGCCGGCGTTCCCGTGTAAACGCGCGCCCTGTCCCCGGAGCCGTCCCCCTGCCCTGCGGCGTTTGCAGGGGTGGGCGGAGCGGTCGTGGAGGAGCCAGACCCGGGGCAGTTACAGGGCAGACCGGCCCGGGAGAGCCGCGCCAGCCAGGCTCGAGGCCGGCGCCGGGCGCTGGTGGGGAAGCGGGGAGAGGTCGGACCCGCCGTCGCCCGCCTCCGCCGTCCTTGGCCGACGGGTCCTCCGGGATGGCGCCCGGGACTGACGGGGTCCCGCCTGCCCGCAGGGCACGCGGCCCCGAGCCGCATCGTGTGGGAGCACACGCGCGGCCGCTACTCGTGCATGCAGTGCGCCTTCTCCACGGCCTCGCGGCCCGCCATGACACTGCACCTGGAGGACCACCGTCCCGGCGCCCCCGCGGCCCCGACGCCCGGGCCGCCCCGTCCCGACGCCCCGGCGGGTAAGGCCGAGGACTGCGCGGGTGGAGAGGGCCGGGGGCCAGGGGCGAGGGGCGCGGCCGAGGCTCAGGCGCCCCCTCTTCTGCCCCACCCAGACTCGGCCCCGCTTGCGTCCAAGTCCAAGGTGTCGCCGCTGCTGTCCGAGGGGGATCCGGTTTTCTCACCGCTCTGAACCCCACCGCGCTGGGGGTGGGGCTGGGCCCTGGGGTGTGCATAGTTTTGTAATTTGGGGAGGGAGAACAATAAAGGAGGCGGTTGAGCCGGCAGCCTGTGCTGTGTCTGGGTCCCTAGCCCCTCCATGCGCAGTTGGCCAGAGCCTCGCAGTCCTGAGCTCACACCTTCCGAGGGGCACCTCCAGGGACCTGCTGTCCCCTCCTAGTCTACCTGTGTCCCATCTTCCCTGTCACCTTGGCTCTAGGACCCAGGTCTCCTGCTCGGTGCTGCCCACCCTGCCCTAGGTGGGGAAGCCAGCATCCTGTCCTGTCCACTACTTCCAGAACCCAGATAGGATGGGGTTTCCCAGCTCTTTTTATTTAAAAAGCCCGAGGAGGGGGCCCGCAGCTGGCGTGGAGGTTAAGGTGCTGGGTCCCACGTGAATGACTGGTTCAGGCGCAGACCCAGCAACGTGAGAAACACGCCAGGCACGTGTGCATGCATGGCCATCCCTCCCAGGGGCTGATCTCTCACTTGTCCTCTCTGTCTCACAGCACATGTGCACTATAGCAAAACTATTAAAAAAAAAAAAAAAAAAAAAAAGTCCCAGAGCAGCTGGCAGGCTGCCTGGTGGTTAGGGGAGGCAGATCCCAACCATATGTGGTTCATATCCTGACCCCAGCAGCTTGTAAAACACCAGATGGTTGTGCATGCCCCAAATCCCAACACGACTGAGAAAGAGAGAAGGGGACTGCTTTGTGATCATGCCCCATGGGGGTGCACCTGCTGGCAATTAAAAAAAAAGTCCCAAGAGTGTGAGGCTGGGCTGGGCTGGGAGGGGCTTCCCGAGAAAGTGCCCAGGCAGGCCTGGCTGGAGCCCCCGAAGTCCTGGGAGTGCAGTTCACAGGGAAGGAGGAGCATCTGGTGCCATGGAAGGAACCCAACTGGGCAGTGTGGCTCAGGTTTTATTTTCGTCCTTGCTGCCCTCACACCCTCAGGTGTCACTGCCCGCTTCTGCCCCTGCCCAGCTCTCAGGAGGTGGGTGGGTCAAGGCCAGGCCTAGAGGGACGGCCTGAGATTTCTCCTCAACCTGGCCTGTTTCCGGTCCTCTGACCACAAGGACCGCCCCCGCCCCCATCCCGGGGAGTCAGACTGGGGTCCCAGCCCTTCATTTCACTCCCATCTGCTGGTCAGCCCCACAGTCCCCAACCCAGGTCCTGACACCCTCTCTGTCCTTGGGTACCCACAGCAGCTGCCCCTGCCCTTCCCCCAGTCTGAACACCACGGGAAACCGGGTCTGTTGGGCTTGCACCCCTCCCCAGCCCAGGGTCTTCAGTGGCTGCCCACGGCGCTGGATGAAGACCCCATCCTCCCAGCAGCTCACCGGCCCCATCTTGAATTGCCCACCCCCTCCAGGGTCACACTCCCTGTTCCCCTCTTCTTCCCCTGGGAATGCAGACATCCTATGAGTGAGACCAAGCCCTCCTAGGCCCACCTCCCCTCGTCCCACTCCTTACTTCCTCTCCCCTCCTCCCTGTCCTCTTATCCCTCTTCATCCTGGCATCAGTGGCCAAGATACCCGTCAGCCCCTGGCCAGGACCCTCAGGGTCAGGACCCTCAGGGGCTAAGCCTCTCATCACCCCCTAGTCTCCTTGTCCTCATGTCACTATCTTAACCCTCAGACCCCGGCATTGGAGCCACCCAGGGAGAGGAGCTGGGGCTCAAAGTCTTGCTACTGTGGCACCTCCCCGTGGGGTGGGGTGGGGTGGGGGACCACAGGCCCTTCAGCCTCTCCTGCGAGAAGGAGGATCCAGGTGCTGCCCCACCAGGGTCCTCGGGTGGAGATGCTGGTCACATGGCTCAGGTGGCTGGCTGCTCTCAGCACCAGTCGTGTGGCCCTCAGGGATCCCACCACTAAGCTGTGTTCATGCCTTAGAGCCATGAGGCTGTGACCCTGGGGAAGACCCAACCTCCCTGCCCTTCAGTTTCATCCATCCTTTTTTTTGGCGGCACTGGGGGTGAGGGAGGAGGGAACAGCACATGTGCCCAGCAATTTTTTTTTTTTTTTTTTTTTGGATAGATTTTTGCTATAGGATGCATGCACTCGCCACAGAGACAGAGAAAGTGAGAAATCACTCCCCAGGAGGGGTGGCCATGCCACAGCCCCTTCTCCATTCTCCTCCTGAGATTTTGGGCACACATGAACACGTGGCCAGCGTGAGTTTTAAGCCGCCAGGTCCGAGACTTTAATCGTAGTCGACTACGTGGCAGTCCAGCGATATAACCGTTAAGTTGTCTGCTGGTCCCAGGGCCTAGCATTTTTCAAGCTGCTGCCTCTGGGACTCCCGATGGAATCCAGCCACCTTATCCTCCACGCCACCCCAATGGGTGTCATGATGCTCGCCATTGGAGACGGAGAGGACCCAGCGAGGGCCCAGGCAGGCTCTGTGGCTCAGTGATTCTGTAATACGGTGCTCAAGAGAAGCTGAATCCCACATGGTGCCCACAGTTCAAATCCCCCTCCGGGTCAGCTTGAAATGTGCTGGACACACACACATGCCCAGGATCCGAAGGGCTGGAAGGGTTAGAGGAAGGGGGCCAGGCCATGATCAGACCCGTGGAATCTCCCTTCTTGTCTCTCATGCACACACACATGCTGAATAATAATAATAGAAATGTAAGGGGGGGCTGGAGGGAGCAATGTGTGAGCCACGTGCCTCTGGCTTCAGTCCGTGGCTGCCTGGGACCCTCTCATGAACCCAGGGAGGAGGGCCTGCAGTGGTGACAGCACTCCGATGACCGGCTCACCTGGGAAGGTCTCGGGATCGTGTCTCCAGGTGTCCCTGTACACACGTCTGTGCCCGTGATCCTAGCTGGCCGAGGCCGGGGGTGGATCGCGGCACGAGAACCTGTTGGTGCCTGTGTCTATCCTTCTCATGGAAGACAAGAAAACCCTGGAGACAGGCCCATTTTGCAGACAGAGGTGAGGCTAGAAGCCCCCTGCCTCTAGCTAGGCTCAGTTACAAGTCATGGGGTGACTCCCCCGTTCCCATATTCCCAGGGCCCCCATGCAGCCTCGGAGCTTCAACTCCCTCATCTCCCAGGAAAGCGCTATGTCCCCTGTCCCCCAGGCCCTAGTCCGACTCCATCTTGCCAGATGCCCCCTGCAGTCCAACTCCAGAGAGACCCAGAGCTGACGCCTTGGGCAGGGACCTGTCCCCCAGCCCCTCTTCTGCCTGTAAGAGCCGTCGGAGGCCCAGAGCTGGGCTGTGTCCTCAGCACTGTCCCCAACCATCTCGCTCCCCGGGAAGCCTTACTCCACACCTCCCCCCCCCCCAGCCCGCTCCCCCATCGCCCTCTAGCTCTCACAGCCCGTGCCCTCCCTCTGGTCAAGCTATGACCCAGCAGAGGGTGGACACTCCGATGCCCAGGATGGAGAACTGAGTCACGTTAGGTCCCGGTTCCACCCAGCAGGGGGCGCCCAAGAGAGTGTGAGACGCGAATCGCCGGTGCGGGTCTCGGTCCGGATCCCAGTCGGCCTGTGCTCTGGCCGAGCGGGAGAGGTTGGCCGGAGACTGCCGACTCCCGTTGGGCAGGCTGACGCTGCAGGCGGCTGCAGTCCAGGTGGTGCACATCCCTGGCCCCTGCTTGTGACCCCTGTCACGGCACCCCGACCCCGGGTTCCCACCTCCTCCGCGAGGCCCGCGACCCCAACATGGGCACCCCGAGCGCTCAGCCCTCCCGGCCTCCCTGCGCTCCTGGCTCCTTTCCCTCGACGCCCCCAAACTCCCAGGCCCGCGCCACCACCATCCGGCAGAGTTCCAGGGCCGCACCCTAACGAAGTCCTGCTCCCCAAGGCGGACACCAGCCCCACTTTTCTGGCTTCCGGTCCTGCGGCTCCAGCTGGAGCCGTCTGTCCAGGTCCCAGGTCGAGCCGCGGGATTCCGATAGGGATCGTCTCCGAGGTGTCACTCACTTAGAGGAGAGGGGTCGCTCCCGCCCCCTGGTGGCCGTGCCTGAGCGTGCGCGCCGCCCCCGCGGGGACTGCGGACCCGCCAGGCTGGAGGCTGGAGCTTGTCTCACCGACCCCCAGGGAACCTGGGCAGGGATCAGCTGTCACTGCGTCCTGCTTGCCTAGACACAGCGCCTGTGGCATGCTCCTAGCCAGCACTCCCTTGTCCTTTCCATTCTTCTTCCCTTCCGAATCGCGGTCCCGAAGGCCCAGAGAGGACCCTGACCTCGTCATCCCTGCCCTCCCCGACCCCCAGCCCCCAGAACTGTGGCCTAGGACAGGGACGCACAGGTGCAGAGGCGGCAGAGTGCTGACGTCGTCATTTCCCATTGAATTAGCAGCCAGCGTGGATAGAAACGGTGCTCGAGACAAAGGAGTCCTCCTCCCCGGATTCTTCCCTTTTAAATAAGCTCGAGAGACAGCCAGGTGGGTGAAGGAGGGTAGATCTCACATGGCCAACAGCGTGGTTCGAGTCCCTGATCCGGCAACTTGAAAAACACACCAGCTGTGTGTGGGGGCACAGGAGGAGAAAAAAATGGAGAAGCGATTGTAGCATGACCATCTCCCATGGACAGGGTGCTTTCTCCCTCTCCTGTCTCTCTAGTCGGTGAGCACACACACACTCCAGCAAAACGGTTTTTTTTTTTTGTTGTTATAGGGCATGTGTGCCCGCCAGAGAAACAGGGAGAGACAGAGAGACATAAAGCGAGAGATTTCTGTCTATAGCAAACTAGAAAATTAATTAAGCTCAAGAAAGCTCATCCTGGGGGGAACCAGCAGGTGGCGTAGTGGTTAAGGTGCTGACATGGCTGACCACGGTTTGAGTCCCAAACCTGGCAGCTTGCTTTCTCACTTTCCCTCTCTCTCTCTCTCTCTCTTTCTGTATGTGTCTCTCTGGTCAAATTAAAATAAATGAATGAATAAATAAAATTTTAAAAAAAAAGAAAGCTCATCCTGGGGACAGCAGGTGGCATGGTGCTTAAGGTGCTGGACACTCCCACATGGCTGACCACGGTTCAAAATCCTGGACCTGGTAGCTTGCTTTCTCACTTCCCCTCTCTCTGTCTCTGTCAAATTAGAAAGAAAATGAATGAATAAATGAAATTTAATAAATAATTATAAAAAAGAAAAAGCTCATCCTCTCTGTTCCTGTCATCTGCACTTACCTTGTGGTCCACAGACCAGGTAGAGCAGCACAGCTGGGGCCTTGACTCACCACCTAAGTCAGACCCTGTGCTGGGACAGTACCTCAGGATGACGGGGAGACGTGGTTTTTGACCAGTGCTTTTTTTTCCCCCAGGGGTTGCCATAGGGCGCGTGCGCTCGCCAGAAAAGACAGAGACAGAAAGTGAGAAATCACCGCCCAGGGGGGATGGCCATGCCGCAATTCCTTCTCTTCCATTCTCCTCTCGGGATCTAGAGCACGCATGCACACGCCCCTGGCATACACTGGATCCGGGACTTGAACCATCGTCGACTACATGGGAGTCCAGCGACGTAGCCATTATGCCAACTGCTGGTCCCACCAGTGCTCTTCTCATCTGAGCTGTGCATTAAAGCACAGGTCGGAGGTCTACGACACCCGCTCACTCCAGTCACACCCCTGACTGATCAAGTCAGATCCCGGAAGCCTGTCTGCCCTGTCTGTAACTGCTCGGGCGACTCCAGCGTGTGCCAAACTGAGAATCAGGGCTCTGTACTCTCTGGTGGGTTTTTTTTGTTTGTTCAACTCCCGCAACAAGGTCACCCATCTCCCAGGCACTGAGCCCTGCGGTCTGGGCCTCGTCCTTATCTGGCCGGGTCTCCACACCATGTCCGACTGCCTTCACCCATCTTGGTTCTCCACCCACGGTTCCTCCTGTCTTCACAACTTTCCACCTTGGGGAAACTGGGGTGCCCTCAGACCTCCCCGCCCTCCATCCAGGGTCGAGGCCTTTGACACCAGCCATTCGCCCACCCCTAAACCTGAGCCCTCTGCTCTGGTGCCAGCCCCCCACAGTGGCTGTGGGACACCTGCCCCCTCCCCCTCCGTGTATGTGACAGGGAAGTCCTGCTCAGAGCTGGGAATCGGGTTGCGGGGAGGTGTTGAAATGAGGAAGGTGGATGAGGCAAGGCAGGCAGATGGGGCCTCACCCACCCATCGGCCCATGTCCTGGGCCCCCTGTCCTCCCCAGGGGTCTCCTGAGCTGAACACACCTCTTCCCCACAGAGGTCTCCCCCTCCTGTGGCTTTCTGGCTCTGGCTGGATTTGGCCTCAGCTGGCTTCTCTGGAGGCAGGGGGTCACGGGAACCCCAGGTGGTTGGTACAAGGAGGCAGGACAACAGGGAGTCAAAGAACCAAGGAACGGGATGTAGCTCAGGACGTGGCAGGCAGGACCGAGCTCAGGGGGACAGAAGTGCCCGGCAGGATCTGAGGACAGGCTGGGGCCGTCCCCGCCTCCTTTCCTTCCTCTCTGCCCTCCCCACCTCACCAGCAGCCCCCACCCTGCACACTGGCCCGTGGAGCAGAAGCCACAGTGACTTCCTGAAGGCAGCAGCCCAGCCTCAGGTCCCTCTCGCCAGAGGCCCGACACCTGCCTGCAGCCATGGTGAGTGGTGGGAAGCCAGGGGCATGGCAGGACGCCGAAAGGCACGTGCCAAGAGGGAGCGTCAGGGCGGGGGAGCTGGGAGAGCAGCCCAGAACAGGTCCCTGTAAAAGCCCTGAGGTGGGAAGCAGCCAGGCCAGGCCTCCAGGCCCGCTCCAGCTCTGCCAGGCCTGAGGCGCAGGCAGGGGCTGTGACCATTCAGGGGACAGGTGGGATGAGCTGGGGCCTGGACAGCCCTGGATCCCCGCGGTCTGGGCTTGTCCTTATCTGGCCAGGCCCCCACGCCATGTCCGACTGCCATCACCTCTCCGGACTCAGCTTGGTTTTCTTCCATGGTTCCTCCTCTCCTCGCAACTTCCCACCTTGGGGAAACTGGGGTCCCTCAGTCGTCCACCCCACGACTCTCTCTGCTCCACCCCTGCCCCCCGTCAGTGTCAACGGCAACCTGGGAACAGGCCGCCAAGGTGACGGCAGGGGCTTCCTGTGGGTGACAAAGTGGGTCACGCACCCGCTGCCCTTGTCCCTGCCCCCTCCCGGCTCCCAAGTCATGACCTGCTGACCCTGATTTACCCAGCCCTGTGGTCACCAGCACCCACCTGGGCGAGGGCTTTAACCCAGGCAGTCCAGGCCACGGGTGGGAACCGCGACCTCACCCGGGGGCACTCCTGATCCTTTGCTCTCTGGATGGGGAGAGTGAGGCCCAGACAGGGCCAAAGGCCCTTCTCTTCCCCCGTCTCTGTGCCCCCAGGTGAAGTGGGTTTAGGGGCCTGAGGCAGGGTCACCTCTGGGGGCATCTGGCCCTGTACCCCCAGGTGAAGTGGGTTTAGGGGCCTGATGCAGGGTCACCTCTGGGGGCATCTGGCCGTCAGAAGAGGCCTTATCTGTCTGCAATGGTGACTGCCAGTGCTGGCCTGCCCCTGGGGATGCATATGCCCAGTGGTGCCTGGGCCTGGGGGCACTGCCTACTGGTCCCAGTGGGCGCCGTCAGCTGTGAGCACCCCTGACTGCCAGCTGGGGTGTTGGCACCTTTGAGACCGACCCCATGCCCACTTCCCCTGCGGATCCGAGTGTCTCTCTGCAAACATCTGTGTGTGTCTGCGATGTTCAGACTGAAGGCATGCCTTTGTGGCCGAGTATTTACTGAGTACCTACTATGTGCCACACACTGGGAAAACAGCAATGCACGAGCCCGCTCTGCCATACAGGGCTGCCAGGGACCTGAGCAGGGGCGAGTAGAGGTGAGGAGGTGGTACAGAGAGGCATGGTACAAAACGGACCAAGTTAAGACACATTTAAACGTAACAAACAGAAAATCACGCAGGTGGGGGAGGATGGGGAGCTCTGAGAAGGGGGAATCAATTTAAACAGGGTGGTCTCAAGAGGGATTTCTAACACCTGCGGGAGGAAAAGGAGGGACTCGTGGTAGGAGAAGCGTCCCTGGTGCAAAGGATAGGGAAACACCCTGACTTGGAAGGGTGGGTGCTTACATTTTGGAGGAGCGTAGAAGACGAAGTGGCTGGGTGGGAGAGGCCGGGGTGTTCATGAGACGTCAGCTCTTACGAGATGAGGAAGCGCTGTCGTATTTCGAGCGAAGGGGCACAGACCGACTGGAGGCTTCCTCCAGCTGCCATGGGGGGAAGGAGCAGGGGTGGGGGCCAGGCGGCAGAGCAGGAAGGCTAAGCCCTGTACAGTGATCCAGGCAACAGGGGACAGTTCCTCTGGCGGGGTGACAGGGGTGTAGGCAGTGAGAAGTGGTTGGATTCCGGATGTATTTTGAAATTAGAACAGAAAGGACTGAGGACGTGGGGTGGGGGGAGAAGGGAAGCAGCAGCAGGTGGAGGATGATCCGAGGGCACCACCTACTGGGGAGGGGCGACTGTGGGGGCCACAGGCTGGGGGACCTTTGGGAGCTCAGCTCTGCTTGGGGGGAACTTGGGTACAGATCTGGCACCTCGGTGGAGTTGTCCAGGAGCCTGGGGCCAAGGGAGTTCTCAGCCAAAGAGAGATCTGTAGGCTGAGGTCAGAGAAGAGGCCCCAGTACGGAAGCCTGGGGGGAAGAGGTATCGGGGGCCTGTATGTCTGCGACCATGTCTGGGGGTCTCCCGACAACCCTCCTGTGTACCGGCCCCTGCCTGAGTGGGCTCTGTGTCCCCTAGGGGAGCCACCAGGACTTCCGGAGCCTCCAAGCAAAGTTCCAGGCATCTCAGCCTGAGCCCAGTGAACTCCCTAAGAGAACCTCAAAGCCCGAGTTCAACAAACTCCTGAAGAAATTTCCGCAGCCTGAGCTAAGCGAGCACCCAAAGAAGCCTCCACAGCCTGAGTTCGCTGATTTCCCCAAGAAGCCTCCACTGCCCCAATGCTCTGATCTCCCCAAAAAGCCCCAGCCCTTCACAGAGGTCCCCAAGAAACCTCCACAGCCCGAGTCTGTTGACCTCCCCAAGAAGCCCCAACAACCCCAGTTCACTGACCTCCCCAAGAAGCCCCAGCAGCCCCAGTTCACTGACCTCCCCAAGAAGCCCCAGCAACCCCAGTTCCCTGACCTCCCCAAGAAGCCCCAACAACCCCAGTTCCCTGACCTCCCCAAGAAGCCCCAGCAGCCCGAGTTGGCTGACCTTCCCAAGATGCCCCAACAACCCCAGTTCCCTGACCTCCCCAAGAAGCCCCAGCAGCCCGAGTTGGCTGACCTTCCCAAGATGCCCCAACAACCCCAGTTCAATGACTTCCCCAAGAAGCCTCCACAGCCCGAGTTCACTGACCTCCCCAAGAAGCCCTCCAAACCTGAGTTCAGTGAACTCTCCAAGAAGTTCCCACAGCTCAAGGCCACTCCACTGCCCCAAAAGCCCCAGCAGCCTGAGCTCAGCGAGGCCCCTAGGAAGGCCTCACAGCCAGAACCCAGTACACTTGCCCAGAAACCCCTGAAACCCGAGCTTAGCACTCCTGCCAGGCACCCCTCAGAGCCCAAGTGCAGTGTCTTCCCCAGGAAGTTCCAGCAGCCCGAGTCCAGTGAGGCTCCTCTAAAGCCCCCACAGCCTGAGCTCAGTACGTCTCCCAAGAAACCCTCGCAGCCGGAGTTCAATGTATACCCCAGGAAGCCCCCCCAGCCTCAGGTCGGTGGCCTCCCTAAGTCTCCACTACAGCCTGAGTTCAGTGAAGCCCCTCAGATACCCACCTCCAAGCCCGAGTCCGGCGAGCCCCAACTTCACGCCCCACAGCCCGACGTCAGTGCCTTTCCCAAGCCCCCACAGCCTGAGCTCACTGTATACCCCAAGAAGCCCCCACAGCTTCAGGCCGGTGGCCTCCCCACGTTCCTGCCGCAGCCTGACTTCAGTGAGGCCCCTCAGACGCTCCCCTCCAAACCTGAGCCCAGCGAGCCCCTGCCCCTCTCCCCACCGCCATTTCCCAAGAAGCCCCCACAGCCTCAGTTGAGTGATCTGCCGAGAAAGCCACCGCAGCCCGAGTTTGGTGACCTAACCAGGACGTCCTCAGAGCCCGAGGTCTGTGTGCTTCCCAAGAGGCCACGGCAGCCCGAATTGAAAGCCATCTCCAAGAAGCCCCTGCTACCTGATGTGGGGAGTCTTCCCAGGACATCCTCGGAGCCCGAGTTCGGTTCTCTTCCCAGGAAGTTTCCACAGCCTGAACGCAGAGGGCCAACCCGGAAATTTTCACAGCCTGAGCCCAACGCTCGGCTTAAGAAGCACCTGCAGCCCGAGTTCTTTGGTGATCCTTCTAGAAAACCCCTGCTCCCTGGCTCCGTTTCTGAGAGCTCACTGCCTACAGCCATTGCAGGCTCCAGTCCCCGGTTCCCGCTTAGCCCTGGGTACAGAGTGGCAGGGACACCCCACCAGAAGTCAGCAGGCTTTGCTCACAGTGGAGGGTCAAGGCTGAGCCTCAGACCTGGACACCCTCCCCGGCGGAAGCCTCTGCCTCCCACCAGCAGCCTGGGACCCCCTCCGGCCAAACCTCCGCTGCCCCCGGGCCCCATGGATATCCAGAGCTTTTGGAGACCCTCAGCAGCAAATGCAGGTGGGTCAGTGTGGCTGGCCTAAGCCGGTGGGAGGGGGCGGGTGGGGGGGTGGAAGGTAGAGGCAAAGGCCCTCAGGCAGTGCCAGCTTCCCTCCCGCCCACAGCTCTACGGAGGACTCGCTCTTCTGCTGGGATCCACTTCCAGCCCCGGCAGCCTGAAAACATCCCACAGTGAGTGTGGGGAGAGTCGGGGGTGCAGGGAGCGGGCGCAGGTTGCAGGGCAAAAAGTGGCCCTCATCTTAAGGCTCCCTGCAGGGACCAGGACGAGATCTATGAGATGTACGATGACGTGGAACCCATGGACAACTCCAGGCCCAGTCCCAGCCCCAAGAGCAGAGGTATGTTGCTGACCTTCACTGCAAAGGCATTTTAAAACCAAACCACAATCCAGGTCTCCCTGGCTGCTGGTGGGTGGGGCTGTGTGAAGGAGGGCCTGGTGGGTGAGAGCCAGTGAGGGGTGCTTCAGCCAGCGGCCCAGAGGCCTGGAGACGGGAAAGCAGGGCTTACTGGCTTACTAGGAGGGGTGGCAGCCAGCGGGCAAACTCACGACATAGGCAAGTCCCATTTCCAGCCCAGCAAGCTCTCCTATCCTCTGTCCAGCCCCTGGGAAGGGCTACCTTCCTGGGCACTGACCCTTCTCTTTCTTCTGTGTATCTGCTCCCAGAGGCCATGGGGAAGGCTGAGCAGGCCTGCACCTCTAACCCAGCTCCAGGGCTAATGCCTTCTGAACACAGAATAGCCTCTCTGGCTGTCATTAAACCTGCACTCTCACCCCTTCCATGGCAGTGTCACCCCCATTTCACAGGTGCACAAGTTTTGAGGATCTAGGTGGCTAGACCCAGCTCACAGCACACAGAGGGGCCTCCCCACCCCATCTATGGGAAGGGCTTCTTCCTGGGGAACCTGAGCTCAGAGTCCTGACTTCAGGAAGCTGCTCTCCTACCTGCCAGGGTTGGGGTACAGACCCAGCTGCCTTTCCTGGGCCCCTGCTGCTTCTGGACTTTTGCAAGCAGGTGTCAATAACACCTCCCCATTAGCTCATGACTGCCTGGCAGGGTCTCTGGCTTCCACCCTAGGCCATGCTCTGTGGCCTGCGTCTGGGGCTGCTCTTGGGGGTGTGGACTGGGCAAGGGCCTGCTCAGCACCCTAGACCAGCACAACCTGCCTCTGGCTCTCTACTTCCTGCAGCCCTGCGGGTCCTCCCACCCTATTTCGGAAGTCAGGATGGGCTCCCTCGTTCCAATCCCAGACCTAGAGCGCATACTCCCCTTCCCAACAGCCCCCTCCCCACCCTTGTCACCCAAAACTCCCTTCAAATCCCACACTTGTCTGATCCCTCCCTTCTCTGGAAGCTGCGTGGGCCTCACTGTTGGTACAGACTGTCTCCAATGCAACGGTGCTCTTTTTATGTCCGTCCTCCCACGGCAGGGGGGGCAGGACTTCCCCCAGTCCTACTCTCTGCCTCTAGCAGCAGGAACAGCTCCACTCGAGGCCCCCAGACAACAGCAGCTCTTCTCAAGGGGTACAGGGTACAGCCTTTCCCAGGATGGGCAGACCACGTAGGGCAGGCTAGCTCTGGGGCCTGCTCGTGGCCATGCTCAGTGAACCAGGTCTGCCCTACTCTGCAGATCCCAGGGATGTTCCTCTGCTGCGGTGGGTCTGGAGGGGCCCTGGGTTGCCAAAGTCAAGTCTGCTCCTAGCTGGCTGACCACCCATGTCCAGGGCTACCTCTGAGAGGCAGGAGCAGCTGGAGGGACTGTGTTCTGGGTGGGAGCCTGGATGACACAGTGGTACGGGAATCAGGCTCAGCTCCATGTCTGGCAGGGTGGGTGGATATGCCACCAAAACTCAACGGCTGCTTGATGGGGAGGGCTGCTGGCCTGTGACATCCAGGGACGCCTGAGGTTCAAGCTCCAGGACCAACCTTGGTCAGCAGAGCTCCTGAAGCCTGGGTGTTTGCCAGAAGCAGCAACTGCAGTAGGGCCTCCCACAGATGAGTTTCATTCATCATCAGTAAGGATGAGCCAAGAACCCCACCACAGGAACCCCTTCACAGAGGCAAACTCGTTGCCACCTTCCTTTGCAAAAAAAAAATTTTTTTTTTGGGGGGGGGAGATATTTTTGCTATAGGGTAGGTGTACTCACTGGAGAGACAGACACAGAGACAGAAAGTGAAAACCTACCCCCCGACAGGATGGACAAACCACAATCCCTTCTCTTCTGTTTTCCTCTTGGGATCTTGAGGACACAAGCACACGAGCCTGGCCTGAGTTTTAAGTCACCGGGTCCGGGACTCGAACCGTGGTTGACTACATGGGAGTCCAGTGATGTAACCATTACACATCATCTGCTGGTCCCATGATGTTCTTTGACCCAAATCTTATTACAATTCCTAGAACCCATCCTTCTCTACAAGGCTAAAGTAAAATGGCGTCGGAAATAATTCCTGCCTCTACCACTTACCAGCTAGCTGGGTGGCCTTGGGCAGGCTGCTCGACCTCTCTGAGCCTTCATTTCCTGATTCAGCAAGGTAGTAATGGCATAAATACTAGCATAAATAAGGTAGTGTGTGGGCTGAAGTAAGTTACCATGGTAAAGCGGTTTCCCCATGAGCTTGTGTCAGGAGTTGAGTACAGGAAAGGCAATCCACTAGAATGGACCGCACCTGAGAAAGGCTTGGGGCGAAAATAGGCAGGATAGAAGTCTGGAGGCAATCTGGCCACCCAGATTTGGGGAGGTCCTAAGAACTGACACAGGGGACTCAGTCGAAATCAGCTGTCAACCTGGAGGGTGGAAGCCGACAGTCCCTCCCTGACTCCGTGCTCTGGACTGCCCTCAGATGAAGTGCTGTCCACCCAGCAAGTAGCCAGGAGGCTGCCCCAAGAACCAGAGTCCAGGTACCAAGGGGCGGAGGGCGTGGGACAGGGTGCAGTTGGACCAAAGAGGAGCACACCTCACTCATGAGCTCTCCAATTCCACGGGGGCATCAGGAAGGAGAAGGCCCCCCAGCCACAGCCGTTGCCGACAACGGATCCAAAGGTGCTGAAACAGATCAGGAAGGCAGAGAAAGCTGAGAGGGAGTTCCGGAAGAAGTTCAAGGTGAGTACACGGAGCCAAGCAGGAGTCTTGAAAGGCTGGGATCAGGGCTAGGAATCCCATCCTCAGAAAGATGGGATGCCCAGAGTGACAACACAGGCAAAAGCTCCAACATTTCACTCCTAGTTTGAAGGGGAAATTGTGGTTCACACGAAGATGATGATCGATCCCAACGCCAAGACCCGGCGTGGGGGCGGCAAGCACCTGGGGATCCGGCGTGGGGAGATCCTGGAGGTGATCGAGTACACCAGCAGTGAGGAGATGCTGTGCCGGGACCCCAAGGGGAAGTGTAAGTGAACCCTACCCCACAGCCCCAGAGGCCACTGATGGGGCCAGGAATTCACCCACCTCTGCTCTCTCCGCAGATGGATATGTGCCCAGAATAGCTCTCCTGCCCCTGTGAGTGCTGGCCTGGACTGATGGGTGGGTGGGTGGGTGGTAATGGACTAGGGTGTCCTGGCTGACCCAACTGTGCTCTCTCTCAGGGAAACGGAAGTATATGATGACGTCGCCTTCTGGGGTAGGTAGAAAGACACTGGGTGGAGTGGATGGGACCACAGACTCCCCAGGGACTGCTTGCTATGGTGCCCCTGGCGAACAGGATCACTGGAAGTCACCCTTTGTTGGCAGACCCCCTGGAGAACGAACCATTCCCCCGGGGACGGTAACGCCCACAGGTGTGGGGCCCAGGACAGCCCACCAGCCCAGGCACCACGAATCAGGAGCCCTGGATTACAGCTCAGCAGAGTCAAAGAACTGCCCAAGCTCACGACGGGTCACATAAAGTGCCTCTTTATTTAAAGCAATCTCTGCTTCTCAGTCTTTTCTTTCCCTCCTGACTGGCACACAGTGGAGCAAAGGCATAAGAAACCTCATCAAATTGGGACAGTGGAGGGGGGTCACCCCTAAGGGATAAAGACCATGAAGGAGGAGTGTGTGGCAAGGAGAAGTGGGTAAGGAAGCAAGGTGGAATCAGACCCCCAGTCAGCTGCCAGTAAAGGGGGAGGAGCCAGGGGGAAGGACACATCTGTCACCCTCCACATCCTAAGAGGAAAAGCAGCAGCCAGAGCCTGTGCGGGCTGCAAATGCCTACCTCACTCCAGTAGACCTCTGAGAGCACCTCATGATGAGTGGGGCACCCAATATTCTGAGAGCCTAGGTATGGAGCTCGGCCTGAGCAGAGCTTTGATAGAACCACAGGGGCCCGAGAACTGGCACACTGCACCATCTGTTTTAGCAAAGAAAGCCAAACTGGAAATGAGCCTGACACAGCGTCTGCCTCCCCCAGAGAGGGAGACAGCAGCTTTCAGAATAGCTCTAAACAGCCAAACACTCCATCATAAGCACTGGGAGTAAAGACCACACAGAACGTGGGTCCCTTAGGGCATTTTCCTAACATGGCCAGGGCCATGACCTCCCCACCACAGGGCCCAGAGATAAGCAAAATGGGGTTCAGATCCCTGGTTTCCTGTCTCCAGCCCCAGTGGCACCAGCATCCGGTCTTGGATAGTTGCCCCCACAACACACACGCAAAAGCAAGCCACTTTCAGGAACTCGTATTTATTATCAAAGTCATATCTGATGTCAACAAGATGCCACAACTACAAAAAAAATTGCGCACATTGCAATCTCAATGCAAACAGTCAAATGGAACCCCGGTCATTAAAAAAGTAATTCAAATTACCCCAAAAAGCAACTGAATTTTTTAAACATCTTTATACATCCAGCCAACAAATTAAAATGGTTAACAAGAAAAAATACAAATTCAGAGGTCTGGTCTCGATGTTTAAAAAAGGCAACTGCTTAAGCATTCCTATCAATTCGAACATCAATCTCTCGGCCACTCAGCTTCATGCCATTCATCATCCGGCAGGCTCTCTCTGCCACCTCTGGCGACTCAAACTTAACCACACCGCAACCCTTGGACTTCCCGTTCTCCATCTTGATGTCAGCGTACAGCACGTGGCCTGGCACAGGGAGGGAAGAAAAGACCACATTCATCAGGCAAACTCATGAGTTAAGCCTCACACTGGGCTCCCTCAGTCCAGTTCACCTGGTGGATTCTGACACAGAACAGAGAGGCCCTTGGGCCTGCCTGGAGCATGAATGCTCCAAACATAGCAGCAGGAACCCGCAACTACAGCCCTTTGTCCACACTGCCATTCTTCTGCCCTCATGCTAAGCCTTTCAGGTGGGCTACAAATGTACAATTTTATGCTCCAGGAAGTTCAGGAAGAAGGGGCCAAGTAAAACCAACTTTATAGGCAAATTCTATAGAAACTTCGTTTAGATACACCGCACCCCCAGTTACAAAGCCATTGCCAATGCAGCCGACACTGTAGTGTCCCAATGTAAGCCATGTAATAATCAGCAGGCAGGTTACACTCATCAATTGAGAACCTATTAAGCATCCAGATATGTGTCAAGCACTGCAGAAACAGGTCTACTACAGGAGATGAACCCTAGAAGCCAAGGGTTCAAGTGCACAATAACAGTGCAGACAGTGCTAGGGGCCCAACATTCAACAGTCACTCACTTTGCCCAGGGAAAGGTTGTCTGACAGCCTGAGTAGAGATTCATCAGAAAGACCTCTACTGATAACAGCTTGCACCAGAGCATATGGGGGGCTTGTAGCACTTGTAGCTCAGGTTCAGGGACAGGAGGGGGATGAGGAAAATGACAGGACCAAAACGTCAAGGGACTTTCAATTTGGACTTTCTCAGAGGTGGGGAAATGGCATGATCCAATTTGAGTTCTTTGGAATATGTAGCTACAATGTGGAAACGAAGGAATGGGGAGAGGGAAGGAACAGGGCAAGAAGGCAGGCTATGGCTCAACAGCTTACTCCAGGAGGAGAATCAGGGAGAAGCAGTAATGGAGTTGAAATCTAAGCCCTATTGAGACAGGAAATGAGGAAACACTGAAGCAGTCTGGATGTAGCAGTACCCAGACCTCTGGCTTAGGGCTGAAAAGAACAGAGGTGGTGAAGTGCAGGCCGGTGGGGAGGGGGAGAAAGTCAGAATCAGAGGGAAAGGAGAGAGAGGACAACCTCCTTCCAGCCACAAAAAGAGCCTCAGAAGCTTGCCCAGTGTGCCAAGAAGCCACCACCAGAGACCCTCAGCCTCATCACACACAAGGCACTGTACACCCAGACCCTGCAAAGCCTCACACTGGAGGCACTTGTCCACAAGTGAGTGCTCTTTGTGGCACAGAATGAGATGTGCTGGGATGTCTGTCTGATTCTGCCTGACTCACCACTTTCAAAAACCTAAAATGGAAGGAAGAAACAGCTATGGAGGAAATAACACAGGTGCAAACTGTCAGACACATAAAAGGACGCTCAACAACAACCTGCTCAAATATCTGCACAGGCAGAAGGATGGCAAGACCCATGTAGAGTCAAGGGAAAGTGGCTATGAAATCTAGGATGGAAGCTTTACCGCAAATGCAACTACACCACCACCGAGCCACGACATGTGAAAGCACCCGGCACCTTTCTCAGACACTTACCGCACTCGTTGAATTTGTCCTTTAGCATCTTCCATGTAAAATCAAACGGGAGCTGGGGGGGCAGGGAGGAAAAAGGGAAACTGAGGTACAATTCAACCAAATTTTTATGTACAAATATCCCGACTGACTGTGGGTTACTTTAAGGATTTCTTAGTACACAGAGAAGCTGGCTCATCTCTCATGGAGCCAATCAGTGCGGAACAAAAGACGTTCTACGACAGCACAGTTGGCTCACTGCCTGTGAGTGCACTGTGCAGAGATGAGGACACCTGGGGCCAGTGAACAGTGGCTAATGGAGGCCACACTGGTAACGTAAGTCAGTTATCGCCATCTCTTTGAGTCATCGTGCCAAGACTTAGACACTCTTCAAGTTAAGGAATCAGAAACTAGAGTCCTTCGGTTCACTGTCTGCTGTCATCTAGCACGATCTAGGCTCTCAGAACCGCTGTTCTTGCTGCATGTGTACCCTAAGTTCTCACACTCCCTCCTTATCCCACCAAACTGTACAGACAGGAACAAGGTGGACTCTCCATGCCATTCAGCTCCCCTGTGGAAGGCACCACTTTTGTTTTATTTTTGCTACAGGGCGCATGTGCTCACTGGAGAGAGAGAAATGGGGGGGGGGGGGGGCAAGTGAGAAATCACCCCTCAGGGGGATGGTCACAGCTCAATCCCCTTCTCCTTCATTTCCCCCTCAGGATTTTGCACAAACACGTTCAGCATGTTTTTAAAGTCACCAGGACTCGAATCATGGAGTGGGTCATGTGGAATCCAGCTCCTTAATCTCCATGCCATCTGCTGGCCCAGAGGGCATAACCTTTTTTTTTTTTTTCTTTTTTTTTCCCTTATGAGATTTTTGCTACGGGGCATGTATGCTCACCAAAGAGACAGAGAGACAGAAACTGAGAAATCGCCCCCACAGGGGTTGGGCACAGTACAATTCCTTCTCCTCTCTAGAGCTTGGGCGCACACAGTATGAGTTTCAAGCTTCCCGATCTGGGACTTGAGCCACAGTCTGGTGCCTTAACCACTACGCCACCTGCTGGCCCCAGGAGGGCATCACTTCTAACCTCAACTTGGCCGCCATTAAGCCCCACTAACTTCTACCTCCCACCTCCACCCATGGCATAGAAATATCTAGAAGTTCCTAAAGAGCCACTTACGTTTCTCACAAATATCTGGCAGGCCTTCCTGGCTACCCCAGGAGCATGGCCTCCAGCTCCTCCAAAGGAACCAGCGAAGCTTCCTCCGAAGTTGCCACGCTCCATCTCGATGGCACGATCAAAGCTGGCACCGCCTCCGCCACCCATGGCCAGGCCCATTCGCTCAATGCCTGCGCCCAGGGCCGGGCCCATGGCAGGGCCCATGCGCTCCAGGCTGTTGGCGCCCATGCGCTCTAGGCCCATGCGCTCGAGACTGTTGGCACCCATGCGCTCCAGGCCCATGCGCTCCAGGTTGTTGGCGCCCATGCGCTCCAGGCCGGTGGCCATCCGATCCATCACGGGGCCCATGCGCTCCAGGCCAGCCCCCATGCCTGCGGGCACCATGCGCTCCATGCTCAGGCCCATGCGCTCGATGGCAGGGCCCATACGCTCCACGCCAGAGCCCATGCGATCAATGGTCTGGCCCACACGGTCGATGGGTGCGGCCATGCGCTCCAGGCCGAAGCCCATGCCGGCACCCATGCGCTCCACACCAGAGCCGATGCGCTCCATGGTCTGGCCCATGCGCTCAATGCTGGAGGCCATGTGATCAAGGCCCAGAGGGCCCATACGCTCGATGCCGGAGCCCATACGCTCCACTGAGCCCATACGGTCCATGACCAGGCCCATGCGTTCAATCTCGGAGCCCACACGATCCATGCCGTGGCCCAGGCCTGCGCCCATGCGCTCCATGCCAGCACCGCCAATGCGGTCGATGCCAGGGCCCATCCTCTCAATCCCGGGGACACTGCCTCCGCCTCCACCTGAAACAGGGACACAAAACACAGGTGGATGTCAGGGACTTGTGTGTACATCTGCACACTGTGCCAGGCATGGATGTTTCAGTTCACAAGCTTGACCACATCAAAAATTAAGTCCCACAATAATTTACCATCAACACACATCTCAAATGCTGACTATGGGTAAAACTGAGTTGTGAGCACATGGGGTCCTACTCTGCACCAAAGTTAAAATTTCCAAACTAAAATAAAACAAACAAAAAAAAACAAAACATAATCAAAACCACCTCCATGTTACTTCTGAGGTGCTAATACCTGTGACAATTTTGTGAGGCACATTCATAAATTCCTAAGACCTCAGTGGTTTCCCCATCACAGGTATCAAGGAGGGAGGCATGGAAAACCCACCACCACTCAGGTGGTGGCCCAGTGTAATGGACAGGAGTTCTGTCACATTTTCCTCTCCCAACTTGTCCATCTAACATGCCCTGCTGGGGGCCAGTCTGGCTGCATTTCCTTAGCACTTCCAGGGAACAGAAAAGCGATCACACAGCCACATAACCAAGCAGAGTAAAGGAAACAAAAAGAAACACGAACATAGAGCCTCTGTGTGCAAATGACACAGCTGGCTGTTTCCAAAAGGCCTCACTCTGTCAGGGAAACTGCCAACCAACTTGTGTGTAACTCTGCTGGCTTTAGAGGAAAGGCAGCACTGCAGAGTAAACTCTGGGAGAAGCCCAGGGTCATCAGCAGTATAAAGTGACCCTTGTCCACAGAGCCTGCAACTCTGGGCAGGGAGGGTCTGGCTCCATCACCAAGGCCACCATCCACCACTCTCCACATGCAGAGCTCAAGGCTCTCTCAAGCGTCACCACCATCAGTAGCCTCTGAAAAGGGCAGCCTCTTACTGACCCAGGTAGCACAGTCCAAGGTGCATATTCAAGAATAGAGAACTCAGCACTTTCTCTCAATGGTTCTCAGTGAGCAAGGCTGTGACCTTATTCAAGCCACTCCACTTCTCCCTGCTCATTTCCTTAGCTGAAGAGCAGCACACTAAGTGGTTAAAAAAATAAGCACACCTTTAAGAACAAGTAGCCTTTCAGAGTAGGAATGTCTCAGAAACTAAGTTCTTCATACTACATAAAAGAAAAAAGTTAAGAGACCTAGTGAGGGCAGTAGCTTGCCCACCAGAAGCAGGCATGAGGCTGATTCCCAATGCCAACAGCAGCCAGGACTAGGAGGAACTGGTGCAGACACAGATATCCAGAACCAGCCACCACAGAACACCAGCAAGTGGAGATGCCAAGGAAATGCCAAGATACTCAAGAGCGTTTGGGGAAAACTGGGCTGAAAAAGTACATTTTATTCTAAGCACCCATAAAATTGTATTAATGGAAAAATATATAACAAAATGTTTAGAACATTCATCGCAGGGCAGTAGGACTTCTGAAACTTCCTCCATAATTTTCTCAATTTTCATAATGAGTATATGTGCTACTTTAGTAAACGTTTATTGTGTATTAGGTGGTACTCTTTCAGTTTTATAATTGTATAAAAGGCCAAAATTTTTTTTTTACTTTTAGGAGTTTGTAATTTTAGAATATGAAAAACAAGACAGTGCCCAAAATGCATGGGTATTATCTAATAAGGACAATGGCTAAAACATAGCACTTATTTAAGTTCTTTGTATGCATTAGCCATTTATTCCTTACAACACCCCCACAAGGTAGGTACTATTACACCCCCACTTTGCAGACGAGCAGTATAAAACACAGACAGGTTGGGTAACTTGCCGAACATCAAACGGCTAGGGCGAGGCAGAGCTGGCTCCCACCCTGGGCAGTCTGTACCAGAGCCCATGCTTTAACTGCTATACTCTACTGTCCCCAGGAATAACAGCCTGTTCTAAGAATCAAAACATCAAACTAAGCGTTTCCTACCTCCTCCCTGCTTTGCAATGATCTCTCCTCTCTTCAGTGCATTACTTAGGATTTCTAAGGAAATCAGGAAGAAAAAAAAATTAGCCAAATTTCTCTATGAAAATAGAAATTTGCTCAATTACAGATTCCAGAGTAGAAATACTACTAATAAGTTTTTTTTTTTTGTTTTTGTTTTTGTTTTTTTAATAGAAAAGGGAAGGGGTTTAAGAAATATACACACAGACGAAATCACTTTACAGAAAACTGAAAGAGTCCTTGATGACGGGTCATGAGCAGCTCTGAGGGGGTCTGAGGCCACATTACAGGGTCACCTGCAAACATGCCCAGCAGTGGTAGGAAGAGTGTGCCTCCATGGACGGAAGGAAATGAGAGCCAGAACACGGCCTTCAGGGCCTTCGGCCTCAATATTGAGGCTTCCCCCATCTCACCTGAGCAGGAACTAATGCCTCTTTCTGGAACTTCTTGCCCAGAAGACTAAAGACTACATCCATCCTCCCAGAGTCAATCAGCACCTCTGGTTAGATATACAAATTAAAGCTACAGCTAGACTTATGACTTAAGAAGTCAAAATGAGCAGCACTTGCCTGCCATGCTAATTAATTAGCTAACTAGGCCTGTTAACCTAATACATGGACTATATATAGAAACACTTCAGAAAACCAACCACAGTAGCCCCCAATGAAGTGAGTTGGGTGTGATGATAACTGAATGACAGAGATCCCAAGAAAATCAATACCATACCACATATACACTCAACTACTCCAAACAGAAAACACTGCTGCTAGCGTGCTAAGGGCTCATCCAGAACTCTTTAAAATTTGTCCAATGCTATCATTAGTGTTACCTTTTGAAGTCTCCCACCAGTCTTCAGCTGTGTAGAAGAAAATCTGTGCCCCCAGTCTCATGTCCTCAAGTATGGTCAGCAACTTAGACAAGGGCTACACATTAAGACTATAACCACAAAGGATTAAAACCTACCCTAAAATTTCTTCTTATACTCCAATTAACTGCTAAAACTACTCAAGGAAGGAGGTAAGGAGGTGGGAAAGTACACCAAGAAACAGTAGTCTTCCAGCCTGCAAGCAAGTACAGGGTTTACTCTTCCATGATGCCAGCCATCCTACTCACTTTCCTAAGACAGCACTTATATAAACTGTTCCTTATAAAAGCTTTCTTTGGGGGCCAGCAGGTGGCGTGGTGGTTAAGCATGCTGGACTCCCACATTGCTGACCACGGTTTGAGTCCCAAACCTGTCAGCTTGCTTTCTCTCTCTCTCTCTCTCTGTCCCTCTCTGGTCCAATTAAAACAAATAAAAGCTTTCTTTAGTGTGACACTGACATGAAGAGAAAGGCCAAGTTCTTATCATACACATCCATAGGCATCCCTGTGCTGACTCCTAACTACAATCTGTCCTTTCCCAACTTCTCCCCACCCCAGGTAGACTCTGCCACCACTATTATCTGCCCTCTCCATCTGCAGCACACCCACCGCTTATGCCAAGCCCACCTGGAACCCAGGCTCCACAGCTCCACCTACAATTCCTGCATAGGCTTCCTACACTCTTGTTCAGATGTGTGCTCTGAGTACAGTGCTCTATCAGCCTAGATCAATGCCTTTCAAGTCCTAATACACAGAGAAAGCCATCGCCTTTGCGTGGTACTCACATGGCTACCCTCACATGGTTCCCAGACGTTGCTGGGAAACAGCGGCTCCACATACTTCACTAAGGCCACTTCAATACACTGATCTCTGGGGCTGTCCTGAGCCACTCTCAGATCAACTGCTCCACCCTACCATGTCCTTCAAAGTCAAGGACTATAGCCCTATCTATATTTTTAAAGCACAAAGAACAGTTGTTTACACAAAGAAAAGAGCTATTGCCTTGATATGAGAATACCACAGTAGTGAGGTGCTACAGAAAGCAACACCACAGTGATTCAATTCTCACATAAATGACACAGAAAGCAACAGATCAAGAATTGAACTCAGGAAACAGCAGATGGCATGATGATTACATTGCTGGACTCCCACGTAGCTGACTACAGTTCGAGTCCCAGACCCAGAGGACTGAAACTCATGCCAGAGGCATGTGTGTGCGTGCCTGAAATCCCAGGAGAATAGAGAAGGGATTGCAGCGTGGCCATCCCCCCTTGGGGGGAGGGTGATTTCTCACTTTCTGCCTGTCTCTCTGGTGAGCGCACATGCCCTATAGCAAAAATCTGCCTCCCTCCCCCCCCCAAAAAAAGAAAAGAACTCCAGTCAGCAGGTGTAGTAATGATTAAGTCAGCTGACAAACCCATATGATCAACTGCACAGTTCAAGTCCTGGACCAGTTAGCTTGAGAAACATGCCAGGTGCATTTGCAGGCATGCTCAAAATCCTGAAAGGAGGGAGAAATGGAGAAGGGATGTGTTACTACCCCTCACCCCCTCCACAGAGGATGCTTCATATTTCTCTCTCTCTCTCGTGAGTGCAAACTCTCCAGCAAATCTAAAATAAATAAATAAATAAAATGAAAAAGAATTGAACCAATTTAAATGTTTTGTAAAGAATTATTATCTTTATTATTATTATTTGTTTTAATTTGATCAGAGAAAGACAGAGAGAGAGAGACGGAGAGAGAGAGAGAAAGCAAGCTGCCAGTTCTGAGACTTGAACCCAGTCAGCCACGTGGGAGTCCAGAGTCCTTAACCACCATGACACCTACTAGCCCCACCAATTTAAATATTTTATTGGGGATCACGGGGACCAGCAGGTGGCTTGGTGGTTAGGCACTGGATACTCTCACATGGTGAACCACAGTTTGAGTCCCAGACCTGGTAGCTTCTCCTCTCCTTCTCTCTCTGTGTTTCTCTCTAGTCAAATTAAAATAAATAAGTGAATAAAATTAGATAAATCATTTAAAAATATGTATTTTATCGGAAATCAGCAGATGGCGTAATGGTAATATCGCTGGACTCCTACATAGTTGACTACGGTTCAAATTCTGAACCTGGTGGCTTAAAATTCACACCAGGTGCATGTGCGTGTGTGTCCAAAATCTTGAGAGGAGAATGGAGGAGAAGAGATTGTAGCATGGTCATCCCCCCTGAGAGGAGATTTCTTGCTTTCTGTCTGTCTCTCTCCAGCAAACACACACGCCCTCCTATAGCAAAAATCTCATGAAAATAAAAATCTTATTTGGTATAAACATAATTTTACTAATGAGTCTGACTACAAGTTGCAGCAGGGAAATTCAAGACAAAGAGATTTCACAGGCCCAATCAGAAAGCAGGTGCCTAAAGCAGCAGCAGGTATCAAACCCTGTGAATGATGTTCCTATTCAGGTGAAGACAGGAATAGTTTCCTATTGCTGTATGAAACCTCAAAGGCAGGAAGCCCACGTCCCACTTCTTGGTGTACGCTTGCGCGCCACTGCAGGAAGCAGGACAAGACAGTCTCATCCCGGAGGTGAGAAGTACCACAGAGTGGCAACAGACTTAAGACTCAAAGCAGGAAAGAGTTCCTATGGGAAGAAAGTCACAGTCACCATCCTGTTCTTGTCATGGGCATCCAAAAATTGGTATACTTGCAGCCAATGACAAGTTTTACAGTATTTTTTAAATGCTCTATCATTCCATGACACAAAAATGAAACCAGTCATGGTCATAGAAAACTTGCAACACAGATATGAACTCTCCTCCTGCTACAACACACACAAATTCTACAGTTTTAGAATATAGAATAGAGCTATAGGCAGCCATAGCAAGGAAGTCCAGAAGAAAGTAAATCAGTAGTAGCAAGAAAACCACTGGAATATCTGCCCAAATAGTCTACTCTGTAGGAAACAGTTTCCAGTAATTCCTCATCTTTGGTGAGGATAAAGACTACAGAAGTCTACAGATAACCCAAGGAACTAAGAATCCTGTTGTACTGATGTGCCAAAGAATGAACTTGAAGAAGATGTTTCCAGGGTCTTCATAAATTCCAAGAATACAGCCAACATATATACGAGACATAAAAAGCTTAAAAGCCTCACACTGCCCACAGGTGCCCCATGAAGACTGAGGCTAAGCACTCTGAGGTAATCGAGTAGCCTCCAATCTGCACATAGCTAAGGCGGGGGAGGGAGGGAGGCAGGCACTTGTGCTCTAAACTGACTTTGAGAAACAACTCCAAAATCCAAGAGTGGTCAATCTCCTTGTTCCACACGAATAAAGGAGAGCTAAGTTGACAAATTCTCAGAAACATCTTAACTCTAAATAGGGAAGAACAACATCCATGGAAAAGTAAAGAAACTTCTTTCCCACCTAACAAAACCAAAAGAAATAATTTCTTGACATTTCGAAAGGCTCAGATACTCCTGCCCTACCAATGTTAGAAAACATTCCTAGTCAATCTAAATCTCTCTCAAAGCCATCATGAGCACTGCACCCTGTTAACTGGAACACCACTGGAGTAAAGAGACTCCTGCCCCTGCAACACAAGGCCTTGATTTCCACAGCATGCAAAAAACCTTATTCCATTTTTTTTTTTTAAAAGAAGCCTTCTAAAAAGACTAAAAGAACGATGGGCTATTTATCAATTTAAAAATTAAAGGACCTGAAGATTTTATCAAGATCTAGAAAACACAACTTTGTAAAAGCCTAAGGAAAAACAGTAGACTATGCTGAAGAAAGAATTCTGACCCTCAGGGTGACATCAGGATAAACCTCAGCAGCCTGGACTCCCAGGGGATAGACCCTGCCCACGTGGAGCCCATAGGGCCTTCTTACCCATTCCTCTGCCAAGGGGCTCTCCAAAGCTTCGAGACATTCCCATCTCGTTCCTGGCAAAGTCTCTCTCAAATCCTCCACCCATGCCACGCTCCATCTCTGTGGAAAAAAATATTACCCTAGGCCTTTCTAGGAACACCATTATGTTTTAGACATTAAAAACAGAACAAAAACTACAGACACACAACAGCCACCACCAAGTCAGCATGTTTAATTAATCTACAGGAAACCGTTACTCATCTTTTATTCCTTAAAAAAGAGTCACCACAAGTGAATCCCCAAAAACAACCTACCTTTAGTCCATAAAAAGGACTAACTTACAACTTCTATTGCAGCCACACAATGTGTATACCAAGCACTCACTACTATAGTAACTGATGGGTCACCTCTAAGCACAGTTAAGCCAAGCGCAGGCTGCAGAAGAGCCTGCTGATGGACCAATAGTAGGCACCAGCTACTGGGTACTTAACACGTGACCTCTCCAGGGCTTGTGCGTTACTATTTGTTTGAATCCTCACAGTCACACCCTGTAAAACTTGCACCTGTACTGCTCCATTACAAAGAAACTGAGGCTCAAATATTTAGTAACTTGATCAAGGTCACATGCCTGGTAAAGGGATGAGGCAAAGGTGGGCACCTAAGTCAAATGCAGAAGACCCTGTTCTAATGCAGAAGTACACCCATAGCAGACAGAACAGAGAAATATGCCCACATGTAAAGACTTCTCCACTGATAACTGCAGTGGTATCATCTACATAATGGAGTTTGGGTCGCTTGGTCATTTTTCACAATGTCTTTTAAAAAACAAAGTTCTGGGACCAGCAGTTGGCACAATGGGTATGTCGCTGGACTCCCATGTAATCGACTATGGTTTGACTCCCGGACCAGGTGGCTTAAAACTCACACTGGGCGCGTGTGCGTGTGTGCTCAAGATCCTGAGAGGAGAATGAGGAGAAGAGATTGTGGTGTGGTCATCACCCCCCCCCGGGGGGGGGGGGGGGATTTCTCGCTTTCAGTCGGTCTCTCTCTGTCTTTCCAGCAAGCTCATGCACACTATAGCAAAAACCTCTCCAAAATATAAAATAAACAAAATAAAACAAAACAAAGTTCTTAGTGTCCCGCAAGTGGCATGGTGGTCAAGGGTGCTGGACTTCCACATGGCCAACTGTGGTTTGAGTCCCAGACCTAGCGACTTGCTTTCTCTCTGTCTTACTCTTGCTCTCACTCTGTCCCTCTCTGGTCAAATTAAAATAAATAAACGAATAAAGTTAAATAAAATAATTTTTTTTAAAAGTTCTTAGGTATCTGTGGGGAAAAGGCCCACCACAGTTGTCACCTGTTTAAGAAAGCCTTTCATGACTCCTATCACTGGTTCTTCTTTCATTGTACATATCCATGTCATACAAAACAAATGTATATCACTCTGTTTATTGCACATGCTGAGAGCTCTTTAAAGAATATCTAGTTTTTTTAAATTCACTCCTTAGAAATACTAGGTAAACAGACTAATTTGCAGTATACTCATGCTGGGAAAATTCATTTTGTATGCTATAAAGATGTAGTGATTAACTGTAAAAAAAAAAAAAAAAAAAAAGAATGAAAGAAATAGGAAAAACAAACAAAAAAAGAAATACCAGGTAAAACAGACGGGATATTTTCATTAAAGGACTAAATAATGAACATGTTTTATTATATTGTACAACATGATATTCAAAAAGGCCATGAAAAATACACATTATGAAAAAAACTATGTAAGAGATTTCTATTTTTTCGGACCAAAATACATTCGTACTTGGGGGCCAATGGGTGGCACAGCAGTTAAGGTCCTAGACTACCATGTGGTCAACTACGGTTTGGGTCCCAGACTGGGTAGCTTAAAACTCACTCTGAGCACACGTGTGCCCCCAATTTTTTTTTTTATAGGTCATAGATTGGTTTATTTTTAACACCCACCATGCCATGAATTCACAGGGAATGGATTCCAGAAGCTCAGGTTCCTTTCCATTGGTTCTCACAAAGTGTGCTTCTCTGGGTGGAGCAGGCTGGTGCTTCAGTTGAACCCCGGTCCCTTTCTCTTTGGCTTCCTTTTTTTCTGGTCATTTTCCTTCATATGCTTTAGGGAACTATCTCTTAGAATGCTTAATATGCTCAATAGCACATTAATTCTCTTGGCAAGAATCTTGCCCTTAACTTTTTTGTTTACAACAATGCCAACAGCATGCTGGGTAACGCCGTAGACTATTCCAGTTTTGCCATGGTAACATTTGTGGGGCATTCCTTTTATGAACAGTACCCATTCCCTTGATGTCTACATATCCCCTTTTCCTGTAGATTTGCATATATATTGCCAAAGGAACCACTCCATGTTTTCTAAAAGGCCTAGAGAACATGGATCGGGTGCCTTTCCTTTTTCCCTTTGTGTTCGTCTTTTTGGTTAATTACTGGAAGATGGTGGTCCCGGCCAAAAGGCCGTTCCCAAAATTCTTAGAGGGGACCAGCAGGTAGCATGGTAGTTAAAACCACTGGAGTCCCACACGGCCGACCACAGTTCAAGTCCCGGACCTGGCGGCTTGCTTTCTCGTTTTCCCGTTCTGTCTCTCTGTGGTCAAATTTAAAAATAATAACAACAAACGAAATTAAATAAATCTTTTAAAAACAATTCTGAAAGCAGAATGGAGGAAAGGGGATTACAGTGTGGCCATCCACCGTGGGGGGGGGGGGGGGGGGGGGGGGGCGCGATGTCTTGCTTTCTGTCTATCTCTCTAGTAAGTGCACACACCCTATAGCAAAAATCTTTTGAGGATAAAAATCCACTCGTATTTCCCTTTTCTTTCACAAACTTTTTGAAAGACCCTCATAAAAGTACAAAATTTATCTATATGCTGCCCCAATCCTTATTCTTTCAATGAAGAGACACGGAAGTGGGCAAGCAGTATGACTCAGCTTGTCACATTGCTTGGCTGACAGTGAAGGACTTAGTAGTGAATACTGACTCATCCCAACTGAACCGCATAGGTTAGCGGCATGCTACCTGCCGAAAGTTCTCTCTCATATAAGCCTGGAGGTGGTAGGCAGGGGTCATTTAGTTCAACAGAGGAAGTCAAACAGAAAGCCCAAAGCAGCATGACTAGAGCTTGACTGCTCTTCTTCAATGTTCTTAAGCCTGTGAAAGGTAGTGTTTTCCTCTGTTCAAATAAGGCAGTCACAGGGAGACATCAATACATTGACAAAGGTCATCTTCCCAAATGTCAACAAGTCCCTAGAGTTCAGAGATCCCCACATGAACTTCAGTTTACTTTAAATAAATAAAGTAGAATTTTTACTGTCAAATATCGCATCAAGTGGGACCAGCAGAGGGTATAATGGTTACACTGCTGGACTCCCATGTGGCTAACAACAGCTCGAGACTTGGACTTAAAGCACACTGGGCATGTGTGCGTGTGCACAAAAATCCTGAAAGGAGAATGGAATGTGGCGTGGCCATCATCCTGGGGAGTGAATTCTCATTTTCTGTCTCTCTCTCTCTGTCTCTCAGGCGAACACATGTGCACTACAGAAAAAAATCTCTAAAAAAAAAAATTGTATCTATGTAGTCTGACATTTGGTAATTTTCTATTTACAATTTTTAATAGCCACTCTATCAAGATTTGACCTATAGTGACTGATTGGTCTTGAGACTCTGATTCACAATATAATCTGTCTACTGTAAGCACCTATGACAATAATGGACACATTATGGTCATCAATTAAACATTAACAAATCTAAAACATCTTCATCAGTTCTTTTTTGGTGTGACTTAAATCTGGCACCCAATGGTTCTAGAATTCATCTCGCCCAAATCTCAGAACACAGATAAAAAGTACAAAAGTCCCTGTTCTCTGTTACAGAGAATGGAGAGGTAGGACTCGGAGTCTACACACAGCGTGAGCACATGCACTTCACTTGTAGTTCTTCACAGAGAGTTAGCACTTTGGATCCACCAGGCTCAGGACCTTAAATGCTGGATTACACCTGCCAGCTCACCAAGGACAACTGCATCACATGGCTTGGCAAGGCGCCCAGGCCCAACTCACCCCTGTTCTCAACTACTTACAAACTGCACACACTCTACTCCTTGGAATAAGCACCCAAATTTCCTTTCTAATGACTGAACTGTCCTGAGTGAACATTTTATCAAGCCAGATTTCTCAAACCCTCACTTTTTATTACAATCCCAAGCACACATGAACTACAGGCCAAGTCTGAAAGCACATTGGAAACATGGGCCTTTGTCCCTTCATCATTAACTGATGGTGACAACTTCCCTACATCTTTTTACCATGTTCTATAAAACAAGGCATTCGTGATGAAGGCAACATCCTGCCCCCCCAACTTTGGAAGAATACCCTACTTTCAAGTTCGAGAGTTAATGTCTATCCTACCAGAGTTCTTGCTTGCTCTATACTGAGCTCACATCATATGCTGATTACATACCAGCAAAGAACACGTAAACCCAAATCCATCAGGATTTCACATTTTAGAAAAGTTTATACATACAAAAGAGCAGCTTTCCTGCAGGTGAGGGGCAGAGTCCACCAACACAAAGGACAAAAGATGCCCAATTTGCTATGTGTACTCTACAGCCCTGCTGGCACGCTGGGGCTAATGCTGTGCTGGAGGCAACTCTAAAAGGCAGGGCCTAAATGTGAAGAGCCAGACTCTGGGGCCAGACAGCCTGGGTTCAGAGCCCTGAACCACCATTTACTAGCTACATGTCCTCAGGTAAGTCACTCTCTATGTCTCAGTTCCTGATAAAATGAGGATAATAGTACCTATATGTCATGTGGTGCTTGCTAGGACTATATGAAATACTATACTGCTACTGTTATAATTAATATTATCATTAAATTTCCATGACGAGGTAGAGAAGGCTGTAAGATCCGGATAACACTGCACCAGAATTTGCATTATATACGCCAAATTAAAGATGTCACTTTTAATGAGTCTGCCCTTGACTTGTAATCACTGGGGCAGATGATCAAGGACTATCCCGTTCAGCACTTCCAGGGAGGTATGAACTACATCAAAAACTATGAAGAATCCCTTATACTTGGAGACCATTTTTAAACGTGCAAAAGACAGACACGTGTAGGCATTTTCGGTGCTGGTAGCAATAAGAAAGCTTCAAAACTTTACTGGACAGTTACTGGAGTGATTCAGAACACAGACATCTCAATAGTTCAGTGACTAGAGACTACGTGAATTAAAGTTCACTATTCAGTCTAGTTAAGTCTAGCTTTTGACTTTCTTTTAGAAAATTCAAAGATACTTAATTCAGTAGAAAGGCAGAAATGGGAAAGCATTGACCAAAAGTGGGTTTGCAACCTGCAGGTCACCGGAGAGCCAACAAAACCAGCAAAGGATACATACAAGCATAACAGAAACGTGATTCTTACCGTTTATTCTGCCCATGTTCATCCCAGATCCAAATCGACCCATGTTTTCCATACCACCACCAAAGGGCCCCTCCATGCCTGCAAGAAAGGTTTACCTCTTGGTACCATCTCAACAAGACTGTTTAGACTACCAAGGGAAGAAAAATGCTTCCACACATTTCACTTCCAACATTTTCTTACCAGGTTTTATGGATTTTTGAAACACAAAAATGCTGGTGCCCTTGTTTAAAAATCACCACCTTCAAAAAGCTGACCTGACCCAACCCCTTCAATGAACATACAAGCAAAAGAGGCCCAGAGAGATGAAGTGATTTGCCCAAGGTCACAGAGCTAGTTAGTGAGAAAGCCAGAACCAAAGCCAAGACACCCATTGGAAGAATATACAGGTGACAAAGTAATTTCTAGACTCAAATTTTTAAAAAACCAAAGAAGAATTTCATGCAGAGCTTAAGAGACAAGAAGAGAAGAAAAAGAGAAAACCATACCTAAAAGTGATTACATTTGTACTTCATTAAATGTCTTACCTCCCATTTTATTTATTCCAAATCCTATGCCTTCCATTCCCATTCCTTAAAAAGAAAAAGTCAATGCAAACTAAAATTATCTCAAAGCAGTAATGTTTAAACTTAAAGCACAAGAAATCCCAAACATACAAAAAATACCCTTAGGGAGAAATACTTTTTTATCGCCAAGGGGGGAAAAAAGCTACACCATTTTAAATGTCAAAAGAACAGATTCTAAGAAAACCATTTAAGCCTTTAACAAAATAATCATGTGCTTAAAATTCTGTACGGTGTACATGGTTTTACTAAATAACCAAGTCAGTATTAAACATGACTATAACTATTAGTCGCAGAGTACAAACCTTCACTTTTTAGATTATAGTATGGAAGAGAGATGGACTTTTTAAAAAAATCCCTTAAAGGTAAAATCTTCAAAATAAAAATTTTTAGCAGTTCCTAAAAATGGAGGATTCCTCCCAACTTTTTTTTTTTTAATTTTATTTATTTATTTATTTATTTTTAATTTGATGAAAGAAAGTGAGAAAGCAAGCTACCAAGTCCAGGAGTCAATCGTGGAAGCCATGTGGGAGGGGTCCAGCGCCTTAATCACCACACCACCTGCTGGTTCCCCTGCCCAACTTGTCATCTGATAGGTACGAGACAAAGATGTGTGTGTGGAGGAGTATAAGACTGGTAAGAATTGTCTGAGGTGGTTGTCTAGGACTGAGGTCAGTCATAGAGCTGACTCTGGGAATGAAGCCAGGGAGATGCCCAATTGGCAATAAGTGGTAGAGGGAGAGTGTCTCCATTATAATAATTTCAAAGAATTCCAAGAAAGAAAGACCTAAGTGTGAGGTCATAAAGATAGTACAGAAATATTTCATTATACAGAAATGCAAACCCGAACAGCAACTTTTAACTTTATCCTATGTATCAACTCTTTCACTCGGTAGATATCCTTATCTTGAACAAAGACAACACTGCCCATTATTTTCCCCTGTGGCTATGTTATGCAGTAGGGCCCTTTTGGTACTTATCAATGCCCCTACTTTTAGAAGAAGCCATGCCAACACCAGGCGAGAGCCCAGGGGGCCTGGGTAACAGACTTATCAGAGGGCTATGTGGCAGTGCTGTGGTCCCATGATCAGGAGGCCTACAGTCTCTGTCACTAACTGACATTGTGACCTTGAGCAAGATCAACTCTCTGGGTTTTATCGAATGGCATAACTATCTCAGCTCAGAGGGTCATTGTGAAGATAATAAAATGGTGTTTTTTGTTTAAAAGATTCAACCCAGTAAAAATACAAAATCCTGCTTTTATCAAAATAAAGCTGAGATGGGTAAGGATAGAATTTTGTCCCAATTATATCTATTTCATTTAAACTACTCAAGGTCCAATTAACCCAATAATTAACTTTAATAACCCAAGTTTCCCAGAAAACTCCAGTCAAGGTACTCTGTAATTCTCACCTGCAGGTCCTATGTTTCCCATTCCAATGCCTTTATTCAGATGATTGGCATCAATAGGCTGACCTCCTGGTCCTAACCCCATGCCAATACCACCAAGTCCATCTGGAAGAAAAAGACAAAGTGAGATGTGTAGATTCTCCCTATTTCGAAAACCCAGACCCTCAAAGGCAGAGCAAATCTTTGCTTATCTGTCTTTGCTTACTGTGCTGCAGCTGTGACATTGTCCTTCCAACCCACCTCCATTAGCAAACCAGGGGCCAACTTAGAACTCAAGCCTAGTAAGCCTAGGAGCACTCCTCTTTTCCCTTTAACATGCGCTCACAGACTGAAGTTTGTGATATGTATGTATACAACAGGGGCAGCTAAATCAGGTGACTAGAAAGTTACTGAAAGAATTAAGAATAACCTATACAATAAGAATCTCAATCACTTCTTTTTTTCCCTAAATCATGAATTGAGAAATAGTTCATCGAAAAAAAGTAACTCAAGAGCCAGCTATGTAGCACAGTGATTAAGGGAGCCAGATCCTACCTTGCTGACACTAAGGTTCGAAACCCAGCCCCAGAAGCTTGAAAAACACACTGTGCACACTTATATGCCTAGGATCAGATAAGATGGACAAATGGAGGAAAAAGGATTGTAACATGACCACACTCCATTGACAGGTGCCTTCTCTGTCCCTCTCTGGCAACCACACCCACTGTTAATAAAAATTCATTAAAAAAAAAAGTGGGGCCAGCAAATAGTGTGGTGGTTAAGGGCACTAGACTCCCACGCGGTCAACTGTGGTTTGTGTCCCGGACCTGGTGGCTTGCTTTCTCACTTTCTCTTTCTCTCTCTCTCTGTCCCTCTCTGGTCAAATTAAAATAGATAGACAGATAGCCAGCCAGCCAGACAGACAGATAAAGTTAAATAAAAAAATAACTCTTAAAAAAAAAAAAGTGGCTTTGCCCCAGAGCTTAATGGTAAGGGAAGCTGAATCCCCACGTGGCTAATCAGAGTTCAAATACCAGTGTCTTGGGACCAGCAGTTAGTGTAATGGCTATGTCGCTGAACTTCCATGTAGTTGACCGCGGTTTGAGTCCTGGACCCAGTGGCTTAAACTCACGCCGGGCACATGTGCGTGCATGCCCAAGATCCTGAGAGGAGAATGGAGAAGGGATTACGGCATGGCCACCCCCAGGGGATGATTTCTCACTTTCTGTCTCGCTCTCTCTCTCTCTCGCTCTCTCTCTCTCTCTCTGGTGAGCGCACACGCCCTATAGCAAAAATTACCCCCCCCCCAAAAAAAAAAAAAAAAAAAAAAAACAGGGCCGGGGGCCAGCAGGTTGTGTGGTGGTTAAGGGCACTGGACTCCCACATGGCCAACCGTGGTTTGAGTCCTGGACCTAGGGACCTAGTTGCTCTCGCTCTCTCGCTCGCTCGCTCTCTCTCTCTTCGCCCCCCTCCCTCCCTCCCTCCCCACTACCACCTCTCTGGTCGAAGTTAAATAAATAGATAAAGTTAAATAAAATAATTCCTTTAAAAATTAAAAATGTGGGACCAGCAAATGGCATAATGGTCATGTTGCCGAACTCTCACATAGTTGACTGCAGTTCGAGTCCTGGACCCCTGGCTTAAAAAAACACATCGGGTGCATTTGCAAGTGAGCCCAAAATCCCAAGAGATAATGGAGAAGGGATTACGGCATGACCATTCCCCCTGGGGGGGATTTTCACTTTGTGTCTGTCTCTCTGGTGAGTGCACGTGTCCTATAGCAAAAAATTTCTCTTACAAAAAAAGTCTGCCCCCAGTTTCCAAGTATTCAATTAGATTAACATCCCTGTTTTTAATTGCATAGCAACAGCATCATGAGATCACCAAGGTTACTTTCCAAAGCCCAGAAGGCTCTGAAGTCAACCATCTGAATTGTGCTGAGACCAAGAGCCACGAAAATAATAGGCTCCCTGGGGCCCAGTGTGCCTTTCCTCCTATAAGCACTGGAGTCAAGAGAGCCCCTGCCCAAGTCCTAGGTAACTGATGCAGTTAATTGACTGCACTGACAATTGCCTTGGTGCATGGGCCTACTCTAAGTAATGATATCTTCCATCAGATAGGCCATCTCCTATTCCTAAAGCCATTGAATTCCCCTTAAGATATGCCTCAATTGAGCTGCTGTGTCTACAATGCAGAGACCTAGAGTTGGTGTCTAAGCCTACTGACACACTCAGTGTCAGTAGTTGTTCCAGACCAGGGACATTCACCAGCCCTTTAACAGGTCTCCCCTCAGCTGGTGGTGGGCCCTCTCTAGCTCAGCACACACAGGTTCCCACCTCCACCCCATCCTACTGTCTTACAGATAGCCCTGCCTGCACCACAGGGTCGCCAAGCCCTCCCACCACTCCAGGCCCCATTCCCTCTGCTGTCTGTGCTCAGACTCCACCTGCTAGGCCTTCACACTAATATGCACCACCCTTGTGGTAACCAATCACTAGCCTTCCCTGTCAGAAACAAATTTTCACCTGGATGCTATGAATGACTGATCTCCCCACTGAAACTATTTGCTTGATAAACTACACATACCATAAAATTCACCCATTTAGAGTGCACAATTCAGTGTTTCTTTAGTATATTCAGAGGAATAGAACTATCACCACTATCTAATTCCAGAACATTTTCATCACACACCATCCACTTTACCACTCAACCCCCACTTATTTTCTCAGGTCCAGGCAACCACTAATCCACTCTCTGCCTTTAAGGATTTGCCTATTCAAGGCATTTCCTATCAATTCAAGGTTTGCCCACGCTATACCAACGGTACAGTACTTCATTTCTTTTTGCACCAAAATAATACTCCACTTATGGATTTACTGTATTTACTTGTTCTTCAGCTAACAGGCCATTTCAACTTTTGTCTACCATAAACCATGCTGCTATGAACATCCATGTACAAGTTTCTGTGTGTATACAGTTTTAATTCTCTTAGATTATATAAGCAGAATTCTCTGGTGCTTGGTAAAGATCTCTTTTGAACCTTGGTGTAGCCTGAATTTAACTTCATTTGCTGTTTCTAGTTCTTCTTCCTAAAGGACACTTTCAAAATGCCTAAGTACACCCTCTACATTCTGGGGAAGCTGCTTCACTACAAAAAAATCCTAACAATCCTTCCTAAATTATGAATCTCTACACTAACTTCTCTCCCTAAAAAATATACAGAAAATAACTTGTCAAAAGAACAGCAGTAACCTAGCACAAGTTCAAGTGTAACAGTAGCAGTTTCTTGCTTAGTATAACTTAAACTCCAAATCTCAACCACATAATTGAGACACTTACGAGGAAGTTGTTGTGGACGCTCAGGAGGGAAAAAATCTCCCTTCGGTAAGGCCCTTTCATCCTGAAAAAGGAAGAAAGTGAATAAATCTTAGTGTCCACTGCAAGAGTGTTTGCAATACTAAAAGAGGAAACAACTCCCATCAAGAGAGGATTGATTTAATCAATTGTAGTATGTCCATGCCAAGATATATATAATATGCAAAGTAAAAAGGCCTATAGGAGTGTGCTTGCTACCTTATGTTTTAAGGGGAGAATACAAATTAATGTGTATTCATATTTAATGAATATTACTGTGAGGGGCAGTGGGATGTGGGCAAGAAGTACAAGTGAGACTTTCACACTATCTTTTCAGGCATTTTGACTTTACAGTCATATGAATCACTACACAAAAAAACTAAACTGAATGTTTCAAGTACAAAAAAATGCTGTGTCGTTCCTTTTATTTTCTTCTTGAACCTGAGTTCTAACTAGATTGCCCTTAGCGTGTTCCAGTCATGCTGAATTAACTGTTGTCTTTGGCACAGCCACAGCAGGGCTAATGTTTATTAAGACTAAACGCTTCAACAAACCTTAAAAGCTGTCTGAATCAAAGAGTTCATTATGTCCACAACAAATAGGCTGCTAACCAAATACTATATTGTAATCCTTTAAAAACTGGAAACTCACGTATAAAACCTTTCTTTGAAACTGATCACATGCTCAAGCAAGATACTCAACTAACTTCCTGAACATGACAATAACAGCCAACTGTATAAAGAAAAAAATACCCAAAAAAGCAAATGTTGCATGAGCAAAAGGTTATTTCTGTCACATATATGCTCAGCGTACAACACTCTATTTACTTAGATTGACCCATAAATATAACAGTGGCTACATGTACACTCTTAATAATTCCACATTTTTGCTAGTTGTGAGTATATTATAAAGAAATCTTATTAACTTACCATTTTGACATGCATTGGTCGATCAAATAGCAGTTGGCCATTAAACATAGCTGATATTACAATTAAGGCAATTTCTTTATTTTTTATAAAGAATTATTTATTTATTCATTCATTTATTTTAATTTGATCAGAGAAAGACATACACACATACACAGAGAGAGAAAGACGGGGGGGGAAAGGAGTGAGAAAGCAAGCCATCAGGTCTGGAACTTGAACCATGGTCAGTCATGTGGAGTGTCCAGCACCTTAACCACCACGCCACCTGCTGCTCCCCCAAGGCTATTTCTTGTAACTCTAAAAACAGGTACAGCAACAGAAATATGCAAAAATAGAGAGGGAAACATACTCCCAACTGCTACCGGTCCCTCTAAATGGTGAATTTATGACCAATTTAAATTAATTTTCACACTTTCAAGTATTTATTTCTACAATAAGCAGAAAAAAAGCAATAAAGCTCAACATAAATAAATAAATAAATAAATAAATAAATAAATAAATAAATAGGGACCAGCTGGTGGCATGGTGGTTAAGGCAACTAGATTCCATGTGGCCAACTCAGTCCTTTAAGTTCCAGACCCAGGAGCTTGAAAAATATAGTGCCTGCATGTGCCCAGAATCCCAAGAGGGGAATGGAGGAGGAGGAACTGTAGCTTGCCCATACCCACTAGGGATATTTTCTTGCTCAACTAACTTCCTAGGGGTGCTTTCTCACTCAACTTTCCTGTCTCCCTCTCTCTCGGTGAGCACATAGATCCTACAGCAAAATTTAAAAAAAAAAAAAGTAAGCCTCAGTTTACTCCTTAGGTATGAAGCTTCATTAATAACCTTTTACTTTCCATCAAACCATCCTCTCAAGCAGTGGCATCCTAGTTTTGTGTTACGTGTCCAATGGGCCAGGTGTTCTACCATTTTTGAAGCACCATGTTTTCTGAGTAAGCTACCCAGAAAGCTACTCAGTAAGCTACTCAGTCTTGCCTGAATTTAATGACTACTTATGGGTGGCATCCTCCTCTGACTTAAAAGACAGGAGCCAGCCCATGGCCTGGTGGTGAAGGCAACAGATCCCACATGGTTCAAGTCCCAGACACAGCAAATTGAAAAACACAGCAGGCACGTGTCCTTGTGCCCAGAAGTCTCAAAAGGTGGGAGAAATAGAAGGATTGTGGCATGACCGTTTCCCCTGGTGGAGGGGGGGAAGCTTTCTCACTCTACCGCTTCCATCCAACGAGCAAGTGCACATGTCCTCTGCAAAAAAAAAAAAACAAAACAAACCCTCTATAGAGTATGGAACCAGCAGATGGTATAATGGTTACATTACTGGACTCATGTAGTCAACTCCAACTCCAGTTGGAGTCCTGGACCCTGCATCTTGAAACTCACTCCAGGTGTCCTCAGAATGGGAAAATATTTTTGTAAACTATGCATCAGACAAGGGACTGATAACCAGAATTCACAAGGACTCAAGCAGCTGTTCCGGAAAAAGACAATCAATCCTATTAAAAGATGGGAGAATGAGTTGAAAAAACCACTCTCTAAAGACGACATACGAATAGCTAAAAGGCATATGAAAAAATGCTCAACATCCCTCATTGTAAGAGAAATGCAGATCAAAACAACAATGAGATATCACCTAACCCCAGTCAGAATGTCTAAGATTAAAAAAAAAAAAAAAAAATGATAAGTGCTGGAGGGGGTGTGGTGAAAAGGGAACTCTCTTACACTGCTGGTGGGATTGTAAATAGGTCCAACCACTGTGGAGAACAATTTGGAGATTCCTCCAAAATCTACAAATAGAACTACCATATGATCCAGCAATCCCACTCCTTGGTATCTACCCGAAGGACAGAAGAATACTTAATCGAAAAAGTGCTTGCACATCGATGTTTATTGCGGCACTTTTCACAATTGCTAAGTCATGGAAACAATCTAAATGCCCATGAACTGATGAATGGTTCAAAAAACTGTGGCACATATACTCAATAGAATACTATTCATCCATAAAAAACAACAAAACCCTGGCTTTTGAAAGGAAGTGGATGAATATGGAAGACTTACTACTGAGTGAAGCAAGCCATGCTATGAAGGAGAGGCATTGTATGTCCCCACTTAATATATACCGACTGTCTGCACTCTAAAATATATATATATATATATATATATATATATATATATATATATTTGAAACCATACTGCTTCTGTTGTTACAGAGTTATAAAATTATACAAAATTATAAGACATATTTTGAACATTATCTTTAAAATTCAGTATTTTGAAATTTTGAAAGTTGTTTGTAAACTGTCAAGAATTATGGAGTATGAGCTAAAATCTTTTGGTATGTAAAGTAAATGTTTGTGGAAAATTGTAAAAATAAATAAATGAAAGAAAAAAAAGAAAGAAAGAAAGAAAAAAAAAACCTCACTCCAGGCACGTGTGTGTGCATGTCCAAGATCCTGAAAGGAGAATGGAGGAGGAGGGATTGCAAGATGTCTATACCCCTGGTGGGTGATTTCTTGCTTTCTGTCTCTCTTGGCCTCTCCAGTGAGCATATGGGCCCTATCTATAGTGAGCCCAGGGTCAGGGAGAAGTGCCTCTTCCAAAATGATGTCTACCCACTGGAGATATAGGGTCCTGTGAAAACTTGCATATAAATAATGTGAGAACTTACATATAAACAAGTAACAGCCCACTTTCTCTCTAGTGGTATATTCTTTGGACCTCCCCTCTTTAAATCTAGACTCCCTCCTCTGGGAGAGGAAAAAAAAAAAAACTGCAAGACTACTCATGGGCATGCACTTACTTTCTAAACTTTCCTTCTACCCACACTGCATTGAACTAATCCCAACCCCAAAGGACTTTCAAACTCCACAGTAATACATCCTTTCTGGCTACATACAAAGGGCTAATATACAAAGTTATCTCTTCCTCGCATACACCTGTCTCACTAACATAAACTGGGTCAAACCGTTCACATGAGTTGAATTCCTGTAAAGGATACATATAGCTTGCACTGCTTCAATGGACTGTTCAAAAGTAACAGTGCCTATTCCACGACTTTTTCCATCTTTATCTTCAAGAATGTCTGCTCGGACCACCACACCAGCCATACTAAATACTTCCTTCAGTTTCTTCCAGCCAACTTTATAATCCAGCTAATTGAGAAAAAGGGGGTAAAAACTTCTACGTACATATCTTGAGAAAACGTTACGACACTTTCACTACATGAATGAGACATGTTTTAGTTGGAAATAGCATTAGGAAATACAGTCACAAAAACTAACTTCCTGTTCTGGGATTTTTCACATAGAATTATGAAGACTCCCCTTACCTGTGCTACTATCTCTTTTTAGGAGGAAGAGCTTAAGATACCTCTACATTCCAATTTAATACTTATGTTTTGAACACTAAGAAAAAAATGTGTCCCCCTGCTATTAAGGTTTACCACTGCCCTCCCCAACCCACTTTCTTCTAAAAATATTTCCCTCTGTAGATAACAAAGGTAATCAGTATTCATCCCAGACACAACAAAAGGAAGATTCAGTATACCGTGTCTGCTCATACACTTTTACCCTGCACCTCAACAGCACAAAACAAACCCACAGAAAATGCAGAAACAGTTGGCACCTTTGTAAACACCTGCAAAACTCAGTAAACACAATCCCAATGGTACAAGTCACACCTAGGATTTAGGAATGCAATAATTATTCAAGAAACAAAAAACCCGAACCCAAGGTTGATTTTTAAATCAATCAGAGGTTAACCTGGTAAAATTTTTCTTCTCAAGTGTCAGAATTACTCTTATGACATATTGACATGATCATTTTGTAATACCCTGATTTTCTACATTAGATAAGGTTTCCATTTACTTACATTTGCTACAAATACTGTGCTTCCAAGTCTTCCAGCCTGTAATGCATGGATAATCTCATTTGGGATGTTAGGATTATTTAGGATACTGGGTGGGATATTAATCATTCCTGGGCCACCTGGTCCCATACCCATCCCACCAGTCGTAGCCATCACCTTTTGCATTGCTCTCCTGGCATGTTCACCATCAGGATCCTAAAACAAGCACAAAGGTGTTATATTTAACCAACCCAGTGACAACTAAAACCATGCTTCCACAATTTATACTGTCAAAACATGGGATCAAAAGGTTGTTGGAAAGCATTTCTCAAGTCTATTAAAAAGTCAAAGAAGGGGCCAGTAGTAGTGGTTAAGGCGCTGGACTCCCACGTGCTAATCACAGTTCAAGTCCTAGACATGGCAGTTTGAAAATCACACCCACCACATGAGCATGCGTGCCCAAACCCCAGAAGGGACTGTAATGCAACCAACCCCTCAGGTGGTGATTTCTCACTCTCTCTCTCTCTCTCTCTCTGGATGAGCATACACGCCCTAAGGCAAAAACCTTAAACAAAAAACAAACCACCAGCCTAGAAGAGATCCAAATAAAAAAAAGAAAACAGGGAAAGTAGAAAAGGCATAAAATTTAGTGCTGAAAAGACAGCTCAACCATATTAAGTAAAAAAGAAAAAAGAGGGACCAGTAGTTAGCGTAATGGCTATGTCGCTGGACTCCCACGTAGTCGCCCGTGGTTCGAGTCCTGGACCCGGCGGCTTAAACTCACGCCGGGCGCGTGTGCGTGCGTGCCCAAGATCCCGAGAGGAGAATGGAGGAGAAGGGATTGCGGCGTGGCCATCCCCCCTGGGGGGTGATTTCCTGCTTTCTGTCTCTCTGTCTCTCTCTGTCTGTCTGGCGAGCGCACGCGCCCTACAGCAAAAACCTCTCAAAAAAAAAAAAAAAAGAGGTCTGTCCAGTCGCATAGTAATTAAGCGCCATGCAGAGGAAACCGGACCCCATATGGCCAATAAGTGCTCTAGTTTAGTCCCCAGAGGCCTGAAAAATACATGAAATCCTGATGGAATGGAGAATTGGAGGAAAAGAATGTGGCATGATGAAGTCCTATTGGGGAAATACTCTCTCCCCTCATATACTCACACAAGCACTTAGGCATTAAAAAAAATAAAAAAAGGAAAAAAAGAAACTTGTTAAAAAGGAAAAAGGTAGAGGGAGGAAGACATGATTAACTGACATAATGTAGAATTTTCTGATTCAGAAAATAATATTCATGAGATTGGTACAGTTGGATCTTATTAATTCAACAGGGTTTCTAATTTCTGCAAAGCTCATCAATGGTTTTTCTAAATGTATGAAAACACAGTTCTGGCTCTCCCAGGTAATCCCATTCTCAAATGCTTTAGGTGTTGGATTCATTAAGTTTGGACACTGGAACAACATCTGAGCAGGTGACACTCTGGGACTAATGCTCTTCTTGAACTCACTGTCCTGTCATCTACCACCACCAACACATAAGAGACCTTAAATGCTACCATGCTTTCCTCTCTGAGGTCTGACCTACTATCATCTCCCCACTAGGTAGAGGTTTAAGAAACGAGCCCAGTCTGGTGGCACAATCAGTAGCAAACTGACTGTAATGCTGGAAGCCACAGAGCAAACTGTGAATTCAGATACCCAAAGGAGCTTGTAATCATACTGGACAGGTATGCACATGCCTAAGATTCTAAAGAATTAGAGGGCCAGGGAAGGGGACTGTAGCAAGGTGAGACCCTGTTGAGAGTGCTTCTCTTTCCATCTCTTACACGTGTATGATGTACCATCATTAACAAAGAAAGTTTTTTTTAAAAGGGGGAGAGGGACCAGTCGGTGGTATAATCGTTACATTACTGGACTCCTACATAGCTGACCGCAGTTCAAGTCTCAAACCCGGCGGCTTAAACCCATACTGGGTACGACTGCATGCGTGCCCAAAATCCCAAAAGGAGAATGGAGAAGAGGTTGTGGCATGGCCATCCCCCCTGGGGAGTGATTTCTTGACCTTCTGTCTCTGTTTCTCCTGCAAGCACACACACCTATAGCAAAATCTCTCTTCAAAAAAAGGGAGGGGGCGGCAGAATAGGAGGCCATCGGATGGCATGATGGTTAAGGTGCTGGATCCCACATGACAAAGTGCTTGGTCTGAGTCCCAGACTCAGTGGTTTGAAAAATACACTGGGCCCAAGTGCGTGCATGCCAAAAATCCTGAGAAGAGAACGGAAGAGAAGGGATTGTAGCATGGGGTGATCTCTCCCGTTCCCTCTCTGTTTCTCTCCAGCGAGCATACACAACCTATAGCAAATATCTTAAAAAAAAAAAAAAAAAAAAGAAAAGAAAGAAAGAAAAAAGGTGAGCTTTAATCAAGAAAAAAACAACTCTTCCAGAGGGAGATAATTTTTTTTTTTCAGTTGAGATGAGATACGAAAGAGGATTTGAGTAATGACAAGCTCATTTTTAAAGAGTGAGCTAAAAATAGAGTTTAGAATGAATAAACTGTAGGTGCAGAATGCCTCCCTTGCATAAACACCCACAGGCTCAGTTTGAGTGGCCCTGAGAAAACCAGAAAGACAAATCATAGACATGAGGAGCTGCTCAGCCACAATTCCAAAGTTCCTGCAGGAGTGGCTGCTGGAGCCTATGAATGCCCTCCATCAAAAACAGGGTGGTCTATTCTGGAAAAGGCAGTCCAGGACTCTTATTGTCCTTTCCTCAATCTGAAGAATAACTCCACAATTAGATACAGCATCCAGCGCTTACTTCTTTGACTTTCAGTGGTCTTCCACTCAGACTATGCTTGTTTAGAACTTCAGCAGCTTTTTTCATGCTCTCTTCCATCTTGAATTCAACAACACTGTAAGAAGGAAAAGGAACCAAGTGAAAACTCACCCTCCAACACATAAATCTCAAAATGCCAGCAAGCAACTAAAAAATACTTACGCACATCCCTTTGGAAGAAGTCACAGACCAGTCAGAAGAGCAAGGAAAAGGGGAAAAAAGAAAAGAAAGAAAAAGTAAATATCAATGACAGTTACAAGCAAATTAAAATATGATTAATGTAACGAAGTTAGTTTTTGTTTTTAAATCAACTCTTCTAAGGGGAAGCTGATAGAAGTGCCTTGCCTGGCCTTCCTTATTAAAAGCTGGGCTCCTTAACATTTCCTCCTTTTCCTACACATTACCAGCATTACACTATAGTATCTGAAGGTGTAAATAAGCAGACCTAAATTCAGGTTCTCCAAGAAATCACACAAACTTTAGATCTGCTTCCTTTGGTACTCAATCAATTCCTTATCACTCCTCCTATATCCATCCCTTCCATAAATTAAACTCATCCTTTTGATTATTCTAAACCATTCTAGTTCACGACAGAAAATAGCTTATGTTCTCTTTAAACTAGGCCAATTTTGAACATTCAGGTTTTTAATATTTGGTTTACAATTTATAGGCACAAAGGCAACTTTTCAGAATCTTTGGTTCACACAACTTTCAAATTCAGCAAACAACCGAGAGTAACATTTTCTAGACAAGAACACACGTTTTACATTAATTATACCACCACTAAAATTCCATGCATAATTCACACACAGCCAATTCCTCTGTTAACAAAGAGACAATGCTGCTATTGGTCCCCAGTTATCCAAATTGGGCATCCAAACAGAATACCAAAAAGCTCTTTGGCCAGCCATTTGGAAAAGCGGGACTCCCATTTGCAAATTCCCTCCCACCCCAGTCGAATGTTTGGCAAAATCAAACATGGCTACTATAACATGAGCACTCACTACCTTCCTGATTTCATTCGAGTCCACGCCACCATACAGTTACATTTGTCATGTAGTAAATCCACAGAAGAAATTCTCTCAGACACTTACCCTTGACTTTCCTTCAGCGTCCATTAAGAGCTCCACGTATGTTACCTCACCAACTACAAATCAGTTTCCAGACGACACATAAACCAAGGGAGAAAAGCCAAGAAAACAATGGGAATTTAGAACAATCATCAGCAACCTTGTATGGAGCCTCTGCCTTATAAGAAAGCCCAGAAACACTCCATATTCTCTAAACCACCACTAGGCATTACAGGTGTGCAGTAAAAGTAGGTGAAAACTCATCAACAATATGTCCTTGATTTTCCTCCCACCACAAACAAGCTATTTCCACAGATTTCCGTATCAGTTTCCCTGTCTGGAATACTCATTCATGACTAGAGGCAATCCAAATCTATAGGAAAGAAGTCTGCGTGATTTACTTTTTTGGGGAAGGGAGGAAAAAGGCTTTACATATACACTTACTGGTGAAAGCAGGTAAAGGGCACACAAGTTGCAATGCCACTGAACTGAGCTCACATACTATAAATACAAGGATGTATGTATGTATACATATAAGCTCAAAGGCACATACGTGGCCACAGTGCCAGCTGCGAGGTTGTGCAACCTGTACGATCACAGAGCCTCACACTCAAGAGGGCCCCAGACCTGGTTTAACGCTCCACATTGAAAATCTTAATATTTGAACAAGAGGTCCCTTGTTTTTACTTGCTTGCACTGGGCCCCCATATATTGTAGAGCTGGTCCTGCACATAGCACTAGGTTCCACAACTGTTAGAAACAGAATGTTTGAATTGAATGTTCAAATCACAAAACCAAAGCAGCATCTGGATTCTCTTCAGTGAATTAAGTCAGGCTTTACTCTTGCTGCTTTCTAAACCTCCCCATAATATGATACAAATAAATTCAAATTTAGAGTTCAGTTAGCATCTAAGTAATAAGTAGACCCAAGATTCTTAGAGACGCAAAAGGGGGAAAAATAGAGCATTTCAAAAGTTTCCGCAGATTTTCCTCAAGGTTTGGATTGCCAATTCATGACCACCACAACTATATGTTAGAATCCATCAAGACAAAAATCAAAATGGCTGCTGAACTTGAATATGGCACACAGAAAACAAATTTAAAGCATTAACTTGAAAAAGCAATCTCTAAACAGGCTCTCCAAAGTTAAAAAAAGGCTTTTATTCTCAGAGGTATCTTTTTTCTTTTCTTTTCTTTCTTTTTTTTTTTTTGGGAAGGATTATTTTTATGATGTTAAAGCCTGCTCCAATTCAGTTTTTAAAGTTCGGCTTATCAGAGCAAGGATAAAAACAACTCACTCAATGGCCTCAACAAGTTCCACCTATTTCGATTCCTTTGTTCAAATGATATTAAGATATGCCAAGGACTTCCAAATTAATAGAACAAGGAATTTTTTAAAAGATGAAATTATTTCATAAATTAAAGTAACCACTTGAAGGCCATATTTGTTCACAGATGTACACAGTGGCTGAAGGCAATTAGGTCAAGTGTTCAGAGTTTAAGTCTATAGCCTCACCTTCCTGAAATGTTACAGAACCAAATCAATACTATGCCAAACAGGAAGGAGAGAAAATCAGTGCAAAGAAACAAAGAAAGGAAATTGGAGAGACTGGTATAGTTTATCTTTGGAAGTATGCTGTCCTGTGGAACAATCTGAAAATGATCAGAGCCAAGGGAGAGTTGTACGAACTGGCTTTCCTTTACCCTTATAAAAGTAAGACAGTTCCAAAAAAGTTGCAGCCATTACTGAGGCCACATTATAAGCCATTTATTTCAACAGCAGCAGCCATTCAAGGAGCAACAGCCCTTGGCCCTACTTTGAAGAAAATACCACAATTGAGAAAGAACCCAAGTTTATTTCCTACCACGTGTGACTACTGCCTAATAACCTTGAAAAAAAAAATCACAATATCTAAATCAAAACAGCTGTAACCATGTTGTCAGAATTCAAATACTGTTACATTTGAAGTTTCTAGTCTGTGTCAGTATCAAAAAGCTGTTATTACAAGCTATAATAGAAGCCAAGCAAGTCCAAACCAAACTTTTTTCCATTGGTATACACTATTTTAACAAAAAGTAAGATTTAGAAATTAAGACTTTATCAATCTTACATTATAGTGATGGCACACACCTCACTTCGACCCTTTCCTTTAAAAATTTGCTTAAAACATTCCTCCTCCCTTTTTCCCCCACACACCATAGATCTCTATCTAGCAATCATCTGTGGCTCCAGCATGAATAGCTGCTGTTCCTGGGAATCACTGGAAATAACTATGCTATTCACAAACCCTTAAAATTCCAATTTGAGAGACTTCATTGATTCCATGTTATGGTATCTGCAACAGTTGCTAATTCATGCTTCCCTATAAGAAAGTAATCATGAAGCCTTTAAAAACCATCTTTTTTAATTCCCTAATACTAATGCAAAGACTTGTTTTGAATGGTCAGTACAACTATCAAGATTCTGAAGGCAGAATTTGCCAAGTAAACAGTCTAGTCACATTCCATGAAATGATGTTTAAAGGAACTATTCACAGCAAATCAGTTAGGACTCAGGGCAGAGGCGACAGTTTGGCAGTACCGACAATCTTAGAGAAGCAGAACTCAATTACTAACGAAAAGTACTGCTGTTCCTCTCCTTTCCTGAATATGGATGGAATCTATGGACTCTCAAAAGCAGGCTGCAAGACAAACTCCATTGCAGCTTTAAATACCAAAATATCTAAATTAAAACCTAACACCAAATGTTACCATCTACAAAGAAACAATTGTTAGCCAACATTTAGATGATTAAAAGTACTGCCTCAAAAGCATCCCTCAAAGACACATCATGAGTATGAAGGTGAGCAACCCAAAAATAACTCAAGCAGTCCCTGACAGCTACTGTGTTTAATACTCCCACACAAACTTTTTATCACAATGAATGTTTGTTTTTGTGTTCCCATTTTTCTACTCAAGTCTGAAACAGGTAAAATTTAAAAAAAGAACAAAGGCCAAAGCTTCACTGAAGAGAATTCATATTGTAATAAGACCTATAATTCTTTTAAAACAGGAAGCAGGGGCTCTTGAAACCAGGACATTTGTCAAATATTCTTCACCTCTTAACAGCCATTTGAGGCATTCACAGTCATGGAGGGATGCATAGGTAGATGCACACTTTTGTTTGGAAAGTCTTTTCTTTAATATAAAGACAACTTGAAACATGGTGAAATAATTATTCCATATGATGAGTACTTGTACAAGTTAGAAAGTGACTGAGCCTACACTGGTCACTAATTCTATGGCAATAGCAGAAAAGCACTATCTACTTCTCTAGACCAAAGACCAGAGAGTAAGCTGACAGGCTGCACTGTTAGGGTTCAACTTAAGTATTCAAACTTATGAATGCTTTAGCATAACAGGCTTTTCTGAAATGTAGGCAGAGGGACCAGTAGGTGGTGTGTGTAATGGTTATGTCCCTGGACTCCCATGTAGTCTACCGTGGTTTCAGTCCTGGACACGGCAACTTAAAACTCATGCCAGATGAGTGTGCATGTGTGCCCCAAATCCTGAGAGAACAGAAGGGATTGCCGCATGGCCATGCAGCCTGGGGGGTAATTTCTAACTTTTTGTCTCTGTTTCTCTGGTGAGTGCACACGTACCCTATAGCAAAAAATCTCTCTAAAAAAAATCAGAAACAAAACAAAACACACAAAAAAAAATACAGGCTGAATTTCCAAAATGTACAATATGTAATTGATTGTTTACAAATTTTAAAATTGTGCCTCATAGACAGACCCCCAAGGCAGACTTTTTAGTGGACTACATTTGCCCTCTGGGCCTCAGTTTTCTGTCAACTGGAATCTGAAATTTACTTAAAGTGATGAATTAAGTAATAACAGAAGGATTAAGTGCTTAAAGGAATCTTTGCTTACACAAATTAAACTGACTGCTGCTAAACTTGGGATTGAGTTGACAGTAAACTACATCACTGACCTTCCTTTCTTCCTCAAGAACCGGGCTCTGTGTTTACTCACTGCTGGTACAGCTCAGTCCTGCCTTGGTTGCAGCTGCCCCACCTCAACGCTGCCAGCTCACTGGTTAGGACAGGAGAACAAGCAGCCCAGCAACAAGCTTTCTTCATCCACACAGGAGTTCATGGTCTCAAACTAACACAGCATTACACTATTTACATTTAAAATGCCAAAGATCACCTTTTGCTTACAGAAATCTTTACTTTTTTCAGGGCTGGCAGGTGGTGTAGTGGTTAAGGACGCTGGACTCCTACATGGTTCGAGTCCTGGACCTGGCGGCTTGATTTCTCTCTCTCCCTCCCTCTCTGGTCAAATTAAAAAAATAAACAAAAAGTTAAATAAAATAATTCTTAAAAAAAAAATCTTTACTTTTTCCCACCCAGTCCTCATGGTCAAACATTTTAAATGTGTATCCCATTGTCTTTAGTGATGCAAATTGGTCAGCTGTGGATGGTTAAGTCCCTTTCAAACCTGTTTTGGCAACTTCCAATTCAAGTTTCACATAGCACTGGCTCTCTTGGGTTTTGTTTTGTTTTTTATTTTCTTTTTAACCCAGCAACTCATCAGTGTCCATAGCAGCCATTTGTACCATGTAATATTGTCATTAAAAATAAACATGGGGGGACCAGCAGTTAGTGTAATGGCTATGTCGCTGGACTCCCACGTAGTCGACCACGGTTCACGTCCCGAACCCGGTGGCTAGAAACTCACACTGGGCACAAGTGTGTGTGTGCCCAGGATCCCAAGAGGAGAAGAGATTGTGGCGTGGCCATCCCCCCTGGGGGGTGATTTCTTGCTTTCTGTCTCTCTGTCTCTCTCTCTCTGTCTGGCGAGTGCACGCGCCCTATAGCAAAAAAAAAAAAAAAAAAAAACCCTCTAAATAAAATAAAATAAAATAAAATAAGTAAATAAACATGGGAGGGACCAGCAAATGGCATAATGGCTACATCGCTGGACTCCCACGAAGTCGACCACAGTTGAGTCCCAGACCCAGGGACTTAAACTCATGCCAGGTACATGTGCATCCATACTGAAGATCCAGAGAGGAAAACAGAGGAAAAAGGATTGCTGTGTGGCCACTGTGGGGGGTGGGGGGACTGATTCCTTGCTTTTTGTCTTTTTGTCTCTGTCTCTCCAGCGAGGGCATGTGGAACCAGCAGGTGGCATGGTAGTTAAAAGGCGCTGGACTAGTACATGGCCAACCACAGCCTGAGTCTGATCTGGTGGCCTGATAATCACCCCAAGTGCTGTGTTCATTCCCAAAATTCCAGGATTAGAATAAAGAGAGGAGGAGACTGAGGTGTGCTCATCACCCTAAGGGGTGATTTCTCACTTTTCCACTCATTGTCTCTTTCTTTTTCCTTTCCAGTGGGCTCACGTATGCCATGGCAAAAATCTTTGAGAAGGAAGGAAGGAAGGTCGGTCAAAAGAAAAGTCAATAGAAATATTCTTCCTCTGTTCCACGGGGACAGGTGGGGCAAAAAGCTTCGAATGGGCGCTCGAGACAGGAGGAACTGTGAAAACAATGTTTAATCCATGTTCCCAACAGATATAATGGGAGGGGCAGGATTAAGCAAAACAGCAGCCTAGCTCAGAATAAAATGAAGCTCTCAATATATTTCCTCATTAAAATCAGCAATGTTATTTCATGACAGTGCCATCAAACAGCTGAGCATTGAACTAGCTTATGAATCTATCCAGGGGAAAAAGATTCAGTGGCCAGTTCACACAATATGTGGACTATTAATAGGATCTCCTAGAATGCTGCTAAATGCTCAAATTAAAGATGGAAAATATACCCCTGGTATCAAAAATGGGGCAGAAAATCTGGAATTAGGGAGAGTTAATGAGACAATCTCATTCATGATTATCCTTAGAAAAAGCTCCCCTTTGTCAGCTCAAAGCTAGCTAACTTTAGTTCTGAGAGGTTGCAATTACATACTGATGCAATGACAGAAAATTTGAGGACAAGTAATTCTAGCTTTTATTCCACTAGATCCTAAAACAACAGGACTAAAATTTCATCATGAATAGACTCTTTTAAAATGTAGACTGATAAAGAGTGGTTGGATTATGACACCTAAATCTCAGTAATTTGTTCACTCAGGATTATTTTGAGACTGACGCTTTCAAGATATAAGCACCTCTATCTGCCATTTTTCATGTGTGATAAGTCTTCAAAAAACTAAAAATTTATGGACAACAGATTTCAAGTATATATTTCTGACTTAAAATGACCACTGAAACTTACTTTAAGTATACTAAGACATAAGAAAAGATGTCTTTCCTTTTAAGACCTCATAATGAAAAGAAAAAGAACGTTTTCTTAAGGTGTCATATATAAGTAAACGGTAACTTTCTTTAGACTTCACATACTGAATATAAAACATTCCCATAAAAAAGAAATTATCTTTCTCTTAGAATCACTTTACCCACAATCCAATACTGCTAATAATTTAATTAAACAGCAAAGTAATTAATTTAGCCAGTACAGGGGAGCTCTAAACAAGAACATTTTAAGGTTCGTTAAAAATAACTGATTTACTGCACACCTGTAATTCTAAATTACACCACCAAAAATACACTGAAAGGGCTGGGCCCAGGCATTTGTAGCAGTATGCCAGCGGAATATGAGAACCAGTTTGGAAGTATCCAAATAAACCACCAGGCTGGCTCTACACTTAATACAGTGCAAAATAGTAAATTGAGGTGAACTGCTTCTACATCCAGAAACTCCATAGCTGCTGCTACTACCAGCTTTAAGGCTTCCAAAACTGAATTACTGAATGGTAAAGCAGTAAAAATGTCAACTATTTTATCCATCATGTCCCAAAACTGGTTCACACACTCCTAAAAATTAAAAAATAATTTGGCCTACAGCCTCTTACAAAATCTGACAATTACATTTTCAAAGCCACATTCCTGGTTCTTGGAACTACTATACCTTATTATCAATAGAAATAGCAATTCAGCGGTTCAACCAAATCACGAGAACACAAATTTGGGGGTTATTCCAAAAACTAATTCGAATGAGACCCAGCTGTACTATACAGAAGTTCTAAGCTTAGATTGAAGCTGCAGTCCCAAAAACCAAGAACACTGCATCTGGGATGCCGCATGACACGCCTTCAGACAAAAAGAAGAAACTTCACTCTTGCCCTAGGAGCATTGGCAGGAATGAATTGGCTGGTCAAGGCAGGAAAACAAATCTCACACCAAAACGTTTTTCCATCAATTTTATCTGGAGAATACCACATGGCACATGGGAGCAGCACATATGATGTACAGAAAGGTTCACAGTGCCTAGTGATTCTTGAATGTCATGGTCAAAATAAGTGATGGGACAATGATGGCAGGGGCCATTCATAATTTCAAAACCCAATGCAGGGAGCACCAATACACATACCAAAATGGCCTATCCAAGTGGCATCCACTGTCACTGAAATGTTAATCATTTGACAAGTCAAACTCACATCGCTCTTCATTATGAATGCTCCAGAAAACCAATACCATTCAGTCCTTCAAAAAGACTCCATAAAGAGTAATTTGATTCTAGGTTCCCTGGGAAAAAGGGCCTCAAGACATTATACAAAGTATTCTCTATCAATAGTTTTACCTAAACCAGGGCTGAGCAATCTCTTTAGTCCTGAGTGCCACCAGCAGGACCAAGAAATCAGGAAAGAAAGAAGACAACAGGAGAACAGGAGTAGAGGAGGAGAGAAAGAGGACACATGTAGTAGTATGCACAGGGGATGGGACCATGGGTGCAGCCTCTTCGGACCTCCTGGTGGCAGCAGAGCTTAGTTGTTTCCTCTGCCCTAGGCCAGAATTTGGATACCTGGGCTGTGACAATGTGCACTTTAGGGCACACCATTACAAAGCAGATCCCTTACTGGAACTCTCAAACTGCCAACCTACTCTTCTTTTCCCCCAGTGAAGAAAAAGTCTAGCAATTTAAATACAAGCTAATGCTTTTTATAGTTTGGAATCTGAGCAGCACAAAGCAGCTACCAAATTTTGATTCCATGATGACAACCACAAAAACGAAACTACCTTCATGCCAGACTTAAATAGCTTAAAAAAGGGGGGGGGGGGACCCTCTCCCACCTAATATGAAGAATTCAAAAAATTTCCTTAACACAAAGTTTCCCTCAAACCTAAATAAAGCCCTACTAACCATATTAAGCCAGTAAAATCATTTGTAGGTCACTAGACCATACAAACTACCCTGTATGACACACACGGGGGGGGGGGGGGGGGGGGGGAGCACAAAAGAATTAAAAAACAAAACAAAACAATAACAAAAAAAAAAAAAAAAAAAAACTGTGGGGTAGAATAAGGGAGCTTAACTCTCAAGCCTGGACAGAACACATGCTCTACCCAGAACAGCTTCCACTGATGACAAAAAAAAAAAAAAAGGAATTAGCCACAAAAAAGATGACACACCAACCTTCTTACCCTACTCAACCACCACTACCATTACCTTTTTCTTTAACCAGGTCTTTAAGTGACTGCCATTTCACATCAAAAGGTATGTTTGTAATGAAGGCTCTGTATCTCTTAGTCGGATTGGCATATGGCTCAAAACGATTGCCCCCTCTTTTTATGTTTTTCTCCTTCCTCTTCTCATTCTGAGCAGGTCGTTCTCCTTCACTGAATCCAAAAGAGAGGGGAAAAAAAGGGGGGGGGGGGAGTTTATATGTTAGCACAATGTGAAAGACAATATTTGATTTGCCAAGTTTACAATATCACATAAAGTTACATGTAAGACTAACATTAGCTTTGATTTGAAACTAATTAAAGTGTTCCATACACAGAAAACCCTATAGTGTAATCCTTAAAAATCCACTTATCAAGAAGCTATTCCAAGAAAAGGGTATTCTCCTGGGCTTACAAATACTTTTAGGGGCTGTAATGAAGATGGGAGTGAAGTCAACTTCCTGCCTGAGGTACCTACTCAATTCCAAGACAGACATAGGAAAAAAGAAAATTTATAAGCTTTCATGGAACGGGAAATATGAGGTGGAACACAATGACCCAACAAATTTTAGCTTCACAAATAAAAATGTCTTTTAGTAGCACAATGGTTAAGCACTGTGTGGAGGGAAATCACACTACCTTCAGCCTTGGCCACTTGAAAAACACTGAAGGTATGGGCATGCACACCCAGGACCCTGACATAGAGAGGACTGTGGCGTGAGAGGTCACACTGGGACCACTTTATACATCTCTCTCATTGGCATGAGCTCTATGATATTAAAAAAAAAAAAAAGGCATTTTGGGCCAGCAGGTGGAGCGGTAGTTAGGCGCTGGACTTCCACATGGCAGACTATGGTTTGAATCCTCAGTCCAGCAGCTTTTAAGTCATGCCAATGCGTGTGTGTGTGTGTGTGTGTGTGTGTGCCCCCAAAATCCCAGGAGAATGAAGAAAGGATCGCAGTATGGCCATCTCTCACCCCCGGGGGTGTGGAGGGAGCAATGATTTCTCACTTTCCCTCTCACTGTCTCTCTCCATGAAGTATACATGTCCTATGGCAAAAACTAAAATAAACAAATAAATGGAACTACAATATGACTCAGCATCCCACTTCTAGGAAGAAATAATTATGAGCAAGAAATCCGATACATGGACACCAACGTTTACAGAAATATTTTTCATAAAAGCCAAAAGGTAGAAACAACCCAGGTGTACACCAATAGATGAATTAAATAAACAAAATGTGATATATTTATGCAGCAGGCTAGTATTCCATCATAAAAAGGAAGGAAGTTCTGATGCATGTAACAACATAGATGAATGTTGAGGACATTAAGTGAAATCAATCAAGCACAAAAGAACAAAAGTCTTTTTTTAAACTGCTCTCCTATATCCAAACACTAGTTTCAAGTAGTACTCCAGAGAAGGTATCATACTCCTATGAGCTACATCCCATTTGATACAAGGCAGTAAGAATGCAGCTTCCTCCATAATGTAAATGATACCAATACACAATGAACAGACTTCCCTCATAGGTATATCTGATCCCAGATTTCTAGAACTCTTTACTAGAATGCAGTTTACCCTCCTTAGGGTGGCTGCACACTACAAAGCAGATTCCAAAGCAAGCCTATAATTGTTAGAAACAGGTCACCTGTCTTCTCCTTAAGTTCTGCACCAAGGGCCAGCCAGTAACGTGGTTGTTAGAGTTGCTGGATTCCACATGCTCATGATTCGAGCCCCAGACCCAGTGGCTTGAAAAACACGCTGGGAAAAAAAGAAAAAAAGAAAAAAAGAAAAAGAAAAAGAAAGAAAGAACAAAAGAAGAGGGAACAGCAGTCGGCGTAGTGGACTCCCATGTAGTCGACCACGGTTTGAGTCCCAGACCCGGTGGCTTAAACTCACGCCAGGTACGTGTGCATGTGTGCCCAAGATCCTGAGAGGAGAATGGAAGAGAAGGAACTGAGGCATGGCCATCCTCCCTGTGGGGTGATTTCTCGCTTTCCGTCTCTCTGTCTCTGTCTCTCTGGCAAGCGCACACACCCTATAGCAAAAACCTCTTCAAAAAAAATTTAAAAAGAACGAAAAAGAAAAACATGCTGGGCACATATGCATCCGTGCCCAAAATCCAAGTGGAGAAGGAATTGTGGCGTGGCCACCATCCCTGGGGGGGTACTTTCTTACTCTCCCACCTCCCTCTTTCCAGCAAGCAAATTATAAACAAAAATTTTAAAAAAAGAAAAAAAGAAAGAAAGAAAGAAAAAAGGTCTGCACAAAAGTATGCCAGACAGGGGCCAGCAGGTGGCATGGTGGTTAAGGCACTAGACACACCCACACAGCCAATCATGGTTCAAGTCCCAGACCTGGTGGCTTGTTTTCTCACTTTCCTCCTGTGTGTCTTTCTTTCTCTGGTCAAATGAAAATGACTGAATAAATAAAATTAAAGAAATAATTTTTAAAAAAGTATGCCAGACAGAACATATCTGCCAAAGGGTCTCAGTATTACTATTTTTAGTGATGAGTAAATTCAGCAAAAGTTCATAAAACATAGAACAATCTACATGTCATGGACCCCCAGAGTCAGTGGATACAAATGTATTTTTAAAACCCCAAATACTCGGGCCAGAGGTGACATGGTGGTTAAGGAACTGGACTCCCACATGGCTGATCATGGTCCAAGTCCTGCACCAGGCAGCTTCATCACAGCAGGTACGTGTGCATGCATGCCCAAAAGCCTGAGAGAAGGAAGAAGGGACTGTGGTGTGGCCAACCCCCTCCACAGCAGTGATTTCTCACTTTCCCCTTCCCTCTCTCTCCCTAGCAAGCCCAACTGCCCTCTGGCAAAACAAACAAAAAGTGCAGTTTATTGTGTCAATTATACAACAGATTTTTCTTTTTTTCTTTGGAGAGGTTTTTCTATAGGGCACGTGCACTCCCCAGACAGACAGATAGATAGAAAGCTAGAAATCACCCCCCAGGGGGGATTGGCCACGCCGCAATCCCTTCTCCTCCATTCTCCTCTCAGGATCTTGGGCTCGCACGCACAAGCACCCGGTGTGAGTTTAAGCCACCGGGTCTGGGACTCGAACCGCGGTCGACTATCTGGGAGTCCAGCGACATAGCCATTACACTAACTGCTGGTCCCTAACAGATTTGTTTTTTTAAAAATACTTTCTACTCATATTTGCTAAATTGCAAATCTAAGTCCAGTAACTTGTTAGAGTAACAAATTTGTAATCTTTGTAACTGAAGCCACAATAGGCAGACTGTGTCTATTAAATGTCTTACTAATTCTCCAGCTACATAAATGTCTTACCAATACTCTCCTTGTTGTTGATTCCCAACTGCCAATGACTAGATCTGATTCTGATACTCAATCATCCACCCAAAGTTCTAAATGACTCAAATATAATTTTTTAAAGAATTATTTTATTTAACTTTATTTATTATTATCATTATTATTTTCCAGTTTGATCAGAGAGAGACAGAAAGAGAGAGAGGAAGTGAGAAAGCCACCAGGTCCAAGACTTGAACCATGGTTGGCCATGTGGGAGTCCAGCGCCTTTAACCACCATGCCACTTGCCAGCCCCACTCAAATATAATTTTTAAAAAACTTCGTAATACATCAATAAGAAAAAGCATAAAACATCTGCTAAGTATCTTCTGAGCCATTAAAGTAAGATTAATTATGTCTAATATGGCTTGGGAATTAGGTTTACAGACCAAGTTCTCTGAAAGCTGACAATATGTCACTGCTCTAATACACTAGAATTACATTGTATATAAATATCACAACTAATAAGATTTCCAGGCCAGCTGGGTAGTGTAGTGGTTAAGGCAACTGGACCTCACATGGCACTGCACAGGTCAAGTTCCAGACCCAGTGACTTAAAACACTCATGGAATGTGTGTGTGCATGCCCAAAATCTGGAGAACAGAAGGGAGGAGAAGGACTGCAGTGTGGTCATATCCTCTGGGGATGGCTTTCTCACTTTCTCTCTCCCCCAAGAAGTACACAAGCCCTATAGTATTATAAATAAATAAGATTCCCTACTCCACGAAGGACTGCAATATTCATTGCATAAAAACAGCAACTCCCTACACTCTTTTATGGCTCCACACCACTCACATGTATAATAGTCTTAATTATTTTTGGAGTTTCTCATTCAAGGGTGTAGGGGCCAATAGGTGGCATAATAGTTAAGGTGCTGGACTCCTACATGGTCAACCACAGCTTGTGTTCCGGACCTAGCAGCTTGCTTTCTCACTTTCCCTCTCTCTGTCACTCTCTGGTCAAATAAAGAAAAAAAAAAAAAAAACAAGGTGGGGTGGGCGGCAGATGGCTTAGCAATTACATTACTGGACTCCCATATGGCTGATGGCAGTTCAAGTCCCGAATCTCGTGCGTTGAGACCCATACATGTGCATGCATGCCCAAGATCCCAGGAGGAAAATGGAGAAGAGAATGCAGTGTGGCCATCCCCCCTGGGGGGTGCTTTCTCACTTTTCCTCTCACTGTCACTGTCTCTATCTGTCTCTCTCGGCAAGTACGTGTGCCCTAAGGTAAAAACCTCTTAAAAAATGTTTTTAAATAATAATAAATATTTTTTTAAATGGGTGTAGTTTGAAACAGTGATCCAATCTCCTCAAATTCTCATCCCATCCCCTGAGGGACAAAGTCCCTCTGTCTCCCTTGCAGAACCATCCCTTACATAAAGTGATTCTTCACAGAAATCCTTTAAATCCTGAGCTCCTCTAATGCATTTAAGATGTGGAGAGCACTATTCATAGCACTATTCTAGCTCCAGGTCCACCACTTAACCACCCACGTGACTCAAGCTCTTTTCCCTTTCTGGTTCTTTACCAGCAAAACCAGCACAACCCGTATCCATGGTAGCTCACAGGGATGCCACGAAATCGACAAAGAACAGTATAAAAAAAGCGCCTGGTAAATGTTAAATGCAAAATATCTTAGCAATACTGCAGGGGATTAAGAGCTAGGTCTGAACCCCATGTCACTATGTCTGCTCTAGGCTTCAGGTCTCAACTGTAAAGAGAGGCTACTACCCAGATTTACAAGTTTAAAGAGGAAATTCCTGGCAGTAACCTTGACAGTGACTTAATTTTCTACCAATAATTTTCTTGAGAGGGTTAGGGAGAAGGGTGATTCACTCTTAGCCTTCTAACATTGCATCTACTAATCAGGCTCTAAAACAGAACCATCAGGGCTATGCTGAGGAAACCTAAGCATTATACTCACTGCAGACTACCAAAGAGAGGATTGTACTTTTAACTCTTAGGACTGCAAAACATGGTAATAAGAGAGCCCATCTGAGAATCCCCTCTCCCAAAAAAAGCTAGTTAATCTTTGCAGGCTCATAGCTTAAAGCAAAGCAAAAGCAGAGTCTTGGCAGTATGCATTCAAATAATCCAGTCTTCAATTCTAATCTTGAGTTCACAATCTGATATGGTGAAAATTTTTTTTAGAAAATAAATAATTTTTTTAAAGCAACTGCTTTTTAAATTACAGTAAACTTCCAAGTCATTTCATTACCAAAAAAAGAGCATCTAGTTTTAACAAAACAATTGAAATGACTATACTGTGAGGGTACTATTATGGAAATAGACCTTGGAGTCAAGATGACCACCCCCCCAGATTCTACATGAAATTCTTTTCATTTTTTTAAAAGATAGATTTGTTTATTTGTTTATATTTGCTAAAGGGCACATTTGCTCAGCAGAAACAGAAAGAGAGAGAGAAAACCGCCAGGTCTGGGACCAGAACCTCGGTGGGCCATGTGGGAGGAGTCCAGCATCTCAACTACCATAGCACCTGCTGGCCTCCACTATATCAAATGCTTTTACCTGAGTTTTCTTGTTTAAACAAGGAACAACTGTTAAACAGAATCAAGGTTATCAGAACCTCTTCAGGAATCCATGCTAAACATATCAATCAATCTTTTTTTTAAATTCTCAATCTGGGCCAGTCAGTAGGGTGGTAGTTAAGGTGCCTGGATCCCACATGGCCAACCTCACAGCTCTAGTCCAGGACCCTGCAGCTTGAAAAACACACGAAGAGCATGAATACATCCCCAAAATCACTAAAGGAGAATGGAAGAAAAGGGACTAAGGGGGGGAGGTAGGGAGTGAGTGGAGGGTGGGGTGATTTCTCACTTCCTCTTTCTCTTTCTCTCTCTTCTCTCTTCTGCCAGCACATGTCCTGTAGCAAAACTTAAAAAAATAAATCCATCTGTTTTTCTGATTCAGCTACAAAACTAATGAGAGTAAGGTTAAGTTACTAATTTTAAATATATGATATAATACTATATATCCCTCTAAAATAAATGCATTTCCTCCCAACTATACCCTAACTCTGAATCTTGACCAACACTATATAGAAAAGATTAGTCATCCAAATAAAGCAAAGCCCCCTTTTACACCCAGGAGAGGAATTTCTACAGAATAAATTTTCCAACTCAGGGTCCAGGCTACTGGCTCGCTACTTTTCTGATCTACTGCACACTCCACTCCCAGGAGAATCAGAGGTTTAAAAAAAAAAAAAACCAAGTTTTAATTTTCCTCCCATTTCTCAAAAACTCTCAAGACAAAAATCCAAATTCCTTAGCCTGGGGGTTTGGCAGGTGGTTAAGTGCTGAACTCCCACAAGCCGACTGTGGTTCGAGTCCTTAGCCTGGCAGCTTTCTCTCTCTTTTTTCTTCTCTCGCTCTGTTCAAATCAAAAACAGTAATAATAAATAAAATTACATAAATGTTTAAAAAAAATTCTTTGCCTGCAATTCATTGCCCCCACCAGCAGGCCCCCAGGGCTCCAAGTTGGCTACACTAACTACAGTTCTTTATAAATAAAGCATATATATATATATATATATATACACAAATCTCTGGTCTTTGGAAACTCTCCTCTCTTCAACCTCCTCCTTTCCCCCTCCACCTCCCTTCCTTCTTCAAGAACACCTCCCTGCCTCAAACAGATGAGAAGTAGGGGTGTCTTATCCTCTATGTTCCCTATCATGTAACTTACTTATTAACTTCTAGCATCATAGCACCATTACCTTACAAAAATGTTAAGTGTGCCTCCCCATGGATATGGGCTCCTGAAGTGCTCTGCTCTGTAACACAAATAAGTTTTCCCAGGGGACCAAGAGAGGGCATAGCAGACTCTCACATGGCCGGTTAAGGTTTGAGTCCCAGACCTGGTGGCTTGAACTGCATGCCAGGCACATGTGTGTGTGACCAAGATCCTGGGAGGAGAATGGAATAGAATAGAATGCATCACAGCCATCATCCCTGGGAGTGATTTCTCACTTTCCTTCTCACTGTTTCTAACTGCAAGCACACACTCCCTAAGGCAAAAAAAAAAAAAAAGAATTTTTTTCCTGCCAGCTCTATGAAAAAATTTTAAGTGTTTCCGACTTCCTAAAGTATCCTCTATTAAGCCAGTCTACATTTTCCAACCAGGGTCATTCTATCTCTGAAATTTTCAGGTTTTAACAGTCCATATATTATGTCTGTCAAGTGACTCAGTCACAAAATGACTATCTGAATGAAAAATTTGAAAAATGTACCCCAGATGTTATAATCACTAACTAATTCCACCCCTCACCTAGCCAGTGGTAGCAGCACTCTATCCTGAATTCAGGAAAGTGTATTTTAAAGCCCTCCAAAAATGGCTTTCAGAAATCCTACTAGTCTCCCCTGGAAAGTCAGTGAAAAAAGTGAAAGTGAACAACACATCCCCTTCCAGAGTTTCTTATGATAAAGGGTTGTAAATAAGTAAAGGAAGCTTTTCTCTAGATTTCTTAGGACCCTCAGCCATGCTATTTAGATTCTATCTATGGAGAGAGAGAAAACTCTCTCCTTGTCTAACAACACAGTCAGCACTTATTGCTCACTACTACCTAAATGCTTAACTTCGTCGTTCACATTCAATCTCCATAAACTAAGTCAAACACATCAGAAATGTGAGGGAAGACAAATCCATAGACAGAAAGCATAACAGATATTGCAGGCTGAGAGGAGAGTGGGGGAATGGGAGACGTTAAAATGTTTAATGGCTACAGTTCCTGTTTGGGATGAGCAAAATGTTCAGGACACGGACAGTAGTGACCGTTGCACAAACTCGTGAAATTTACTGAATGCTACTGAACGAGACACGGGGGAGGGGTGGGGAGAAGTTAAAATAGCAAGTTTTATGTTATGCATATTTTACCACACATACATGTACATGCACACACACGCACACGCACACGCACACAAAAACACTGGGAAATCCAAAGCGTGTCCAGTCCCCTCTTCTCTGCCCCCCCTACAGCCTCCAGCCAGAGCCCAAACAGTGCTCGGAGGCTCTCTCTCTGGTGACTGTAAACAGTGAGCGGGTTTCACGCGACACGCGGAGGCTTCCTGCTTTGAGGAAAGGCGAAACGCAAGGACCCCGAGAAGCATGTGAAGAGGTGAACCTGCAGGTGGGTGAGCCCGCCTAAGGATGGACTGTCTGCCCCGGGGAACACACAAGGAGGGGCCGACCCCTGGCGTGGCCCTCGATACTCCGAGTCTGCTGGTTTCTAAGGGTGAGCGCGGAGCAGCCGGCCCGACCGCCCCGCTGACACCTACCTACTGCGCACCTGAGGCGACAGCGCGGGAAGCGGAGAGCGGCCGGAGCTGGGCACCCCGGGGCACCGGGCGAGGGGCGGTCCCGTGGCCCGCGCTGGCGAAGGGGCGAGGGAGGAGGAGCCCAGACCCGGTCGCGCGGCCCTTCCCGACACCTCCCGGTTCCGCTACCGTTTACCGGGAACCACCGCGCGCGAGACCCCACGCGCGCACTCCCTGCCCTGCCCCCCGCACCTTACGGTTCGGGAAACTGAGGCCCGGGACGGAACGGGTTGGGAGGCGGGGGCGACACCACGCGCCCAAGGTCATCGACAAGCGAGCAGCCCAGCGGGTCGTGGACTCACCGGCCCGCGCCATCGCCCCGCGCGCAGTGACCGGGCCCGAGGCCTCCGCTACCGGGTCGGACTCGGCCCGAGGAGACCGAGGGAGTGGAGGCCCGAGGCCTAGAAATAACGGGGGATTCCTAGGGCGCTCCCAGGGCCGCCCGGATCTCCTTCTCACCGCCTTGGCCTCTCCCATCCTCGGAGGCGCCTGAGGTAAAGGCCGGGGCCGACGCCGCGCCGGGGGGAGGCCGCCAAGAAACCTAACGGAGCCAACACCGGGCGGACTGAGCCGCGGGAAACTCACCCCTTCGGAACCGGAGCCCCGTTGCCGCTCGGCACGCCAGGCGCGCCGCTCTCCTCCTCCATTTTGGGCTCCGTCGCCGCCACCTCAGCCGCCGCTTCGACCCCTGCCGCCATTTTCTCCGCGTCTAGGCTTTGTGTGAGGGAGCGGGCTGCGCGACGCTGCGCCTGCGCGCTCACGTGACCCGGCGCGACCAGTAACGCCTGCGCGCTCCGCGGCTCTCGGCTGCCTCAGCCCCTCCCGCCCCGGGCCACGCCCCCAGTCCGGACCACGCCCTCGCTGCGCGCAGGCGCAGACCCGAAGTTGTTGATTCATTCATTTCCCGGGACAAATTTACAACCTACTGGATTCGCCGCCAGCCCTGGAATTCCGTAGGGGAGACATCTGTCCCTAGTCCTCCTGAGACAAACATACACACACACACACACACACACACACACAGACCTCGACCATCACCCCAAAGTTACCAGATCGAATCCTAGCTTTCTCTAACCAGAGCTGTGGCAGAGAGACAGGGAAAGTTCCGTCTGAGGACTCCTGCAAGGTTCAGGGGATTTTTTTTTTTTTTTTTTTTTTTTTTTTTTTTTTTGGAGAGGTTTTTGCTATAGGGCGCATGCGCTCGCCAGACAGACAGAGACACAGAAAACGAAAAATCACCCCTCAGGGGGGATGGCCACGCCGCAATCCCTTCTCCTCCATTCTCCTCTCGGGATCTTGGGCACGCACGCACACGCGCCCTGCGTGAGTTTAAGCCACCAGGTCCGGGACTTCGAACCGCTGTCGACTACGTGGGAGTCCAGCAACATAGCCATTACGCTAACTGCTGGTCCCAAGTTCAGGGGATTTTTGAGGACCAGCGAAACTTTCTCTTCGGTGTCACTGAAAGTATTGGAAGAGATTTGTATACAAAATGGCTTTTTTTTTTTTTTTTTTTAAAGCATCTTCTGGAACATCTCTACATCAGCTCCAGGGTAGCACACTCCCAAGTTGGCCTGAGGCAAGTACCAGGCCTTGTAGGAAGTCTGCCTGCAGAGACAAGGATATTCCCCAAGGGCCTGCAGAGCTGATGGGCTTGGGTATAATCCTGTGTTTCTGTAGACCAGCATAACATCCGTCACCCAATGCAGACAGCTCTCTCCAAGGCCCTGTTCCCTGTCTGGCCATGGCCCCGCCGCCTCCCAGTCGTACCACTCCAGCCTCATAATGCTCCATCCTGCTCTTCTTACAGGCCAGAGAGGTTCCAACCTCTGGGCCTTCAACTGCTGCTGTTCTTTCCACTACGATGGCCAGACAGACCTTCCCTTGCCCTCAAACAGACCTTCCCTCGCCCTTCAGATTAGAGCAGAAAGGATTCTCTTCGTGGGGGACTGAGCTATGTAATAGGCAGGGATTCATGTAGAAAATGTTAGAAAGTGTGGGAACCAGCAGTTAGAGTAATGGCTATGTCGCTGGACTCTGACGTAGTCAACCGTGGTTTGCGTCCTGGACCCGGTGGCTTAAAACACGCTGGGCACGTGTGTGTGTGCGTGCCCAAGATCCCGAGAGGAGAATGGAGGAGAAGGGATTGCAGCGTGACCATCCCCTCTGGGGGGTGATTTCTCGCTTTCTGTCTCTATGTCTTTCTCTGTCTGTCTGGCGAAAAAAAACCCTCAAAAAAAAAAAAAATAGAAAATGTTAGAAAGTGTCAGACCCCGTGCTGGGCCTAATTGGCATGTGTCACCTTGGGTGAGTCTCAGTTTTGCTCACCTTAAAATCAGAGTCATAAGAGATCCCCAGAACTTGCTTTTCAGAGTTATTTTCAGAAATGCAGGGACCAGCAGGTGGTGTGGTGGTTAAGGGCACTGGACTCCCACATGGCCAACCATGGTTCAAGTCCCGAACCTGGCGTCTTGCTTTCCCACTTTCTCTCTCTCTCTCTCTCTCTCTCTCTCTGTCCTTCTCTGGTCAAATTTTTTAAAAAGTGGATAAATAAAGTTAAATAAAAGCATTCTTTAAAAAATAAAATAATTAAATGTAGACAAGTGGGCCAGCCTATAGCCTGGGGGTTAAGACTGCTGGATCTCACATGGCCAACTGCATGGTTCGAGTACCCAACCTGATAGCTTGAAAAACACACCAGACACATATGCATGCATGTCCAAAATCTCCAGGGAAGGGAGAGATGGGAAAAAAGGGATTGCAGCGTGACCATGCTCCATGGGCGGGGAATGCTTTTTCACTTTCTCTCTTTCTCTCTCTTTCTCTCTCTCTCTCTCTCTGTGGGGTAGTTTCTCACTTTCCTTCTCTCTCTCTCTTTCTCTCTCTGTCTCTGTCTCTCTGGTGCACATGTGTGCCCTAAAACTTAGAAAAATAATAATAAATTAATAATTTCTAAAGGTTAAATAAAAGACTCAGCATGTAGAAAGCACTCAAGAAATAGGTGTTATTGGGGCCGGCAGGTGGCATGGTTAAGGGCATTGGACTCCCACATGGCCGACCATGGTTCGAGTCCTGGACCTAGAGACTTGCCTCTCTCTCTCTCTCTCTCTCTCTCTCTCTCTCTCTCTCTCTCTCACTGTATTCCTCTCTAGTCAAATTAAAATAAATGAATACGTAAATAAAATGATTCTAAAAAAAGAAGAGAAATAGGTGCCATTCTTGGCATGACCACACCGCACTTTTTTCCTGAGTCTTCCTGGAAAGAGGGCATGAAACTTAGCATTGGGGCAGGGCAGACCTGAGGTCACCCCAACTCCACTTCCTGCAGCTAGGGACTTTAGACTAAACCTTCCCCACCTCAGTCTTCTCACCTGTAAGATGGAGGTAATACTCTCCTTCCCTTTGAAGATGGTAACCAAAGTCAAGGATGGGGCAGTCGGTGGCGTGGTGGTGAAGGCAGCATGATCCCACATGGCTAATAGCACAGTTTAAGTCCTGGACTCAGTAGGTTGAGAAACACATTGAGCACGTGTGCACGCATGCCCAAAATCCTGAGAAGAAAGAGAGATGGAGAAGAAGGTACTGAGGCATGACCATGCCCCATGGGGCGTGCTTTCTTCACCAACACCCCTATTCCTCCCCACCCCACGCCACCCCCCCATTTCTCTCTGGTGAACACATTTGCCCTCTGGCAAAATTTAAAAAATGGGGTCAGTAGGTGGCAAGGTGGTTGAGGGTGCTGGACTCCCACATGGCTGACCTGACCGCGGGTTCAAGTCCCAGACCCAGAGGCTTGCATTCTCAATTCCCCCCTCCCCGTGTCTCTCTCTGGAAATAAGTAAAATAATAATGGTAAATTAAGTTAAATAAAATAATTTTTTTAAAATATTTTTTAGAATTATTATTTTTTAATTTTATTTATTCATTCATTTATTTTAATTTGACCAGAATCAGAGAGAGAGAGAGAGAAAGTGAGAAAGCAAGCTGCCAGGTTCGGGACTCAAACCGTGGTCAGCCATGCGGGAGTGTCCAGTGCCTTAGCCACCATGCCACCTGCTGGTCCCAAATAAAATAATTATTAAAAAAATAAATAAATAGGCACCAGCAGGTGGTGTGGCAGTTAAGGGCACTGGACTCCCACATGGCCAACTGTGGTTTGGGTCCTGGACTGACAGCTTGCTTTCTCACACTCTCTCTCTCTCTCTGTCCCTCTCTGGTCAAATTAAAAGATAGATAAATAAACAAACAGTCAGGGACCCACAAATGGCATAATGGTTATGTTGCTAGACTCCCACATGGCTAGTTCAAGTCCTGGACCAGGTGACTTAAAACTCACACTGGGTTTGTGTGCACGTGTGCCCCAAATCCTGAGAATGGAGAAGGGATTGTGGTGTGGCCATCCCCCTGGGAAGTGATTTCTCGCTTTCTGTCTCCCTGTCTCTCTCTTTGTATCTCCAGCGAGCACACATGCCCTATAGCAAAAATCTCTCAAAAATAAACAAATAAATAGTCAGAGGAGGGGAAAATATTAGTTCTGAGGCTCAGAACTGGGCCTTGGGACCAGCAGGTGGCGTACTGAGTAAGGGTGCTAGACTCCCACATGGTTGACCATAGTTAGAGTCCCGGACCTGGTGGCTTGCTTTCTCACTCCCCTCCCTCTCCACCCAGTTCCTCTCTGGTTAATTAAAGTAAATAAAATAAATAAAATTGAATAAAAAATCTTTAAAAAAAAAAAAAGAAAAACTGGGCCTCACCTCTGGTATTCTAAGTCTGCATATTATCACTATTAGTTATTAGTGAGTATAGAGGGCCCAGCTTGGTGTCTGGGCCCACAGTAGAGGTGAGGTAAATAGAAACTATTCTTATATATAGTCAAAATATCATTTATTGGGGCCAGCAGGTGGCATGGCAGTTAAGGCACTGGACTCCCACAGAGCCGACCGCAGTTCGAGTCCCAGACCTGGTGGCTTACTTTCTTACTTTCCCTCTCTGTCTCTTTCTGGTCAAGTGAAAACTTATTATAATAATAATGATAAATAAAATGAAATAAATTATTATTTTTTAAATCATTTATTATATAACCCTGCTACCTGCTCTTCACTTGAAAACTACAACTGCTTCTTCCTGTGGGCTTTATAACAGCTCCCTCAAAACAAGCAGAAGCATTGCTTATTTTATTTTTTTTTTTTTGGAGAGATTTTCACTACAGGGCGCATGCGCTCGCCAGGCAGACAGAGAGAGACATAGAGCCAGAAAGCAAGAAATCACCCCCCAAGGGGGATGGTCACGCCGCAATCCCTTCTCTTCCATTCTCCTCTCGGGATCTTAGGCACGCACGCACACATGCCCGGTGTGAGTTTTAAGCCACCGGGTCCGGGACGCGAACCACAGTTCACTACTGTGAGAGTCCAGCGACATAGCCATTACGCTAACTGCTGGTTCCCCAGCATTGCTTATTTTTTACCTCGGGGTAGTCCCTCCCTTTGAGGCCTCCGTTCAGAAACGTCACTGACAAGTCTCTTTTGTCCAGCAAGAACTCCTTTTATTCATTCGGGGGTGGGGTTTTTGAAACGCAGTGCAACTTTATATAAAGTCAGGGGTGCCAGGAAAGCGAGCCTGCCAGGTGCAGAGAAGCGCAAGAAGCCTGCTGGAATCTTCCAGCCCAGAGGGCGTCCTCGACACGCTGGCCACAGCTGCTGGCCCAGAAGGTGCCAAACGGACCTCAGAATGAGATCAGGGTGCCTGCTCCATCCGAAGCTCAGGACCATGCCCACCTGTCCTTGTCACATTAAGGTTGTGCAAAAACCTCCAAGTACATTCACGCAGGATCTTAGAGTGTCTCTTGGCCTAAGAAGCGTTCTGGCCGTGCGGGAAGGGTCGGGCAGTTTCCGTCCTTCCGAGAGCCGGGGCATCACCACTCGCTCTGGCCTCTTTGTCACAGGGCTCTCTGTCAGCCTGGCCTTCACACAGGTGTCTCGTCTGCCACCTTCTTCAGAAGCCCGGTTGCCAGTGGGGAGTGCTGGGAGCCCTCGGAGCCGTCCGCCTCCCGGATCTTCAGGCGCACTTTCTGGTGGGTCCGTCTCCACTCGGAGTACAGCTGGCAATGGTAGCGGAAGGAGACCTGCGGGGCAGCGCGGAAGTGGGGGGCGGGCCAAGAGGCGTCTACACCCCAGGGAAGGAAGGGGGGGCGGGGGGGGGGGGGACCTGCCTTAGCGCTGGGACTTAGGGCAAGGCTCAAGCTCCCCGAGGCAGAAATGATCAGGGCATTTCTCCTCCAGCCTGTGCGTGCACACCACCCGTTCACGTTCACTCTTGGGGATACCCCTCACCAGCCTTCCAGACTTGCAGGGAGGACCCCACCACCACCACCAGCAGCAGGAGGCAGGGGGCGCTCCTCAGTGGAAATGAAGTCATACAGCATCCTAGAAGGGATGAACTGTGGGGGCCAGTAGGTGGCGTGGTGGTTGAGGGCACTGGACTCCTACATGGCAGACTGAGGTTCAAGTCCTGGACCTGGCAGCTTGCTTTCTCACTTTCTCTCTCTCTCTGTCTCTCATTCTCTCATTCTCTCATTCTCTCATTCTCTCCCTCTCTGATAAAATTAAAATAAATAAATAAAGTTAAATAAAATAATTCTTGGGGACCAGCAGCTGGCATGGTAGTTAAGGCGCTGGACACTCCCACATGGCCGACCGCGGTTTGAGTCCTGGACCTGATGGCTTGCTTTCTCACCTTCTCTCTCTCTCTCTCTCTGTTTATGTCTCTCCCTCTGGTCAAATTTAAATGAATGAATACATAAATAATTTTTTTTAATAAATAAATAATTCTTAAAAAACAAAAAAGAGGGATTAAATGTTGGGACAAGCAGATGGCATAGTGGTTACATTGCTAGACTTCCACATAGTCGACCACGGTTCGAGTTCTAGACCGGGCAGCTTGCTTTCCCACTTTTTCTCTCTGTCTCTCTTTGGTGAGTGCTCACACCCTATAGAAGATTTTAAAATAATAATAATGATAAATAAAATTAAATAAATAATTCTTTAAAAAAAAAAAAAAAGAACGGAGAAGCCCCAAAGCCTACTGGCTAAGCAGCCAGATCCCACGCGGCGGACCATGGTTTAGATCCTGCCCTGGCAGTGTGAAAAACACACTGCGCGTGTGCATGTGAGCCCCAAGAGCTCATCCAGATGGGAAAATGGAGAAGGGATCGTGGCGTGACTGCCTCCCATTGGGGAGTGGTTTCTTCTCTGCCTCTCGCTCTTTCCCTGGTGAGTGAATGCACCCTCTGCCAGTTAAAAAAAATAAATAAACAAGAATGAACCTTAACATGAACTACAGACTTTAGTTACAGTGACTTACAGAAGGAGGTTCATCGATTGTAACAAATGCACCCCTCTGCTACAGTAAAAAAAAATTAAAAACAAATGCCAAGGGGACCAGCAGGTGCCATAGTGGTTAAGGCACTGGACGCTCTTACATGCCTGACCACGGTTCAAATCCTGGACCTGGTGGCTTGCTTTTTCACTTTCTCTTGCTTTATCTCTCTGGTCAAATTAAAATAAAATGAATGAATAAATAAAAATTAAATAAAATAATTCTTTTATTAAAAAAAAGCCAAAATTTAGGCCCTTCTGCCAAGTGAGTTCCCACGAAATATTTGTATAGGCTGGACGGAAACACCGTTCATAACCGTTAAAAAAAAAATAATCCACATTGGAAAGAATCCCAGTGTCTGTTAGAAGGGATCAGCTGAATAAACACAGGACATGCATACAGTGAGTGAGTGTTGGGTAGCTGCTGATTTTTTTTTTTTTTTTTAAGCCACTAGGTCCGGGATTTGAAACCCTTATTTGGCCAAGGGGGATTTAGTCATCTTACCCACCAGGCAGCAGGCTGATCCAAGAAGTAGTTTTCAATATACCCCACCAACATATATGTTCGTTTTTTTAAGTCCTTTAAATTTTATTTATTTATTTTTTTAATTTGGGAGGCCAGCAGATGGCATAGAGCTTAAGGCAGCTTGGAACTCATGTGGCTGGCTCCATGGTTTGAGTTCTGAACCCAGCAACTTGAAAAACATGCTGGGTAAGTGCTCAGATTTCTGAGAGGAGAATGGAAGAGAAGGCATTACAGCATGGCCATCCCCCTGGGAGGAGGCGTCTCACTTTCTCTTCACTTCTTCCCTCCACACCGCTCCTGTCTCTTTCTGGTGAGCACACACACCCTATAGCAATTTTTCAAAAACAGAGAGTTGTTGGGACCAGCAGGTGGCGTGGTGGTTAAGGTGCTGGACACGCCCACGTGGCCGACCAGGGTTTGAGTCCTGAATCTGATGGCTTGCTTTCTCGCTTCCTCTCTCTCTCACTTTCAACCTCTGTCTCTCTCTGGTCAAATTAAAAAAAAATAATAATAATAAATGAATAAATAAAATGAAATAAATAATTATTAAAAAAAAACAGTTGTTTTCTTTTTTCTTTTTCAAGATTTATTTATTTAATTCCATTTTTGATTATTATTATTTAATTTGACCAGAGAGAGACAGAGAGAGAGAAAGAGAAAGTGAAAAAGCAAGCTGCCAGGTCCAGGACTCGAATCGTGGTCAGCCATGTGGGAATCCAGCGCCTCAACCACCATGCCACCTGCTGGTCCCAAGAGTTGTTTTTTTAATTTACAAATATGGGGGGCCACCAGGTGGCATGGTGGTGAGGGTGCTGGAATTCGATATGGCTGACGGCAATTCCAGTCTAGATTGTTTGCTTTCTCATTTTCTCTCTCTCTCTCTGATGACTATAGCAAGTTTAATAATAATAATAATAAAGTAAATAATTTCTTTTTAAAAATTAGCAAATAGTCTAGTGGGATATATATATATATATATATATATATATATATATATAATTAATTTATTTTCATTTGACGAAAGAGAGAGAGATAGAGAGAGACAAAGTGAGAAAGCAAGCAAGCCACCAGGTCCAGGACTCAAACCATGGTCGGCTATGTGTGAGTGTCCAGCACCTTAACCACCACGCCAGCCCCGTGATTTGTTGTTTTCTGTCTCTCCATCTCTCTGTGTCTCTCTGGAGAGGGCATGTACCTATAGCAAAAATCTCTCCAAAAATGGGCCAGCAGGGGGCATGGTGATTAAGGCAGCTGGACTCCCATATGGTCGATAGCAGTTTTTTTTGTTTTGTTTTTTAGAGAGGTTTTTGTTATAGGGCACCTGTGCTCGCCAGAATGACAGAGAGAGAAAGAGAGACAGAAAGCGAGAAATCACCCCCTGGGGGGATGGCCACGCTGCAATCCCTTCTCCTCCATTCTCCTCTTGGGATCTTGGGCATGCATGCACACACGCGTGGCGTGAGTTTTAAGCCACCGGGTCCAGGACGCGAACCGTGGTCGACTACATGGGAGTCCAGCGGCATAGCCATTACGCTAACTGCTGGTCCCGGTTGACAGCAGTTTGAGTCCTGGACCTGGCAGCATGCTTTTTCACTTTCCTTCTCTCTTTCTCTGTCTCACTGGTCTACTTCAAAAAACAATAAAATAATGAAAATGAATAAAAATAAATAATTCATTAAAAAAAAACTCTCTCTGGAAAAAAAATATGTAACTCCTCATGAGAGGACCCCTCACACCATACACCACTGCACAGTAGCAGTTAGGTCTGAGGGATGCTATGGGGGCAGGGAGGACTTCCCTCCGAGTAAGGGTTCTAGTCCTGCCAGAACTTGCCATTTTTCTGTTTTCTGGTTTCAGTCTCTCTCTCCCCCTGTAATTTCTTAACGTCTCTCTCCTCCCTCTTGTCTTGTTCTCTCGCAGTCTCTCACTCCCGGCTTTCGGCTTGCCAGCCCTCTCGCTCTCTCCCTCTCCCTGGCCCCCTTCTCCCCCAGCAACCCCATTCTCAGGTCCCGGGTGGTGGGTCCTGCTCGGAACCCTGAACTCCACAGACGTGGGTTCTCCTGCAGCGGATCCCCGCCGCCGGGGCCACGTGCAGCAGCAGCCAGGGAGCTCCCGGGCCGAGTCACGGACCCGACGCCTGGCCCAGCAGCCCCTGCCACCGGCACTCACCAGCGTCCAGAGCACGTAGATGGTGAAGAGGGCGATGGTGAGGGCGATGAGCCCCATGGCCTCCAGCCGGCTGTGGAGCCGCAGGTGGTCCTGGGCGCCGCGCAGGCACAGCCAGCCCGAGATGGCCGCCAGCGGCGTGATGAAGAGGAAGCAGACCATGTCGCAGCACAGCGTCCGCTTCTCTGTCCGCGGCCCGGGGTCCTTCAGCCACTGCAGGAGGAGAGGCAGCGGAGGGGCTCCTGGGGCTAGGGGGACGCAAGGCCTCCAGGCAGGGGCCTCACCTACCCTTTCTTTCTTCCAAGGCTCATTGAGGGACCAGCAGATGGAGTAATGGTCACATTGCTGGGCTCCCATGTAGTGGACGGCAGTTTGATTCCCAGACCCAGCGGCTTAAAACTCAAGCCAGGCACGTGTGCGTGCCCAAGATCCCGAGAGGAGAGTGGAAGAGAAGGGATTGCGGCGTGGCCATCCCCCCTGGGGGGTGATTTCTCACTTTCAGTCTCTCTGTCTCTACTTCAAGCACCCTATAACAACAAAAACAACTCTCAAATGCTCACTGAGCAGACCAGCAGGTGGTTTGGAGGTGAAGGCAGCTGGATCTCACATGGCTGACTGCGCCATTCAACTAGACAGCTTAAAAACAATGGGGCAGGACCAGCAGATGGGATAATGACTACATCGCTGGACTCCCATGTAGTCGACCATGGTTTGAGTCCCGGGCCCGGTGGCTTAAACTCACACAGGGCACGTGTGCGTGCATGCCCAAGATCCCGAGAGGAGAATGGAGGAGAAGGGATTGTGGGCGTGGCCATCCCCCTACCCCAGGGGGTGCTTTCTCACTTTCCCTCTGTTCTCTTGCTCTAACAAGCACATGCACTGCAGAGCAAAAACCAAAAACCACAGCAAAAACAGGGAAGGGATACAGGTTTGGGTAGACCTTGAGTCTCAGGCCTGGTCCCCAGGGAGGAGATGGGAGCCCCTCCCTATAGGGAAGCCACTTCCCCAGCCTCCCAGGACCCTGCCCAGGGCAGCTCCGATCTCTGGGCCTCGGGCCTGACTTCCTCCCATGCCCACTCCCTCCTCGGGCTCCCAAGGGTACCTCTGTGAGGGGCCTGGGCCTCTTCTCCACCGCGAACTCCGTGTGGCACAGCTCACAGTAACTGGTGTTGGACGAAGAAAGCCACCTCTCCAGGCAGCTCTTGTGCACGGCGCCCAGCGTCCCGGCGCAGCCACACGGAGACAGCAAGCTCTCCCCGTTCGCTCCCTCGTGGCAGATCCGGCAGAAAGGACCATCACTGGGCAGAGTAAGATCCATGAGCAACTGGGGTTCCTGTCTACTTCTGTCTGACCGCCCACTGGATCGCAGGCTCACTGGTGCCCCCAGCTGCCACTTGGAAAACTCCTACTCATCCTTCAATGCCCACCTGCAAATGCCCACTCCTTTGGGAAGCCTTCCCAGACTCCCACAGGTAGACGGATATGTTTCCTTTCCAAGGGCTCCTGCGGCACCTTTTTTGGCCCAGGGTGAACATCTCTTGTGCCTTCCCAAAGTCCTCTTCACCTTTTTCTTTTTCTTTTTCTTTTTTTGGAAAGTTTTTTTTTTTCTTTTTTTTTTTTTTTTTGCTATAGGGCGCATGCGCTCGCCAGAAAGACAGGGAGAGACAGAGAGACAGAAAGTGAGAAATCACCCCCTGGGGGATGACCACACCGCAATCCATTCTCCTCTTGGGATTTTAGGCATGTACGCACATGCACCTGGTGTGAGTTTAAGCCACCGGGTCCGGGACTTGAACCACAGTAGACTACATGGGAGTCCAGTGACATAGCCATTACGCTAATTGCTGGTCCCCCTCTTCACCTTTTTCTGCAACACCACTCTGATTGTCCAGGTCAACCTCCCTACTGTGTTTTTGGTTTTTTGAGAGGTTTTTGCTATGGAATGCATGTACGCGTCAGAAAGATAGAGAGACAGAAAGTGAGAAATCACCCCCCAGGGGGGATGGCTGCACTGCAATCCCTTCTCCTCCATTCTCCTCTCGGGATTTTGGGCCTATATGCACAAGCGCCCAGTGTGAGTTTCGAGCTGTGAGGTCCAGGACTTGAACTGTGGTCCACTCTGTGGGAGTCCAGTGAGATAATCATTATGCCATCTACTGGCCCCCAAAAAGCAGAATCAGGTTTTTTTTGAGAGGTTTATGCTATAGGGCGCATGTGCTCACCAGAGAGCCAGAGAGAGACAGAGAGACAGGAAGTGAGAAATCACCCCCAGGGGGGATGGCCACGCCACAATCCCTTCTCCTTCATTCTCCTCTCGGAATCTTGGGCACTCACACACATGCCTGGTGTGAGTTTAAGCCACCAGTCCGGGACTTGAACCACAGTTGAGTACATGGGAGTCCAGTGACGTAGCCATATGGCAAAACCTTACAAAATAAATTTTATTATTTTTTTTTGAAGAGGGTTTTGTTTTTTTTGTTTTTTGTTTTTTTTTTGGCTACAGGGCACGTGCGTTCACCAGAAAGACAGAGAGAAACAGAGAGATAGAAAGCGAGAAATCACCCCCCGGGGGGATGGCCATGCCACAATCCCTTCCCCTCCACTCTCCTCTCAGGATCTTGAGCACGCACACACACGCGCCCGGCGTGAGTTAAGCCACCGGGTTCGGGACTTGAACCGCGGTCGACTACGTGGGAGTCCAGCGACATAGCCATTACGCTAACTGCTGGTCCCACAAAGTAAATTTTTTTTTTTTTTTTCTAAATCTGGAATTTCAGACTTCCCTGAATAATCAGGCCTGGCCAGCTCAGCTCTCTGTTTCGACGTGGTCGTTAACTGCTTGAGCCCCTTTGTTTTTTTTTCCTCTCTTTTTTGAACCATATTCTCTGACATGTCACCCATCCACCCCCTCTAGATGTCTGGGTTCTGACTCCAGACCAGGGGGAAATCCCTCAGCCCGAAGAGAAAAGGGGCGAGGGGAGGGGAGCAGGACGCCGCCTGGTCACCACTCACCTTGGCGTGTCCAAAGCCCGGATGACAGTTGAGAGGAGCCGGCCGTCCCTCGATGTCACCTGTGCCACATACTGAGGTGGCCCGAGACCTGTGGCCTCCACGATCTTGGAGAAGGCAGGGTTGCCAGAGCAGTCGCACAGGGAGCCGGGGAGGTGGCAGCAGTCTCCCGTCGTCATGGCCACAGGGAGCCCTGCGTCCTCAGGGCCCGAGGCCCATGGTCCCTGGGGCCTGGGGAGAGGGAAGGGAGGTTAAGGGCACAATTAGTGAACCTGATGGATGAGGGTTTGAGCCCCCTTTTGGCAAGGCCCTAGGAACCACAAACAAGGACTTGCCTCTGTGAGCCTCTTTTTCCTGATCTGTAAAATGGAGGTTTGTGGGAAGGTATAAAAGTTCAATGAGGGGCCGGCAGGTGGCGTACTGGTTAAGAGTGCTGAACTCACACACGGCCAACCAAGGTTCGAGTCCCGGACCTAGACAGCTTCCTTTCTCACTTTCTCTCTCACTCTGTACCTCTCTGGTCAAATAAAAATGGATACATGAATAAATTGATAAAGTTAAATAAAATAATTCTTCAAAAAATAAATTCAGTGTGATGGAGCCGGCAGGTGGTATGGTGGTGAAGGGCACTGGACTCCCACATGGCTGACTGCGATTCGAGTCCTAGACCTGGGAACTTGCTTTCTCACGTTCCCTCTCTCTCTCTCTCTCACTCTGTTCCTCTCTGGTCAAATCAAAATAAATAAGTAAATAAAAATAAAGTTAAGTAAAATAATTCTTTTTTTAAATTTAGATTTATTTATTTATTTAGTCAATCAGTCAGTCAGTCAGTCCAGAAAGGGACAGAATGAAAGAGCAAGAGAGCGAGAGGAAAGTGAGAAAGCAAGCCACTGGGTCCAGGACTCAAACCGCAGTCGGTCATGTGGGAGTGTCCAGTGCCTTAACCACCACCCCACCTGCCGTCCCAATAAAATTCTCCTTAGAAAAAAAAATTCAGGGACCAGCGGTTAGCGTAATGGCTATATCCCTGGACTCCCACATAGTTGACCGTGGTTCGAGTCCCGGACCCGGTGGCTTAAACTCATTCCAGGCGCATGTGCGTGCGTGCCCAAGATCCTGAGAGGAGAATGGAGGAGAAGGGATTGCAGTGTGGCCATTCCCCCTGGGGGGGTGATTTCTCGCTTTCTGTCTCTCTGTCTCTCTCTGTCTTTCTGGCAAGTGCACGCACCCTATAGCAAAAACCTCTCCAAAATAATTATTTTTTATTTAATTTTACTAATTTTCATTTTTTTGAATTGACCAGAGAGAGATAAAGAGAGAGAAGGAAAGTGAGAAAACAAACTGCCAGATCCAGGACTTGAACCGCAGTCAGCCATGTGGGAGTCCAGCTGCCTTAACCACCACACCACCTGCCAGTCCTCCGGCCTGAATTTTAAGCTGCTGGGTCCAAGAATTGAACTGTGGTCGACTACACGGGAGTCCAATGATGTAACCATTGCACTATCCGCTGGTCTCTTTTAAATTTTTTTAGAATTATTTATTTACATTTCTTTGTTATTATTTTTATATTTGACCAGAGAGAGACAGAGAAAGGGAAAGGGAGAAAGCAGGTGGCCAAGTCTGGGACTTAAACCGTGGTCAGCCATGTGGGAGTCCCACCGCCTTAATCACCACGCTACCTGCTGGCCCCCCTCCTTTTTATTTTTAGAACTCCATCATTTTTTTTCTTTTTGGAGAGGTTTTTGCTATAGGGCACGTGCGCTCGCCAGACAGACAGAGAGAGACAGAGAGACAGAAAGCGAGAAGTCACCCCCCAAGGGGGATGGTCACACCACAATCCCTTCTCCTCCATTCTCCTCTTGGGATCTTGGGCATGCACGCACATGCGCCCGGTGTGAGTTTAAGCCACCGGGTCTGGGACTTGAACCACGGTCGACTGCATGGAAGTTCAGCGACATAGCCATTACGCTAACTGCTGGTCCCTCGCTCAGCATATCTCTCAAGCCACCCACGCAGCTGGCCATGTGGGATCCAGCTGCCTTAACCACCAGGCCATGGAGCAAAGTCCAAGCCTTCCTTTGAGAGGAGCAAAACGAAGTTAGAAACTTGGCCACACACAGGGGTGGCAGGTGGTATGGTGGTTAAGGCACTGGAGTCCCACAAGGCTGATCATGGTTCGAGTCCTGGACCTGGTGGCTTGCTCTCTCTCTCTCTTTGGCCAAATTTAAAAATTAATTAACAATGGTCAAATAAAAAATTTTTTTAATTTATTTTTATTTATTTATTCATTTACTTTATTTTGATCAGAGACAGACACAGACAGAGAGAGAGAGGGAAAGTGAGAAAGCAAGGCACCAGGTCCAGGACTTGAACTGTGGTCAGCCATGTGGGAGTGTCCAGTGCCTTAACCACCACGCCACCTGCTGGTCCCCAAATAAAAAATTAATAATAATTTTAATTATTTTTTAAAAATAATCTGGTCAGCAGATGGCAAAGTGGCTATATCACTGGACTCCCATGTAGTCAATCACAGTTTGAGTCCCGGACCTGGCGGGCTGAAACTCATGCAAGGCATGTGCACGTGTGTGTCCAACATCCTGAAAGAATGGAGAATGGATTAAGGTGTGGCCATCCTCCCTGGGGGGGTGATTTCTTGCTGTCTGTCTCTTGGTCTCTCAGTCTCTCCAGCAAGCACATGAGCCCTAAAGCAAAAATCTCTTAAAAAAAAAAAAAAAAGCAAAAAAATAATAATGATGAATGAAATTAAATAATTCTTTAAAAAAGGGGGCGGGGGAGAGCAGGTGCTGTGGTGACTAAGGCACTGGACTCCCACGTGGCCAACCACAGTTCGAGTCCCAAACCTGGCAGGTTGCTTTCTCACTCTCCATTTCTCTCTCTCTCTGGTCAAATTTTTTAAAAAAGTAATAATAAAAATGGGACCAGCAGTTAGCGTAATGGCTATGTCGCTGGACTCCCATGTAGTCGACCGCAGTTCGCGTCCCGGACCTGGTGGCTTAAAACTCACGCCGGGCACGTGTACGTGCGTGCCCAAGATCCGGAGAGGAGAATGGAGGAGAAGGGATTGCGGCGTGGCCATCCCCTTGGGGGGTGATTTCTCGCTTTCTGCCTCTATGTCTCTCTCTGTCTGTGTGGCGAAAGCGCACACCCAATAGCAAAAACCTCTAAAAAAAGAAAGAAACAAACAAACAAAACATGGCCACGTAGCTCAGAATGGGAGTCACCACGACAACGCTTCTGGTCCATGGCCTTTCACAGGGCTGTATACTCCCTGACGCCTTGGGGTGTCACAGAAGTGGCACCAGCTTGGGGGGGGGGGCAGGGGGACTCTGAGCCAAGCCTCTGTCTCTAGGAAGAGTCCACAGGGGACATCTGGAACCTTAGGCAGCAATTCTAAAGTCTGCGGTGAGTGACGCTCCAGGGTCTGACCAGCAAGAAGGAGCCTTAGGGGGACCAGCAGTTAGCGTAATGGCTATGTCGCTGGACTCCCATGTAGTCGACCATGGTTCGCGTCCCGGACCTGGTGACTTAAACTCACGCCGGGCGCGTGTGTGTGCGTGCCCAAGATCCCGAGAGGAGAATGGAGGAGAAGGGCTTGCGGCGTGGCCATCTCCCCCGGGGGGTGATTTCTCGCTTTCTGTCTCTCTGTGTCTCTCTGTCTTTCTGGCAAGCGCACGCGCCCTATAGCCAAAAAAAAATAAAAAATAAGGAGCCTTAGGCTACCTCCTCCTCCACCCAGAGCCAGCCCAGAAGACAGAGTAGAGAGCCCCCCATCCTGCTGAGAATTGCATGAAAAAAACAGAGGCTTCTCTAGAGGCTGCCGTAAAGCCAGGACACATCCCCTGGGGTCAAAAATCTGAACCCCAGCTTGCCCAACTCCAGGCCTTTGTCCCCAAGAGCTGTGGTCCAGAGCCCCCGGCAGCCCGTTGAGTGCTCAGAAAACCCCACAGGAGGGAGACAGTCCAACTCCCTCTAAGGTGCCCGCACCCCAACCCCACGTCAGCTTTTACCAACCCTTGCCAGTCCAAATCTGAGACCCACAGAGAGGGGGAGAAAGCGGCGTGAGGTCCTGACTGACTCTATGCACCAGGCCAGTGCTCGGTGGGTCTGGGCCGATACTCTCCACCCGGCTCAGCCCGGAGTCCTCCCGGGCCCTCCCTTCGCAGCTGGGCACCCCCAGAGGCCAGATAAGCACTTATCTGTCCAAGGCAGGAGCCGGCAGGAAGGCTGGGTGCCGAGATCACATCCACAGGGGGGTGGCCAGGCCCGCCATGCCATGGACGCTGCTGTCCCTTTTGAGTGCCTGTGACCAGGGCCCCCAGCTCAGGTTAGCAGGGAAGCTCTGGACTCTCCAAGCGGATGTGTGTACAGGAGAGTCCATCCCTCCTGTGCCCCCGCTCCAGGACTGGTCTCAAGATTTCTGTAAGGGGCCGCCAGGTGGCATGGTGGTTAAAGGTGCTAGATTCACACATGGCCAACTGCGGTTTGAGTCCCGGACCTAGCGGCTTGCTTTCCTTCTCTCTCTTTCTCTCTCTCTCTCTGTCTCTCTCTAGTCAAATTGAAATAAAGAAATAAATGAATAAAATTAGGAAAAAAATCAAGGTTTCTGCGAACAGGGGGCCAGATGGTGGTACAGCTGGAACAGTGCTCCGTGAGGCTGACTCACGTGGGAAGGTTCCAGGTTCATAGCCAGGGCCCTCCCTCAGTGGACCGCGAGCTGGGGCTGGCGAAGGCTGGGTGGACTGCAGGGTGTGTCTCTCTGTGTCTGTCTGTCTCACTCACTGAAGAAATAAATCAATGAACTTAAAAAATACATATATTTCAGGCCACCAAGTGGCCATCCACCCTGGGGGTGATTTCTCACTCTCCCTCTCTCTCTGTCTCTGTGTCTCTCTCTGGTCAAATTAAAAAATAATAATAATAATAACAAATAGAAATAAATACAAGAATAATTCTTTTTTTTTTTTTTTTTGGAGAGGTTTTTGCTATAGGGCGTGTGCGCTCGCCAGACAGACAGAAAGAGACAGAGAGATAGAAAGCAAGAAATCACCCCCCAGGGGGGGATGGCCACGCTGCAATCCCCTCTCCTCCATTCTCCTCTCGGGATCTTGGGCACACACGCACACGTGCCCGGCGTGAGTTTTAAGCCACCAGGTCTGGGACTCAAACCGCGGTCGACTACATGGGAGTCCAGCGACATAGCCATTACGCTAACTGCTGGTCCCATTTCTTTAAAAAATTAAAAATAATGGAACCAGCAGTTAGTGTAATGGCTATGTCACTGGAACTCTCATGTAGTCGACTACAATTTGAGTCCTGGACCCGGTGGCTTAAACTCATGCCGGTGCATGTGCGTGCGTGCCCAAGATCCAGAGAAGAGAATGGAGAAGAGATTGTGGTGTGGCCATCCCCCCCTGGGGGGTGATTTCTCGCTTTCTGTCTCTCTGTCTCTCTGGCAAGTGCATGCACCCTATAGCAAAAACCTCTCCAAAAAAGAAATAATAATAATGATAAATAAAATAAAGGAAATAATTCTTAAAATAAATAATTCTTTTTTTAAAAAAAAAAGTTCTGTTGTTTCCTTTACTTTGGGAGAGGGGGAAAACAAACCATTAATCTGGTAATACAGATCAAGAACTGGGAGAGCCAGCCCATGGTGTGATGATTAAGGTCTCTGAATCACACATGGCCAATTGCATGGTTCAAGTCCCAGGCCTGGTAGCTTGAGAAACACCAGGTGCATCTGTGTCCAAAACCCCAACAAGAAAGAAAGATGGAGGAGAAGGGATTGATGTGTGACCATCTACTGTGGAGGGAGTGTTTTCTCATTTTCCCTCTTTCTGTCTCAAGTGAGCATACGCACCCACTGACAAAAATCTGAAGAGAAAAAAAGGGACCACGTACAAACCAGTTTTTTAGCAAACACTTAAAAAAAATAAACAGGGGTCACACTGGTACCCAACTCATAAAGCAATTAAGATTAGAGGTCAATAAGGGGACCAGCAGGTGGCATGGGGGTTAAGGCACTGGACTCTCACACATGGCTTACAGCAGTTTAAGTCTCAGACCTGATGGCTTGCTTTCTCACATTCTCTCTCTTTCGCTGTCTCTCTCTGTCGAGAACACGTGATCTATAGGAAATTATATAACAAAAATAAATAAATAAATAAATACATAAATACATAAACTTTAAAACAAGAGGTCAAAGGGCCAGCGCATGGCGTGGTAGTTAAGGTGCTGGACTCCCACATGGCTAAGGTTCAAGTTCTAGACCTGGTGGCTTGCTTTCTCACTCTCACGCATTCTCTCTCTCTCTCTCTCTCTTTCTCTCTCACTAAAAAATAATAATAAAGATGGTAATAAATAAAATTAAATAAATAAATCTTTTAAAAAAGAGATCAGGGCCAGCAGGTGGCATGGTGGTTACGGGTGCTGGACTCCCACATGGCCGACTGTAGTTCAAGTCCCGGACCTGGTGGCTTACTTTCTCACTTTCTCTCCTTCCCACTCTCTCTGGTCAAAATAAAATAAATAAATAAATAAAGTTAAACAAAATAATTCTTTTTTTAAAAAAAGAGATCAACAAGTATTAGATCTTCTTACAATTGTTATCACGATTAATAACGATTACAATGTACAGAACTGTTGAGAAGGTCTGAAAGGACACACAGTCGGTACTTAGTATACGGTAAATCCTTCTAAATGCTGACTTTAAAAAAATAATTTACCAGACAGCATATGTACTCACTGGAAAGAGAAAGGGGGAAAAATAAACACCCTCTTTTGAGGACTGGTCACACCATCCTCCTCCACTTCTTCCTCCTTTTGGGGTTTTAGGCATGCATGCACACACGCACACAGACACACACACCCCTCATGTGTGTTTGTCAAGTCATCGGGTCCAGGACTTGAACCACACAGTCAGCCACGCCAGATCCAGCTGCCTTAACCATCCCGCCACTAATTGCCCTTCTTCTTTTTTCCTTAGGATAAACATGGAGCCTGTCAAACATAATCATTTCTCTTCCCTCGTCACACTCTCCCGTGTGTCCTGCGGTACTCTCACACCTCTGCATCAGAAGCCAGGTTCTAATCCCAGCTCTGCCCTTTATTTGCTGTGTGGCCCAGGGCAAAAGACTTAACCTCTCCGGGCACCAACTTCCTCATCAGTGTAAATAAATCCTGTCCACGCTGTTTGACCGTCTTTGTGCACAGTGCCTGGCTCGTTATAATTTTCACTACTTTCTAGGCAGAGCCTCTCTGAGGAGGAGGTCGGAGAAGGGCATTGGTCACTTATTGTCACCCTACTGTGTGCCGGGCCACCTCCTGAAACCCCCCAGAAGCCCTATCCAGCTGGCAATGGGATGACCCAGTTTCATAAACTGGGAAACCGAGGCTCAGAGAGGCGCCTACTGCATGTCAGGACCCAGGGATCCCCCACCGCTCTCGACAAACCAACTGCGAGCCCCGTGTCCCGAGGAAGGCTGAGGCCAAGGGTCCCAGCCCGGCTGTGCCGCTGGGGGCCGAGCTCTGGCTTCGAACCCGGGGCCAGACCGTGGACCTGCGTCCTCTGACCCTACCCGCCGGCCCATGCATACCTTACCGCGGCCGGGCCGGGCGGCCACGAAGGCCCCTCCGTTAGCCCTGGCCCCTGTCCCGGCCCGGCCCGGCCAGTCAGTGCCGCTCGCTCCGCTCTGGCCAGTACCTGCGTCCGGGCACCGCCCGCCGAGCTGACAGCGCTCCAGGCCAATGGCAACCACCTTTTTCCCGTACGCACCAATCGCCGTGCACGTCCCGCCCTGGGAGGCGGGGCCGGAGGCGACGGGGACGTCCTGGGCCGCGCTGGCCCCGCGGCGCCGCAGCTGCTGACCCCGCCCCTTCGGCGTCCTGGCCCCGCCCCTTCGGCGTCCTGGCCCCGCCCCCAGGATTAGGCCCGCCCCAACCCAGACCTGGGCGCAGCCGAGTTGGCTGTGCCTTCTGCGACTCTCAGTGTTTTTTTCTTTTACTCATTCATTCATTTTTTTTAACCTACCAATTGTTATACCGTGAGTTTTCAGCTCATGGATACAATATGTAATAATTAAATGGGGGGGGGCAGGTGGCGTGGTGGTTAAGGGCACTGGACTTCCACAAGGCGGATCATGGTTTGAGTCCCAGACCTGGCAGCTTGCTTTCTCACTTGCTGGTTCTCTCTCTCTCTGGTCAAATTAAAAATAATAATAATAAAAATAAAATAAACAATTCTTTTTTTTTTTAATAAACAATTAGGGGCTGGCAGGAGGCATGGTGGTTAAGGCAGCTGGACTCCCACGTGGCTGACCCCAGTGAGGTCGGAGTCCCAGACCTGGCAGCTTGCTTTCTCACTTTCCTTCTCGCTCTGTCTCTTGCTGGTCAACTACAAAAAAATAAAGTAAGATAATGACAATGAATAAAATAAAATAAACCAAAATATGTCTTTTAAAAGGATAAAAATAAATAAATCAGAGTCAATAGTGTACCCATCACTTCAACTGTTTGTAATCTTACATACAGTAAGTTGTTAACTCCATTCTCACCACTGTATTTATTTATTTATTTTTGTCCTACATTGTTTATTAGGTATGAATTTTACAAACATTTCTTAGATTAGCAGTCACGGTGGAGCTGGAGAGTCTTGTGCCTTCTCCAAGGTGCATGGCGAGAGCCAAGGGTGGGGTGGAACTTGCGGCCCTTTCCAAGGCCTTGGCTGTTAGAGCCTGCAGATGTCAGCCCCCGTAGCTCCCTGAGCTTGTGGCCTGGTTTGGTAATCCACTGGGTGTCAGGGTTTCTTCTGGTGACTTTACTGAATGGATCAACGAGGAGAACCTCAAAGAATTTGTAGGTGGAATCTTCACCCACCGGTAAGAACTCAGGATTCTTTTTTTTTTTTTTTTTTGGAGAGGTTTTCACTACAGGGCGCGTGCGCTCGCCAGACAGACAGAGAGAGACATAGAGACAGAAAGCGAGAAAATCACCCCCCAGAGGGGATGGTCACGCCGCAATCCCTTCTCCTCCATTCTCCTCTCGGGATCCTGGGCACGCACGCACACACGCCCGGCATAAGTTTTAAGCCACCAGGTCCGGGACGCGAACCGCGGTTGACTACGTGGGAGTCCAGCGACATAGCCATTACGCTAACTGCTGGTTCCCAAGGTATCTCTTTTTTAAGAATTATTTTATTTAATTTATTTGTTCATTTTATTTTTTAATTTGACCAGGGAGAGACACAGAGAGAGAGAGAAAGAGAAAGTGAGAAAGCAAGCTGCCAGGTCCAGGACTCGAACCGTGGTGAGCCATGTGGGAGTGTCCAGCACCTTAACCACCATGCCACCTGCTGTTCCCAACCCAGTGTAATTTTCAAGTTGCTGGGTCCAGGATATGAACTGTGGTGGGCCATGTGGGAATCCAGCACCTTAACCACCACACCTGCTGACCCTGCCCATCTATCTATCTATCTATCATCTTTCTATCTATCTATCTATCTATCTATCTATCTATCTATCGGAGAGGTTTTTGCTATAGTGCACGTGCACTAGCCAGAAAGAGAGACAGAGAGACAGAAAGCGAGAAATCACCCCCCAGGGGGGATAGCCATGCCACAATCCCTTCTCCTCCATTCTCCTCTTGGGATCTTGGGCATGCACGCACGCACACATGCCGGCATAAGTTTTAAGCCACCAGGTCCGGGACGCGAACCGCGGTTGACTACATGGGAGTCCAGCGACATAGCCATTACGCTAACTGCTGGTTCCCCATTCTGTTGTCTCTTTTGATCCAAGCTCAGTCATGTGGGATCCAGCTCCCTTCCCCCCTAGGACATGAGACTAACTTTTTTTCCTTTACTAATAAAAATGTCCTTTGAAGGTCAGAAACCCAACCCAGCACCATGTATTGTGTTTTGCTGGTATGACTAATTCCGGCTCCCTTTGTCTGGAAGAGTTGCTCAATTTTTCTTTGTCTAAGTCAACTTGATATGTTTGCAAATTGCAGGCTAGTCATTTTGCAGGAAGTCCCTTCATTTGGATTTGGCTGGTGTTTTCCCGTGATTATGCCTTTGAAGCAGGAACCAGGGTAGGGACACTGCATTCTGAAGATGTAAACAGTGTTAATTTCCTCTATAACTGAGAGGGCTAACTTGGTAACATGGTGTCTGCTGGTTTCTAAATTCCTATGCTGCATTTGTCAATGATCTTTATGAGAAGATACTTTGAAACTAATTCAATATCCAGTTCATTCACTCAGCAATTTAATATCCACTGATGATCATTCTAGTCCCCTCTATTAATAGTAACAGAATGATCTAGTCTGGGTAATTTATAAGAACAACTTTTTTTTTTTTTTTTTTTTTAATTAGCTAAAGGATGAGACAGCAGGTGACATGGAAGTTAAGGTGCTAGATTCCACACAACCGACTGAGCAGTTCAAGTCCTGGACCCGGCAGTTTGGAAATCACACTGGGCCTGTGTGCATGAGCCCCAAATCCTGAAAGAATGGAGGAGAAGGGATTGCAGCATGGTGATCCTTCCTGGGGGGTGATTTCTCACTTTCCCTCTCTGTCTCTCTCCAGCAAACACACATACCCTGTAGCAAAACTTAAAAAAAAAAAAAAATAGAATTATTCACTTTTTTAAAGAATTATTTTATTTAACTTTATTTATTTTTAATTTGACCAGAGAGAGAGGGAGAGGGAAAGTGAGAAAGTAAGCCACCCAGTCCAGGACTAGAACCACGGTTGGTCACATGGGAATCCAGCGCTTTTAGCCACCATGCACCTGCCAACCTCTTAATCACTTATTTTAACCAGAGAGAGACACAGAGCGAGAGAGAGAGACGGAAAGTGAGAAAGCAAGTCACCAGGTCTGGGACTCGAACCACGATTGGCCATGTGGGAATGTCCAGAACCCCAACCACCACACCTCCTGCTGGTCCCAAATTAAAAATATTTTTGCTGTAGGACACATACACTTGCCAGAGAGAGACAGAGAGAAAGAAAGCACCCCTTGTGGGGGGATGGCCATGCCACAATCTCTTCTCTTCCATTCTCTTTTCACTATCTCTCCCTCTCTCTCTCTTTTTAAGATTTAATTTAATATTTTTTCTTTTAATTTGACTAAAGAAAGACATAGGAAGAGTGAGAGAGAGAAAGGAGAAAGCAAACCACCAGGTCCAGGACTCAAACCATGGTTGTTCATGTGGGAATCTAACACCCTTAACCCCTACTCCACCTGCTGGTCCTCTCTTTTTGAGGTCTTGAGCACCCGTCCATACACACCCAGAGTGTTTTCAACCACTGGGTCTGGGACTTAAAATCCGCAGTTGGTCTTGTGTGATCCAGTGCCTTAACCTCTACCGCCACCTGCTGGCCCTGACTTTCCTTTGCTCAAGGAGAAATAAGTAGTACTAATTTGTTTTCTTTTTAAGTTTTTGCCATAAGGCATGTGTGCAGGCGAGAGACAGAATGGGGAAGAAAGAAATCACCCCCCAAGGTGGAAAGCCACGCTGCAATCTCTTCTCCTCTATTCTCTTCTAGGGATATTGGGCACACACACACCTGTACCCAGTGTGGCTTTCAAGCCACCCAGTCCAAAACTCAACCACGATCTGCCACGTGGGAATCCAATGCCTTAGCCACCAAGTTACCCCCTGGCCCCAGTAATAATCATTTTTTAAGGGGCTATAGGTGGCACGATGGTTAAGGCTCTGGACTCCAACATAGCCAACCATGGTTCAAGTCCTGGACCTGACAGCTTGCTCTCTTACTTTGCCTCTCTCCCTCTCTCTCTCTCTCTCGTGAACACATGTGCCCTGTAGCAAATTTTAAAATAATAATTATAAAATTAAATTTTAAAATAATAATTATAAATAAAATTAAATAAATCATGATTTAAAAAACAATGATGCATGAAATTAAATAATTCAAAATAATAATTTTTGAGAGATGTTTGCTTTAGATACTGTGCACTCGCCAGAAAGACAGAAAGTGAGAAAGCACCCCCCAGGGGGCATGGCCATGTTACAATCCCTTCTTCTCCACTCTCCTCTCAGGATTTTGGGCACGTACACACACGCAAACGTGCCCAGCATGAGTTTTAAGTCACTGGGTCCATGGACTATGTTGGAGTCCAACAATGTAACCATTACACCATCTGCTGGTCCCAATAATAATGTATATATGTATTTTTTTGAGAGTTTTTTGCTATAGGGCACGTGGGCTCGCCAGACAGAGACAGAGAGACACAAAGTGAGAAATCACCCCCAGGGAGGATGACCACCCACAATCCCTTCTCCATTCTCCTCTCGAGATCTTGGGCATGCACACACACGCACCCAGCATGGGTTTAAGCCACCAGGTCTGGGATGTGAACCGTGGTCGACTACATAGGAGTCTAGCAACATAGCCATTACGCCAACTGCTGGTCCAATCATTGTTTAAAGTAACTAAAATACAGTCCTGGCCTGAGATTCTCAGGGAATAGGTAGCACACCAGTCCCTGCCCGGACTTGGCAAGGAGCAGAGGCTCTTGAAACATTGATCTTTCTGAGAAAGCCTTCAGGGTGTCTGGTCACTTGACCCAGATCTCCTGAAGTTCCGTCGGCCCATGCCCTGGCCGGATCTCATCCAGGGGAATCCGTGCCCACAGGGTCTGGGTGAAAGGACACTGGAACATGGGGCGCTCCCACCTGTGCCCACAGAGCCCCTACTCATTCCCTGGTCAGTCTAGACCCGGGCTGCACCCTCGGCCTGGAGCACACAGTGTGGCTTGCTCCAACTCCCCTGGATTGGCCCCATGGCCAAGTGGTTAGTGAGGCTGCATTCCACAGGGCCGACCATGAAGTTCAAGTCTCTGCCCGGAGGCTTGATAGTCACACTAGGTGCCTGTGTAACCATGCCCCCAACCCCCCATGGGGTGGAGAAATGGAAAAGGGATTTTGGGGTGACCACGACCCATGGAGAAGTGCTTTCTCCCTCTCCTTCCCTGTCTTTCTCTGGCACATGCCCGCTGGCAATTGAAAAACAAAAATAAACATGGGAGCAGCAGATGGCATAATGGTTACGTCGCTGGACTCCCATGTAGTCAACCACGGTTTGAGTCCCAGACCCCGTAGCTTAAAACTCACACCAGGCACGTGTGCGTGTATGCCCAAGATCCCGAGTGGAGAATGAAGAAGGGATTGCAGAGTGGCCATCCCCCCCGGAAGGGGTGATTTCTCACTTTCTGTCTTTCTGTCTCTGTCTCTCTGGTGAGCGCATCAGTCCTATAGCAAAAATCTCTCTAAAAAACAACAGGGGGGACCAGCAGTTAGTGTCATGGCTATGTCACTGGACTTCCATGTAGTCGACCTCGGTTTGCATCCCGGACCTGGTGGCTTAAAACTCACACTGGGCACGTGTGCATGTGTGCCCAAGATCTCAAGAGAATGAAGGAGAAGGGATTGCGGTATGGCCATCCTCCCCTGGGGGGGTGATTTCTCGCTTTCTCTCTCTCTCTCTCTCTCTGGTGAGCACACGCACCCTATAGCAAAAACCTCTCAAAAAAAAAAAAAAACACCACAACAACAGGGGACCAGCAGGTGACATGGTGGCTAAGGTGCTGGACACTCCCACATGGCGGACCATAGTTTGAATCCTGGACCTGGTGACTTGCTTTCTCACTTTCTCTCTCTCTCTCTCTCTGTCTGGTCAAATTAAAAGAAATGAATGAATAAATAAAATTAAATAAATAAATCTTGAAAACAACAAAACCCAAACAGCCAAAACAGCCCCCTTCAGTTCAGAGCTCTCCTTGAGGTGTCTGGGACTGCTGGTGACTATAGAGTCTGGACTCAAGAGGGACAGATCCCAACGTAGCCAGGACGTGAGAGGCCTCTGGAGCCTGAGGTTCAGCTCGTGCGAGAACTGCTAGTACTCAGGGGAGTGGGGACACACACTGGTGGTGGAGTGACTGCCGGAGTGGGGTGGAGGGCCAGGTCTCCTGTGAGGCCAGCCCTGCCACGTGACTAGGGAGGAGACAGATCCTGCCCAGAGGGAGAGGTGCTTCTGGCCACCCACTTTTGTCATCGGTAGGTCTCCTCTGGGCCCTCCTCATATGTCAGTCTGGGGTGGGGCTGGTGTCGCCAACATAGGCCCGACAAGGCCCCTTGCTAGGACAGGGATAGCGATGAACTAGCTGCACAGCCTGCTTTCCCGTCCCCGCCAGGGGGCGCCCTCGCACGCTGTGGCTCTAGGGCTGTTTAGTTTCATGTCAAGGACGCCGGAATAGCTTAGGCCAGGCGGCCTTCCCTCCCTCCCGGCCACAGGGGCAGCTTGGAGAGAGCCCCCGCCACCCTCCCTGGACCCATGGAAAGCTGTGGGTTCGCGGCAACTCGCGGAAGGCCTGCTCTCAGCTTAGGCCCCCACATTGCCCTCAGCAGGTGCAGGGAACAAGGTCCCCGGGACTCGAGCCTGGTGTCCAGCCGGGGTGGGGTCTGGCCTGGGCTGGAGAGGGGCGTGCAGCGAGGGGCCTCGGCTCGGGAGGGCCGCCTGGCGGAGAGAAAGAAGACAGAGGCAGGGCGGCAGGTTGCTGTACAGGAAGTCGAATTATACATTTTAGTAACGGGCGCGAGAACCGAGGCGCGGGGGGCGACAGTGCGGGGTGGGGGGCACAGGGAGAATAAGAGGCCGAGAGCTAGGGTTTGGCGTAAATCTTACAAAGTGTATAAAGAATCTGTGTTTCTCTACAATAACAAAAACCAAAGGCTACAAGAGCGGTTGTATATACAAAACACGGAGATATTGCTTGACTTGCAAACAGGTTCCTGACCGGACGGGGCCGGGGGAGGGGACAGGATGGGAGGGGGAGGGCGCGGCGTGCAGAGGGCGGCGGGAGACGCGTGTGCCCCCAGCAGATCTGCAGGCGGGAGCTGGATCGCGCACGCGGAGCCCGAGCGAGCGGTGGGGCCGGCGGGTGCTGGCTGTGCGTGGCTGAGCCGGCGGGGTGGCTGCTCTTCGGGCGTCAGCCTGCAGGGGCTCTGGGTGGGGAGGAGGACCCAGCGGGGAGAGGGAGGGGGCCCCGCTCCCTGGAGTCTGCGGTGGAAAATGAGGCCGGCTCCGCGCCCGCCCGTTCTCCACTCGGGCTGGTCCCGTCGGTCCTGCCGCCCTCCCCGCCCTGCCACGGTGCCCACGGGGAGCCAAGGAGAGGCGGTGCAGCGAGTCGGGCTTCTAGCTTTCCGGGGACAGGGCAGGAGCTGCCGCGGCCGCCGGCTCTCCCTGGGCCCCGGCCGGAGCAGGGGAGGCGGGCGAGCCAGTCTGGGGCGGGGCGGGCGGGCGGGCGCTGGAGGGGACGCGGAGGGGGGCGTGCGCGGGCCAGGCGCGGTCACAGGTTCTGGCAGCACTGCAGCTTGTTGGGCTTCTGGCCGTCGGTGGTGGGCGGCACGCTGATGTCCACCACGTTGTTGCCGGGGGACTCGTCGTGCGCCGCGCGGTCGGCGATCTGCTTCTGGGACACGATGCGGTAGATCTCTGCGAAACAGGGAAACGGGGGTGAGCGACCACCTACCGCGGGTCACCTCTTCCAGGCAGCGCCCTGGGTCTGGGTGCCCCCGCCATCCACGGGCGGCACACTCCATCCGGGGGTACCGATGGGGCGGGGCTTCCCGGCACACTCCATCCGGGGTACCGGGGGGTACCGATGGGGCAGGGCTTCCCGGCGCTCCAGCAGAGGTGGGTGCGTGCCGGGGAAGGGCGGGACCCACACCTGCACGTGGCTAGTTCCCGCCTCTCATTGCGGATCGAGACCCCTCCTCCCTGGGGGAGGCAGGCTCCTGGGCCCCGGGGCTCTCTGCAGGAGCTGGGCCGCCAGGGGCCGAGGCTGGCCGACCCCAGTGCGGCAGGGTGAAGGGCTGCCCTCCCACCGCAGGCCTGGCGCCCGCCGCCCTCCGCGCCCGGTGCTCACCTGTGAGGATGTTCTTGAAAGCCTCCTCCACGTTGGTGGAGTCCAAGGCCGAGGTCTCAATGAAGGACAAGTTGTTCTTTTCTGGAACGGAGAGAGCACTGCGCGGTGAGCTCCCGCCCCTCTCCCCTCTCCCCTCTCCGGGCACCAGGACCAGGACGTCAGGGCTGCCGCTGGGGGTGTGGGGTCGGGGCAGCGCGGGCTCACCTGCGAAGGCGCGGGCCTCGTCGGTGGGCACGGCCCGCAGGTGGCGCAGGTCGCTCTTGTTGCCCACCAGCATGATGACGATGTTGCTGTCCGCGTGGTCCCGCAGCTCCTTCAGCCAGCGCTCCACGTTCTCGTAGGTCAGGTGCTTGGCGATGTCGTAGACCAGCAGCGCGCCCACCGCGCCTCGGTAGTACCTGCGGGCAGGCCCCGTGAGCACCTCGGGGCCCCAGGGCGACGGCCAGCACAGGGAGGGCGCACAGGGCCCAGCCTGGGGGGGCCTCAGGAGGGAGGCCGGGTCTGGGGGTGAGAGACAGCAGAGGGCACTGAGAAAGGGGAGGAGGAAACCACCGCCATGTCGGGAAAGGCCTCTGGGCAGGTGCTGATGCCCACCGTGCAGAGGGACCAGGGGACAGCGAGGGCTGGAGGGACCGACGGTGGTGAAGAATCGCCTGGGTATTGAGAAGATGCAGGAAGAGGCGGCAGAGGAGGGTCAGGAGGCCCAGGTGGGAGTGGGACAAGGTGTGAGCCACAGCAGGGAGCCCGAGGGAGGGGAAGAGGTCCCAGCCAGCCCTCCCCGTGAAGGCCCTGCCCTGCTCCCGATGCCCGCGGCGGGACACGCACGCCGAGGTGATGGCGCGGTAGCGCTCCTGGCCCGCCGTGTCCCAGATCTGCGCCTTGACGGTCTTGCCGTCCACCTGGATGCTGCGGGTGGCGAACTCCACGCCGATGGTGCTCTTGCTCTCCAGGTTGAACTCGTTCCGGGTGAAGCGCGACAGCAGGTTGCTCTTGCCCACGCCCGAGTCCCCGATGAGCACCACTGGGGCGGGAGGGAGAAGCGAGGATCTGTGAGTTCGCGGCCGCCCACAGCACCACCGCCGGGGGACCTGCCCTGCACAGCGTGGCTGAGACAGCGTGCGGGGCGGGGGCTGCCAGGAGAGGCACAGGCCGTCCCAGGCACCCGGCCACCAGCCCCTGCACCGCTCCGCCTGCAGCCTGGTGGCTGGGCGACCTCCGGCAGGACACTTCGCCTCTCTGGGCTGCCTTTTCCACCGTGTGAGGGGACAGTAGCAGTAACAGGCGCACCTCAGGACACCCCAGAGCACACGGAAGGGACACGGGTGAGGCGCTGTCCTTAGACGCTGCAGTGGGGAGGGAATCAGTGTCCCACCAGGGTCATACCTATGACGACAGTCTAAGCCCGGTGTTCTGTCGTGTAGTTTTAAAGAATTATTTAACTTTATTATTATCGGGGTCAGCAGGTGGCATGGTGGTTAAAGGTGCTGGATTCCCACGTGACGGACTGTAGTTCGAGTCCTGGACCTGGCAGTCTGCTTTCTCGCTTTCATTTTCTCTCTCCCTGTGCTTCTGTCTGGTCAAGTTGAAAAATAATAATAACAAATGGAATTAAATAAAAAGAAGTAATTCTTTTAAAAAATCTTATTACTTTGATTTGCTATAGGTCATGTATATTCACCAGAAAGAGACAGAGAAAGAAAAAGAGGGAAGTGAGAAAGCAAACCACAAAGTCCGGGACTTGAACCACAGCTGGCCGTGTGGGAGTCTAGGACCTTAACCACCACACCACTGCTAGCCCTGGTTTTATTTGCCTGAGTGCACGTGCACTCACCAGAGAGGGAGGGGAGTGAGAAAGCACTCCCTATGGGGCAGGGGCGGTGACAGTCACCCACAGGCCCTTCTTCTCCACCTCTGCCTTCTATGGGGCTTATTATTATTATTATTATTTACATATTTGCCATAAGGCGTTTGCCCTCACCAGAGGGAGACACTGAAAGGGAAAGTGAGAAACCCTGGCAGGTGTCTGTCACATTAAAAAAAGACATCAAAGTGTCTGGCAGAGCGTCCCAGGCCCACCTACACACACACACACACACACCTGGAGGACCCCCTCTGGGATACAGGTGAGGAGGGGACCAAATTTGCAGGCCCCAATGGTGACCCAGCACTCCCCCTAGGCTGGCTGTTTTAAAGCCAAGAAAACAGAAAGAACAATAACACTGGATGGGGACCAGCAGGTGGTCTGGCAGTTAAGGCACTGGACTCCCACAGGGCCAACCGCAGTTCGAGTCCTAGACCTGGCAGCTTGCTTTCTCACTTTCCCCCTCTCTCTGCCTCTGTCTCTCTTTGGTGAGTGCACATATCTTATAAAATAATAATAAAATTAAATACACAATTTTTTTTTTTGAGAGGTTTTTTTGCTATAGGGCACGTGCGCGAGACAGACAGTTAGAAAGTGAGAAATCACCCCCCAGGGGGGATGGCCACGCCACAATCCCTTCTCCATTCTCCTCTTGGGATCTTGGGCACGCACGCACACGCGCCCAGCGTGAGTTTTAAGCCACCGGGTCCGGGACACAAACCACAGTTGACTACGTGGGAGTCCAGCGACATAGCCATTACGCTAACTGCTGGTCCCCACAATTCTTTTTTAATAAACATTTATTTTTAATTTAATTTACTCATTCTTTTTTATTTATTTTTTAAATTTTGACCAGAGAGAAAGAGAGAGAGAGAGAGAGAGAAAGTGAGAAAGCAAGCCACCAGGTCCAGGACTCAAACCACGGTTGGCCACGTGGGAGTGTCCAGGGCCTTAACCACTACACCACCTGCTGGCCCCAATTAAATATACAATTATTTTATATATAAAAAAAAGAAGGACACTGGCTGAGTCGGCGCCAAGAAAGCACTCGTGGGCATCACCTCCTGCAAGCCTCGGGCAGCCCATTTTACAGAGGAGGGAACTGAGGCTGGCGGAACGATGAGCCCGAGGGACACGTGGGGTGTGCAGCTCAACCGCACCTGTGCGTGGTTACCAGGGTTACCAGGCTGACAGACCCCAGGCAGGACCGGCCCCCAGGTCTGCTGGGCCCAGGCCTGAGTGCAGCCTGGCCCCCTGCTCTCCTCCGAGCCCCAGGCACAAAGCTCAGCGGTCTTGGTTCTGCCTCGTGCTGGGCACTGAGGCCCTGGGCCTGCTCCGCCGGGATATCCTGTCCTGCAGGGGCGGCTGGCAAACCCCTGCTCATCCTTCAAAGCCCCCCGGACCTTCCCTCTGCCCCAGACCACCGCCTGGCCCTGCCTGCTGGGCCTGTGACCACGCTGTGGCGCCCAGCATGAGACTGCCAAACAGACTCCACAGGAAGAGGCAGAGGGAGAGTGAGCGCGGGCTGGGGCGGCAGGCCCATGGACTCCTGGCCGCGCTGGAGGCACGGCGATTCGGCTCCCAGGCTACGCCAGGCCAGGCCGGACTGACCATGGGGATGGCCCGTGACCCCCACCCATCCCCACCGACCCTTCGCCTCCTTCCCACGGCAGCCTCAAGAGCCTGGCCCAGGCTGGGGAGGTTCCCATACCGGCACATCCTCAGGAATGGAACGGGAAACTCGGACGTCCGGATACCCCCATCCTCGCTCCTCCCTCGCCTCGCCCCAGCTGTCCCAGCCTCGGGTCTCCTTGGTCCTATCTCCTCCACACGGGCCAGCCCTGGCCCCAAGCACCTTGCAGACTCAGCATGTCGAGTTCTCAGAGCCACCCAGGAACCAATGCAAATATTATTAGTCCCGCTGCACGGCTCCGGACAGGCTGCCCTGAGCAACCAGCTGGCCGGTCCAAGGTCACTCAGCGAGGACGGCAGAGTCAGGGCAGGGTGAGGACCGGGCACTGCCCAGGTGAACAGCAGGGAGGCCGGCCACCGGCACCCCCTGGCACACGGCACCTGATGCCGAGAGGTGGCCGGCGGGACAGTGGCCGGGCTGGCCCCATGCACAGGCGGGGCATGAAAACAGCATTGTCCACGGCACAAACGACCTGTTGTCCTGGGGACATAAAGGGCCCTTGAGGACACAGCCCCCGGCATTTCCACAGAAGTCGGTGGTGTCACTGGCCGGGAAACGGTCCCCGTGGACACACCACTTGGCTCACAGAGCAGGCAAGCCCGGCTGGCAAAAACAAAGCGCTGCCTCCCTCCTCCCGGGAGCCTGGGGTGCCCTGGCCTGCCCCACTGGCAGTGTGCGCCCCATTCCAGGCCGCGCCCCTCCTCTGGGCCCTGCCCACCCCGGCCCCAGGAACCTGGGGAACGTTGTTGTCTCAAAGGGGGATGATGGCAGGGTTAGTGGCCAGCCAGCACCCAGGAAGACGCGTGTGGTGGGGCCTGGCCAGGCCGAGGGCTGGGGCAGCTTTGAGAGTACTGGGCAGGGGACGGGCACCAGGGCTGACCCATTCCCTGGGACCCAGTGCCACTCTCTCCCTGGGCAGGGACGGGCGCAATCCAGAGGGCAGGGCCTGGGGCCACCGTGGCCAGCTGCCCACGTGATCCGTGGCCACAGCCAGGTGGGCACTGATTAGCTAGGGGCTCCGGGAGGGCCTTGGTGACCCTGGGGACCGAGGTGCTCCACTGTGGTGCCACAGCCCACGGGTCCATCAGGGAAGTCGGAGGGGGATCTCAGGGACCAGCAGGCTGGGACAGTGGCCCACAGCCGACAGCATGAACGCTGGAGGGTAAATGAGAGGACCTATACTCAGGCACAGATAGACAGCCTCACGCCTGGAGGAGGGGGCGGGGAGGCAAGCAAAGAGCCCGTGGGGATCACCCGGGGGTCTGCTGGCCTTGTCTACGGAGGTCCAGGGAGCCCATGTGGGAGTGGCGAGATGCAGGACGGGAGAGCTGGGGGGAGGGCAGCAGGGCCAGGGGCTCTCATCCCCTCTGACCCCCCGAGGGTCCCCAGGGGCAGGGCTGGAGAGCCACACAGTGGCAGAGACAGCCGTCATACGCATGGGTGTGGTTTTGTCTCCACCTCATCCCCAGGCCAGCCCATGGACGGGCCAGGCCCGAGCCTTGGTGGGACAGCGGGGTCTCGGAAGGGATGGTAGGGCACAGAGCACTCACAGTTCTGTCAAGTGATGTGACGGGAGAGCTGGCCTGCCTGCTCACTCCCCTCCTTCCTTCTGTATATTTTAGTTTTGCTATAGGGCATGTGCGCTCACCATGGAGAGAGACAGAGAGAGAGAGAAAGTGAGAAATCAGCCCCCAGGGGAGATGGCCGCACCGCAATCCCTTCTTCATTCTCCTCTTGGGAATCTGGGCACGCACGCCTATGTGCCTGGTGTGTTTTTCAAGATGGCAGTTCTGGGATTCGAAACAGCGCACCCAGCCATGTGGAACCCGGCCGCCTTAACTTCCATGCCACCTTTGGCCCCCTTCCTTCTTTTCTTAATATGTGAGAGCCATATAGAGCTTCCTTTTCCTATTTAAAGAAGTGAAAATCTGAGTGGACTTAAAGACAATTTCTTTTGTCTCTCTTTTTTTTTGGAGGGGGGAAGAGAAGTTTTTGCTATAGGGCGCACATGCTCGCCAGGAAGACTGAGAGAGACAGAGAGCGAGAAATCACGCCCCAGGGGGGATGGCCACGCCACAATCCCTTCTCCTCCATTCTCCTCTCGGGATCTTGGGCACGCACGCACACGCGCCCGGCGTGAGTTTAAGCCGCCAGGTCCGGGACGCGAACCACAGTCGACTACGTGGGAGTCCAGCGACATAGCCATTACACTAACTGCTGGTCCCCTTTTTTCTCTTTTTAAATTTTTTTTTGCTATATGAGACCAGCGGGTGGCATGGTGGTTAAGGCACTGGACTCTCCCACGTGGCTGACCACAGTTCATGTTGTGGACCTGGTGGCTTGCTTTCTCACTTTCTCTCTCTCTCTCGTCAAATTAAAATAAATGAATGAATAAATAAAATTTAAAAATAATTTTTAAAAAATTTGTTTTTGCTATGGGGTACATGCATTCACTGGAGACAGAGACAGAGAGAGAAAGAGGGGGGAAAAGTGAGAAATCACCCCCAACGAAGATCCCTTCTCCTCTATTCTCCTCTCTGGATTTTGGATACACACACACGAATGCCCAGTGTGTTTTTCAAGCCACCGGGTCTGAGACTCGAACTGTGCAGGTGGCCATGTGGGATCCAGCCTCAGCCACCAATCTACCTTCTTCCTCTCTTCTTTTTCTTTCTTTTTTTTTTTTTTTTGAGAGGTTTTTGCCTTAGAGTGCATGTGCATGCATGCACACCTGGAAGAGAGGGAAAGTGAGGGAAAGTGAGAAAGAGAGGGGAGGGGAGGGTGGCCACACCACAATCCCTTCTCTTCTTGGGATCTTGGGCAAGCACGCACATGTGCCCAGCATGTTTTAAGCCACCAGGTCCGGGACTCGAACCAAAGTGGGAGTCAGGTGACGTAACTGCTACACCATCCACTGGGCCCACTTCCTCTTAATTTTGCTAGAGGGTACGTGCACTCGCTGAAGACAGAGAAAAAACACTCCCCCAGTGGGGTGTGGTCCTGCTGCAATCCCTCCATCTCTCCCTCCTTTCAGGATTTTGTGCACACACGCACATGTGTGCATCTGGCATGTTCCTCAAGCTATTGGGTCTGGAACGCTAACCAAACCGTTGGCCATGTGGGATCTGGCTCCTTTAACCACCAGGCCATGGCCTGGGTCCTAAAGACAAGCATGAAAAGACAACAGGGTGGGGGCTGGGAGGTGGGGTGGTGGTTGAAGCACTGGACTTCCACATGGCTGACCACAGTTCAAGTCCCACACCTGGTGGCTTGCTTTCTCTCTCTCTGGCCAAACTGAATAATAAAATGAGAAAGAAAATAGTTCTTAACGGGGTATAAGCGGCTGAATGGAGACCTCAGGCAGCCACGTGGGAAACGATGACCCTGTGGGTTAGCCGACCAGCCAGGCTGGAGAAGGTCAGTGGGCACCTGCTGCCCGGGAGAGGAGGCCACGGGGGGAGGCTGGCGCACAGGCCAGCACGCAGTCCCCGCCCACGCTAGTCGCTGCAGCAGCCAGGTCAGTGTTTCCAGGAAGCCGGCTCTGGAGAGTCCTGGGAACGGCAGAGCCTCCACTGCCCCTGACCCAGTAACTGTACTTCTGGGAACACACTTCAAGGAAATAACCCAGAGGGCAAAGCGATGACTCGGGCAAACACTCAGGGCTGCGTTATTTATAACAGCGAGAGCTCAAAAATAACAAGCAGGGGATGACCACATGAACTTGGTTGTGACAGCTAGGGGGAACGCCCCCTGGCCTGGTGAGGCCACACGGGGTGGGTGTCCGGCCCGGATCTGGAGGCCGCTGCTCGGGGTGGGCTGAGTGGAAACAGGCACCTGCTGCAGCGGGATGGAGTCTAGGCCACCTGTCACCAGAGGGCCCTTCAGGACGGGACCTGGGGCCTGACACCTGCCGTCCACACAGTGACACGCTGGCCTGCTTGTAGCAGCGACAGTCCATGGTGCTGTGTGACGACTCGGGGCTTTTGCACGGCACCGCCATCCCCTCTGCCTGGAAGCCTTTCACCACGCCAGGTAGGGAGACCTCCACCCCACTCCCACCAGCCCGCGTGCTGGCTGATGGTCAAGCCCCACCTCCGGACACAGAGCACACTCCCCAGAGGGCCAGGTTCTCCCAAGGACAAGAAAATGCAGAGGACTGGCATGTGACGCAGACACACACACCAGGCAGCAGGGCGCGGGAGCCTTGGTGGGCTCAGGGGTTGGCTCTCAAGAGTGGCCTCTGTCAGCGAGAGAGCCCTGTGACAACAGCAGAGGGCCTGGACAAGCCCACCTCGGTGCAGAAGCTGCTGTGAAGAGACCCCCTAAGCTGACCCTACTGAGAAACAAGGGACTCCAGCAACGTGGAGCGAGCCTCCCCGGCTTTAGGAGCAGGACGAAGGCGCTCCCCACCTGGCCCCAGGCTGAGAATAGCTAACTAGACCTTACTCGATGCTCCTGGGGCCTTCAGAACATCAAAGAAGCACAAGGATGCACGGGTCAGCTGGGACCCAGGTCATCAGTGCACATGTGCTGGAGTCCCACACTTTGAGTTCCAGATCCTGGACACAAGCCCCAGGGGTAAGGCCACAGCTGGCCTGGGTTCAATCCTACTCTAGCACTTAAGAATTGCATCCTTGGGACCAGCAGTTGACGTAAGGCTATATCGCTGGACTCCCAGGTAATCAACTGCGGTTCGAGTCCCAGACCCAGTGGCTTAAACTCACACTGGGCGCGTGTGCGTGTGTGCCCAAGATCCCGAGAGGAAAATGGAGGAGAAGGGATTGTGGCGTGTCCATCCCCCTGGGGGTGAATTCTCTCTTTCTGTCTGTCTCTCTGTCTCTCCCTGTCTTTCTGGTGAGCACACGCGCCCTATAGCAAAAACTTCTCAAAAAAAAAAAAAAAAAAAAAAAAAAAAGAATTGCATCCTTATTTCTCTAGGTGTCAGTTTCCTATCCCATAAAAGAGTTTGGATAACACCAGTGGACTTCAAAAAAGTTTGTGAAATATGGAATTACAAGTTTAGTTCAGTGCAAAATAATGTATCTATGTAAATACAGGTTGGCTCTACGGTTTGATGGTTAAGGCAGCCAGACCCCACGTGGCCTCCTGAGCACTTTAAGTCCGAGCCCTGGTGGCTTGAGAAACACGCTGGACCATGTGCATGTGTGACCAAACTCCCGAAGGAGGGATGGAGAAGGGATTGCAGTGCGACTATTCCTCATGGAGGGTGGGGGTGCTTTCTTCTCTCTCTCTTTCTGGCAAACACACACATCCTCTAGCAAAATAAAATTAAATAAAATTTAAACCCATGCATACTTTTTTACTAATGCACAGGAACTTTTTGAAGGCCTTGCATGGATATCTACCTTGCAGAGTTAAGGTAAAGATTTAAATGAGTTCAAAAGTGTAAAGTGTTGGGGGCTGGCAAGTGGCGTGGTGGTTAAAGGTGCTGGACTCCCACATGGCCGACCACGGTTCAGGTCTCGGACCTGGTGGCTTGCTTTCTCACTTTCTCTCTCTCTCTCTCTCTCTCTCTCTCTCTCTCTCTGATCAAACTGAAAAATAATAATGATATAATAATAAATAAAGTTAAATAAAATAATTCTTTAAAAAAAAAAAAAAAAAAAAAAAGTGTAAAGTGCTCAGAACAGGGCAGCTCCCATGCTATGCAGAGTTCTAAGGGTTAAGAGAGAATTACTGCTACTCATGCAGTTACCTCTCTCTCCATCAAATCCTGGATATGCTCCCCAAATTAGGGCTCTTCACCCAGCCCCGGTTGTCCACCCCGCCCACTAGGGCTCCGCCCACAAATGCGCTACCCCCCAATCAGGTCTGGTCGCGAGAGCCCCGCCCCAACACGCCCAGGCCCAACCCACCTTTTGGACACGCCCGTAGTATCGTGGCCCCGCCTCCAGGGCCCCGCCCCCATCCCAAATCATGCTTTCAACACAGCCCGGCCCGCCAAATCCTAGGACAGCCCCGCCCCTTCTGGAGGCCCCGCCCCTAACGGCCTCTCCCACGGCTCCGGGCCCCACCCCCTTTGGGCCCCGGCCCCGCCCCAGCGCATCCCTGGCCCCCAGACCTCTCTGGGCCTCCTGCTCAGCACAGCCGCGCACGCTGCACTAAAGCGGGAAGATTCCGGCCTGCTTAGGCCTTTCTGGCTACCCGACCCGCCAGGCTCCAAGCTCCGGGCTTCGGCCTGGGCCCGGTGGCCCGGAGCGCGACCTCGGCTAGTGCGTCTATCTCCCCGCCGCCACGTCCTCGCCCGTCTACACCCCACTGGCCGCACCTTTGAATAGGTAGTCGTACTCGTCGTCCCGAGTCCCCATTGTCCTGGCGCTTCCGGCGGGATCGGCGACTCCGCAGCCCCACCACAAATACCCGACGGGGGCGGAGCCGGCGCCGTGCCGAGCGGCGGTTCGTTAGCCAATTAGCGGCAGGTGGAGTAGCGACCGGCGCCCAGCCCAACCAATCAAGAGTCGGAAGCAGAGCTCTGGGGGTGGGAGTCGCCTAGGGTCCACCCTCTTCGCCCTCGGTCTCCCAGAGAAAGGCGGAAGGAATGCGGACCTTTCCGGAGTGACAGCCACGCCAGCCTATTAGCGGCGGGCTCAGGAAGGCGGGACGGAAGGCTAAAGGAATGAAGCCGATTGACGGACGATAGAGCCAATGAGAAGCTTGATTGAGACCGTACCGGGTGGCAGGGGACCTGTCCGGGAAGGGAAAAGGGGGCAGCGTCCAGGTGATGTTACGCTGTTTAACGTCCTGATGACGTCATAGGTCAGTGCACGCTGCTCTGGCCCCACCCCCAAGCCCATAAATGACCATTTCCGGTGGGGGAGTCTATGTATGGGGGTTTCGTCTCAGTTTTGTTTTCTGCTGTTGGGTCATTCTGTTGCCCATCTGTGTCTCAGTTTCCCCTTTTGTAAACAAAGAAGAAATTCAGTTTATAGAATCTTTTCAGAAAAACTAGATCATTTCCTTAACCTAACTAAATCAACTCTCACTTTCTGCCATGAAGTCTTTGTTTCACAAATACTTATAAATCTTTTCTGGGGCGTTCTCTCTCTTCATCCTGTTACCCTGGTCTATTTCCATGCGCGTACGCTTATCACTCCCTGATATTAAACTTTGCGACTTTATATATTTATATCAAGACAGCATACACTTTTCGATATATTTACATGTACGTAACAGTTTAGTAAATTAACCTATCCACCATCCATCATAAGCTTCATTTATGCGTGTGTGGTGACAGCGCCTAAAATCTAGTCTCTTGGCAAAGTTTAAATATACAATGCAATGTTAACCATGGAATATAAATCACTTTATTGATCCACTGGTTTTTTTTAAAGAAAATTTCATTTTATTCATTGTCATTATTTTATTGATTGATTGTAAGTTGACCAGAGAGAGACAGAGAGGAAAGTGAAAAAGAAAGCTGCCAAATCCGGGTCTTAAACTGTGGTCAGCCATGTGGGAGTCTAGCTGCCTTAACCACCATGCCACCTGCCAGCCCTCTTTTTTTTTTCTTTTTAGAGATTTTTTGCTATATACGTGTGCTCGCCATAGAGACAGAGAGCAAGAAATCACCCTCAATCCCTTTTCCTTCATTCTCTCAGATCTTGGGCGTGCATGTACACGCATCCTGTGTGTTTCAAGCCGCCCAGTCTGGGACTTGAACTGGGATCAGCCATGTGGGAGACCAGTGACATAACCATTCTACCATCTGCTGGTGTCTTGAATGCCATTAGACACAGTATCTATAACAGCTACACCATCTGCTGGGCCCACACTGCCATCTCTTCTGCATTCCTCTTTGTGGAATTTTGGGCATAAACATACATGGCCAGCATGTTTTTCAAGGCATGGGGTCCTGGACTCAAACCATTCAGTCTGCCATCCCATGTGGGATCTAGAGCCTCAACCACCACACCATCTGCTAGCCCCTTAAGGGAGATTTTTATTTACTTGTTTTTAGGAGAGGTTTTTGCTATAAGGCACATACGCTAGCCAGAAAAACAGAGACAGAGAGACAGAAAGTAAGAAATCACCCCTCTGAGGGGGAAGTCCATGCCACAATCCCCTGTTCTCCATGCTCTTCTCAGGATTTGGGGCACGTATGCACACATGCCCAGCATGTGTGAGAGAAAAAGCAAGCCATCCATCAGGTTTAGGGTTCCAACTGTGGTCAGCCATGTGGGAGTTCAGCACCTCAACCACTATGCCATCTGCCAACCCCACCAAGGGAGGTTTTATTTGTTTTGTTTTGTTTTGTTTTGTTTTGTTTTGAGAGGTTTTTGCTATAGGGCGCGCACGCTCACCAGACAGAGAGAGACAGAGAGACAGAAAGAGAGAAATCACACCCCCCCCCCAGGGGGATGGCCACACCGCAATCCCTTCTCCTCCATTCTCTTCTCGGGATCTTGGGCACGCACGCACACGCGCCCGGTGTGAGTTTTAAGCCACCGGGTCCGGAACACAAACCATGGTCGATTACATGGGAATCCAGCGACGTAGCCATTACGCCAACTGCTGGTCCCCAAGGGAGGTTTTGAAAGCCTAAAGTCAGATTGTGTTGCTTCCCTGTTTTAAGTCTTTCAAGGGCCAACCAGGTAGCATGACATTTAAGTCAGCTGGATCCCACATGACCAACTACACCTTAAGTTGGTACCCAGGGGTTGAAAAACATGCCAGTCATGTGTGTGTATGTGCCCAGAATCCCAGGAGAATGGAGAAGGGATTGAAGTGTGGTCATCCTCCCTGGAGGGTGCTTTCTCTCTCTCTCTCTCTCTCTCTCTCTCTCTCTCTCTCTCTCTCTCTCTCCAGTTCACTCTCCCATCTCTAAATAAATAAATAAAACATCTTGGGACCAGCAGATGATGGAATGGTTACATGGCTGCACTCCCATGTAGTTGACTGTGGTTTGAGTCCTGGACTCAGCGGCTTAAAACTCACACTGAAGGGACCAGTAGTTGGCATAATGGCTATGTCGCTGGACTCCCATGCAGTCGATGTGGTTCAAGTCCCGGACCCTGTGGCTTAAACTCACACCAGGCGCATGTGTGTGCGTGCCCAAGATTCAGTAAGGATAATGGAGGAGAAGGGATTGTGACATGGCCATCTCCACTCAGGGAGTGATTTCTCGCTTTCTATCTCTCTGTCTTTCTGTCTTTCCAGCAAGCACAAGCACCCTAGAGGAAAAATCTCTTAAGAAAGAAAGAAAGAAGGAAAGAAGGAAAGGAAAGAAAGAAAGAGAGAGAGAGAGAGAGAGGGAGAGAGAGAGAGAGAGAAAGGAAGGAAGGAAGGAAGGAAGGAAGGAAGGAAGGAAGGAAGGAAGGAAGGAAGGAAGAAAGGAGGGATGGAGGGAGGGAAAGGAAGGAAAAAAGAAAGAAAAAAGAAAAAAGGAAAAGAAAAGAAAAGAAAGGAAAGGAAAGGAAAGGAAAGGAAAGGAAAGGAAAGGAAAGGAAAGGAAAGGAAAGGAAAGGAAAGGAAAGAAAGGAAGAAAATCTCTTTGGCTTTCCCTCAGGACACATTGATTGAGTACTTACTGGATGGCCGAGATGCTGGCGCACTGAACAGGACTAAGTCCTACCCCTTCCAGAGCTGGAAGTCTTGTGGATGGCGTTGAACAAGAAATAAGTAAACAAGAACACAAACAAGATCATTTCTGAGTAGGATATGGGTACTGAGGGGGAAACCTAGGGAGCAAGGGAAGGCTTCCTGGAGGAGGAGGCATTTGCACTGATTCCTGAAAAATGAGAAGAACTCGACCCTGGGAGGAGAAAGTAGAGGGAACAACATTTCACGCCAAGAAAACAGCCCGAAGCGAGAGAGGGCCAGGCAGGTCCAAACAGCCAGGAGGCCACGAGGCTGAAGGTGGGAGCACCGGGCCAGAGAGGAGATTAGGTTGAAGGGAGGGGATGGAAGGCTGGGAGTGGGCTCAAAGCCTTGCATATTCCTCCCCAAGCCCCTTCTCACCCTCATTCGCTCACTCACTGCTGTGAAAAGTCAAAGCGTGGGGTCAGCAGATGGCAAAGCAGTTATGTCTGGACTCCTGCATGGCGGACTGCAGTACGAGTCCTGGACCCGGTGGCTTGAAAATCACACCAGGCCCATGCGCGTGTGTGCCCAAGATCCAAGGAGGAGAATGGAGAAGGGAGCACAGAATGGCCATCCCCCCTGGGAAGGGATTTCTCACGTTCCCTCTCACTGTCTCTGTCTCTTTCTTTGGTGAGGGTGAATGCATACGCCCTAAGGCAAAAAAAAAAAAACCTCTTAAAACAATCTTAAATCCTCCCCCAGGGAATATAGCCATGCTGCAATCCCTTCTCCATTCTCCTCCTGGAGTCTAGGGCATGTAAGTTTTGAGCCACCTGATCTGGGACTCGAACCGCGGCTGACCATGTGGAAGTCCAGCGACATGACGGCTGTGCCATTTGTTGGCCCCTAGAATTTATTTTAAGTTTCTTTCTTTCTCTCTTCTCTCTCTCTCTTTCTTTCTTTCTTTCTTTCTTTCTTTCTTTCTCCAGCGACAGAGAGGAACAGCCCCCACAGGATCTTTGCCACAGTCCACGCCCAGCCTCAGCCAGCCAGGATTGCAGTCACGCTCATGTGCCTGGCACTCACAGGGCGACCTTGGCATCCGAGCCTGGGGCCTCGCCTGTGCCACAGAACTTTGTGTTACTGCTGCATGGCTGCAGCGGGCCAAGATACTTTTCCATTTTTAAAACTGGGTCAGGGGACCAGCAGTTGGCATAATGGCTATGTCACTGGACACCCATATAGTCAACCACGGTTCAAGTCCCAGACCCGGTGGCTTAAACTCACGCCGGGCGCGTGTGCGTGCGTGCCCAAGAGAGGAGGATGGAGGAGAAGGGATTGCGGCGTGGTCATCCCTCCTGGGGGTGATTTCTCGCTTTCTCTCTGTCTCTCTGTCTCTCCAGCGAGCACACACACCCTAAGGCAAAAACCTCTCAAAAAAAAGAAGAAAAGCAGGCCAGGCGCATGTGCGTGCACGTTCAAAATCCCAAGAGGAGAATGGAGAAAGGATGGTGGCATGGCTCTCCACCCTGGGGGGAGCTTTCTCACTTTCTCCCTCTCCATCCAGCGAGTTGATACACCCTATGGCAAACTAAAATAAATAAATAATAAATTACCAAAAAGACTAGGTCGGGAACCAGCAGTTAGCATGATGGCTATGTCACTGGACTCCCATGTAGTCGACCGTGGTTCGTGTCCCGGACCCGGTGGCTTAAACTCACGCCGGGCATGTGTGCGTGCGTGCCCAGGATCCCGAGAGGAGAATGGAGGAGAAGGGATTGCGGAGTGACCATCCCCCCTGGGGGTGATTTCTCGCTGTCTCTATGTCTCTCTCTGTCTGTCTGTCTGGCGAGCGCATGCGCCCTATAGCAAAAAACCTCTCAAACAAACAAAAAAAAAAAAGACTAGGTCAACAAATCCCAGTATGTCTGTGAGTGACCTGCTGTATGTCTGTCCACAGCTAAATTACCAACGGCCCCTCATTTCACTGTCAAAAGTGCTCTACTTTGGGCCGTCTGCAATACGGGTCACCCTATCTATAATGGAAACAGCTTCACGAATCACCTTGGGGAGGCCAGGGACCTTTCATTAATTAATTTATTTAATAAAAACAGCGTGTTTTTTTTTTTTTTTTTCTTTCTTTTAGAGGTTTTTGCTATAGGGCACATGTGCTCGCCAGAAAGACAGAGAGAGACAGAGAGACAGAAAGCGAGAAATCACCCCCCGGGGGGATGGCCACGCCACAATCCCTTCTCCTCCATTCTCCTCTCGGGATCTTGGGCATGCACGCACACGCACCCGGCCTGAGTTTAAGCCACTGGATCCGGGACTCGAACCGCAGTTGACTATGTGGGAGTCCAGCGACATAGCCATTACGCTAACTGCTGGTCCCTAAATACATTTTTGTAAAGAGTCATTAATTTAATGTAATTAATGTATCTATTTATTTATTTAAAATAATTATTTAACTTTATTTAAATTTGACCTGAGAAAACAGAGTGAGTGAGAAAGAGAAAGTGAGAAAGCAAGCCACCAGGTCCAGTACTTGAACCATGGTCAGCCATGTGGGAGAGTCTAGCACCCTTAACTACCATGCCTCCTGCCAGCCCCAATAAATAATTATTTAAAAAAAAAATTTAACTGTGATCCTTGTGCACAAGTGTGATCGGGAAGGGGGTCTCATTTTACGTTATTAGTACTTCCAAAGCCATCAAACCATATGAGGGGGACCAGCAGTTGGAGTAAGGGCTACGTCACTGGACTCCCATGTAGTTGACTGTGGTTTGAGTCCAGGACCCAGTGGCTTAAACTCACGCCGGGTGCGTGTGTGTGCGTGCCCCAGATCCCAAGAGGAGAATGGAGGAGAAGGGGGACCAGCAGTTAGCATAATGGCTATGTCACTGGACTCCCATGTAGTCAACCGCAGTTCGAGTCCTGGACCCGGTGGCTTAAACTCACACCAGGCGCGTGTGCATGCGTTCCCAAGATCCTGAGAGGAGAATGGAGGAGAAGGGACTGCAGCATGGCCATCCCCCTGGGGGGGGTGAGTTCTCGTTTTGTCTCTCTGTCTCTGTCTTTCTGGTGAGTGCACGTGCCTTATAGCACTCTCTCCAAAAAAAAAAGAGGGTTGGGTTTGGTTTTGCAAATCTGAACGTAGTAAAAACAAGGCCAGCGCACATCATGAAAAAATCAAGGAAATAAATTGAAGTCAGTTGTTGGAGGTGGGAGGACTAACCCGTGCTGACCTCAGGGACCTGGGAGTAGCCACCCTCCACCCCAGGAACATGTTTATATGGACTTTGAAACCATCCGCTTTTTAAAACAAACCAAAGGACAACGAAGAACGAAATGTTCTAGGTTGCTTTTTTTATTCCAAGAACTCTGTGAGCTCCGCCCGGTCGCCATCGGCGCCAGCTAGCCACAGCACCCACACACAACAGCACCGTGAGGGCCCCCGGAGCCCCCGGGGAGCCCCAGTCCGCCAGCCAGTCAATGTGACTGAGTCTGCCATCGGGGCCTGACGCCCCGAGCGGTCCCTCCACGGCCCTCAACTCCTCCAGCGGGTGAGGAGTGGGGCGCAATGCCCTGCGGCCCCACGCTTCTGGGGTCTGCGTTGTCCTGCTGCCCTGTTCTCAGGGCGCAATGCGTGAGCCCCCCAATCGGAAAGGGGGCGTCTCCAGCCGTGGGCTTCTTCTCTGTCCACGAGGCTCCAGCGGCCCCTTGCTTGGAGCCCCTGCCCCGCAGCCACATTTTGGGCCAGAGCCAGAGTCACTGTCTGGTAGGAGCCTGGAACCAGGCCCCGGCGAGGGAGCTAGGAGGCCACTATGGCCGCTGTGGGCTGGATCAGCATGGTGGTGGCCTGCAGCGGGTAGTAGCGGCCCCGCCACGTCTTCCAGAAGATGCCCTTCTTCCTCTGCTGCCGCTGCCGCGGGACGGAGCGGAAGTACTGGCCGTTGAGGTTGGAGTGACTGCAGGTGCCGAACCACCAGCCGCCTGCGGGGTCAGAGAAGGACCTTGGTGACGCCCGGGGCTGCCACCAGGCGGGATGGAGATGGGGGGCAGCTGGGGACCCAGCTGGGCTTTTATTTTTATGTGTCTGTTTCTAGTTTTAGCCATTGGGCACGTGTGCTCCCTGGAGAGAGAGAGAAAAAGTGACAGGACCAGCAGATGGTGTAATGCTGACATCGCTGGACTCTCATGGAATCGACCACGGTTCCAGTCCTGGACCCGGAGGCTTAAACTCACACCAGGTGTGTGCACGTGTGCCCAAGATCCCAGCTGAGAGAATGGAGGAGAAGGGATTGCGGATGGCCAAGCCCCCGGGGGGTGATTTCTCACTTTCTGTCTGGCAAGCATATGCGCGCTATAGCCAAAATCTCTCTAAAAATAGAAGAGAGAGACAGAGAGGGAAAGGAGAAAGCACCACCCGATAGGGCCCGGTCACGCTGCAATCCCTTCTTCATTCCTCTAGCCTCAGGATTTAGGATGTGTGTGTACATGTGTCTGGCACATGCTTCAAGCCACTGGGAAGGGGATCTGCATCTCGCGGTCATTCGTGTGGGACTCTGCTCCCTTTACCACTAGGCGGTAAAGAGCTCTTATGACCCTCATCCACTGCATCCTTTTTTTTTTTTTTTTTTTTTTTTTTGAGATTTTTGCCAGAAGGTGCGTGAGCTCACTGGGGAAAGAGGGAATGTGAGAAATCACCCCTGGGGCCATGGCCACACCACAATCCCTTCTCCACCACTCCCCTTTTGAGATTTTTGTTTGTTCGTTCGAGAGGTTTTTGCTATAGGGAACGTGCGCTCACCAGAAAGACAGAGAGACAGAAAGACAGAAAGCGAGAAATCACCCCCCCGGGGGGATGGCCACGCCGCAGTCCCTTCTCCTCCATTCTCCTCTCGGGATCTTGGGCATGCACGCAAGTGCGCCCAGTGTGATTCTAAATTGCCGGGTCTGGGACTTGAATTACGGTAGACTACATGGGAGTCCAGCAACATAGCCATTACGCCAACTGCTGGTCCCCCCCCTTTGAGATTTTGGGCATGCATGCACATGTGCCCTGGGCCCAGGACTCAGACCATGGAGTCGGCCACGTGGGATTCAACACCTTAACCACCACGCCACCTCCTGGCCACTCTTCACTTTTGAGTCATCAGTAATTTCAAAGTTTTCACTCCCCAAAGCCCAAAGGGTTGTATCTTTCTATTTCGTTTCTTTCCTTTCTTTTCTTTTCTTTCTTTCTTTATTTAAAGGTTTTTGCTTCACTAGAGAAACAGAGAGGGGAAGTGAAAAATCACCCCTAGGGGATGGTCACACCACAATCCCTTTTCCCCCATTCTCCTCTCAGGATTTTGGTCATGTACATACACACGCACTTGGTGTGATTTTTCAAGCCCCCAGGTACGGGACTTGAACCACAGTCACCTATGTGAGAGTTCAGCACCTTAGCCACCATACCACCTGCTGATCCTAGTTATATCCATTTTAAAGATGGCAAACAGAGGCCAGAGAGGTTAACTCAGTGGCCCAAGGGCACAGAGCAAGTAAGAGCAGAGACAGGAAACCGATGTAATTTAGAGTTGGGGACAGGACAGGAGGGGAGGCCCAGGCCGGGTGGGGCACGGCCTGCTCACCTGAGAGGCTCTTGGCGCAGTTCTTGTCCCCACGGAGGTCGTGGTCCTGGTCCCACGTAGAAAAGGGCAGGGAGAGGCCAGTGGGCATGACAGTGGTGGCACCCAGTTTGCTGGCCACGGGCGCTGTGAGCCGCAGGCTGTAGGCCGTGTCCTCGCCGCCCAGGTGAACGGGGAACTGAAGCGACTCGGCGTTGCCCTCCCAGTCCTGCAGCTGCACGGCCAGCCGGCTGTCACGGTCCCCGGTGATGCGGTGCATCTTCTCCAGACCCAGCCAGAACTCGCCTACAGCAGAGAGGCTGCTCAGTGAGGTGGGCCCAGCCCCACGGCCTCCTCCTCCTCCTCCTCCCCTGGCCCCTTGGGGAATACTCACCTTGGGGGTCCCCGAAGCCTGTCTTGTAGGCTTCCCAGGGCCGATTGAAGTCCACAGAGCCATCCTGGCGTCTCTGAATCACTGTCCAGCCTCCGTCTGCTCAGAGAGTCACAAGGTCACTAGGAGGTCCCTCTTCTCTGGGGACCCTTAACCTCCTCACCTGGCACCCAACCTCTAAACCCCCTCCAGACTCAGGGAAGGCCACACTCCACCAACTAGTGCTGGGAGGACTGGAGGAATCTAGCTGGGTTAGCCAGAGGGGAGGGCCGGAGGGGCAGCAGAAATCTGCAAGGCCTCCCTGGGCCGGCTGGACTTGGCCTTTCCCTGCACTTCTTAATCACCAGAACTCCTTTCTGAGCTCAGAATTCAAGTCTCCATGGGAGGGAAAGGCTGCATTTTTTGCAGGAGGTAGGAGTGTTGTTTTTTTGTTCTCTAAGGCAGAGGGCATGTGTGTTTGCCAGAGAGGGAAAGGAAGTAAGGATGGGGATTGTGGGGACACATGCACATGTGCCCAGCGTGTTTTTCAAGCAGTAGGGCCAAGATTCAGGCACAGAGTTGGCTGTGTGGGATTTGGTTCCCTTAACCACCAGGCCCTAGGGCTGCATTTTAAAGGACAACGGGGTGGGGGGGGGGGGGGGGGAGGCAGCAGGTGGTGCGGTGGTTAAGGGCTCCCATAATTGCCAACTACAGTTTGAGTCCTGGACCCGGCAGCTTGCTTTCTCTCTTTCCCTCTCTCTGTCTCTCCCTGGTCAAATTAAAAAATAATAATAGGGGCCAGCAGGTGGCGCAGTAGTTAGGGTGGTGGATTCCCACATGGTCGACCACGATTCAAGTCCTGGACCTGGTGGCTCGCTCTCTCACTTTCCCTTTCTCTCTCTCTGGTCACGTTTTAAAATAATCATAACAAATAAAATAAAATCAATAATAATAATAATAACAGGAGTTGCGGTTGGTGCCGTGGTTAAGGTGCTGGACTCCCACATGGTTGACCGCAATTCGAGTCCTGGACCTGCTGGCTTGAAACTCATGTGCTGTGTGAGCACGCGTGCCGCAAATCCCAAGGAGGAAGAGATTGTGGTGTGGCCATCTCCCATGGGGGGATGACTTCCTACATGTCCTACAGCAAAAATCTCTCTCTCAAAATAAATAAATAAAATTTTAAAACAACAACAAAAGAAGAGGGCCCAGGGGGAGAGGGCTCCCTGACAAACCCTGCACACCCTACCTGAGGTCATCCTGCAGTTGACCAGGAACGGCGGGGACCCCTCAGGCTGGATCTCAAACAGTCCGCTCTGCCTCTCGCCCTCTTCAAAGAGCTCCTGGCAGTCTCGAGGCAGCCCTGCAGGCAGACAGAAGGGGAGCTGGAGCAGGATGGCACTCCTGGGGTCTCAGGAGGAAAAAGCAGGTTTGGGGGCCAAGCAGGGGGTGACGGGGAGGTGAGCAACACCGCTCATCTCACAACCCCCTCCTCCATCCCTTCCGTGGCTCCCCATGGCCTTCCTTTGCACGTTCTGTAAGGCAGAACAGCCCTGGCACAGTGTCCCCTCACTCACACCGCACGCTGGCTTCCTTCCCACCACCCCCGCCACCCTCCTGCACGTGCTGACCCCTGCACTCAGGGCTCTTCCTTCCCTCCTCTCTCTGGGGCCGGATTCTGGAAAGCTGCTTCCCTCACTCCCAGACGGGGCCAGACACGCAGACATGGGCTCACGCCCCCTAAGGCTGGGGCCATCTGGTGGTCTCTCCCTTCCCCTGCTTTCCCCACCAAATGGGGGCCCCAGCAAGCCGGAGAGGGGGTCCAGCTCTGTCCACACTGATCCTAGCCTGTAGCAGGTGTTCAGTAAAGACTTGATCAGGGAATGAGGGAGGGAAGGGGTTCGCTGGGGTGTGGGGAAGAGGGAGCTGAGCCGGAGGGCCTCCGATCTGCCCAGCTGGGGATGCCGACCAGCGACCAGCAGAATAGGACTGGGAGTGCACGGAGGCTCAGCCCAGGTACCCAGCTATCAGAAGGAGAGGGGGTAGGGCTGAGGAGGGAGAGGGGAAGGAGGAGAGGCGGAGTGAGCTGAAGGAAAACTCCCGAACTGTCTGCAGACTCGCTTTGGGAAGAACGGGCAGGAAAGTAGGGGAAAGGTCGCCGGGAGCGGGAGGGGAAGGCCCCGACACTCACTCTGCACTGTGGGGGTGGTGGGGGCCGGCGCTCAGTGACAGGAGAACACTTCCGGCCCCTTGGGGTGGCTCCCCTTTCCCCTACTTTCCTCTCATCCAATCAGGACAGGCTTGCAGCCAAACCACCCCGGTGGCTTCTATTAGCTCCAGCTGTTCCTACCCCAGCTATGAACTTTCCCTCACTTGGCAGCGGCTGAGCGCAGAGTCTGGGAGTCCCGAACCCACACATACCACCTCGCCCAGCCAGGACCTGTGCCTGCTCACCCCCTACCCCCCTGGGGCCCCTTATCCCAGGACGGCAGTTCGGAAGGGTGACCCCAACTTTCACCGCACTGAGATAGTGATACCAGCAGAGGGAAAGGAGGAAGAAGGCTGGGGTGGGGGGAGCCCTAAGACTAGAAGGACCCAAGGCAGCCACCAGCCCTCGGTGCGAGGGAGAAGTCCGAACTTTCACCCAGTTGGCTGCTGACAGCCATAGATGTCAGGCAGGGTGCCGGGCTGGGAGGAGCCACGAGGGGCCGTGAACTTCGGGTGGGAACCGAAACCTCATGTCAGACACACACGGACTGGTTGCCCTTCTGAGTAGGGGACAGTTGGGACACGCTCGATAGAGTGGTGACCAAAGCCCACGTCCTGCAGGAGTGGGGAGTACGAGGACTTCGGGGACAGGACACGGGGAGCCCCGAATTTGCAAGATGCAAGTGTGAATGTCTGACCCGGGAGCCCCTGCCCTAGTTCCCCCAGCGAGATGACCATAGAGGGCCCACAAAACACCCCTCCTTGGCACCCTGTGGTCCATTATGCACTTCTAGAAAGTTCTAACCTTCGGGACAGCATCCCCAAGCTGCACCCCTGCCGCTGAGTTTCCCGTGGGCTCTTTCTCGACTCATGGTCCCATTAGTGGTCAGACTGGGGAAAGTCCACTGGCTTGCTGGGAAGGACAGTGAGGTGGCTTGGCTGGGCAGGGGCAGGACTGAGGAGCGAGGGCCCCCTTTACCAGAGATTGGTGAGCCCACAGGACCTCACCCCTTCCCCGTGACTGAAAGGGGCACAGCGCAGGGGTGAGGGACTGCCAGAGGACAGCAGAGGGCCAGACACTTACTGTGAGGACGGCTGGCATTGTGAGCTGGGCCAGCAAGCCGGGCCATCTTGGGTAGTCTCTTCTTTCTGGCAGGCATGGCCACTCCACTGTCTCCGTGTGTGGGGGCCAGGAGGCCAACCTGGGAAAGGGCAGGAGGACAACGTCAGGTCCGGCTGGCTCCAGCTGCCTGACCTGCCTGGCTGCACACCCAAACCCACTGGTCCAGCTCTGACCCCCCTCTGTCCCGATGAGGGCCAGGCCTGGGGTACCTGGTTCTGCAGATTCTGGATTCTCAGGTGTTGTTTTTCCAGGTGACGCTGCTGCTGAGCCACCTTCTGGAACAGCTGCTCGATCCTGTTGTTCTGAGTCTTGAGCTGTGTCTGGGGAAGGACGAACACCTCGGTGAGGTCTCCCCTTCTCTCTCCAAGCCCCCTCCTCCTTAGTCCCTCCATCTTTCCCAATCTCCATCCTTTGGCACCAGCGCGGGAGAAGCCCAGCACGCCTGTACGGAGCCCTCTCCACCTGCCCAGGTCTCGTCCACACTCTCAGGTTAGTAAGAGAGTCATGCCCGGGGCGCACGTACCTGCAGGCTGCGGAGGGTCTCGGGGACCGCCTCCCCGCTGGCGACCGCGCTAGCGGGGGCTTGCGGAGGCGCAGCGGATCCTCCCGGCACCTGGCAGGCGGCCCCGCACGCGCCCAAGCGGCGCTCCAGGGCGCCCAGCTGCCCGCGGGTATGCTCCACGTGTTCGCGCAGCCCGTGGCCCAGCTGAAGCAGCCCGTGCGCCAGCACGTTCATCTCGTCCCAGGACGCGAAGCGCTGCGGATCCGGCGGCGCAGGACGGCCCTGGGCGCTCAGCAGCCCGGCCGTGGCGGCGCACAGCACCAGGGCTGCTCCAGCCGACGGTGCGCAGCGCATTCTCCCGGAGAGACTGGGCGCCAAAACGCGGGGTCTCGGAAACGCGGGAGCTGGAGATTCGAGGGCTGGAGACGCAGGGCGCCTGGGCGGAGGCTCGCACCGGTGCAGAAGCCACTGGAGACGGCTGGGTGTGCAATAACAGGCCTGCACGGCTCAGCGTGTCCTGGTGGAGCGCGGGCCCCCCTTTTATAAACCGGGTGCGCCAGTAGGAGGGGGAGCCTCGGAGGCGGGGCACGGGGAGTGCCCGGGGCGGGGCGTTTGGCTGGGGGTGGGGTCCTGGACAAGACAAGCCTGGTAGTTACCAGGGCTGGGGGCGCCTCGGGAGTGCAGAATTGGCTTCTGCTCCCCGCGGGCTGGCTCCGCAGGCTCGTCCGTGCACATCGTGGGAGGTGCCACCCTCCTTCCCGACACGGTTCCTCCCTGGGTGCGGGAATTCTGACCCCCAGCTTGGAGAAAGGGCGGTGAGGCCGGCAGGGAAGAACGGTCCCTCGCTGTAGCGCTCAGTCCAGCCGGGCCCAGGGGTCGCCTCGCATATCCCCGCCCCTGGGAGGCTTCCTGTAATGACCATCTGCAAAACAAGCTCCAGGCCCGGAGGGACGTCTCTGCACTCCCACGCTCCTTCCCGTGCAAGGATTCGGGACTCGGATGTGTCTGTGGGATTCTCTGAAGTCCTTCTGCCTGCGACCGCTGCCGCCTGCCTCCACCTGCGAGTGCCCCATGGTGGCAGGATCCCGGTCGTCTGGTTCAGACTCCAGCCGCATCCCTCGTGGTCCACCTTGGACCACCAAGGTTTTCCGTGTCCAGTATCTCTGCTTGTTGTAAAGCAGGGACCTAAAGAAACAGGAGACTGGTGGCGTGGTGGTTAAGGGTGCTGGACCGGCACATGGCCGACCATGGTTCAAGTCCCCAAACCTGGTGACTTGCTTTCTCACTCTCACTCTCTCTCGATCTGTCCCACTCTGGTCAAATGAACAGATAAATAAATAAAGAGGGACCAGCAGATGGCGTAACGGTTACGTCGCTGGACTCCCACATCGTCAACAGCTGTTGAAGTCCCAGTGACTTAAAACCCACACTGTGTGCGTGAGTGTGCGTGCCCAAAATCCTGAGAGGAGAATGGAGAAGGGATTGTAGCATGTGTGTGTGTGTGTGTGGGGGGGGGTGGGGGGTGATTTCTCACTTTCTGTCTCTCAGAAGAGTGTGTCCTATAGCAAAAATCTCTGTAAATAAATCAGATTAAAGAAAATAATTTTTAAAAAAAGAGGGCAGTGCTGGGACCAGCAATTAGCATAATGGCTATGTCGCTGGACTCCCATGTGGTTGACCGCGGTTCGAGTCCCGGACCCGGTGGCTTAAACTCACTCCAGGCGCATGTGCATGTATGCCCAAGATCCCGAGAGGAGAATGGAAAAGAAGGGATTGCGGTGTGGCCATCCCCCCTGGGGGGTGATTTCTCGCTTTCTATCTCTCTGTCTCTCTCTGTCTGGCGAGCGCATGTGACCTATAGCAAAAACCTCTAAAAAAAGGGGGGGGGGGCAGTGAGATACGTTCACTCTATCCATTCATCCATCCATCTATCCATTTAACCAAGAGGCCTGCTGCTCCCTCCGCCTGGGCCATCTGTGGAGGTAGCAAGCTGGTGCAAGGACAGACAGGGTTAGGCCAGAGGAATAATGAAGCACGTTGTGGGGCCGGACTACATCGGCGTTTATTCAACACACGTACCCCGGCGCCCCTTCCACCTTCCCCACCAATTCCCCCCCCCCCCCGTACTCTGTCAGGAAGGAGAGTTGGCAGAGAGAACCCACCTGCCAGGAAGAACGCGGGGTAGACTGGCACACAGCACAGGGAAGAATGGAGTTGACTGACTCAGCAGGGCACAGAGCCAGCTCCAACTCTGGAATCTGAAACTGCACGCCCCAGGGCTGACGTGCAAGCCACCACACACACTTGGCCCGGCCCGGCCGGATGCCAGGGCGGCTGATCCCAGCAGCTGCGGTGACAGACGGGCAGGGAGGAAAACCCCAGCAAGGGGCAGGTTCGGAAGGCCACCATCTGGCCCAGCTCCCCCAGTTGTCCGCCGCTGTCTGAGTGAAGGACAGCTATCTCAGGACAGCCCAGGAACACTGCCACCGCCTCTTCTCCCCCTGCTTCTTGCACCCAGAGAAAAGATCACTTTCCCAACCTGAAAATTGTTTATCATCTACTCTTCGGGGACTTCTTCGGAGCCAAGTTTCAGACAAAACAACTTGCAGCCAAGGCTCCCAGAGGCCCTGGCTGTAAACAGGGTTCCGTCCTGGAACCTGGCACTGGGTTTGAACCCAGACACTGCTCTTTGGAATGTGCCCTCTGGCCCAGCACTGACCCAGAGGCCATGCTGGGTCCCTGACAAGGGGCAGCACCCAGCACCCTGCACCTCCAGGCTACCCTGATCCAAGGAAGTGGTTTTAGACGGTGATCTGTGATCTGCAAACTGCATCAGAAAAGGAAGCAGTAGGTAGCGTGGAGGTTTGAGGTGCTGGACTCCGACATGGCTGGCTGCGGTTCGAGTCCCAGACCTGGTGGCTGGACACGTGTGCATTTGTACATAAAACCCCAAGAGGAGAATGGGGGAGAAGGGATTGCAGCATGGCCATCCCCTGTAGGGGGGGAGGTGATTTCTCACTTTCCCTCTCTCTGTCTCTCTCCAGTGAGTATGTGCACCCTATGGCAAAAACCTAAAAAACAAATTTTTTTAAAGCAGCCAGAGTGACTAAGTCTTCTTTCTTTCTTTCTTTCTTTCTTTCTTTCTTTCTTTCTTTCTTTCTTTCTTTCTTTCTTTCTTTTTTTCTTCTTTCTTTCTTTCTTTCTTTCTTTCTTTCTTTCTTTCCTTTCTTTCTTCTCTCTCTCTCTCTCTCTCTCTCTCTCTCTCTCCCTCTCTTTCTTTGTTTTTTCTTTCTCTCTTTCTTTCTTTTTTTGGAGAAGTTTTTGCTATAGGGCACATGCACTCGCCAGAAAGAGACAGAGAGACAGAAAGCAAGAAATCAACCCCCAGAGGGGATGGCCACACCGCAATTCCTTCTCCTCCATTCTTCCCTCGGGATCTTGGGCACGCACGCACGCACATGCACCTGGCATGAGTTTAAGCCACTGGATCCAGGACACGAACTGCAGTCGACTACATGGGAGTCCAGTGACATAGCCATTACGCCAACTGCTGGTCCCTATTTCATTTATTTTTGCTAGTCTGTAGACAATGAATTGAGGAATGAGAGGTCAGTCCGTTCCTGCCTTCAAGACATTTCAGACAGGGGCAGGACATATGAGTCATTGCCCTGTTCATTCTGTTATTAATAACAGAAAATGTCTGGGTGATTTACAAGAACAGAGGTTTGGGGTCAAACAGTGGTGAAGCAGTAAAACACGATGCTCTGGGGAAGGCCCCGGGTTCATATCCAGAGACCTCTCTGAGCACACTGGGCTCACACGTGCCTGTGATCCCGGTCTGGCTGAGGCTGGGGGGCTCTGCATCATCAGGACCCTCATGGGGGTGCTGTCCCTCTCTCCCGCTTTCTCTCATGCTCACTGGAGACATAAGCTTCAAGAGTAAAGGGAACCAGCAGTTGGCGTAATGGCTATGTCACTGGACTTGCACGTAGTCGACCGCGGTTCACATCCCCAGGGGGGATGGCCACGCCGCAATCCCTTCTCCTCCATTCTCCTCTCGGGATCTTGGGCACGCACGCACACGCGCCCGGTGTGAATTTAAGTCACTGGGTCCGAGACTCCAACCGTGGTCGACTACATGGGAGTCCAGCGACATAGCCATTATACCAACTGCTGGTCCCCCAAATTTCTTTATTTTTTTAAGAATTATTTTAGGGACCAGCAAGTGACATGGTGGTTAAGGCACTGGACAGTCCTACATGGTCAACCATGGTTTGAGTCCCAGACCTGGTGGCTTGCTTTTCTCTCTCTCTCTCTCTCTCTCTCTCTCTCTCTCATTCTGTGTGTGTCTCTCTCTGGTCAAATTAAAATAAATGAATGAATGAATAAAACTTTTTTAAAAACAATTATTTTATTTAACTTTATTTATTTATTTTAATTTGACCTGAGAGGGACAGAGTGAGAGAGAGAGAGAGAGAGAGAGAGGGAAACCGAGAAAGTAAGCCGCCAGGTTTGAGACTCGAACCACAGTCAACCACATGGGAATCCAGTGCCTTTTCCCACCATGCCACCTGCCAGACCCACAAAAATCTCTTAAAATAATAAAAAAAGGGGGGGGGGCTGGCAGGTGGCATGATGGTTAAGGGCGTGGACTCCCACACGGCCATCTGCAGTTAGGGTCCCAGACCTGGTGGCTTGCTTTCTCACTTTCCATCTCTCTCACTCTGTCCCTATCTAGTCAGATTAAAATGAAAAAAAAAAAAAAAAAGTTAAATAAAATAATAATAATTTTAAAAAAGAGGCCTCTCGGTAAGCGTGGTGCCGTTAGCAACGTCAGGAAACTTGGCCCTGACACAGACCTGCTATCTAATCTAAGGTCCATACTCCAGTTTCACCCGGATGGTGATCACAACCTTTCCCTCTCGGTCACCTTCCCTCCCAGGATCACACAGGGGACTTTATCACCCTGTCCCTTCGGTCCTCCCTTGTCTTTCAGAACCCTGACCTTTTTTTTTTTTTTAAGTTTTTCGCCATAAGGTGTGTGCACTTGCCAGGGAGAGACAGTGAGAGAGAAAACGAGAAAGCATCCCTCCTGGGGGATGGCCGCACCACAATCCCTTCTCTTCCATTTTCCTCTCAGGATGTTGGACACTCACACACATGCCCCTGGTTGGATTTTCAGACAGCCGGGTCTGGGACTCAAACCATGGTCAGCCATGTGGGAGTCCAATGCCTTAACCACCATGCCACCTGCTGGCCCCAGGACACTGACATCTTTGAAATGCACATACCAGTCATCCATCAAACGTCCTTCGTCCTTCACTTTGCATGTGCCTGGTGTTTCTTCCCTATTAGGCTCTTATTATACTTTTTAAAAAATAATTATTTAATTTTATTCATTTATTTTAATTTTTTTTGGAGAGGTTTTTGCTACAGGGCGCTTGTGCTTGCCAGAGAGACAGAGAGACAGAAAGTGAGAAATCACCCCCCAGGGGGGATGGCCACGCCGCAATCCCTTCTCCTCCATTCTCCTCTTGGGATCTTGGGCACGCACGCACACGCGCCCAGCGTGAGTTTTAAGCCACTGGGTCCGGGACGCGAACCGTGGTCGACTACGTGGGAGTCCAGCGACATAGCCATTACGCCAACTGCTAGTCCCACCTGGAGTGTTTTTCAAGCTACTCAGTCTAGGACTAGAACTGCACATTGGCCCTGTGGGATCCAGCTGCCCTAACCACCATGCCCCCGGCTGGCCCTCATGTTAAGCATTGTTTTACCATTTTATGTATTATTATTATTATTGTTAATTATTTTATTTTATTTTATTTTATTTTATTTATTTATCTATTTCAGTTTGAACAGAGAGTTACAGAGTGAGTGAAAGAGAGAGAGAAAGTGAGAAAGCAAGCCGCCAGGTTCAGGACGCAAACCACGGTTGGCCATGTGGGAGTCCAGCGCCCTTAACCACCACACCACCTGCTGGCCCCTATTATTATTATATTTTAATTTGCTATAGAGTATGTGCACTCACCAGAGAGAGAGAGAGAGATGGGGAAAGTGAGAAAGCAAGCTCCCAGTTCCGGGACTCAAACTGCAGTCAGCCGTGTGGGAGTCCTGCTGGCCCTGCCCATTATTCCTTTTTGACAGTGAAATCATGTCCTTCTCCACCCACCCCTTTGTCAGCACCATTCATTCTGATTTTTTGGGGGAGAGATTTTTGTTAAAAGATGTGTGTGATCGCCAGAGAGCCAGAAAGAGACAGACAGACGGAAAGCGAGAAATCATCCCCCCAGGGAGGATGGCCACACTGCAATCCCTTCTCCTCCATTCTCCTCTCAGGATCTTGGGCATGCATGCACATGTGCCTGGTGTGAGTTTAAGTCACCAGGTTTGGGACTTGAACCACGGTCGACTCTGTGGGAATCCAGTGATGTAACCATTATACCATCTGCTGGTTCTCAGTGAGATCATTTTAACCTTCATTTATCCTTCAATTGCAGGATAATCAGTCCTGCGATGGGGGAAGCCCAGGGACTTAGAAGAGCCCAGAAGAGGGATGGATCCATCCCAAAGTCGGTGGATTCCTGGGAGTGATCCAGACAAATAACTTACAGACCAGGTGACCCAGGCCTTGGAAAGAGCGTGAAAAATGCACTCTGGCCTCAGTTCTTCTGAGACAAGCCCGTGAGCGCTCTGGGGCCGTCATGCAATACTCTGTCCAGGGAACAGATTCCACAGCTCGTAGTGGCTGGCCACGTCCTTTCCTGACACCCTCTGCTAACATCTGGGTCATCGTAAAGGTCGGTCCTGGGGCAGGGACCGGGGAGGCCTGTGTCTGGAAGGATGAGTCAGAATCTGAGCCGAAGCTTGGGAATGAATGGGGTGTTCTCTGTTCTGCTTTGCATCTAGACAGTTCCTCCGAGCCTGGGAACTTAGGAACGGCAGGCTGTTTGCCCTGCCGTCGTCAAGGAAATGATAATCACTCCAGCCGTGCACACTCACTCACCTTTGCACCATCACACACTTAGATGACTGTGGTTCATCCTCAGGGCACGAGGGACATTGCTTTCCTTATTTATTTATTTATTTATTTATTTATTTATTTATTTATTTATTTATTTATTTATTTATTTTTAATGCTACAGAGTTCATGATTTCACTGGGTTCCTTCCCCCTCTAGGGGGGCAGAGTCACACCATAACTCTTTCTTCTCTGTGTATCTACCCTGTTGGGATTTGGGGTAACACACACACACACACACACACACACACGCCTGGAGTGTCTCTCGAACTGCTGGTTCTAATACTCAGACAGTACAGTGGGATCCTCTGCCTCAACAATGAAGCCAAAGAACCAACCCATAAACGTTTTCATTTAAACAAATGGTAAGAGGAGAGCCAGCCACATGGTGTGGTGGTGAAGTGGCTGGATTCCATGTGACCAGCTGCACGGTTCAAGTCTCAGACACGGTAGCTTGAAAAACACACCAGGCACATCCATGCCCAAAATCCTACGAGGAGAATGGAGGAGATGGGGCTGAGGTGTGGCCATGCTCCGTGGTGGAGAGGTAATTTCTCACTTTCCTTCTCTCTCTCTTTCTCTTTTTAAAGAATTTTTAAATTTTGGGGCTGGCAGGTGGTGTGGAGGTTAAAGGCACTGGATGCTCACATGGCCGACCGTAGTTCGAGTCCCAGACCTGGCGACTTGCTTTCTCCTTTTCTCTTTCTCCTTCTCTCTGATCAAATTTAAAAAATAATAACAACACATGAAATTAAATAAATCAATAATTATTTAGAAAAAAAATGTTTTAATTTTAATTTTATTCATCATTATTATTACTGCTATTTTCAAATTTGACCAGAGCGAGACAGAAAGTGAGAATGTAAGCTACCAGGTCTGAGACTTGAACCGCGGTCGGCCATGTGGGAGTGTACAACACCTTCACCACCACACCTCCTGCTGGTCCCCTGATTTTTAATTCCTTCTTTAACTTTCTATATGAAACATAGTATTTTCTAGAAATGCAGAAATTATTTTTATAAGGAAAGGAAAAGCCTAGAGATGCCTTCCTCCTGGCCCCAAGGAAAATGCGTTCTCTGCAGGTATTGTGGCTGACACCCGCCAGTCCCTTGGGTTTAGCCTGGAGTGATGCGCCCCCTGCTGGTTGATCCGGGAGCAGCCATGGAGGCCGCCCCGCGCGGTCTGTCTCCCTGTGGGGGCGGCTCAGGGAGAGCGGGCAGGACCGGCCTCCCGGCAGCCGCGCGCCCCCTGTCGGCGGCTGCTGAGGCCTGGGGGGTCTCAACTGAGCTGTCTGTCCCAAGACTGGGAGGAGCTTAGGGCAAGCTCATTTATTTAACAGTAATTCATTCATTCATTCATCATTTATCTGTGGTCCTCTAGGCCCAGGAGCTGACGCACAAACGAGAGAAGTCAGGAAAATATAGAGGATGTTGCATGGCGATAAATTCTAAGAGAAAAATAAGTCCAAGGGGCCGGCAGGTAGCATGGTGGTTAAGGCAAAAGACTCCCACATGACTAATCGCAGTTCAAGTCCCAGACCTGGTGGCTTGCTTTCTTACTTTCCCTCCTCTCTCTCTGACCAAATTGAAAAGTAAATAATCATAACAGGGGCTGGCAGGTGGCATGGTGGTTAAGGACACAGGACTCTCACATGGCTGACTGTGGCTCAAGTCCTGAACCCGGCGGCTTGCTTTCTCACTTTCTCTCTCACTCTGTCCCTCTCTGGTCAAATTTAAATAAATAAATAAATAGATAGATAGGTAGATAGGGACCAGTAGTTGGAGTAATGGTTATGTCGCTGGACTCCCACGTAGTCGACTGAGGTTTGAGTCCCAGACTCAGTGGCTTAAACTCAAGCCAGACGCGTGTGCGTGCGTGCCCAAGATCCCGAGAGGAGAATGGAGAAGAAGGGATTGCGGCGTGACCATCCTCCCTGGGGGGTGATTTCTCACTGCTTTCTGTCTCTCTGTCGCTCTCTGTCTTTCTGGCCAGCGCACATGCCCTATAACAAAAAATCTCTCCAAAAAAAATTCCAGAAGAAATTAAGAAAGGGGGTGTGAAACCCCAGAACTCTTGGCCCTGCCTGGTGAGAGCTGTAACTTGTTCAAAGTTGGGGGTGGTGAGAAGGGCAGTAGGGAGGCCTGGGGTGAAGCACATGCCAGAGATGGTGGGGTCTTCAATTATTAGAGGTGAGAGACTGGGATACATTTCAGATCCAGGGGACCAGCAGATGGTGTAATGGCTACGTCACTGGACTCCCATGTAGTCAAGTACGGTTTGAGTCCCGGACCCGGTGGCTTAAACTCACGCCAGGTGCATGTGCGTGCGTGCCCAAGATCCTGAGAGGACAATGGAGAAGGGATTGCGACATGATCATCCCCCTGGGGGGTGATTTCTCGCTCTCTGTCTCTCTGTCTCTCTGTCCGGCAAGCGCACGTGCCCTATAGCAAAAATCTCTCTCAAAAAAAATTTCAGGGAACCAGCAGTTAGCGTAATGGCTATGTCACTGGACTCCCACGTAGTCGACCGCGGTTCAAGTCCCGGACCCGGTGGCTTAAAACTCACGCCGGGCACGTGTGCGTGCGTGCCCAAGATCCTGAGAGGAGAATGGAGGAGAAGGGATTGCAGCGTGACCATCCCCCCGGGGGGTGATTTCTCACTTTCTGTCTCTCTGTCTCTCTCTGTCTGTCTGGCGAGCGCACGCGCCCTGTAGCAAAAACCTCTCCAAAAAAAAAGAATAAAAAAAAAAATTTCAGATCCAGAACTATTTCGGTGATAAAACCAACAAGACGGGAATCAGGCAGGTTTGGGCCCGAGGAGGGGCATGCAGGGTAAGGCAGCAGGATGAATACAGATGCCTCCTTTCAAAGCCCCAACGGGGCGTTCAGTCGGCGGCATGAGTTGGGGGGGGGCCCCCCCCGGAAGGCTCTCTGGGGCATTCCAGACCAGGGCGGGGGCTGCCCTGAGTGTCTGGGAGGCCCTCGAAATGGCAAAGGGGCTGAGAGTGGCTCCCGAGGACTCCACACGCATTTTTCCTCCCTCTTTTCTCCTGTGACTGAAGCCTCTGCCTGGGACAGGGTGGGGCAGAAGGGGTCACATTTTCTTTCTTTTTTTAAAGATTTTTGCAGTGGTCAAAACCAAGTAGTATCTGCTTTTTTTTTTTTTGGCTATAGGGCACATGTGCTCTCCAGAAAGACAGACAGAGACAGCGAGACAGAAAGCGAGAAATCCCCGCCCCCCCAGGGGGAATGGCCACGCTGCAATCCCTTCTCCTCCATTCTCCTCTCGGGATCTTGGGCATGTACGTACATGCGCCTGGTGTGAGTTTAAGTCACCGGGTCCGGGACTCGAACTGCAGTCAACTACATGGGAGTCCAGCGACATAGCCATTACCCTATCCGCTGGTCTCGTCTGCTTTTTTTTTTTTTTTTTTTTTTTTAATAGAGATTTTTGCTATAGGGCATGTGTGCTCACTGGAGAGACAGAAAGTGAGAAATCAACCCCCAGGGGCAATGGCCATGCCTCAATTCCTGCTCCTCAGTCTCCTTTTGGGATTTTGGGCGTCTTTCAAGCTGCTGGGTCCAGAGACTGAAAACCACAGTGAGAGTTCAACTATGTGGGAGTTCTTGCTTCCCCCCCACCCTCTGTCTCTGCTCAAATTAATAATGATAAATAAAATAATTCTTTAAAAAATTTTTAAGAACTATTTTTTATTCCATTTTGTGTATTTATTTAAACTTGACCCGAAAGGGACAGAGTGAGAGAGAGCGAGAGAGAGAAAGGGAAAGTGAGAAAGCAAGCCACCAAGTCTGGGACTTGAACTGCGCGATCTACCACGTGAGAGCCTAGCTCCTTGAGCAGCACGCCACCTGCTGGCCTCCCACGGTATGACTCGATGCCCCGGTCAGTTATGTGGGATCCAGCTGCCGTAACCACCAGGCCACCTGCCTGGCCCAGTACCTCCTTCTATTGGAAATGACAGTGTAGTGAGGAAAACATGGCAAAGGAGTACCAGATTAATAAAGAGGGATTTCGTACGGCTGTGGAGGGTGGGGACACAGGCTGTGGTAGGGACAGGGAGTCAGAGAACCTGGGTAGGGAAGAACGGGTCAGGAGGTGGAACAGCATGTGCGAAGGCCCTGCCGAACTCCTTAGCTCTAAGCTGGGAACTGCAGACAACAGCCTCTGGGGGCAGGAATACCACCCCGACTTAGAAGCCGGTCACTCTAAGCCCCGCCCTTAACCACGCCCCCATGCTCCAGGCCCCGCCCAAGAAACCCACCCCGCTTCACCATTGGACAGTTCTGAGGGCTTCAGGCGCGGGTTAGCTGGCGTGGCTGTCAGTAAGGAGGCAGGCCTTGATAACCGGACCCCGAGCTTCGAGGGGGCGGGCTCGCGTGCGGGCGCGGCGGGGGCTGCGGCTTCAGGTACAACGCCAGTTTGCAGTGACATTCCAGGGCATTCCGGGGGGTGGATCGGGGACGCACCGGACCGTGCGCTGCGCTTCCAGCCCCTCTGCGGGCTCCGTGCGCTGCGACGGGGCGGGCGCTGTGTCCTCCGGCAGGGACCCCTTCCACACTGGGAGCCTCAGGTGGGTAATGAGCTGGGCGGGGGATGGGGGGGCTCCGGATTTAGGATCGCCCGGCTCGGCTCTCGCATTGCAGGAGTCAGATGTGGAGCTTGTTCCCTCCCTCGAGCCCCAGCCGGCTCTGGGACCCTTTCCCAGCGTCACTCGGGATGGCTCCGGAGACCCTGGTTCAGCCCCCTCGCGCTGATCTGGACGCGTGTGGGGGGCGACACGGAAACGGTGTCGAGGGGAGGGACGGAGGGCCCCCGGACCCGTGGACAATGGGTAACGGATGGGACCGCCCGGCGGCGTTTCCTGCAGGAAATTGCTCTGTCTTTGCTGTGGGGCCGACCTGGAGGGGAGTGTGTGTGTATGGGGGGGGGTTGACCTGAGCATCCCCCTCCTGCCGTCATCACTACTCCCCGCCCCCCCAGAGAGCTGACAGCCCCCCAACATTAGCGGGGTGCCACCACTAGGGCTTCAAGTCAGGAAGGAGCCCCCTCCCCAGGTTGGGGATCCGCACTGGCCCCCGCGTCCCCCACCCCTCGGGTTTCGTAATCACGGATCCGCATCCCGAAATAGTCCCTGGGCGGGAGTGAGGGCGTATGGCTCTGACGGCCTAATGAAGGGGTCTCAGGCTGGGGATCCGCATGGAGCCGTGACAGCCAGGGTGTGGAGGAGAGGGGCGGGCAGCTCCACGCCCCCACTGCCAGGAGGCTGCAGGCCCTCCGCACCGGGGACCCACGGGGTGACATAGCTGCAGCTGGCCAAACCTCTTGGAGCTCATTGCCCCTTCCAGGTAGGGGCAATATTATTTAATAGATCATAAACGTTAACAGGGGGCCAGAGTGGTATGGTGGTTAAGGCAGCTGGACTCTCACATGGCTGAACTTAGTTCGAATCCCGGACCCGGTGGCTCAAAAATCAAACCGAGCGGTTGTGCCTCTCCCAGGAGCAGAATGGAGGAGGAGGGCTTGCGCTGTGGCCATTCTCCCTGCGGGGTGAATTCTCACTTTCCCTATCTTTGTCTCTCTCCAATGAGCACATGTGCCCTATGGCGAGGAAAAAAACAATAACATCCATAAATTGTTCAGAACAGACTGGCCCATAGCAAATACCAAAAGGCAGTTACTGTCGTTCACCATTCCAACGGCGTCACTCAGCGCAGCCTCTGGGTCCACCTGCCCCAGATGGCTGACGTCTTCGGGACAACCCACAGCTGTTGTCTGCCTTCCCAGGGCCCCAGATTCGGGTGTGCCCAGGTCACCGAAGGAGGCTCCTGAGCCCACTGAGTCACACAGCCAGCTGTGGAAGAGGCAGGCCTTTTCCGCAGCCTGTCCTTCCTGCCAGTTTCCGGCAAACAAGTCCTGCGAGGCACGGGCTGTTCTCGGTGGTGACCCGCTGCCCTAATGCGCAGCCGGTGTACGGGACGGGAAACAGCTGCTTGGGGCTTGGGAGGAGCCCCGCCTGGCCTGGCGCTGGAGTGCAGAGGGATGTCAGGAACCCAGGTTGGACGGAGGTGCGGAGCCCGACGGGGTCCCCCTAGCGGTGGAAGAGGGGATGAGTCAGGCCGGCCGACGGCGCGCAGTGGCTGCTGGTGCTAGGTACCTGGCGGGTCTCAGAAATGCAGGGGGCCAGAAGGGTGGCAGGGAGGGGTCAGGTGATTGACACAGGGGCAGAGGGACGGGGGAGGTTGTATTGAGTCTTCAGGTGCAAATCAAGAGCTGGGGGGGGGGGACCAGAAGATGGCATGATGGTTACATCGTTGGACTCCCACATAGTTGACCATGGTTCAAGTCCCGGACCTGGTAGCTTTAAACTCATGCTTGGGGGACCAGCAGTTAGTGTAACGGCTATGTCGCTGGACTCTGATGTAGTCGACCCCGGTTCAAGTCCTGGACCCAGTGGCTTAAACTCACGCCGGGCGCGTGTGCGTGCATGCCCAAGATCCTGAGAGGAGAATGGAGGAGAAGGGATTGCGGCGTGGCCATCCCCCCTGGGGGATGATTTCTCGCTTTCTATCTCTCTGTCTCTCTCTGTCTTTCTGGCGAGCGCATTTCTCTAAGGGAACAAGGAAAAAAAAAAGCTTCAAAACTCCTGTTCCTTTTTTATTTTTTAATTTTTGCTATAGGGTGTGTGCACTCACTGGAGAGAGAGGGAAAATGAGAAATATCCTCTCCCCTGGGGGATGGGGCACACCACCATCCCTTCTCAATTCTCCTCTCAGGATTTTGGGCACACACACGCACATGTGCCTGGTGGGTTTTTTTTTTTTTTTTTTTTTTTTTTTTTTTTTTTTTTTTTGAGAGTTTCTTTTTGCTATAGAGCGCATGAGCTTGCCAGAAGGAAGGAGAAAGAAAGTGAGAAATCACCCCCCAGGGCGGATGGCCACGCCACAATCCCTTCTCCTCCATTCTCCTCTTGGGTTTTTGGGCACGCCCACACACACACCAGCGTGAGTTTAAGCCACTGGGTCCGGGACTACGTGGGAGTCCAGCGACATAGCCATTACGCCCACTGCTGGTCCCAAGGTGTGATTTTTTTTAAGCTGCATGGTCCAAGACTTGTAGGATTCAGTGTCTTAACGTCCATGCCATTGGTGGCCTGCACCCAGTGTGTTTTTAAAGCTGCTGGGTCCGGGACTTGAACTGCGCCAGGCCATTGGCTGGTCCTCGTGGCGTCTTGAGGGAGAAGGAGCGCGAGGACATGTGTGTGGGGAGGAAAGGGGTGGGTAGAGGAAAATTCTTGGATCTGTTTACTCACTCAAGCCAGTTCCAGAGGTTCGAGCCAGAGTGACAACTCCTCGCCCCTCCCTCACCACTTCTCGGGCGTTTTTTCAGGGTGTGTCTGGCGGCCACTCCAGGAAACATGGCCAAGTTTGCCGTGAACCAGAACCTGCCCGGTGAGTGTGCAAAAAGGGATACGTGTGTGTGCAGATTCACACTTAGTGCCTGTGTGCGTGGACAACGCCATGATCTCGGGGCACCCAGCTCATGTGAGATGAGATCTCAAGCCCCCCGTGGTGGCCCTTAGGGCCCCTGGTAATCATCCAGCTCCTCTCCCCACCCCATTCCTTCACTATCCTGGGGACACCCTGGCCTTCACCCCACGGGGACTACAGCTGGCTCTGGTCACTCCCACCCCAGGGTCTGTGCATTTTTGTTTGTTTGTTTGTTTCCTGGGACCTTCCTGTCCCCTGTGGCTTTCTCCCCACCTTGCAGGGCTCAGCTTACATTTTCCTCCAAGAGAGAAACCTTCCCTTACAGCCAGAGCCAAAGTCATGCCCCTTCAGTTATTTTTCTTTTTTAAAGAATTATTTTGTTAGTTACATCTATGTATGTATGTATGTATGTTTGACCAGAGAGGGACAAAGCGAGAGAGAAAGGGAAAGTGAAAAAGCAAGCCACCAGGTCTGGGAATCGAACTGCAGTCAGCCACGTGGGAATCCAGTGCCCTTAACCACCACACCAGCTGCCGGCTCTGCCCCTTCAGTTATTGTCTGTTTCTATGAGCTCTTGTTTTTTATTTTTATGTATTTACTTTTTAGAGTTTTTCTTTATTTTGAGAGGTTTTTGCTATAGGGTGTGTGTGCTCACCACAGAGACAGAGAGAGAGAGGGAGAGAGAGAGAGAGAGAGAAATCACCCCCCTGGGGGGATGGCCACGCCGCAATCCCTTCTCCTCCATTCTCCTCTCGGGATCTTAGGCACGTACGCACACGCGCCTGGCATGGGTTTAAGCCACCGGGTCCAGGACTCGAACCACGATTGACTACATGGGAGTCCAGTGACATAGCCATTACACTAACTGCTGGTCCCCTTTTTAGAGAGATTTTTGCCATAGGGCACAAGAGAGACAGAAAGCAAGAAATCACCTCTCAGGGAGGATAGCCACCCTGCAATCCCTTCTCCTCCATTCTCCTCACGGGATTTTGGGCACGCACGCACACCTGCACAGCGTGAGTTTTAAGCACCCGGATCCGGGACTCGAACTGTGGTAAACTACATGGGAGTCCAACGACATAACCACTATGCCAACTGCGGGTCCCCGAGCTGTTTTTATCGCTCTAGCACCATTTGGAAAGATTGCCTTTATCGATCCCCTACAAGGGGGCAGGGATGTTCGTCTTGTTCAGCGCCTAGCACACAGTAGGGTGACTGCGTGAGTGTTTGGATGCAGACAGGTGCGCACGCAGCAGGTGTAGGTGCGGCCCTGCAGGTGCGTGGTGGGGCGGTGGGGGACACGCTGTCTGTCTGGTCTTCCTGGGATCTCCATGACCTGACGCAACCCTCACCCCGCACCCCGTCCTGCCCGCAGACCTGGGCGGCCCTCGCCTGTGCCCAGGCCCCACTGGGGGCGCCCGCAGCCCCAGCTCGCCCTATTCGGTGGAGACACCCTACGGCTTCCACCTGGACCTGGACTTCCTCAAGTACGTGGAAGACCTGGAGCGCGGCTCCGTCGCCCGTCGCGTCCCGGGACCCCCACCCGCGCGCCGTCCCCGCGCGCCCCGGTCCGGCCTCGCGGACGCGCGCAGCCCAGGCGCCTGGACATCGAGCGAGTCCCTGGCCAGTGACGACGGCGGAGTGTCAGGCGCGCTCACTCCAGGTGCGCCCTCGGGGCTCCTGTTACCGCCGCTGTCGCCGTGCCAGCCGTTGCGCAACCCGCGCGTGGAGCACACGCTCCTGGAGACCAGCCGACGGCTGGAACTCACGCAGGCGCATGGGCGCGCGCCCAGCCCGGCCCGCAAGGTCCCACGCAGTCCACGCGGGTCCGGCCGCAGCAGCCCCGCCCCCAGCCCCGCCCCCACTCCCGCCTCCCCCGGCCCCGCGCAACTGCACGCGGTCCGGGAGCAGATGGCCGCGGCCCTGCGGCGCCTGCGCGAGCTCGAGGAGCAGGTGCGCGCCCTGCCCGAGCTGCAGGAGCAGGTGCGCGTGCTGCGCGCGGAGAAGGTGCGGCTGCTGGCGGGGCGCGGGCAGACGGAGCCCGACGGGGAGGCCGAGGCGCCCCCAGACAAGCTCACCCAGCTGCGGCGACTCACGGAGCGTTTGGCCACCTCCGAGCGCGGTGGTCGCGCCAGGACCAGCCCCCGGCCTGAACGCCCCGACGGGTTGGCTGCGAGGCGCAGCGGGGGCGCGCTCCAGACCCTCGACGGGGTGGCTGGGACCCCCGATGGGGCACCCCAGACCCGGGAGGCGGGCTCCATGGCGGTGCCTGAGACCCAGGAAGCGGGTATCCAGTCAGTGCCGGAGACCCGGGAGGCCGGCGTGGAGGCGGTCCCCAAGACTGTTGAGGCGGACGCGTGGGTGACCGAGGCGCTGCTGGGGTTGCCCGCGGCCGCCGAGCGCGAGCTAGAACTGCTGCGCACGAGCCTGGAGCACCAGCGCGGAGTGAGCGAGCTCCTGCGGAGCCGCCTGCAACTGCTGGAGGAGGCTCAGGAGGCGGCGGCGCAGCCCAGGCCGGTCGAGGCCGTCACCCAGACCTCGTGGAGTAGCTCCGAGAAGGCCACGCAGACCGAGCCCCCGGCGGACGCCCCCGCCCTGCCACAGAACCCACCCGGACCCACGGATGGGAACCAGGCCGTGGCCCCTGTGGGTGAGTCTCGGTCCCTCGCTGAGCGCTGGCCTGCCGAACCCCGGCCTCGAACTCAGCACCTTTACCTGGTCCCCGCCAGGCATCCTGAAATCCATCATGAAGAGGAGAGACGGTACGCCGGGGGCCCAGCCCAGCCCTGGCCCCAAGAATCTGCAGTTTGTTGGGGTCCTGAACGGAGAGTGAGCTCCTTCCCCCTCCCCGGGGCAGACGTGGACGGGGGTTTGAATCCCGGCTCTGCCCCTTTCCCAGCGTGGCCTTGGCAATCCCGCTCCTCCGTCAGGCTGGGGTAGCCCTACCACCTCGCAGGACTCGGCGCGAGCCCACAGAGGTCTTCACAGACGCCTCCCCCCTGCCCCCAGGTACGAGAGCTCGTCCAGCGAGGGCGACAGTGACAGCACCAGCGAGGACGGCAGGGCCGAGCCTGGGAGGAGCAGCTCTTCGGGCTCCGGGGAGGACAGCGGCGAGGGGTCTGACTCTGCCCCCAGGGGCGGGGGAGTCCGTGACCCCGAGCCCGAGCCCGAGGCGGGGGCAGAGCCTCAGCCGGGGACCCAGGGGAGGTGAGTGGCTCCAAGGGCCCTGAAGCGGGGACGGCCGCCGCTGCCCCCACCCCTCCTGAGCCCGCCCCGCCTGGTCCGCAGGAGCGAGCTGAGCCCGCGGTTGAGGGAGGCCTGCGCCGCGCTGCAGAGGCAGCTGAGCCGGCCCCGCGGAGTCGCCCGCGACGGCGTGAGTGTGCGGCCCCTGGCGCCCTCCCCAAGGACCTCTGGCCCCAGGCCCTCCAAAACGATGCATGCCCCCTGCCCCGGACACCACTCAGATTTGATTCCTCAAAAGCAGCCCACCCCCGCACTGATCCAAGCTCCAGTCCCACTCCCGGACTCCCCCAGGGCAAGCACTCCCCACCTGCTCGAAGGACCCCCTGTACCCTGGAATCTGGGCCCCCCACTGACCACTCCGGCTCCCTCGCCCTGGCTCTCAGGGGTCCTCACTCCATGAGTAGTGGAGTGAGGTTCTTCCTTCCCTGCCTGGGCGGCCAAAGGCGTGTTCCCAGCCTCAGCCCCGCGCCATGTCTGCCACCGCACCCCTGGACCATCGCTGACCCTTTGTCCCTGTCCGGCCAGGGCGCGGCGCGCCTGGTGGCTCAGGAGTGGTTTCGCGTGTCGAGCCAACGGCGCTCTCAGGCCGAGCTGGTGGCCGCGATGCTCAGAGGGGTGTCGCAGCTGGGCCCCGAGCTGCTGGCACACGTGGTGAACCTGGCGGACGGCAACGGGAACACCGCCCTGCACTACAGCGTGTCCCACGGGAACCTGGCCATCTCGAGCCTGCTGCTGGATACGGGTCAGAGCCCAGGAGGGGAGGCCGGGGCAGACCCGGGCTGGGAGACCCCGGAGAAGGATGCAGAGAAGGGCTGGCCGGCAGGGGGCGCCATGGCGAGGGCCATTTGGTCCAACCAGGGACCCTCCAGGCCAACTCCTCTGCCCTAAACCTCCTCCACCTTGCAGGGGGAGGAATACCAGGCTCCGGGGTCAGATGGACCTCGTTTGGGGGCGTTCTTAATCTCTGTGCTCTCAATGACAAGAGAATGGCCATGCCTCCCTCCCTGGGCAGCCGTGATGACGTGCAAAGTAGGGCCAGGCAAGCTGTTGCTGGCCACTCCTGTCCTGACCCTCACCAGGTCCCAAGCCCTAATGTCTGGCCTCCAGGGAGGCACACACCAGCTAGGGTTCTGACCACCCTCCCAGGCTGGAGCACCAGGCCTCACACTGGCTCCATTTCACAACTTCCTGCTTGCCTGTCCCCTGCTTTAATTCCCCAGCTCTGGAGTAGAGAAGTGCACACCTGGATGTTACTGAGTACACACACATTTATTTATTTAGTCTTTCCTGAGAGACTTTTGCTATAGGGCACGTGTGCTCACCAGAGACAGAGAGAAAGCAAGAAATCACCCCCCGGGGTGGTTGGCTACACTACAGTCCCTTCTCCATTCTCTTGAGCTTTTGGGCACACATGCACACACGTCCTGGTGTGATTTTCAGGCTGACACATCTGGGACTCAAACCAGTTGGCCAAGTGGGAGTGCATGCAGTACCTTAACCACTATGCCCTCAGCTGTCTCCTATTTATTTTTAAAGAATTGTCTAATTTTATGTATTCATTCATTTATTTTAATTTGACCAGAGACAGAGAGAGAGGGAAAGTGAGAAAGCAAGCCACCAGGTCCAGGACTCCAATAGTGGTTGGCTCTGTGGGAGTGTCCAGCGCCTTAACCACTACGCCACCTGCTGGCCCTATTTATGTTTGCTGGAGGGTGCACAAACAGAGGAAGAGGGAGAAAGTATGATCTCAAACACTTCTCCTGTCTCTCCCTTCTTTCGGGATGTTTGGGCATGCATGCACAGTGCCTAGCTTTTATAAAAAATTATTTATTTCATTTGACCAGAGACAGACAGAACGAGAGAGAGAAAGTGAGAGAGCAAGCCACCAGGTCCAGGACTGGAACCGCTTTTGGCCACGTGGGGAGTCCAGCGTCCCTAACCACTGTGCAACTTGCTGGACTCATTTCCTGGCTTTTTCTCAAACTACATTGAACCATGTGGTTAATCATATGAGATCTGGGTGCATTAACCATAAGGCCACAGAGCTGGACCTATTTTCATTATTTTTTATATTTTTGCTATAGGGTGTGTGCACTTGCTGGAGAGACAGAAAGCAAGAAATCATCCTCCAAGGGGGGTGGCCATGCTGCAATCCTCCATTCTCCTCAGGATTTTGGGCACGCATGCACACGCACCAATTTTTTTTTTTGGGGGGGAGAGGTTTTTGCTATGGGGCGTGTGCACTTGCCAGAGACAGAGACAGACAGAAAACTAGCAATCACGCCCCAGGGGGGATGGCCACGCTGCAATCCCTTCTCCTCCATTCTCCTCTCGGGATGTTGGGCACGCACGCACACATGCCCAGCGTGAGTTTAAGCCACCGGGCCCAGTACTCGAACTGCGGTCAACTACACGGAATGGCTATGTCACTGGACTCCCATGTAGTTGGCCGCAGTTCGAGTACTGGGCCCGGGACATAGCCATTCCGCCAGCTGCTGGTCCCCCACAGCCGTCTTTTAATAACGTGACTGGGTCCCACAGGGGTGATAACCCGTTCCCTTGGCACTGTCTGACTGAGCACCTGTGCTACGTGCCAGGAGTTGAACAAACCCAGTCCCCTCCTAGTTTGAACCAGGGACACAAGGCAAGCACCGGCGATGTGAGAACCGAGCCAAGAGCCACCTGACTGTAGGGGCTCAGGGAACAGAACCTGGGATCCACGGAGACCCCTCCCCACTCCCTTTATGTACCTGTGTGCCAGGGGCTCGGAGCGAGCCCAGTGGACCGGGTGAGATTTGGGGTGCTGGCCACCTGGCTGAGGAGCCCGCTCTTGCCCAGGTGTGTGCGAGGTGAACCACCAGAACCGAGCGGGCTACTCGGCCCCGATGCTGGCCGCGCTCACCTCCGTGGGCCAGGAGGACCTGGCTGTGATCCAGAGACTCTTTCACATGGGCGACGTCAACGCCAAGGCCAGCCAGGTATGCAGCTGCCCCACCGGGGCTGAGCCCATGGGTGGTCACTTCTGCCCCAGGAGGCAACTCCGGTCTCTGATCCTGTCCTCCCTTGTCCCAGACAGGGCAGACGGCCCTCATGCTGGCCATCAGCCACGGCCGCCAGGACATGGTGGCAGCTCTGCTGGCCTGCGGGGCCGACGTGAACGTGCAGGATGCGGATGGGGCCACAGCTCTGATGTGTGCCAGTGAATATGGGCGCCTGGACACCGTGCGCCTGCTGCTGGCCCAGCCAGGCTGCGACCCTGCCATCCTGGACAACGTAAGCCACTGGCCTGGGCTGGGGTGTGTGGGGGTGCCCCAGGCTGGGCTCAGGCACCTGACCACGCCTCACGTTCATCAGGAGGGCACCAGTGCCCTGGCCATCGCCCTGGAGGCCGAGCAGGATGAAGTGGCCACCCTGCTGCACGCCCATCTGAGCTCGGGCCAGCCTGACGTCCAGGTGAGCGTGGCCCCACGAAGCTAAATCTCCCAGCTACAAACCGGCTTCAGGAGGGTACTGAGCATGCAGCCCTTGGCCTGCTACCCTGGGGGTTGGGGCCCTTGTTCAGTTTTCCTAGCGGTGGCAATGTGACAACTTAACCTGCAAAACACTTGTGACGTGGACACACCTCTTCCAACCCAGGTCACAAGCCTGAGGCCTCAAGAGAGTGACCTGGCTAAGGTCACACAGCAGACCTGAGACCCAGGTCAGGCCTTCCACGTGTCGACAGGGTCCTGCTGCCTGCACCCAGGGACTGCAGCAGAAAAAGGAGCCCTATGACATTAGGCAGGGTGGGGGAGGAGGGGGAAGCTGGACTTCATCGGAGGCAGGGTTGGGAGAACACGCAGGGTGTGCCTCCAAGGGTACAGGCTTATGTCCAAGTGGCAAGCGACAGGCTGTCCTCGCATCACTGCAGACTCCAACAGCAGAGGTGACATTTACCCCAGGAAGTCTGATCCCACACTAACGTTTAATGCCATGTTGGGGGCCAGCAGGTGGCATGGAGGGTAAGGCAGCTGGATCCCACCTAGCCAGCTCCACAGTTCAAGTCCTGGACCTGGTGGCTTAAAAATCACACTGGCTGCGTGTGTGCATGCCTGAAACCCCAAGAGGATGAGGGACTGCAGCATGGCCATTCTTCTGGGGAGGGGGAGACCTCTCTTTCCCTCTCCCTCAAGCACACATGCTCTATGGCAAAAATTAAAACGACCATGTTAGGGACCAGCAGGTAGCATGGTGGTTAAGGTGCTAGACACTCCCACATGGCTGACCACGGTTCAAGTCCTGGACCTGGTAGCTTCCTTTCTCACTTTCCTCTTTCTCTCTATGTCTCTCTCTGGTCAAATTAAAAAATGAAGGAATGAATGAATAAAATAAACCTAAAAAAAAAAAAAAAAAAAAAAAAAAAGACGACCATGTTAGAGACAAACCCTACTCGAGCCTGGAAGGGCGAACCCCCCAACTCCTGCCCACAGGAGACTGCAGCAGGACCTCCTCCCTTCCTCTCTCTAGAGCCAGACACCCCCCGACTCGCCCACAGTCTTGCCTGGTGGGGCTGAAGACAGTGACAACGGAGGGGACACCCAGCCTCAGTGAGCTGCCTGGTACACTGGACCTGGACACAGGAAACCCATTTCCTCACTCTCCTCAGCCTCTGGGCACAGCAGGGGCCAGGGTCTTCTGTCCACATGCCAGCCCTGGCCTGATGTCAGGGAAGGGCTCACCGTGGTCCACCATGGCAAGGCAGGGACTGAGCAGTGATGTCCTGGGTTGGCAACCTCCTGAAACCGCTTTCCAAATAAAACATCCCTGTTAAGTTTGTGTTTTGTCTGGGAGCAGGTGGGGACTGTATACACACACAGGAAGGGACTACAAAGCCCCTCTACAAAGCCCCTCTCCTCGAAGAAACCTCTGGGGGGGAGGGGGGGAGAGCCTTTCCCCTTCTTCAGAGCAGAGGGTCAGCCACCACCTGGAGGCCCCACAGGCAGCCAGCCTAGTGAAATCCGAATCAGATGACCCACACAAAAATCACAATTTACATACAATACAAACACTTTATTCAACCTTGCAGATCATCCTCTTGGGCCAAGCTGTCATCCCAGACATCCAGGACCCTGTAAACAGACCCAGCAAGAGAGGCTGACACCTCCCGCCACCATAGCAACCGGCAAACTCCCTCCTCCCTCTCGCCAGCTTTTGCAGACCCCTTCCGTCTCCCAAAACCCTCCCACCCATAAGCACAGAATAATCCCCTACCACCGCGTCTTCCACTCTGCACCCACCGGCACAAAATTCAGCGCAGCCTCCGAGCTTCTCTTTCGGACTCTAAGAGAGTGAGCACGTCGCCCTCGCGCACGGGGCCTTTCACGTTACGGATAATGGAGCGGCTGGTGTCGTCCATAAATTCCACGCGCACCTACGGGCCCGCCGGGAGGACGGGAAAGAGTCAGGGCGGATCAGACGGTAACTGCGGGGGGTAGGGAGAAGTGGATTCAGAGGCCCCTGTTGGGGCCGAGGCAGAGACAATGGGGACGTGAAGGCGCGGGGAATGAGTCGGACAGAGCTCGGACCCGGTTGGCAGAACCTTGATGAGGGGCTGGAATCCCCCGAGAGCCCTGGTTCTAGTTCTCGGATTCGAACTGGCAGCAGCTGGGAATGGAGGGGTCACCGTGAGGGCCGGACCCCGGGGAGTCGTCCGGGCGCCCCCACTCGCTCACCTGCGTACACTGTCCCTGAGAACCAGTCCTACCCAGCACTTTGGTGACCTGCGGAGAAAAAAAACCGAGGTCAGACCTGGCCCACCAGGCTCCTCTTCCCTCTCCCTCCGTACCCCGGCCCCTAAATTCGGGCTGCCGGCTCACCCTGGCCAATTTGATGGGCTGCACACGACTCGTGTCCATGATGGCGGCGCGGCAGCGGCTGTCGGGCGGAGAGGAGTCACGTGCTTCTGGGACAGGCTTTATAGGACGCTCTGGCTCCGCCCACTCACGCACCCACGTGATTACGCCGGGCCTTTCCCAGCAGCCCCCGCGGCAGACACGTCACCGGCGTCCTTCAGCGCGGATTCAAGATGGCGTCCGCCACTCGCATCATCCAGTTGCTCCGGAATTGGACGTCCGGGGTACACGGGGCGGGCAGGGCCGCGCTGGGGGGGCTGTGGACTCCGTGTGCTCTTGGCCCCGCTCCCGCTCCCCAGCTCTCCCCTGAGCCGCGAGTCCTTGTTCCGCCTGAGATCTCTCTCCGGGGCCCCCGGAATCGTGACCCTTTCGATCCGGGATGCACCTGCTCTCACCCCAGCCCCTGACCCTCTCTCTGCGGGAGACCTATTAGGACCGGGGATCTCCAAGAACCCCCGACCTCCTTATCCTTGGATCCTCTGTCTCCGGACCCCGTCTTTCCTTTGCACCTGCAGGGCCCGTATCTCTATCCCCAACTACCCGTCCCTTCCCTTCATGTGTTCGTCCTGTCCTGGCTCATTTCTGTCCCCCTGCCCTCTCTTCCCTTGGTATGTACTGCAGCCTGACCTCCCTTCTCCTCCCACAGCAAAACCTGCAGGCGAAGCTACAGCTGCGCTACCAGGAGATCGCCAAGCGGTGAGCCGGCCCCGCTCGCTGCCCAGCTTCCACTCTCCCCCCCAAACAATCCGCATTCCTTTAGACCTGTCTCCAGCCCCTTGCCAGGCTGAGAGTGCATTTTGAATGGGAGTCAGGGGTACATTCGCCGTCCTCGTACGACCCTGCCAGTAGGTGTTGTTACCCAAAGCTGCAGATAAGAAAAAGAAAAAAGTAAAAGGCACAGAGACGCTGAATCATTTGCCTAAAGTTACTCAGAAGCAAAAAAGTGACAGCTGGGATTGGCGCCCAGCAGTGTCTTGATTTCAGATTCACTTATGTCCAAACATTGGTTGATATTTATAAGTCTCTACCCTGGAGATGTCTTCAGCTTTGGAGATGTTAGTATGATCAAGGAAGGTTCTTATTTACATTTTTTTTTTTTTTTTTTGAGAGGGAGACATTTTTGCTATAGGGTGTGTGTACTCACCAGAGAGACAGAAACAGAAAGCGAGAAATGACCCCCCAGGGGGGATGGCCACGCTGCAGTCCCTTCTCCTCCATTTTCTCAAGATCGTGGGCATGCACGCATGCATGCCTGGTCTGAGTTTTAAGTCACCAGGTCCAAGACTCAACTATGCGGGAGTCCAACGACTTAACCATTACATCATCTGCTGGTCCTGTTATTTGCATTCCTTTCATGAGTGCACACCATAGGGAAAAAGATGGGAAATAACAGGGCAGGTAATGTTCTCGAATGTCTTGAAAAACAAAACAGGTGTTCAGGAAAGGTCTCTTTTCTTGGATGAACATTTGAGTCACCTTGTTGGTGGGAAAGAACCCGTCAAAGGGTAATTATTGAAAAAACACTGGGGGAGGCCCAGCTGTGGCGTGGTGTTTAAGGCAGGTGGATCCCTCTTGGCTGACTGTGTGGTTCAAGTCCCAGACCCAGTGGCTTGGGGTGTGTATGTGTGTGTGTGCCTGCCCAAAATCTTGAAAGAAGGAAGTGATGGAGAAGAAATTGCTGCATGGCAATCTCCCATGTGGTGGGTGCTTTCTCGATTTCTGTCTCTCTGTCTCTATGGTGAGAAAACGTGCTGTTTAGCCAAATTAAAACATTGTGGACAGAGAGTATAAGCGTCAGGACTGGGAGGTTGTGCAGAGCCTGAAGTAGGAAGGAGACCAGAGAGGCTGGAACTCATACAGGAAAGGAGACCAAGGCATCTTAAGTCCCAGCAGTAGTTAGAGGTGAGGTGGTCATTGAAGTAGTTGTGAATGAAAGAGAAATAGTATTAAAAGAACCAAGTTTATATAAATGGCAGCATGGACTAACTCCAAATGGCAAAAGTATTCAATTGTTTTTCTATCACGGCCCTTGCTAGGCCATTGGAGGAACCGGCTCTGTAACATTTTCAACTTTTTTTTTCTTTTGGAGAGGTTTTTGCTATAGGGCACGTGCGCTTGCCAGAAAGACAGAGAGAGACAGAGAGATAGGGAGAAATCACCCTCCAGGGGGGATGGCCATGCCGCAATCCCTTCTCCTCCATTCTCCTCTCGGGATCTTGGGCACGCACGCACACGCGTCCGGTGTGAGTTTAAGCCACCGGATCCGGGACTCGAACTGCAGTTGGCTACATGGGAGTTCAGCAACATAGCCATTATGCTAACTGCTGGTCCCAACATTTTCAACTTCTTTAGAACAGTGCCCTCTAGGGATGCATTTGGGCCTTCCCATTGATGCGGGTTTAAAATTTTCTGTGCTGGAGTTCAGAAAGCTCTGTGACCACCTATATGGAAGATCATCTCCTTTCCTTAAGCAAATTCTTTTTTTTTTTTTTTAAGAATTATTTTATTTAACTTTATTCACTTATTTTAATTTGACCATTTGGCCAGAGAAAGAGAGAGAGAAAGTGAGAAAATAAGCTGCCAGGTCTGGGACCTGAACTATGGGTTGGCCTGTGGGAGTCCAGTGCCCTTAACTACCACGCCACCTGCTGGCCCCAGGAATGCATGCACTTTCTGGCAAGAGAAAAAAAAGTCCATCTGGGGCAGAGGGTGTGTGACAGACCCTACTCTCACCTTCCAGCACCCTCACATGTAGAATAGGAGCTGTCCCTGCTTCTGGGCCCCGGCCCCCTCTCTGGGCACACATCCGGGAAGTGTACCAAGGGACTCCCTTGACCTGCAATCCATCCCGCTGTCCACGGACCCCCAGTCTTGGTATTAAGGGGACCCACAGCAGGGCAGTGAGAGCAACGGGCATACTGCTTCATTGTCAATGTGCTTTCTCCGCAGGACTCAGCCTCCTCCCCAGCTCCCCGTGGGCCCCAGCCACAAGCTCGCCAACAATTACTACTGCACTCGCGATGGCCGCCGGGAGTCCACTCCCCCCTCCATCATCATGTCCTCCCAGAAGGCGCTGGTGTCGGGCAAGACAGCGGAGAGGTGAGCGCTCCCAGTGCCCCCTGCCCCGGGCTCCTACGATACCCCGCCTGATTTTGTTTTTGTCTTGTTTTTAGAGAGATTTTTGCTATGGGGCACGTGTGCTTGCCGGAGAGACAGAGATAGACAGAAAGCGAGAAATCACCCCCAGGGGGATGGCCGCGGCGCCACAAACCCTTCTCCTCCATTCTCCTCTCGGGATCTTGGGATCTTGGGCATGCATGCACATGAGCCCCGCGTGACTTAAAGTCACCAGGTCCGAGATTCAAACTGAGGTCGACTTCGTGGGAGTCCAGTGACATAGCCTTACTCCGTCTGATGGTCCCTGCACTGGCCCTTCTGTCCACAGCTTGAGGAAAGGGTGCTTTTCAAGATCCCGTGTGTCAAGCAGCAGCCTTTAGAAGTGGTGCTGCGGGAACTTCCCCTCCAAGGACTCTCCTCCTGTTAACGGATGGGAGAGTGTCGAGCTGCCTTGTGAAGTCCTTGGTTCACTGGGTCCAGATCACTAAAATGAGAGACCTGCCCCGAGCGCAAAATGAAACTGCAACCACGAATGAAGTAGGTAGAAAAGAAGATTTCATAGGGAAGGAAAGAAAGGAAGTACACCCAAAAAGGTTGTTGGGCAGGCAGATTGCCAGGTGGCAGCCATGCTTGGTACTAGTTAACCGTTATTTTTAATTACTAGAGGTCATGAATATTCATTAGTGGGAGGTCCGTTACGCTGCCTGTGTTTTTCCTTTAAATTTGAACCCATACATTCTTTCCTGCACCTGCGCACCTTCCTCACAGGTAAAGAATGAGGAACTTGATCACCTAATCGCGCATGCCCAATGTGAGCCAGGTTGCCCCAATTAGACTGCCCAATTAGTCCATCGCCCTAATGGGAGTTAGGGCATTGACCAAAACGCTTGCTTAGGTCTTTTTTTTTTTTCTTTTTTTCTTTTTTTTTTTTTTTTGGAGAGGTTTTTTCGCTATAGGGCGCGTGCGCTCGCCAGACAGACAGAGAGAGACATAGAGACAGAAAGCGAGAAATCACCCCCCAGGGGGGATGGTCACGCCGCAATCCCTTCTCCTCCATTCTCCTCTCGGGATCTTGGGCATGCATGCACACGCACCCGGCGTGAGTTGTAAGCCACCGGGTCCGAGACGTGAACCGCGGTCGACTACATGGGAGTCCAGCGACATAGCCATTACACTAACTGCTGGTTCCCGAGGTCTTTTTGATAAGAGAAAAATCTACGAATCATCCCTGTGTACTTCCCTCAGGCCTCAAGGAAGGAAGATGGCAAATTGCCTGGCCCTCCTGGCGCCCGGAGCTAGATGAGCCTTTCGCTTTTCTCTTGGGGCTGCCCGCTCACGACTAACTGCCTATCACAGTCTGACCCCTCTCAGGGAGGGAGTAAGGGCCAAGGCTGGGCCGGTGTCCTTCAAGGCAGACCAAGTTCCAGGGCGCTTGGAAGGTCATGAGAGAAGCCCACGTGTTACTGTTTCGTCATTTTTTTCTTCTTTTTTTAATTTGCCAGAGGACATGTGAGGTTCCCAGAGAGAGAGAAAGAGAGGGAGAAAGTACCCCCACACCTCAATCCTTTCTCCGTTTCTTTTGGGATGTTGGGCACGCAGGCACACACACCCAGGGTGATTTTTTCACACTGTGGATCCGGGACTCAAATTGCTAAATTGGCTATGTGGGCTCCAGGCTGTGGACTGGCCCATATTTTTGTATTCTTTAAATTTGTTCTTTATTTGTTTAGCAGAGGGTGTGTGTGCTCTCCAGACAGAGACAGAAAGAAAGAAAGCACCCCCAAGGGGGACGGCCATGCTGCAGTCCTTTCTCCTCCATTCTCTTGGGATTTGGGGCACGTGCACACACGTACCTGGTGTCTTTTTCTTTTTCTTTTCCTTTTTTTTTTTTTTTAAGAATTATTTTATTTAACTTATTTATTTATTCCAGTTTGACCAGAGAGGGACAGAGAGAGAGAGAGAGAGAGAAAGTGAGAAGGCAAGCTGCCAAGTCCAGGACTCGAACTGTGGTCAGCCATGTAGGAGTCCAGCGTCCTTAACTACCACGCCACCTGCCGGCCCCCCGGTGTGTTTTTCAACCACCATGGGATCCAGCTGGGATCCAGCTGCCTTAACCTCCATGCTATCTGCTGGCCCCTCCAATTTTTTTTCTTTTTTAAAAGAATTATTTTATTTAACTTTATTTATTTTAATTTGACCAGAGCTGGGGGAGGGGAATTGAGAAAGCAGCAAGCCTCCAGGTCTGGGACTGGAACCGTAGTCAGCCATGTGGGAGTCCAGCGCCCTTAACCACCACGCCGTCTGCCGACGCCCCAGTTTTTTTTCTTTATTCCCGAGAGAATGCATGTGTGCATGAGAGAGAAAGCTCCCTCCCTCCACAAAGTCTGGTGAGGCGCTGAGCAGATCCCAGGGGCAGGTGTGCACGGACGGGCACTGCCCTGTGGCTTGGGCCTCTCGGCAGTACCCTGTTTTGGGGTAGTAGCAATCAGTGCAGGTCATCTTCCTGGGGGCCCGAAGAGGGAAGTGGAGAGTCTGCTTAAGGAGCCAAAACGGGCTGAGCAGGGCTTCACCCGGGGCTTGGGATCGGGCGAGGCTGGCCAGCTCCCAGCAGGAGTCCGCTGACCGCCTCAGGGGTTCCCAGACACCCCTGGCTCTGTTCTCTGGAAGCCCAGCCCTCACTGGAGTCTGTCTGCATCCTCCAGCTCACCCGCGGCGGCCACTGAGAAGAAGGCGGTGACCCCGGCTCCCCCCATGAAGAGGTGGGAGCTGTCCCAGGACCAGCCATACCTGTGACTCTCTGCCTGGGGACCTGGCCCTGCCCTCAGGGCCTCCTGGCTGCTGTGCCTCCGTGGATTCCCTCTGGGGAGGACTCGACCTAATTTATGACAAATATAACGAAACGTGGAGTCGCTTTCTTTTCACTTTTACTCAGGTATTCTTACACCAATGGTGGCGTATTATACATTTTATTTATTTATTTGACTCAACTGTATTTTCTTAATTAATCTATTTTAGTTATTCATATTATTATTTCTTTTAAGTTTGCTATAGGGCACATGCGCTCATCAGAGAGAGTGAGAGAAAAGAAAGAGGGAAAGTGAGAAAGCAAGCTACCAAGGCCAAGACTTGAACCACGATCTGCCACGTGGGAGTCCAGTGCCTTAACCACCATGTGACATGCTGGCCCCAGTTTTACTTTTTTTTTTTTTTAAGTTTGTTTGTTTCTTTCATGAGAGAGACAGGCACCCTCAACAGGGTCCCAAGCTGAGGTTTCCCACCCCTTGCTTCTGTAGCCAGCGAGGATCATGGGTGTGCACTTGGAATGTACAAGTTGGCTAGGGGATCAGACCCTTGATCTTTCATACAGATCTAGCATCTCTTATTTATGTGATTGTTTTTTTGAGAGGTTTTTGCTATAGGGCGCGTGCACTCGCCAGAAAGACAGAGAGAGAGACAGAAAGCGAGAAATCACCCCGTAGAGGATATGGCCACGTCGCAATCCCTTCTCCTCCGTTCTCCTTTCGGGAACTTGGGCACACGTGCACACGCACCCAGCGTGAGTTTAAGTCACCGTGTCCGGGACTCAAACCCTGGTCGGCTACATGGGAGTCCAGCAACATAGCCATTACGCTAAGTGCTGGTCCCTATTTATTTAATTTTTTTCATTGCCAGAGGGCATATGTGCTCACTAGAGAGAGACAGGGAGAGAGGAAGCATTGTAAGCGGGTGTGGTCGCACCCCAACCCTCCCCGATTTATCCCCCCGTCAGGATTTCATGCCCAGTGTTTTCCATGCTGCCAGGCCAGGACTCAAACCGCACAGTTGGTCATGTGGGACAGGGCTCCCTTAACCATCAAGCCACAGTGCTGGCCCTTACTATTGATTTTATGCACCTGCTGGAAAGACAGAGCGACAGAAAACGAGAAATGGCGGGGGGGGGGGGTGGCCACACCATAATCCTTTCTCCTCCATTCTCCTCTCGGGATCCTGGGCACGCACGCACGCCTGGTGTGTGTTTAAGTTGCCGGGTCTGGGACTCAGACCGCAGTGGACTATGTGGGAGTCCAGCAACATAACCATTACACCATCTGCTGGTTCCAGTATTGATGTTTTTCAATGCACGGGGCACACACACGTGCATGTGCCAAAGAGAGAACCCGCCCGTGGGGCCTGGTCACAAGGCAATCCCTTCTTTTACTATAGGGCACATGTACTCACTGGAGAGGGAGAGTGAGAAAGCACCCCACAGGAGGGATGGCCACGCCGCAGTCCCTTCTCTGTTCTCGGGATTCTGGGCATGCATGCATTTGTCCCTGGCATGATTTTCAAGCCACCAGGTCCAGGGCTCCAACTGTGCAGTTGGCCATGTGGGATTCAGCCCCCTTACCCACCATGCCACGTGCCGCCCTCTCTTCTCTTCCATGCTACTTCCCAGCAGGCCCCTGGGCTTGGGCTTACGTCTCTGGCGTGTTTTTCAAGCCGCTGGGTCTTAGACTGCAACTGTGCAGTTGGCCATATGGGATCCGGCCCCTGTAACCACCACTCCAGCAGCTCGCCCTCCCTTTCCCTCCATAGCAGGCTCCTGGGCTCACCTCTCCGGCATGTTTTCCAAGCCACCAAGCTAGGATTGGCATTGAAATCATCGTCAGCCGTGGGGGGTCCTGCTTCCTCCACACAGCGCTGAGCCGCTGTGCTGCGGGGCATCCCACAATCTCTTCTCCTTTTCTCCATCCTCTCAGGATTCTGGGCACGCGTGCACACACACACACACACACATGCACGCCCATACCCAGAGTGTTTTTCAGGCCACCAAGGCTGGGATTCGAACTGTGGCTGATCATGCAGGAGCCTCCTACAGCAGCTAGGCTGTGGGGCTGGCTCAGTCCCCTTTTTAACGTTTTTTTTTTTTTTTTGGAGAGGTTTTTGCTATAGGGCGCGTGTGCTCACCAGAGAGACAGAGAGAGAGAAAGCGAGAAATCACCCCCCCAGGGGGGATGGGCACGCACACGCGCTCGGCGTGAGTTTTAAGCCACCGGGTCCAGGACTCGAACTGCGGTCGACTACATGGGAGTCCAGTGACATAGCCATTACACTAACTGCTGGTCCCCCTTTTTAACTTTTTGAGCCACATCCAGCTTACTTGGATTTTGGGGGTGAAGTTGGTGCAGTCTGTCTCTGCCAGTGTGGCAGGGACAGCAGGCGCCAGTCAGGTGACACAGTAGAGGGGCCCCAGAGACCACACCGTCCCTGCCCTAGAGGGTGGGTGGGTGAGCCTCATCCCGGAGGTTAAGTTCCAGGACCTCTGGATGTTTGGGGAGGCTTGGTCGCAAAGGCTGATGGGAAGGGGGTGTGAGAGGGCCCACCACAGTCTGAGAGAGCTCCCAGCCATTGCTCCGGGTCCTGCTTGACCGTGGCCATGGGCAGCTGACCAAGGGCGGGTCAGGAAAGACCTCTCAAGGTAGAGTGGGGCCTGGGGGAGGATGAGATAGGATTAGCCCAGGACAGAAGGTAGGCAGGAGGTGACTGGTCCCCATGGAACAGTCCTGTGACCCTCTAGCGGGTGAAGATCAGCTCAGTCACCAGCTGGGTTGAGACTGCCCTTTGTAAGCTTAGAGCGAGCAGGAGAAAGGGCACAGTCCTAGCCAGCAGGTTCTAGTGCCCCAGAGTGGGTGTTCCAAGTGCTTAAAGGGGGACCAGCAGTTGGCATAATGGCTATGTTGCTGGACTTCCATGTAGTTGAGTCCTGGGCCTGGTGGCGTAAACTCACGCCAGGCGTGTGTGTGTGTGTGTGCCCAAGATCCCGAGAGGAGAATGGAGAAGGGATTGTGGCCATCCTCATGGGGCGTGATTTCTCACTTTCTGGGTCTCTGTCTCTGTCTTTCTGGAGAGCGCATGTGCCCTATAGCAAAAACCTCTCCAAAGAAAAAAGTGCTTAAAGGTAAAGACTTCTTGGAAGAGGTGGGATTCTGGTTGGGACAAAAGATTGAGGAGGGACAGGAAGGCTGGCTTTGGTGTGTAGAGGCCATAGGAGGACTATCTCAGAGTATTTCAAGAGATCCTGGGTAAAACCTGGCTTTGATGGTCTCTGCAGAAGAGTTATATGGCCCCAACTTGAAGTCTGACACCTGAGCTGTTTCCGGGAGCCAGGTGTTGTTCTGAACACCGCATCCATGGTTTCGACTCCTTCCTGGAGCAATTCTGTGAAGTCACCTTGCAAACACCAAGAACTCGCTCAGGCTGAGAGCCGGCCTGCTACACACGTTTCAGCTCTGCAAACCCCTGGCTTCCTCAGCGTCTCTCCTGAGACTCCAGACACCTCCCTCACCAAGATCCCCAGCCTCCAAGTCAGGACCCCATCTCTCTCCCCGCAGTCCTGCTGGCCACCCGTTCCATCTATGTGGTCGCCATTGCCTCTCATTTCCCACCCTGGGAATCCAATCCGGGAGGTTGTTAACAAAAAAATAACGTGTATGTACATACACCCCTGAGACACTGATGACCTGTACTGTTTTCAACAGCGAAGCAGGCTATCAACTTGCAAATGAAACTGAATAGTTGACACGGGGTGGGGAGGTGTGCACACCTGCCCTAGCGCTAAGTGGCAGTCTGGGGTCCTGCTAGCAGTCGGACACGCTGCTTCTCCGAAGGCAGAGCTGTCCACAAATACTTGTTTTCAGAAAGAAAACAGGGCAGCCGGGTTGGATAGAAAGTCCGGGTGCCTGCGCGGGTCTTTTTCCTGGAGAAAGGTGTCAGCAAAATAACCATCTCCCTAGGGTCTGTGAGAGCTGCGGGAGGCAGCGAGGGTGGGTGACGATCCAGGTAGGAGGGACAGAAGACTTAGATGGTAGCTAGGACCTGGATAACATTCATTCAGTCAGTCAGTCACCAACTATTAAGAGCATATTACGTGCCAGGCACTGGGGGTCCAGCCCTGAGCAACACGGCATCCTCTCCTCCTGGACCGGGCGTTCCAGTGGGAAATAAGATAATAAACCAAGTAAGTAAAGTAAATATATAATCTGCCCGGAGCACAATAGTCGCCGAGGGCGTGAGAAGACCGGGAGCGCCTGAGGGCAGTGGGTGCCGTATTGAATAGAACCATCGGGCAGTCAGATTTTTGGCAGTATGCTTCTGGAACATAACGTAATGCCAATGGACACTGACAAGGTATTCTACATTCCCTGAAGTTTCCTATTTCAAGAGGCGGATTTCCTTACCTTTCTCCAGACTCCGTCACTGGGCAAAGTGGAGAAATGTCTCAAATTTGAAATCCCTTCGTATTATGATATTTACGGTTTCACAGCCGCGGGCGCCGGTGCATGGGCCCCGCCCCGACCTGCATGTGCGCGTGCGCAGAAATAAGAACCCGGGCTGGACGGCGCGGAGCCGGCGCCGCTGCGAGGCGGCAGGACTAGCGGTTAGATGGCGTGGGGCGGAGCGCGGCAGACAGCGGCCCTGGGCCTGGCGCTGCGGCTGCTCCTCGGACTAGGTCTGGAGGCCGCTCCGACCCCGACTGCGACCTCGGCCCTGGCGGGGACCTCCGCCCAGGTCCCAGGTGAGTGAGCTCCCACTGCGTGCGCTCCAGTCCCTCCGGCTCCGCCCCGCCCCCTCCGACGGCTTCGCCCCGCCCCCGCTCGCCGGCTGCGCCTCACCATTGGCTGCGCTGCACATCCATCTCGGACACTCCCCCCAGCACGTGGCGTTGGGCTCCGTGACGCGCCCAGAGCCCGGCGCTCGTGCTAGGGAACCCGAGCTATCGGCCTGGATGCTCCACCTGCCTTTGGCTGCCCAGACCCGGCCCCGCGCACACCCCCATACTTGTTCTGCTTTGTCCAGCCTCATTGTCACCTCCAAACCGCCCTTCAGCTCTGTGTGGTTGGGAAGTCCCCTAGCAGGCTCAGGTTGTACGACCTCTAACCGTAAGGCGAGTCACCTGGCGCCTCCTGCAGCTTTGTGTTCCAACCCCTCGCGCCCAAGATCCCGGGCCCTGTTTCCTGAGCCACCTCCTCTACTCTCTCAATCTCTTCCTACGTCCCAGGCCTTGGAGAAGGAAAAGGCTCTCCCTGTTTGCTACCCCAGGCCCTCGGGCATATTTAACTTGTGGCACCAAGTTAGCAAATTAAGGAAACCCTCGTGGTCGTATTTGGCCAGGCATAAGAGATTTTGGTTGGGAATCGGGTGCCCTCTCTGAAGTTCCCGTGTACGGGTACCCCTTTGAGCTGAATTCAGGGTCACGCATTATCCCATCAGCCGTGTGTCCCTCTTATCAGGTGCCCCCCTCAACATTGATTTTCAGGCTAAACGTTCCTGGTTCTTTCAAGAAGGCAGGACTCAGGACTCTTAACTAGAAAATAGTTTTATTTTTTTTTCTTTTACAGAATTATTTACCTTTATTTATTTAGACCAGAGAAGGACAGAGAGAGAGAGAGAGAGAGAGAGAGAGAGAGAGAGAAAATTAGAAAGCAGGTACTGGACTTGAACCATCGTTGGCCATGCGGGAGTCCAGCGGCCTTAATCACCACGCCACCTGCCGGCCCCTTAACTACAAGGTTCAAGAAATCACCCCCAAGGGTGGATGGCTATGCCACAATCCTTTCTCCTCCATTCTCCTCTTGGGATCTTGAGCACACATGCACACCTGCCCGGCCTGAGTTTAAGCCACCGGGCCTGGGACTCGAACTGTCATCGACTACCTGGGAGTCCAGCGATATAGCCATTACGCCAACTGCTGGTCCCTTAATTAAAAACTTAAAAAAAAAATCTTTAGAGGTTTTTGCCTTAGGACACATGTGCTCTTTGGAGAGAGAGACAGACAGTGAGAAGGAAAGTGCGAAATCACTGCCTAGGAGGGATGGCCATGCTGCAGTCCCTTCTTTTCCATTCTTCTCCTAGGATCTTGGGCACACACGAACATGTGCCCGGCATGAGTTTCAAGCCACCGGGTCCAGAGTCAAATTGTAGTCCACCATGTTGGAGTCCAGCGACAAAACCACTATGGCATCTGCTGGACCCACACTCAGTGGTTTTCTATCCTCTGGATGCTGAGATAGGGTTCTAGTAGTTCTTTTTCTGCTTTTGTTTTTAATTTACTAAAAGATGCATGCAACTCTCCAGAGAGAAAGAAGAGGGAAAGTGAGAAAGCATCCCCTCAAGGGGAATGCCACAATCCCTTCTCTTACATTCTCCTCTTGGGATTTTTGGGCACCCATGCACATGTGCCTGTGTGTTCTTCAAGCTGACAGGTCTGGGACTTGAACCATGCAGTCGGCCATGTGGGATCCAGCTGCCCCAACCACCACACCAGCTAGTGTTGGCATTTTACAGTAAATGGAGGCTGGGAGGACTCCTGTCCTACCACCACCCTAGGAGGCAGGTCTGCCCTATTGCCCACCTTACAGACCATGGCACGCACTCAGCAGGCCAGGGAGGGCCGGGTGGAGGGGTCAGGGCCGTGGGTGGTCAGGCCTGGGGAGGAAGCTCTGCCTGGAGACCGCCAGACCCCTGCGGGCAGGGAAGGAAGCCGGCTCCGGTTGTCCACTGCTCTTCCGGCCTCCTCTGAGCTCAGGGACTGCTCTGCAGGAGCCGTGAGCCTGGAGGGCTGCGGAGGGCTGTGGGGAGGAGGGTGTTGGGGGGTCTGGAGTTGGAGGCACAGAGACAGTGAGTGAAGGTGGCAGAGACGAGGCCCAGGGAGAGTGAAATGGAGCAAGTCCACGCCAGGGTGGGGTACTGGCCACCCCCTTTCCTGCACCCAGGAGGAACCCAAACAGCTACTCGCTGTGTCCCTCAGGCTTGCTCCTGCTAGCCCAGGGTCCGGCCCCCTCTGTGCCCCTCCAGATCAGCAAACAGCCTGAGCCTCACTGCTCAGAGTCCAGGAAGGCTCAGGTCTTTTTTTTTTTTTTTTAACTTTATTTATTTATTTATTTTAATTAACCACAGAGGGACAGTGAGAGAGAAGGAAAGCGAGAAAGCAAACCTCCAGGTCCAGGACTCGAGCCACGGTCGGCCACGTGGGAGTCCAGTGCCCTTAACCACCAGGCCACCTGCTGGTCCTGGGAAGGCTCAGATCTTATCTGGTTGTAGCTCTGTCCTTTCTGCAACTTGTGTCCACTTATTGTCTAGCACTGCCCTGGACTGGAGTCACTAGGCCACAGCCCTGACCTCCACGGGGTGTCCAGTCTGTGGGCCCCCAGGCATTGTAGTCAAAATCATCATCTCGAGCAGAGCTTCGCTGGTCTCTCAGAGGGTCACGGGCCCCTCGTAGGAGGGAAGCTGGGATCTGAGGAGGAAGTCAGGAAAGGCAGAGGACAGGGAAGAGTGTTTGGGGACAGGCGTGCACGAAGGTCCTGCAACGGGCAGGAGCCTGGCCTGTCCCAGGAGCAAAGGGGCCAGGGCAGAGGGGGCTTGATGGAGAGGGCCGTGGGCGGAGGCAGGATTTGATCATGAGACTGTCTGGGAACCAGGGGAGGGTGGGCGGCAGAATGACCCAGAGGTCCCTCGTGTCCCAGTGGCCCTGGGGAAGTGGTCAGGTCTGGGGGGGATTAGGAGGTGAGGCCGCAGGGCCTCAGTTTCCCCTTAGTTAAGCAGGGCTCCACCCTGCCGATCCTGGCCATGAACCTGAGCCTGGCACTTGGGAGATGGCTCCTCCCCAAGTTTGTCCAACCATGGAGCTCAGGGGTCTCCAAGGTAGGGCCAGCAGGTGACAAAGTAGTTAAGGCGCCAGTCTCCCACATGGCTGACCATGGTTCAAATCCTGGACCTGGAGGTTTGCAAATCACGCCGGGCACGTGTGCAAGTGCACCCAGAATCCCGAGAGGAGGATGGAGTAGGGATTATGGTGTGGCCACCACTACCACTCTGTGGGCAGAAGATTTCTCATTTTCCCTCTTTCTCTCTCTGGCAAGTACATGCGCCCTGTGGCCAAAACCTAAAAAGACTCTGGGATCATTGAGACATGGGTTCGAACCCTGTGTCTGCCGTTATCTCTGTACCTCTTTATATATATATATATATATATATATATATATATATATATATATATATATATATATTTTATTTTTCACTCACCAGAGGGGAAGAGAGAGAGAAAACAGTCTCCAGCTAGACATGGTCACTCCTCATTCCCACCATTTCAAATATACCATTTTTTTTTCTTTAAATAATTATTTATTTATACTTATTGTTATTATTTTTAACTTGACTAGAGAGGGACGGGGTGGGGGGGCGATGAGAAAGGAAGCCACCAGGTCCAGGACTCGAACCGTGGTCGACCATGTGGGAATCCAGGGTCTTTGTCTATCTCACCACCTGCCAGTCCCTGTTTTTGTTTTTGAAAGAGCTGTGGGGCATGTTCATTGCCAGAGAGAGATAGAAAAGCTGGGGGTGGGGGTGGCCATGTTTCCAGTTGTCTGGGCTGGATTCGAACCTGGGACAGCCATGTGGCATCTGACTCCCTTAACTGCTGGGTGATGTCAGTCCTGTGGCTCCCTCTTAGTGTCCTCTCCTGTGGAGCAGGGATCTGGGTGGGCTCTGGACTCACATAGTAGCTCACCAAGGGACTGCCGTCAATGGAGTTCTGGTGCCCTAGGTTCCGGGTGGTCGCCTGGAGGTCCACACAGCCTGCGATCATCATGCTCTTGGAGCAGGGTCCAGACTCGGGCCATCCAGGCCTCACGTGCATGCATCTTGCAGGCCCAGGCCCCGGCTCGTGCCCGCCCACCGACTTCCAGTGCCGCACCAGTGGCTTCTGTGTGCCCCTGACCTGGCGGTGCGACAGTGACTGGGATTGCACCGACGGCAGCGATGAGGAGGAGTGCCGTGAGTGGCCACGCCCGGGGGGCGGGGCCTGGGGGCGGGGCCTCAGGAGGGAAGGTTGGGAGGCTGGGGCCAGATATGTGGGCGGGGCTTTGAAGGGGCGGGGCCTCAGGAGGGAAGGTTGGGAGCCTGGGGCCAGATTTGGGGGCGGGGCCTCAGGAGGGAAGGTTGGAGGCCTGGGGCCAGGTACATGGGCGGGGCTTGGAAGGGGACCGGTCACAGGGATGGGTGGGGCTGGATCTGAGGTTTAAGTGGAGTCTAAGGTGAGCTTGTAAAATGATAAGACTGGTCGAGTGTTGGGGAGGCGCTTGCAGGGAGGCCAGCCTGTGGAAGGTGGGGCCACCAGGAGCAGAGGCGGAGCTTTTAGACAAACTTTGCATATTCAGACATTCTTAGAAAGCCAGGCGGCAGGGAGTTGGGTGAAGGGAACAGGTGAGTCGTCTTGGGTGAGCTTTTGGAACCTGACCGACCTGTGCCCCAGGGATCGAGCCGTGTGCCCAGACCGGACAGTGCCCACCATCCACTGGCCTCCCCTGCTCCTGCGACAGTCTCGGTGATTGCCCGGGAGGCATCAGCAGGGACAGTCACAACTGCAGCCACCGGTCCTGCCCGCCAGGGGAGCTGCACTGCGCGCTGGGCGATGCCTGCATCCCGCACACGTGGCGCTGTGACGGCCACCGGGACTGTCCCGACGCCAGTGATGAGCTTGGCTGTGGTGCGTGCCCTGGGACCTCAGCCTACCGGTAGGGGTGAGGGACACCGGTGGTTAGACCCGGACACCTGCCACTGCGGACAGACTGGGGGCGTGGACTCGTGCTCTGCAACGCCTGTGTCCCCGTGGGGGCGGCAAGAAGTATGGCGGAACCGGTTATCACCAGCTCCAGCCAGTCTGTGGTGGAGGATGAGCCACGGGGGTCCCTGGTGCATCCCCTGTGCCCTGCATGCCCCCCCTGCCCCCCAGCTACTGAGTGTTTGGGTCCTTGCAGGAACCAACGAGACTGTCCAGGGTGGGAACACCACGACCACAGAGGTCCCTGTGTTCCTGGAGAATGTCACCTCCCCTGGGAATGCTACAGCCTTCTCTATTGGGGACCAGTCTAGAAAATTAAGTGCCTATGGTGGTATCATAGCTGCTGGTAAGATGACAGACACTCCTCTCCCCTCCTTTCCCCTCCCCCCCTCCCCTCCCCTCCTCTCCATTCCCCTCCACTCCACTGCCAGGCTGTGAGCCCCTGGGAGCAGGGCGCTTGTTTACCTGCATCTTGGTAGTTTAGGAAGAGCCGAGGTTTACTCAGCTCACTGCTTTGGAGACCGTAAGGTCACGGGGCTGCATCTGGTGAGGGTCTTAGGTAACGTGGTGGAGTGTCTTACCGTGAGCGAGCAGGAGCGTGAGCAGAACTCATCCTTATCTCATTTTCTGCCTCCGTCATCCCACCAGGGTAATCATGGGAACTCCCTATGATGACCTTAATCCTAATCACCTCCCAAAGGCCCTATGTTTATTATTATTATTATTATTATTATTATTATTAGGGTTTTGCCATAGGGTGCGTGCACTTGTTGGAGAGAGACAGACATACTGAGAGGGAAAGTGAGAAATCACCCCCCGGGGGGAATGGCCATGTCACAATCCCTTCTCCTTCTTTCTCCTCCTGGGATTTTGGGCATGTGCACGCATGTGCCTGGCATGGGTTTCAAGCTGCCAGGTCTGGGACTTGAACTGTGGTTGGCCATGTGTGAGTCCAGTGCCTTAACCCCTAAGCCACTTGCTGCCCCCCCTCTTTTTTTCCCAAAGAATTATTATTTTAACTCTATGTATTGTTATTATCATTATTATTGATTTGCTATAGAGCATGTGCATTCACCAGAGAGAGAAAGAGAGGGGAAGTGAGAGAGCAAGCCTCCAGTTCCGGGACTCAAACTGCACTCAGCCCTATGGGAGTCCAGCGCCTTACCCAGCACGCCACCTGCTGGCCCCACCTCTCAATCCCATTGTCAGATTAAGTTTTCACCTTTCTTTTCTAATGGCCAGAGAGTATATGTGCTCCCCAGAGAGGGACAGAGACAGAAAGAGAAGAGGGAGAGGGAGAAGGCACCCCCCCCCATGGGGCATGGTCACGCCACAATCCCTTCTCCATTTCTTCATCCTGTCGGGATTTGGGGCACGCATGTACACACACCTGGGATCATCCTTTTTTATCCTTAAATTGATTTATTTCACTTCTTTTTATTTCTTTTCTTTTCCAAAGATTTATTTATTTAATTCCATTTGTTAGTGTTATTTTTTAATTTGACCAGAGAGAGAGAGAGGGAAAGTGAGAAAGCAAGCCGCCAGGTGTGGGACTCGAACCGTGGTCGACCATGTGGGAATCCAGCGCCCTTATCTACTACACCACCTACTGGCCCCTATTTATTTCACTCCTAAGTGTGTGCAGGAAAGAGACAGGCACCCTCAGCAGCGTCTCCCTTGGCTGAGAACCCCCTCTGCTTCCCCCAGTCCTCCCGGCAGGGTCCTTGGCCCGCCTGCCCCTGGCGTGTTTCGCGTTGACTGGGGACCCAGACCCGGGCTGGCCACGTGGCTTCCCGCCCTACAGTTCAGGCACTGCCGTTGGCGCCGCTGAGGCTGGGCTGAGTTCCCGCCTCCTAAGCCCCGTCACGGGCCAACGTCATCACGTGGATTTGCGGGGGCGGGGGATGCTTTCAGACCGTAGCCAGGCGCCCACAGCGTCCCACTGTCCTGTCTGTCCCTCCACAGCGATGCTGAGTGCCAGCCTGGTCGCCGTCGCGACCCTCCTCGTGCTGTTGCGGCTCCGAGCCCAGGGGCGTCTGGCCCCACTGCGGCTGCTGGTGGCGGTGAAGGAGTCCCTGCTGCTGTCAGAACGCAAGACCTCGCTGCTCTGAGGACCAGCATATGCCACCATGTCACCACGGTCCCCAGTACAGCTAGGCTGGAGAGGGCAGCACTGGGGACGTGAAGGCGGCTCTGGCCCACGGGACCTGAGACTCAGGGTTTTCTAGCCACGCGGAACTTTGAACCCAAGCTCCTGCAGACAGGGCTCCAGGGGTTGGCGGTCCCTGGGTGCACCGCCTGGACGTGGGGAACTTGGAGGGAGAACACACCACAGCCGGAACCGAGGGGCTGGCCCCAGACTGCTGCGGGGCAGGACGGCCCCACGCCCACACACTCCTGCCGCTTTCTCCTGAGGGTGCAGATTAAAGTTGCCCGATGTCTTCTGCCCTCCCCGGGCCTCTGTGTCACTCAGTCTGGGCAGCCGGGGGCTCTGCTGCAGCCCAGAGAGGGTGGGGCTCAGACCCAGTCCTGGGCGTCCCCTCAGCCACTCTGCCTCTTGTCTCCTGGAGGTAGGGGACAGTGGGGCGGGGTGGCGAGGCGAGGCGGTCTGCTCTCAGCTGGCGTCTGTGAGGTGGTGAGATGGAGGCTGGGTGTCCCAGCGTGGGCTTGGTTCCACTCTGTTCTGTTTATTTAGGTTTATTTATTTCGCTCATGATAGAGGGTGTGTGGGCACGCATGTGTGCAAGAAAGAAGCACCCCCTTGGCCAGCAGTTGGTGTAATGGCTAGGTTGCTGGACTCTCATGTAGTCGACTGCGGTTCGAGTCCCAGACCCGGCAGCTTAAACTCACGCCAGGCACATATGTGTGTGTGTGGCCAAGATCCCGAGAGGAGAATGGAGGAGAAGGGATTGCGGCATGGCCATCCCCCCGGGGGGTGATTTCTCGCTTTCTGTCTCTCTATCTCTTTCTGGTGAGTGCACATACCCTATGGCAAAAACCTCTCTGAAAAAAAAAAAAAAAAAGAGTAAAAAGCATCCTCAAGAGGATCTCATAACACTGCAGTCTCCTTGCCCTGGCCCTCAACTTCTCAGGCCCTGGTTATGCACGTGTGTGCCTGGTGTGTGTGTGTGTGTGTGTGTGTGTTTCACGCTGACTTGGGGATTCGAACCCACCGCAGCCATGTAGCTTCCAGCACTACATTTCAAATTGTTCCCAACTGTGCCACCAGATAGAGTGGCCACCCCACGATGCCTTCTCCTCCATTCTCCTCTCAGGAGTTTGGGCACGCAGGTGCATGTGCCCAGAGTGTTTCTCAAGCTGCTGGGTCTGGGACTCGAACCATGCAATCAGTCCTGTGGGATCGAGCCTCCCTAACCACTGTGCCACTGGCTGGCCCCACCCCTTGTACACACAGACTCGTTCGTTCATTCTCTCTCGCTCTCGCTCTTGTTAAAAATAAAATTTTGGGGACCAGCAGTTAGCATAATGGCTACATTGTTGGACTCCCACGTAGTCCACCGCGGTTCGAGTCCTGGACCCGGTGGCTTAAACTCACGCCGGGCACGTGTGTGTGCACGCCCAAGATCCTGAGAGGAGAATGGAGGAGAAGGGATTGCGGCGTGGCCATCCCCCCCTTCACGCACACGCGCCCGGCGTGAGTTTTAAGCCAGCGGGTCCGGGATGCGAACCGCGGTCGACTACGTGGGAGTCCAGCGACATAGCCATTACCCCAAACTGCTGGTTCCCAGGGGGTGATTTCTCTCTTTCTGTCTTTCTGTCTGTCTCTGTCTTTCTAGCGAGCGCATGCGCCCTATAGCAAAAAACATCTCCAAATGAATGAATGAATAAATAAGAAAAATTCTGTGCCGGCAGGTGGCACGCTGGTTAAAGTGCTGGATCCCACGTAGCCAACTCTACGATTTGAGTCAGGGACCCAGTGCCTAGAGGAACGCCAGGCGCATGTGCGCACGTGCGTGCCAAAAGTCCAGAGAGGAGAATGGAGAAGAGTATACACTGTGGCCATCCCCTCTGGGAGGTGATTTCTCACTTTCTCTCTCTGCCTCCAGTGAGCACACATGCCCTATGGCCACAAGCTAAAAAAATAAAAAAGAAAAAAGGAAGAATATCGAACTTAAGACTATGCAGTTAATACACACCCTGACCCAGGTGAACAGGGCAGAGATACTGACCTGACCCTCACCCTCAGTGTCCTTATTTCCGAGAGCCCTGGTGGCCTTTTGCAGGGAAGTGACCTCCCTGACGTGCTTGGAACTACATCGACCACCAGCTGGCCCTGGGCTGCCCAGCATGGGGGGATGGAGGGGACCTCCCAGGGTCTCGGGCTCCGATGTCTGGCAGGCAGAGAGTTGGCCCTTGGGATGCAGGTGAAGAGGGGGCAAGGTTCCTGGAGCAGGTGAGGTTTGGTGTTGGGACCCCGCCCCCTACGGGAAGGCGAATGAGGGGAGTTTCTGAGTCTTGGTCTTGGGACAGCGTTTTGGTGGAGTTCTCTACAGTGGGGGGTCGAGGCTGCAGTTAGGGTGGGGGGACTGGGACAAGATCCCCCCTCCTCTCAGCAGACAGGAACGGGGCCTTTCAGCCTGGCCCCACTCTGCGTCCTGTGCTGGGCAGAGACCCTGCCGCAGAACGGAGCCGTGGAGGACTTCTTGCGGTTGCTAGGGAGTTAGGAATGAAGTAGGATTTTCTCACTTTTAGGTATTTCCTGAATTGCTGCCCAGGCATGTGTGGGCCGTGAGGCTGCCACCAGGTGCCATCAAAGGTCCTCTCCAACCTGGAGCCTGTTTGGGTTCTCAGTTCTCGGAGGAGCAGACCCCGTGGCCGGGTGGCTCCTGAGGTCTGCCTCCCTCGTCCCGGCTCAGCAGGGCTCGCTGGCAGATCTGTGCCCCGCATGATGGTGGCCGCCACCAGGGTGGATGGCTGGGACAGTAGGGCCTCTCCATGTGACCTCCCGAACAGGGTCCCCTGACCCCTTCCTTGGTGACAGAGGGTCCCCAAAGTGCAAAGCTTAAGTACCAACCAGCATTGCTTTTTTTTTTTTTTTTTTTTGTGGGGGGGGGTGAGATTTTTGCTCCAGGGCACATGTGCTCGCCAGAGAGACAGAAAGCAAGACATCATCCTCCCCCGGGTGGGGGGGAACAGCCACGCCGCGATCCCTTCTCCATTCTTCTCTGAGAACCTTGGGCACATACGCATGCGTGTCCAGCATGAATTTTAAACCACTGGGTCCAGGACTCAAACCGTGGTCGACTATGTGGTGGTCCAGTGATGTAACCGTCATGCCATCTGCTGGTCCTCATTACTACCATTATTATTTTAATTTGCTGTAGGGCATGTGCACTCACCAGAGACAGGGAGGGAGAGAGAGGGAAAGTGAGAAAGCAAGTTGCCAGGTTTGAGACTCGAACTGCAGTCGGCCATATGGGAGCCCAGTGCCCAACTGCCTGCTGCCCCCCCCCCCCCAGCATCACTTTTTTTTTTTGTGAGAGGTTTTTTTTGCTATAGGGCACGGTGCGCTCACCAGACAGACAGAGACATAGAGACAGAAAGCGAGAAATCACCCCCCAGGGGGGATGGTCACGCCGCAATCCCTTCTCCTCCATTCTCCTCTCGGGATCTTGGGCACGCACGCACACGCGCCCGGCGTGAGTTTAAGCCACCGGGTCCGGGACTCGAACCGCGGTCGACTACGTGGGAGTCCAGCGACATAGCCATTGTGCTAACTGCTAGTCCCGACTTTTTTTTTTTTTTTTTTTAAGAAATATTTAATATTATTTATTCATCCATTTAAATTTGACCAGAGAGAGATACACAGAGAGAGAGGGAGGGAGGGAGGGAGGGAAAGTGAGAAAGCGAGCCACCAGGTCTGGTATCTTAGCCACCATGCCCCCTGCTGGCCCCTCAAGCATCACTTTTGTCAGCCCAGGTCTGGCGTGTGGGTGTGTGCCGGGTTGGCAGCCATGTGAGGACCGGAACAGCCGGAGGGCTTCCTGGCAGAGCAGCCACCACAGACAGGGCAGAGGGCTCGAGCAAGCTGGGCCAAGGCAGCTGCAGTGGAGGTGCCCTGTCCCTTCGAGCCACCTACATGAAGCAGGTGACTCTGTTTTCTCAGCCTGGCTTGGTCACCTGTGCAGCGGGGCAGTCACAGCCCAACATCTGTCACGTGTGAGCACGCGGCGGGGAGCGGGGCTTGCCCTGTGCTGCCAGCTGACCGTGCCATTCCACGTGACCGGCCAGCAGGTCACTTCCAGGAAACCCCAGGTTTGAGAGGGAGCTCCGAGGGTTCGGCCCTGAGACCTGGGACCTAAAGAGGTTCCGCTCCCTCACCCCAATACCTAGCCTGTGGGCAGGGCTGGGGACAGGGTCCCCCATCCTCATGGGGTCTCCCTTGTCCTCCAGACACTGAGGAAGCACAGAAGCTCTGGGTGTCACAGGTGCAAGCTTCGGGGGTGCTCAGTAAATTCTGAATGGGCTCAAGGTGGCCAGGAGGCCGGGACTGAGGGAGCTGTGGAAAGATAGGGGAGGGGAAGGCCATGTGTGTGTTTGACTCTTGCTCTTCCTCTTTTTTTATTGAGGAAAATTCACATAACGTTAGATTAACCTTTAAAAAAAAAAGAATTATGTTTGTTTAACTTTATTATTTTCCAGTTTGATCAGAGAGAGACAGAGAGAGGGGGAGGGAAAGTGAGAAAGCAAGCCACCAGGTCTGGGATTTGAACCACAGTCCACCATGTGGGAGTCCAGCGCCTCCAACCACCATGCCACCTACTGGCCCCTCATTAATCTTTTTTTTTTTTTAAAGAATAATTTTTGGCCAGCAGTTAGCGTAATAGCTGTTGCTGGACTCCCATATAGTCGACTGCAGTTCGAGTCCTGGACCTGGTGGCTTAAACTTACGCCGAGCTCGTGTGCGTGCGTGCCCAAGATCCCAAGAGGAGGATGGAGGAGAAGGGATTGCGGCGTGGCCATCCCCCCTGGGGGTGAGTTCTCGCTTTCTGTCTCTGTCTTTCTCTGTCTCTCTGGCGAGCGCACGCACCCTCTAGCAAAAAAACTCTAAAAACAAACAAACAAAAAAACTAGAACCCAGCTGCCACCCCGCAGTCCGAGATCAAAGGTAACACATCCCTGTTCTGGATTTTGCGTTTGATCCTTTTCTGTTTATTATCGTCCCGCTAGATCATTTTTCATGCCAAGGCGGCCTCATTTCATCGGAGTTGCTTCTGAACTTTTATCAAAGGTGAACGGTTTTGCGCGAGGCTTCCCAAAGGGGTGGTCCCAGTTGATACCACCCCCACACACAGTGTAGCTGGGATCGCTGTGAACAGACCCGCACCCCCGGCTTTCAGGCTCCCGGGGTTCCTGAACAGGGCAGAAGCTTCCAAAGCCTGCGGGAATTTAAGCCCTCCCCCCGGGGGAGCCTTCTTCCTGTGGGACCAGAATACAGCGCTCTGGCCCTCCTGGTGCAGAGGTGCTGCACGGCGTCCAGCTTCTCCTCCTGCTCGGGTCGGGACCTCTGTGGGACCTTTCTGAGCTCAGGGCCCTCTCTGTAAGCCGGGTCTTTAAGCAGCTGGCCTCTGGCCCAGGGCTGCCCTGGAGTGGAAGTGATGGCTGCTCTGCAGGGCTGGCTGGAGGGTCAGGGACTGACCTAGGGCAGGGGAGGGGGCCCGGGCTTGGGCTCCTGTCCTAGGGTGGCAGTGAGTCCGGGGCCGCGGGGCAGCGAGCAGAGGCCTGGCCCCCTTGGGGTCTCGGTACAGAGGAGCTGTGACAGGGACCCACGTTCTCCGCAGCGGCCGAGGGGAGGAGGAACCGTGGGCCGGAGGCAGGGGTCGGAGCAGATCATCAGCCCTCCCGCGCACGCGCACCTCGGGCGGGCCCTCCTTGTCTCCGCGTTGTTGGCCCCAGGGCCGCCAGCCCAGCCAGGCCACCGTCGTGGGCGCTGGGGCAGCCCCTCGCGGCCAGTCCTCGGCGGGCTATGTGGCCGGCGTGTGCCCGTTGGCCCGCCGCCGAGGGCCATTGGAGGGAGCTGCCCTGTTCTTCAGCTGCTCGCACCCCTGGGCCTCCTCGCCCTCGCTGGAATCCGACTCTTCCACATCGCTGCGAACGTCCTTCTCCATCTGGGGCACGGGGAGAACACAAAGCTCAGAGCAGGGCAGCGGGGTTGGGGAGAGGCACGCGAGCCCACCCTGCCCCAGCCCTACCTGGCCCTTCTTCGTGAAGCTAAAGAGCATGCGCAGGACGAGGCAGGACCAGAACACGTGCAGCAGCTGCAGCATCAGGAGGAGGGTGTTGAAGAAATAGTAGCCGAAGAAAGGCCCGTGGTTGATGATGGACTCGTAGTATGTGGTGTAGAGAATCCTGCAGTGAGGAGGCAGGAGGGCGGGGCTTCACCACCAGCTGTAGCCCCCACCCCTAGGAGCCTCGAACTTGCAATGACCTACCTCACTCCGGAACCTGCTATGGCTCCCCAGTGCCTCCATGTGATACCTACATTATGCAGCTGGGCCTTTAAGGCAGGCATCTGCTTAATTTAAGTCAGTGCATTCACCAGCTCACTGGCCACTCAGGATCATGAACCCCAGGGGGGCACTTATGATCCGGATTCCGGATTCTTTCACACTTACACATCTGTCCTCAGACTCTCAGGACCTCACCCCCAACAGGGGACAACTTGTCTCTGACCCAGATAGAATGTTCCTGAGAGCAAGCCCTCCCCACCCCACACCCCCTGCAGGTACTCGGTGGGCCCTCCCCTCTCCCTGCTTTCCCACCTCCTAGGCTGCTCCCATCCACTGTATTCTGCAAGACAGCAGGAAGCCCACGACTGTCTGGACAGTCCCGATGTCACCATCCATAGCTGAGCTCCTCGCAGCCACCAGGGGGCATCGTGAGCGCCCGAGTCAGAGCCCCGCCCTCCCTCCCACGTGCTGGCGCCTCTGCTGGAACGCTCTTCCCATCCCATCCCTGAACGAACGCATTCCCTGGGCACCCTATTTAATTCCAGCTCCTTCCCCACTTTGTCTTCCCCTGACTGGGCTTGCCTTGTTTACCGTCTGCTCCTGCCTCACTCGGCCTGGCACGCCCTTCCCTGCCTCCTCCTGCAGGTGGCCCGGCCAACATCTCCAGCTCCCTGGGGCCTGAGAGGGCAGACACGCCCACCTCCCTGAGCCCCCCTGCCACCCCGAATCTGCATGGAAGGCCGACTCACCGGGTGGGGAAGACCACCAGGCGGGTGTAGAGGAAGACGCAGGAGAAGACGAGGAAGAAGGCGTCGCACACCTTCTGCAGGCGCGCGTAGTGGAACATCTTACAAGCCTGCGGAGGGCACGGGAGAGAGCTCAGACGGGGGCCGGGTGGGGAGGGGCGAGGCCAGGCAGGGGGAGGCTTTGATTCACACAAGTAGCGCTACCCAGGGCCTTATGTCCCGGTACTGCCCCAAAGGTGAGGAGCCGGTGGTGGGTGCGCGCATGCGTGTGCCCCTTGGATGCAGTTTCATTTCCCAGGCAGCTGGGAGGGGCGGGGTCCCATCCCTCCTGGAGGTTAGGAAAGGGGCGGGGCTTTGCATCCCAGGGAGGATGGCAAAGACGGCCTGTTCTAGTCTGGTTAGGAATGAGAGTTGGTGTCGGGACCAGCAGAGGGCGTAGTGGTTACATCGATGGTCGATGTAGTCGACTGCAGTTCAAGTCCTGGATCTGGCGGCTTAAACTCACCCCAGGCGCGAGTGCGTGCATGCCCAAAATCCCAAGAAGAGAATGGAGAAGAAGGGATTGTGGCCTGGCCATCCCCTCTGGGGGGTAACTTCTTGCTTTCTCTCTCTTTTTCTCTTTCTGGTGAGCGCACACACCCTATAGCAAAAACCTCTCCAAAGGGACCAGCAGTTGGCATATTGGCTATGTTGCTAGACTCCCAGACTCCCATGCAGGCGACCCCAAGGGCAGGGCCTCATCTCCCACGGAGGCCGAGGAGTGGGGCCTCCGTCCTGGGGGAGATGGAAGATGGAGGTGCAGGGCCTGACCTCCCGGGGCACCAGGACGGATGGAGGACCGGCGGCGCGCGGCTCACCTCCAGCAGGAAGTCGGAGGCATTGTGCAGCAGCAGCACCAGGGAGCCGATGCGCAGCAGGTTCGAGCTGTAGGAGAAGGTGATCAGGAGGACAGTCACGCAGTGGTGCACCACCTGCTCCTTGAAATCCTGCAGGAGACGGCGTGTCACGGCCCGCAGAGGCTCGGTGGCTGCAGGGACCCTGCCCCGTGGCCTGGGAATGGGCGCTCTCCCCGGGGAGTTGTCATTGCCTCTGGGCCCGGTGGACTCCAAGCCTGCTCCGGGAGGCACCGCGGGACCTCAGAGGGACCTCAGAGCGTGGTGAGGCCGCCCCGCCCCACCCAGCTCCCCATCCAGGGCCTGGGCCACGATTCCCCCAGTGTCACGCCCTCTGCCGGCCCCTCGGCCTGGCCTCACCTTGCGCTTGATGTCAAAGGGCAGCGTGATCAGCAGGGAGATGTAGAAACTGAGTTCCAGGAGGTACCACCAGTACAGGGCCGGCTTCAGGGGCTGTGGAGCGCGGGGCAGGTCTCAGCGAGGGAGGTGTGAGCTCCCCGTCCCTGGAGGCCATCAGGGCTCTGGTTTTCCTGCCTCCTGGCCCCTCTCTCTTCCACTCGGGAGATTAAGACAGCCAAAGAGGGGGGGCCAGCAGGCATGGTGGTTAAGATGCTGGACTCTCACACAGCTCCCTGCGGTTCAAATCCTGGACGTAGTGGCTTGTTTCCTCACTTGCCCTCTCTACTTGGGCACTATAGCAAACTTTAAAATAGTAAGTAAAACAAAATAGGGACCAGCAGAGGGCGTCATGATTATGTCACTGGACTCCCACATGGTTGACTGCGGTTCAAGTCCTGGACCCTGTGGCTGCAAACACACCGGGTGCGTATGTGTGTGTGCGCACATGCTCAGGATCCTGGGAGGAGACTGGAGGAGAAGGGATTGAGGCGTGGCCATCCCCCCTGGGGGGTGATTTCTTGTTTTCTGTCTCTCTATCTCTCTCTGTTTCTTTCTGGCGAGCGCACGTGCCCTATGGCAAAAACCTCTCCAAAAAAAAATTTTTTTTTTAAAGAAAAGAAAATTACATTGGGTACTTGTGTGTGCATGCCCAAAATCCTGAGAGGAGACAGGAGATGAAAGGATTGCAACCCCCCCCCCCCCTCAGGAAGTGACTTCTCATTTACCCTTTCTCTGACTCTGGTGAGCACGTGCGTCCTACAGCCAAAAAAAAAAAGAGCGGGGCTCGGGAAAGTCCGTGGTGTAATCCCCCGGTCCGGCCCTCACGTGAGTGGCTATAAGAACTTGGATCACTCTGACCCTCTGAAGCCCCGTGTTCTCCCCCGCCACTCACCTGGCTCGGGTAATTCTCCCAGCACTTAACAGGCGTCCACAGCCATGACTCCTGCAAGGGAACAGGTGTCCTGGGCTGCTGGAGGTCGGGGAGGGCCTCCCCCCACCCCCCGGGGGTCTGGGCTTCTAGGAGCTGCTGGGCCCTACTTTTCCCACTCACACCTGGCCTCTCACTCTCTACCGGGGGGGCCTGGTTCACTGCAGAACCCCCATGTCCCAGTGCCCAGGGGGTCCCTGACAGGTGCTGCGACCTCGCCAAGAGCAGGCAGGTGTACTCACGGGGTACAGCACCGCGAAGCCACCGACGAAGACGCACAGGTAGTACAGGAAACGCCAGCTGCAGGGATGGGAGCCCGCGAGGCGGGGGCTGGGAGAGCAGACACCCCCCACGGCCCCACAGCGCCCCCTCCCGCCCCACCCCGCGCTTACCTGGCCTCACAGAACTTCCTGCTCACGCAGGGCCGGTTCTGGTTCCGGCGTCTCCGGAACCAGCGCTGGGTCGCCCGCAGCGAGAGGCCACACTGAGCAGCCAGGAGGGCCAGCTGGGGCTGCGGAGGGGTGAGGGGGGCTAGGGTCACAGGCCGGGGGTGGCGTCTTGTCCCTGTCCCCGCACAGGCAAGGTTTGGTGGTGCTCTCCCCTCCCCTGCAGCTCTGGTCCTGCCTATGGCATAGGCCCGTCTGAGAGGGAGTGGGGGGCGTCAGAGTGGGGGCCCCCAGGACACTTCGCCTTCTGAGAGCAAGCCCCGCTCAGGGCAGGCAGCTCACTGAGGAGGACCATGAAAGAGGCTGGCTTTTTCTGTTCTAGTCTTGGAATCGGCCTAGGCTGGTAGGGGCGGGGCCTCGTTTCTAGGGGAAAAGAGCAGGGGCGGAGCCTAGTGAAAGGGGTGGGGCCTCATCACCAAGTGAGAAGGGTGAGGGCGGGGCCTTGCCTCCAGGGCAGGGCAGGGGTGTGGTCTAGTGGAGAGGGGTGTAGCCACATCTCCAAGTGGGGTAGGCGGGGTGGGGCCTCAGCCAAATGAGACAGGCGGGGGCGGAGCCTACTAGAGGGGGCGAGGCCTTGCCTCCAGGGGGAGGGCAGGGGTGTGGTCTAGTAGAGAGGGGCGGAGCCTCACCGCCAAGTGGGAAGGGCAGGGTGGACCCTAATGGAGAGGGCGGGGTCTCACCTGCGGGTGCAATAAATGGGCGTGGCCTAATGGGGGTGGGGCCTCATCTCCAGGGGAGGGTAGGGCGGGACCTGATGGACAGGGATAAGGTCTCACTTCGTTGGGTCTCTGCCCTTCCATGAGGAAGTGTTTCTCCAGCGTGTCGTTAGGCTTCACGGGCTTCCTGGTGTCATCCGGCACCCCCAGCCACCGGCCCAGGGGTATGCCGACGAATCTGGGTGCAGGGGAGACAGAGCCCATCAGCCCAGGTGGGAAGGCACAGCATTGTTGGGGGATGGTGGAGGGGGACGTATAGGTGGGGAAACAGGCTCAGAAGGGCCAAGTTACCAGCCAAGGGAGCGCAGCAGACACACATGTGGGTGTGTAAGACACATGTGGGTGTGTAAGACCCCCTGGGGTCTGTCTGCTCCATTTGAGAAGAGGAAGGGCGTTCATGGGGCAGGACTCGAACTTCCCACGTGTACTCTCAGCCTCCCACTCTGGCGCCCTGTGGGGTGGCCTGGCAGGTGCACCTAAGCAGCCCTAAGAAAGTATGCCTGACTGGTCACAGGATAAGGGTGTGCAGGCCAACTCTTGGGGTACCCAGATTCCTTCGCCAAACCCAAACCGTGTCTTGGGGTGGTCTGAGTCCTGACCTGCCACCTACCAGGCTGGGGGCCCCCCACGGGCAGGGACAGGGCCTGCCCTCTCTCCAGGCCTCAACCTCGGAGCATCTACTCCGGAGTTAGCACGGGGAGGCGGGACTCTGGTCACTCACTGACTGCCCATTAGGGGGCGCCCTAAGACCACGAATGAGAACCAAAGTACAGCCTCACTAACCTTTGGGGAAACTGAGCCCCAGAGCAGCCTACCGCAGAGCTCAGTTCGGACTTAGTCATGATGGGGAAGACAGGACAGGCGTTCAGTGAGCGCTTACTGTCTGCTAAGTGTAGGGCCAAGTCCGGGTTATGCTCTGAGACGTGCTTAATTGTTACTAAGGTCTCGTTTGTCCCGATGGTAAACTGAGGCTCAGGGTGGGCCAGACACATGTCTGAGGTGACACAGGAGTGGATGGCAGACCAGGAATCTGAACCCAGGAATCTCCCCACCCTTTTTGCAAAAGTTTGCCATAGGGCACGTGCGCTTCTCAGAGAGAGAGAGAGAGAGAGAGAGAGAGAGAGATAGAGAGAGAGAGGGTCAAGGATGGATGCAGTGAAGACAAGTAACCTACTTAGAGCCGTGTTTGGAGTAAAGCCCTGAAAGGGAGTTTGTGGGGACCAGCAGATGGTGTAATGGCTACGTCGCTGGACTCCCATGGAATTGACTGTAGTTCGAGTCCTGGATCCGGTGGCTTAAAACTCATGCCAGGCGCATGTGCGTGCATGCCCAAGATCCTGAGAGGAGAATGGAGGAGAAGGGATTGCGGCGTGACCATCCCCCCGATTTCTTGCTTTCTCTCTGTCTCTCTGTCTATTCAGGGAAAAACGCGTGCCCTTTAACAAAAGGCTGTCTTTAAAAATAAAATAAAATAAAATAAAAAGGAGCCCTAAGGAGGGAACCGGCAGGGAGAGGGGGAGAGGTCCCCAGGGAGCGGCCAGGTGTCTCTTCACTTAGTGATAGTTGCCACTGCAGCTGCCCTGGGTCGTCCCCAGGGTCCCCCACCTGCTTTACAAGTCGCTCCGCACCCCAACCCGAGCGACACCCAGTGTTTGGGGACAGTGGACTGCAGGTCGCAGCTGGGAGCGGGCTGGCACACCTCGCGCGGCGCAGGCAGGGACGCACACACGAGGACACTCACCTCTCGAAGGTGACGCGCATGGCCACCAGGAGCAGCCCCAGGGGCAGGGCGGCCAGCATGTCCCGCGGCTGGACGAAGACCAGGCCATCCCGGCTCTCGAGGTCTGCCCACGTGTAGTTGGGCGGCAGCCAGAACTTCTCCTGCCACAGCCACTGGCTCAGGCTGGACAGCATCCTGCGGACAGAGGGCGCGTCTATGCGGGCTCGGCGGCAGGTGTGGGTGCCACGTGCCGCCTCCTCCTTCCCCATTGGCTGACGTGATGCTCCCTCCTTCCCCATTGGTTGACGTGACGCTTCCTCCTTCCCCATTGGCCCACATGATGCTCCCTCCTTCCCCATTGGTGGACGTGACGCTTCCTCCTTCCCCATTGGCCCACGTGATGCTCCCTCCATCCTCATTGGTCCACATGATGCTCCTTCCCCTTTGGTCCCCCAGCTGCCTTGCAACGGGGTGGACCTCCCCGAGCCCTGTCCTAGGAGCTCCGTCTGGCATCAGAAAGGGGCACTGTGGTCACCACCCCACCCCTACCCCTGCACTGCCTGGCAAGGAATTTATCCTGGTCCAAAAAAATAGGTATGATGGAAACCAGCAGTTGGCGTAATGGCTATGTCCCTGGACTCCCATGCAGGTGACTGCAGTTCGATTCCAGGACCCGGTGGCTTAAACTCACGCCGATGCGTGTGCGTGCGTGCCCAAGATCCCAAGAGGAGGATGGAGGAGAAGGGATTGCGGCATGGCCATCCCCCCTGGGGGTGATTTCTTGCTTTCTGTCTCTCCATTTCTCTGTCTTTCTGGAGAGGGAACATGCCCTATAGCAAAAACCTCTCCAAAGAAAATATAGGTATGATGGGGACCAATAGGTGGCGTGGTGGTTAAGGCGCTGGACACTCCCACATAGCTAACCACTGTCTGAGTCCCGGACCTGGTGGCTCGTTTTTTCACTTTCCTTCTCTGTGTGTGTGTGTCTGCTTTTCTCTGGCCAAATGACAATAAATGAATGAATAAATAAATAAAATTAAATAAATAATTCTTTTAAAAAAAAAATGGTATGATGGGACCAGCAGATGGCTATGGTTAGGTCGCTGGAGTCCCACACAGTTTGAGTCTTGGATCTGGTGGCTTAAAATTCTCACTCTGGGCCCATGTGCATGTGTCAAAGATCCCAAGAGGAGAATGGAAAAGTGATTGTGGCCTGGCCATCCTCCCTGGGGAGTGATTTCTCATTTTTTCTCTTTCCGTCTCTGTTTCTCTGGCAAGCACACCATACCCTATAGCAGAAATCTCTCCAAAAATCCCAGGTATGGGCTGTGTGTTCCCAGGCAAGTGACCCAACTTCTCTGAACTTCAAGTTGGTTGTAAAGCAACAACAGTAAGGGTTGGCAGCTGGCGTGGTGGTTAAGGGCGCTGAACTCCCACATGGCCAACAGCAGTTTGAGTCCCGGACCTGGCAGCTTGCTTTCTCACTTCTCCCTCTCTCTTTCTCTCACTCTGTCCCTCTCTGGTCCAAATAACTGACTAGCTAGCTAACTAAATAAATAAATGAATAAGACTAAATGACGTTAGATAAAATATTTTAAAAATTTTATTCATTCATTCATTTATTTTAATTTTACCAGAGAGAGACACTGAGAGAGAGAGCGAGAGAGAAAGAGAGAGACAGAGAAGGAAAGTAAGAAAGCAAGCCACCAGGTCCAGGACTTGAACTATGGTCAGCCATGTGGGAGTTTTCAGCACCTTAACCACCATGCCACCTGCTGGTTCCTGATAAAATAATTCTTAAAAAAATAATAATAATGAAAGAGAAGAGAGAGAAGAAAACAAGCTGGGCACTTCTGCATGCACACTCATGATCGATCCTGGGAGAAGAATGGAGGAGAAGAGGTTTTGACATGGCCTTCCCCTCTGGGGGGTGATTTTTCACTTCCCCTATCATTCTTTAAAAAAAAAAAAAAAGAAAAAAAGAATTATTTTATTTAACTGTATTTATTTTATTATTTTCCAATTTGATCAGCCAGAGTGAAAAAGAGAGAGAAAGTGAGAAAGCAAGCCACCAGGTCCTGGACTTGAACCGTGGTTGGCCATGTGGGAGTGTCCAGCGCCTTAACCTCCACGCCATCTGCTGGCCCCTAATAATTCTTTTATTTTGGAGAGGTTTTTGCTATAGGGCATGTGTGCTCCTCAGAGAGACAGAGAGACAGAAAGCAAGAAATCACCCCTCGGAGGGATGGCCACGCCGCAATCCCTTCTCCTCCATTCTCCTCTCGGGATCTTGGGCACGCACGCACACGCGCCGGGCGTGAGTTTAAGCCACCGGGTCCAGGACTCGAAACGCGGTCGACTACGTGGGAGTCCAGCGACATAGCCATTACGCTAACTGCTGGTCCCTGTAATGTTTTCATTTCTCCTGGGGAGCGCCTTAGGAGTGGCTGTGCTAGTCCTAGGGGAGTTACATGTTCAGTTTACTATTGGAGTGTTGCTAGACAGTATGAATTACATTGTTGCCTCGGGGGTATTGTGACAGAGTTGTTAGTATTATGACATAATTGCTGACTGGTACTGTGGACATTGTTGCTCAAGTGTACTATGACAGCGTTTCTGATGGGTTGTGACATTGTTGCTGATGTGAAATGAACAATTACACAATTGCTTGTCAATTTCCCCCAAATAATACAAAGTAACAGCTATTTATCTAGCATTCACATCAGGGTACCTATTCAGGTCTGAGCATCCCTAATCCGAAATCAAACATCTGAAATGCACCCAAATCCAAAACTTTTCAAGCCATGATACGACACAAGTGGAAAATTCACACCTGACTCCATATGATGGATCACAGTCAAAGCGGGGTGATACGGAAACACCCTGTACAATTACCTTCGGGTGGGGCTAGCAGGTGGCATGGAGGTTAAGACAGCGGGATCGCGCCTGGCCAACTCTGTGGTTCAAGTCCCAGACCCGGTCGGGCTGGGCATATGTGCGTGCGTACCCAGAATCTCAAGAGGAGAACGAATTGCAGAGTGGCCACCCCTCCTGGGTGATTTCTCACTTGCTTGCTTTCTCTCTGGCAAGTGCATGTGTCAGAAGTTTTGAGGGCTCTGTTGGGACTGCTTGTCTCTCTTTCCCTCCTTCCTTTTCTTTCTCTCTCTCATGGAAGAAAGGAATACATTTCAGGACCAGCAGTTGGCGTAATGGTTACATCGCTGGACTCCCCCACAGTTGACTGCAGTTCAAGTCCCACACCCGACAGCTTAAACTCATGCCAGGTGCATATGCATGCATGCCCAAAGTCCAGAGAGGAGAATGGAGGAGAAGGGATTGCGGGGTGGCCATCCCCCCAGGGGGTGATTTCTTGCTTTCTGTCTCTCTGTCTCTGTCTGTCTCTCCAGTGAGCACACACGCCCTATAGCAAAAATCTCTCTCAAAAAAAAAAAAAAAACAAAAAAAAAAGAAAGAAAGAAAAGAAAAGAAAAGAAAGGAAGGAATAAACTTTAAACAAGCAAACAGCTCAGTTGTCACCTCCTCCTGCCGGCACCCTGATTGTCCCTACCCTGGATCCAGTCAAGAAACTCGCCGCTAGCTCTGTCTGGCTCATGTCTTGCTCACCCTGGTATGGGGAGCTGGCCAGGCAGTCTTTTGAGTGTGGGGAGGTAGGCGGTGGTGGAGAAGCAAGCGTGACCTGTCTGGAATTCTAGTCCCTCAGGCCAAGTAAGCCCAGCCTTTCTTGGGGCCCCCAAGGCAGAAAGGAAACCAAAATGCACTTCCCAAATCAGGCGGCCCTCCCTGGGGACTGCAGACTGCAGAGCCTTGGCCCTGGAAGCCCTGCTCTCTGCTCCCCTGTCTCAGCCCCCCAGCCCCTGGTCTCTCTCCAAGCATAAATAAGAGATGGGGCTGCTGAAGATGGGGACAGTCTGGAGCCCAGCGGGCTGGCCAGAGTCCCGGCTCCGGTGCTGCTGGCTCTGGAAGGCTTTTTTCTCGGCCCATGGTGGGGTGGATGCCCTCTCTGACCGGGGAGGCCAAGGAACCTGCTCCTGAACGGGTAGGCATGGCCAGGGACATAGGAGGGCTCGGGTGTGACTGTAACCAGGCGCCCCTGACCAGGAAGACCCCAATGCTCTTCTTCTTTATCGTTTTAAACAATTATTTATTTAACTTTATTTGTTATTATTTTTTCATTTAACCAGAGAGAGAGAGAGAAAGGGAAAGTGAGAGAGCAAGCCATCAAGTCCAGGACTTGAACTGTAGTCGGCCATGTGAGAGTCCAGTGCCCTTAACCGCATGCCACCTGCTGCCTCCCCTTATTTCTCTTCTTCTTCTTTTAAAAATTATTTGACTCTATTTATTTATTTATCTTAATTTGACCAGAGAGGGATAAAGTGAGAGAGAAAGAGAGGGGGAAAGTGAGAGAGCAAGCCACCAGGTCTGGGACTTGAACCACGGTCGGCCATGTGGGAGTCCAACACTCCTAACCACCACGCCACCTGCTGCCCCCGTCCATTTCTCTTAAAGGAGGGGAGGGGGGACCGGCAGGTGGCGTGGTGGTTAAGACGCTGGACACGTCCACCTGGCCAACCATGGTTTGAGTCCCAAACCCGGTGGCTTGCTTTCTCACTTTCCCTCTCTCTCTGTGTCTCTCTGGTCAAATTAAAATAAATGAATGAAAACATAAAATTAAATAAATATTTAGTTTTTTTTAAAGGAGGGGAGGAAATGGGGCTCTAGGGTGCAGCCCTCAGTCTCAGTTTCTCTCTCTTTTTTTTTAACCTCAAGGTACACGTACTCAGCAGAAAATGACAGTGAGTAAGAGAGAGAGGGGAAGTGAGAAGTCACCCTCCTGGGGGGTGGGTCTGGCCATGCTTCGACCCCTTCTCCTCCACCTCTCCCTCCTCTCGGGATTTTGGGCACGCACGCACCTGGCCTCTGGCACCTTTTTCAAGATGCTGGGCCTGGGATTTGAACCACGCAGTCAGCCACGTGGGATCCAGCTGCCTTAAGCACCCTGCTACCGGCTGGCCCGTTTTTCTCTCTCGAACCTCAGCTCATTCCTGGTCACCCTCTGTCTCCCTGGGCCTCAGTCAGCCCAGCTGAGGAATGGGTCTAACCAGACGTTACAGCCCGTGGCCCGGCAGTTCCTTAACAAGCCACAATGGTACCGTGTCGGATTTGATCCCCACCTCGCCCATTTCCCGGGTGGCCGGGCCTCTCTGTTCTTTGGCTCCCCTATCTGTAAAATGTGGACAATTGTCCCTTCCACCCTGAGTGGCTGTGGTGGTTTCCAACACCGAGGAGCTGACCCACAGTGGCTTTGGCCCTCAGGACAATTCCGTGGCCTCCACTGCCTCCCTTGAAGCTGCCCCTGAGGGGCTGGCAGGTAGTGCAGTGGTTAAAGTGCTGGACTCCCACATGGCCGACCGTGGTTCGAATCCCAGACCCGGTGTCTTACTTTCTCACTTTTCCCTTCTGTCTCTCTGGTTAAAATAAAATAATAATAATGATAACAAATTAAATAATTCCTTTATTTAAAAAAAAAAGAAAAAAGCTGCCCCTGATGTGTCCCAGCTGGGCTGAGTCAGGGCAGTGGCAGGGCCGTCAGAGTGTGCCCGGTGGGTGGGCCAGCCTGAGCCTTCCATTCTCACCTCATCCCTCCCAGTCTGCCCCTCGGGCTCTCCCCCAGGGCCAGCTGCTTCCAGAGGCCACCCTGGCCCCACACTCCCTGCCCTGCCCCGCCCTGCCACCTGGGAGCCAGCCTGGACAATCTTCTTAGTGGCTAAAAATGTCCAGGGATTGGGGGAAAGAGGAAGACGGGGTGGGGCTTTGTGCTGACTGGGGGGTGGGGTGAGCTGAGGATCCCCGGCCCACCAGGCTCTGAGTGAGCAAGCCCGGGGCCCCAGGCCCCCTCGGCAGGTCGGCCAGGCACGCTGGTTTAGAGTTGTTTTGAATCTAGCTGGAAAGGAAATCAGCTCGGACCTCAGATGTCTTGCCACCCCCATGGCCTGGCCGCCTGCCTGGGTCACCTGACTCCTGCGGCCCAGCAGGGACACGTGATGGGCTGCTGGGGGTTGTTTGCAGATAACCACAGCACCCCACCCCTGCCCTGCACTGGGCCATGGCTGTCCCTTCCAGATGGTCCCGCCTCTTCTGAGCAGGGGCCAGTGAGCTGACGTGCAAGCAGTCTGGAATGCGACTGGCTCTGCTCCCCACGGAGGACCCCAACACCACGGCTCTGCCCTGCTCCACGGTGTACACAGACACGGTCCTGCCCTCCACACTCTGGCCGTGCTGAGTAACCCCTCCCAGAGCAGCCGGTCCCCTGCCACGGCTACCTGCTGGGTCCTTTGTCCGGTTCTGTCCTTTTTTTAAAAAAAAGAATTACTAGGGACCAGCAGTTAGAGGAATGGCTATGTCACTGGACTCCCACGTAGTCGACCACGGTTCGAGTCCCGGACCCGGTGGCTTAAACTCACGCCGGGCGCGTGTGCGTGCGTGCCCAAGATCCCGGGAGGAGAATGGAGGAGAAGGGATTGCGGCGTGGCCATCCCCCCGGGGGGTGATTTCTCGCTTTCTATCTCTCTGTCTCTGTCTGGCGAGCGCACATGCCCTATTGCAAAAACCTCTCCAAAAAAAGAAAAAAAAAAAGAATTACTTATTTTAGGGTCCGCATTCTGACCCTTGACCCTTGACCCAGTCGGTTTAGCTGTCATCCCACTTGTAGGTTTTCTTGTCTGCCTTACCCCACGGTATAAGTCTCCAGAAAGCAAAGAATGTTCTTTTGGGAGCCAGCAGGTGGCATGCTGGATAAGGCATTGGTCTCCCTCATGGCCAACCACAGTTTGAATCCCGGACCTGGTGGCTTGCTTTCTCACTTTTCCTCTCTCTCTCTGATCAAATTGGAAAATAATAATAATAAATAAAACTTAAATAAAATAATTATTTGAAAAAAAATAGAAAGAAATTATATATTGGCGAGGCCAGCAAGTGACGTAGTGATTAAGGCACTAGACTTCCAGATGGTCAACTGTGGTTCGAGTCCCAGACCTGGCACCTTTGTCTCTCTCTCTCTCTCTCTAGTGAGTGCATGTATCCTATAGCAAATTAAAATAATAATAATAATAGCAAAGCATAAAATTAAATGTATAATTTTTTTAAAAAAAAGAAAGAAAGGAAAAAATGATGTGCTGGAAATGCAGGCACCTTGGAAGCTCAGGGCGGAGGCAGGAACTTCTTCCTGGGGAAGCTTTGATACAACAGTGGCTGAACGGGTCTCTGCCAGACCCTGTGAACGCCGGGCGTTCTGATGGGACAGAGCCGTCCCCTTAAGGGCCTTCTAGTCCTGACAGTCCCTTCCCGGCTCGGTGGGCTGGGGCCAGCGTCCAGTCACTCCCTGTATGTGTGTGCGTCTTCCATTGAGGGAAAGAGACACAGAAAGACAGAGGTGAGAGACAGAGAGACAGCCCCTCACCAGGGTCTCCACGCGGCGACCCACCGCCAGCCCCCCTGCGTGGGCACATGAGTGGTGGCCTGCTCATACGGTCTCCAGACATGACCCCAGAACCTTCCCTCGTGGGTCAGCCTCGCAGAGCGGGCATTCTACCGCCGTGCCGTCACCCGGGCCCTGCTCCTTGCCCTGAGTCTCGGCTTCCTGGTTCCTGAGTGGGGAGACCCTGGGCCTCCTTCGTGGGGATGCGGTTGTGGTCAAGCCAATCTTCCCCGGTGAAAAGGTGGCTGCAAGCCATCAGGGACATAGTGGCTAGAGGCGACTGGATTGATCCCACATGGCCAACTGTGTGGTTCAAGTCCCGGGCCTGGCAGCTTGAAAAACATGCCAGAGGGCACCAGCAGTTAGCGTAATGGCTATGTCGCTGGACTCCCATGTAGTCGACCGCAGTTCGAGTCCCGGACCCGGTGGCTTATACTCACGCTGGGCGTGTGTGCGTGCGTGCCCAAGATCCCGAGAGGGGGACCAGCAGTTAGCATAATGGCCATGTCGCTGAACTCCCATGTAGTCGACCACAGTTCACATCCCAGACCCGGTGGCTTAAAGCTCACGCCGGGCGCATGTGCGTGCGTGCCCAAGATCCCGAGAGGAGAATGGAGGAGAAGGGATTGCGACGTGACCATCCCCCCTGGGGGGTGATGTCTCACTTTCTGTCTCTCTTTGTCTGTCTGGCGAGCGCATGTGCCCTATAGCAAAAACCTCTCCAAAAAAAAAAAAAAAACAAATATTTATTTAACTCTTTATTTATTTATTTTAATTTGACCATAGAGGGACAGAGAGAGAGATGGAAAGTGAGAAAGCAAGCTGCCAGGTCTAGGACTCAAACCGTGATCGGCCATGTGGGAGTCCAGTGCCCTTAACCACCACGCTACCTTCTGGCGCCTCTTTTATTTTTTTTTAAAGAATGATTTTCTTTCCGGAGCTGGCCAGTGGTGTGGTGGCGAGAGGCTCTGACAGCTGTGAGTCCAGCGCCGTAATCTCCATGCCACCTGCCGGCCCGATCATTTCTTAGTATCTGTGCTCCCCTCGGGCCAAGTCCCAGCCTCCTCCTCCCCTTATGAAACCTTCTTGGGATTACTCCCTGGCGCCCCCCCCGCATTAAAAAAAAAAAAAAAAAAAAAAAAATCCATGAAAGCTCTGAAACCAACACCCGGCCCACCCGGTTCCTCTGCACTTACCCATCCAAGGCAAGAAGACAGCCCTTGTTCCCCACCTTTCTAGAAGCATCGCTCCCTCTATAGCTCCACGGAAGTCCCTGCCATCCACGTGCCAGGATTCCCAAGACTGTCCACCGGGCCCAGCCTGCGGGCTCTGCCTCCGTGAGCGGCTGGCCCTTCCCCTCCCTTCCCTTCCCTTCCCTTCCCGGCCGGTTCCTACCTGCCTGCTCAGCCCTGGATTAGATGGCATCCTTGAAGGCCTTTCCTGCCTTCCCTCCCATGCAGAGCCTGCTCTTCAGCCAGACGTGGCTCTCTGGGGTGCCACGCCTGCCTCTGCGTCTCCCCCAGATAGGCAGCGCCAGGTTAGGGGGACACCTCCAGCCGGGAGTCAGGCATGGAGGTTTAGGGATGGAGCGAAGAGCGGATCGGGTCTCTGGGGTTCCGAGCAGTCCTGGCTCCAAGGGCCAGGAGATGAGAACGCGTCTCCCACACGAGGACGTGATCGAGTGTACAGTCGGGGTGTGAGGGGGCCCACCTGGGCTGTGATGGCTAGAAAACCCCAGGCTCGGCGCCAGCAGGTGGCGTGGTGGTTGAGGTGCTGGACTCCCACACGGCCATCTGAAGTTCGAGTCACGGACCTGGTGGCTTGCTTTCTCACTTTCCCTTTCTCTCCCTCTGGTCAAAATAATAAAAGAATAATAACAAATAAAATTGAATAAATAAATAATTCCTTTTTAAAAAATCGATGCATCTGTCTTTAGAAAAAAAGGAAAAAAAAAAAAGGAAAGTAAGTCCTAGGCTTTATTGAAGTTACACTTGGACTAGCACCGTGGCACACCAGAATGTGCTGCTCAGGAGTGGACAGATCCCACACAGTGACTGTGGTTCGAATCCCCAGCCTGGCTGATCTGAAACACGCCAGGCATGCATGTGAATGCCCAAGTCCAGTGGGCTGGAGGAAGGGCACTGCGGCATGACCAGACCCTGTGGAGGGTGCTTTTCTCTCTCTCTCTCTCTCACACACACACACACACACACACACGTGTGTGTGTCCATGGACTCTATCATGAATAAAGAAAAACAATTTAAAAATAATTATTTAGAGGATGGCAGGTGGCATGGTGGTTAAGAGTATTGGACTTCCACATGGCCAATCGCAGTTCAAGTCCCAGACCTGGCGGCTTGCTTTCTCATTTCTGCTTCTGCTCTCTCTGCACTCTGTCCCTCTCTGACAAAAAAAAAAAATATATATATATATATACACACACACACACACATATATATAAGGTTCAATAAAATAATTCTTTAAAAAATAAATTCTAAGGACCAGTGTTGCTGGACTCCCACGTAGTCGACTGGACTGTGGTTCGAGTCCCGGACCCGGTGGCTTAAACTCACACCAGGCGCGTGTGCGTGCGTGCCCAAGATCCCGAGAGGAGAATGGAGGAGAAGGGATTGTGGCATGACCATCCCCCCTGGGGGGTGATTTCTCGCTTTCTGTCTCTCTGTCTCTGTCTCTTCTGGTGAGCGCATGTGCCCTATAGCAAAATCCTCCAAAAAATAAAAATAATTCTAGTCAAAAAAAACCCGAAAATGTCCATCATGCCCCCAAATTTCCTGGTGCCTCTGCAGTTCCTCCCTCTGTCCCATCCAGGGAGCTGGAAGCAACATTGTGCTCTGGTCTGTTCCCCCAAAACCTCACATGGAAATGTGATGGCCATTGTGGTGACAATGCGAGGCAGAACATTTAAGGGGGCCCTGGGGCCACCCTCAGTCTCAGAGGCAGTAATGCAGCTGGACCCAGGGGGGAAGATTCTGGGTTCATGTCCTGGGACCTCCCTGAGCACATTAGGCAGGTGCGTGTGTGCCTGAGACCCAGGCTGGCTGAGACGGGGCGGGGGTCATGGCATCAGGACCCCGCTGGGTGCAAAGTCTCTGTCTCTTTGCTCAGGGAGGAAATGAACTTAGAAAAATTACTGAAAACAGAGTATGAATGCTATAGAAGGTAGGAGAGCTGTGTTCACCGACTTGGGAGAATCGTTGGGTTAAAAATAAAAGCAGAGGGGCAGCAGGTGACGTGGTAGTTAAGGCACTGGACTCTCACATGGCTGACCATGGTTCAAGTCCCGGACCTGACACCTTGCTTTCTCACTCACTCCCCCACACCTGCCACCCGTGTCACTGCATCTCTCTCTGGCTGAGCACCCCCCGATGCAATCCCTTCTCCTCCATTCTCTCTGTAGCAAAATGTGATAACTAATAATAATAAATAACGCTAACTGCTGGTGAAATAATTCTATTTTTAAAATAAATAATGCAGAGAGGCATTAATCATCTCATGCCTAAATTACGGCATGGAAAACTACGAGAGCCTTGCATCTGACGATGGCAAAATTAGCTGCCTCAGACCAGCCTTCTCACAGACAGCGACAATACCTGCTGGACCAGACTTACACAACTCCTGGGACCAGCAGTTGGCGTAATGGCTATGTCGCTGAACTCCCATGTAGTCGACCACAGTTCGAGTCCTGGACCTGGCTGCTTAAACTCACACCGGTCGCGTGAGTATACATGCCAAAGATCCTGAGAGGAGAATGGAGGAGAAGGGATTGCGGCGTGGCCATCCCCCCTGGGGGGTGATTTCTCCCTTTCTGTCTCTCTGTCTCCCTCTGTCTTTCTGGCGAGCGCACGCGCCCTATAGCAAAAACCTCTCTAAAATAAAAAGAGATATTTTCTTTGCTGTAGGGCACACACAATTGCCAGAGAGACAGAAAGCAAGACCCAACAATTAGAATATTTAGGAAAGAGGGGCTGGCAGTTGGTATGGTGGTTAAGGGCACTGAACTCCCACATGGCCAACTGCGGTTTGAGTCCTAGATCAAGCAGCTTGCTTTCTTTCCCTCTCGCTCCTCTCTCTCTCATTCTGTCTCTCTCTGGTCAATTTTTTTTTTTTTTTTTTTTTTTTTTTTTAGAAATCTTTTTTAAAATAATTATTTATTTAATTTTATTTATTCATCCATTTATTTTAATTTGACCAGAAAGAGATACACACACAGAGAGAGAGGGAAAGTGAGAAAGCAAGCCACCAGGTCCTGTACTCGAACCGCGGTCGGCCATGTGGGAGTGTCCAGCATCCTAACCACCACGCCACCTGCTGGTCCCTCTCTGGTCAAATTTAAATAAATAAATTTAAGAAATAAAGTTAAATAATTCTAAAACAAGAAAGAATATTTAGGAGAGAAAAGGATGAGAGATGAGAAGTCCCAAAATCTACACAAAACGTTGTCAAAGTGTCTGCTGACTCCTGAACACGCAGTATATGGCCTCTAACTAGCTCAGTGAAGGCTAAAAGAACAAAAACCAAATTGCCTCTTGGCTTTTTGGCTAAGATCCCCCACCACAGGGGAAAGAGACTTTGGAGTTTAAGTCCCAGAAGGTTAACTACGAGATGAATAATTAAAGGTTAAAAAGCACTCTTCAGAGGAACATAATGGAATCTAGAGTCTCTATAACCTATCGTTCACAATGTCCAAAACACAACGCAAAATTTCCAGACAGATGAAGGAGGAGGAAAACATGAACCACATTCAAGAAAGAAAATGAAAAGGCCAGCAGTTAGCGTAATGGCTATGTCACTGGACTCCCACGTAGTCGACCGCGGTTCACGTCCCGGACCCGGTGGCTTAAACTCACGCCGGGTGCGTGTGCGTGCGTGCCCAAGATCCCGAGAGGAGAATGGAGGAGAAGCGATTGCGGCATGGCCATCCCCCCTGGGGGGTGATTTCTCGCTTTCTGTCTCTCTGTCTCTCTCTGTCTGTCTGGCGAGTGCACGCGCCCTATAGGGAAAAACCTCTCCAAACAAAAAAGAAAATGAAGAGGCCAGCAGGTGTTGTGGTGGTTAAGGGCGCTGGGCACCCACATGGCCAACTGCAGTTCGAGTCCTGGACCCAGCAGCTTGCTTTCTCACTTTCCCTCTCCCTCTCTCTCTGGTCAAATTATGATAAATAAATAAATAAAGTTAAATAAAATAATTCTAAAAAAAAAAAAAAAAAGTCTCATTACCTCCTCCTGACCCCAGTTCCCAGTAACCACCATTCTACTTTCTGTTTCTATGGCTTTGACTCTAGGGACTTAATAGAAGTGTAAATTGCAGGGACCAGCAAGTGGTGTGGTGGTTAAGGCACTGGACACTCCCACATGGCTGACGGTGGTTTGAGTCCCGTATCTGGCGGCTTGCTTTCCCACTTTCCCTGTTTTCTCTCTCTCTCTTGTCAAATTAAAATAAATGAATGAATAAATAAAATGGAATAAATAATTCTTAAAAAAAAAAAAAAAAGAAGTGTAAATTGCATGTATTCGTCCTTTCCCGTCTGGCTTATTTTACCAACTCAATGTCCAAGGTTCGCCTATGTTGTAATCTAATCTATGTTGTAAGATGGAGGAGTCCAACCCAGTGGGGCTCCAGGACCCGTCTGAGCCCTTTGATCTTTGAGCATCGCTTCTGGTTGGTTCAGTATGCTGGCAAGGCCACTACTGTACGCCCCCCGACCCTGGAACAAGCTTGGATCAATTAGCATATTGGCAAGGCCGTTTGCTATCCGCTCCGGGACTGTAGTAGCCTTGCTGGGAAGTGACCCCCTTCTGACTCCCCGATATATTACTATAAAAGAATTAATATCGTTTTCTCATACATCTTTGTAGTAAGATTTCCCCAAAATCCCTCGACCTCTCCCTTTACTCTAATCACTTACTGTTAATTACAGCGCTTCATTAGACACAATAAAGGGTGTGCTAAAGTTCTCCTTGATCTCCAGAAGGCCTTCCTTTCAAAACACATTTAGACTTAAGAATTACCTCTTATGCAGAAACTGACCCAGGACACCCCCGCCTCACTGTAGCTTATGTTCTGACAAGGTACATGATGGTGGCACCACAAGCACAATACAATGCCTGGGTGTGCCACAGAGTTTTTCGTTAACTCGTTAGTTACTTCACCACCAGTTGAAAAGGCTGTGTCCCCGCCCTCATCAAGTGAACACTAACTTCACCCTTTCAGGATAGGCAAATATATTAGGATTCCTTTAAATAAACTTTAGATCTCTATAAAATTATATAAATATCATTCTTTATTGAGATTTATAAGAACTAATATCTGTACTTGAGATTTTCCTTTTTACAATCACAACCAGTAACTGCAAGATGGCTGCCTCCAAGTACTGGCTGATAATTAACTCTGCCTGCTGGAGCTGTTCTCCAAAACTACACTCCCAGAACAGAAGTTCCCAAAAGCTTGCTTACATCAATCAAACAATTGTTGAATTGTATCGATGATTACTAGACCTGCCCTTTATCAAACCCTGAATAGAACCTTTGATCTCTATGGTTAAAACTTTATGAATTGATCATTAGAACACGTAGCCCCTCTCCCGTTCACTTGCATGTATCACATTTTCAATAAAAAGGCACGATGATTCCTAGCAGTTGTCACTCCTCAGAGAGCGATCTCTGGGAAGTGTCCGGCTGAGGACGTGCATAAAAAGGCACCGAGACCTTAGTCTTCCTTTCCTTCGCCGCCTCCGTTGAGTCAACCCACCCCCGCCGAGGCTGGTCCCTGGCAGACTGTGTCAGAACTCTCTCTCTCTCTCTCTCTCTCTCTTTTTTTTTATAGTTTGCTATAGGGTGTGTGTGCTTACTGGAGAGAGGCAGAGAGAGGAGACTAAGAAAGGACCCCCTAGGGTGATGGCCATGCTGCAATCCCTTCTCCCCCATTCTCCTCTCAGGATTTTAGCTGCCGGGTCTGGGACTTGAACCATGCAGTCAGCCATGTGAGATCCAGCCACCTTAACCACCATATCATTGGCTGGCCCAACTTCCCTCCTCTTTAAGACTAAATCATATTCCAGTTTGTGTATACATTCAGTGTGACTTTCTTAAAAATTATTATTTTTAGGGAACCAGCAGGTGGAGTGGTGGTTAAGGTGCTGGACACTTCCCCATGGCTGACCATGGTTCGAGTCCCGGACCTGGTGGCTTGCTTTTCTCTCTCTCCATGTCTCTCTCTGGTCAAATTAAAATAAAAATGAATGAATAAATTAAATTAAATTTAAATAATTTTAAACAATTTTTTTTTTTAATTTGCTAGGAGGCATGTGTACTTGTAGGTGGTGGAGAGGGAGGAAGGGAAAGAGAGAGAGAGAGAGAAAACGTAAAAGCACCCCCCCCCCCCCCCCCCATGGAGCATAGTCACGCTGCTATCTCTTCTCCATTTCTCTCTCCTTTCTAGAATCTGGACATGTATGCACATGCACCTAGCGTGTTTATATTTTTTTGGGGGGGAGTAAACAAGTTTATTCATAGATTTAGTCAACATACATAGCTGACCTAAACACTTCAATAGAAGAATAAATTTTAAAAGCATTTGGGGGCCAACAGGTGGTGTGGTGGTTAAGGGCATTGGACTCCCACATGGCTGACCAAGGTTCGAGTCCCAGACCTGGCCACTTGCTTTTTCACTCCCCCTCCCCTCTGTCCCGCTCTGGTAAAATTAAAAATAAATATATAAATGAATAAATAGAGTTGAATAAAATAATTCTTAAAAAAAAAAAAAAGAAAAAAAAAAACACTTGGAAGTCCATCTCTATAAGATTGTAAATAAAAAGTGATTTTCCAGCATATTTTTCAAGCCACCCAGTTTGGGACTTGAACTATGCAGTTATCCGTATTGGAGCCAGCCATCTTTTTTTTTTTTTATTCTGTTGGGTTCTAATTTTTTTTTTTTTTATCTATTTTTTTATTACATTGAATTACATACAACTTTACAGTGTATTACATTGCTTTTTCAAAAGGGAATGCCATGCATGTCAGTCAGTACAGAGACATTAATCTCCCCGCTTCAACATTCAATATCTTTCCTATGTTTCCCCCAATCATTATTATTATTATTCTAATTATTTTTTATGATAAACATGATTTTTTTTTCCAATTATCAGATCATAAAGTTCCCAACAATAGGAAACGTAGACTGCACTCAGGGCTGGACCAAGGGTGGGTCTCGTGCAGCCCCGCAAATGTAGGTGAATCTCCATGGAACACAGTTTCAGGAACGCGTTTTTTTTTTTCTTTTTTTTTTTTTTTTTTATTCTGTTGGGTTCTAATTTTTTTTTATTATCTATTTTTTTATTACATTGAATTACATATAACTTTACAGTGTATTACATTGCTTTTTCAAAAGGGAAGGAGCCAGCCATCTTAACCACCACACCATTGCCTGGCCCTGCTTTTTCTTCAATGCTGATTAGAATACCTGTGCCTGGCATGTTTCAGGCTGACCATGCTAGGGATTCGAACCGCTGGAGCCACATGGAATCCAGCTTCTGTTGACCAGTGCATGTCCCAAATCATGACAGAATGGAGAAACAGAGAAGGGATTGCAGAGTGGCCATGCCCCACTGGGGGCGCCTTCCCCCTCTTTCCCTCTCTGACTCTCTCTGGTGAGTGCACACACCCACAAGAGGAAAAGGAAGAGGTGGGCTGGCAGGTGGCGTGGTGGTTAAGGGCTCTGGACTCCCATGTGGCTGACCATGGTTTGAGTCCCGGACCTGGTGGCTTGCTTTCTTACTTTCTCTCTTGCTCTCTCTCTCTAACTCTGTCCTTCTCTGGTCAAATTGAAATAAATACATTGAAATAAATACAACTAAATAAAATTAAATAACATTACTTTATTTAGTCATGTATTTATTTCAATTTGACCAGAGAAAGACAGACACACAGAGAAGGAAACCACCAGGTCTGGGACTCGAACTGTGGCTAGCCATGTGGGAGTGTCCAGCACCTTAACCATCATGCTATCCGTTGGCCCAAATAAAAGAATTCTTAAAAAGAAGAAGAAGAAGAAAAAGGAGAAAGAAAGAAAGAAAGAAAGAAAGAAAGAAAGAAAGAAAGAGGAAAGAAAAAGAAAGAAAAGGTCCCCTCCCCCCTAAAGTCTTCTATGGCTCCCAACTCCCGCAAGGATAATCTGAGTCTTAAAGGAGACCCTGAGGATGTTCTCGATCCCGATTCTGGGGGTGCTTTTCCCTGTCTCCCTCTCCCTGGTGACCGTGCAGGTATTCTGGTAACTACAGAAAGGCTAGCAGTGAGGGACGCGGCAGAGACAGAAGCCAGGGGGCGGGGTGCCGAGATGGCGGCAGAAGTCTTCAAGGAGGAGGGCAGGCTCGTGGGGGAACTAGCTTCTTAGGCAGGGATGGGGGGAGGCGAGGAGAGCCAGGGGGACAAACTCCAACCACAGGACATCAAGAAGGCACCATCTGAGGGGCAGGAGGAATGGCTAACGGTCACCAGAGCCCCAGAGCCCCAGCACTGCCCAACCACCATCTGAACGCAGGTCCACGACTCGTCCAGGTCCCCAGGAGCAGGGGGGCAGTGGGACAAGACAGTGACGGGGGCGGGACGGTGGCACGGCAGCGAACGCGCTCCTCTGCGAAGCTGCTGCACACCCGGAGACCTCCCTCCGTGTGCCGGACACCCATGCACTCACGATCCCGGGCTGGATCACAGCACCAAGGCCCTGTTAGGGTGCTATCTCTCAGTCTCTCTGTCTCCCTCACTCTTGGAAGAGATAAATAAAGAGGGCCAGCCAGGGGCACAGTGATTAAGGAGGATGGATCCCACATGGCCGTGCAGTTAAGTCCCGGACCTGGTGGTTCGAGGAATACACCAAGCCCATGCGCGTGCGTGCCCAAAATCCCGAGAGGAGAATGGAGGAGAAGGGATTGCGGTGTGGCCGTCCCCCCTAGCAGTGAGTTCTCTCTTTCTGTCTCTCTGACTCTCTCTGGTGAGCACACATGCCCTATGGCAAAAACCCCTTAAAAAAAAAAAAAAAAAAAAAAAAAAAAGGAGGAGGAGAAGGAAAAGAAACAAATTTATAAAAACAAAACCAAACCACCCAGTGGCAAACTTCAGAGTGCGGACGTCAGAGGGTGCCAACCCTGCGTGGCTTTGAGGGCCTTTCCCATCTTGCTGGGTGGCCTCGGTCAGACAGGTGGGGTCCTCTGTGAAGGCAAGTCACTGTCCAGGCACCTGCCTCCTAGGGGTGCGGCAGGGGAGGCTCGGGGAGACACTGTGCAGGCACGTTTTCTTCCCTTAGCCCTCTAGGTTGGGTGGGATGGGCTGGGGTTCCAGGCTCAAAGGGGTGCCACAGAGAGGCTCCCCCCAGTGGGGACACCGAGGCCGCCTGCAGTCCCTTTAAGGACCAAGGGTTGTTTGTGTCATTTGAGGCAAAGCACTTCCTCTTTGGTGACCGAGGAGGGGTAGCTCTTCCTCTCCAATCCGCAGAGGGAGGGCAGTCAGGCAGGGGAGGGGGCGGAGGGGGCTCTCCCTGCCCTGCACCTGCTCCGCCATCAGTGGCCCACTGCTGGCTCACAGCATAAGCCTTACCCCTGCAACCCTGCTCAAGGCCCCGGGGGGCTCCCCGTACCCCTGGCCTGGCATCGAGGCTTCTGTGCTCGGATGCCATCCCTTGACCCACCCTACCGCTGACTCTGGCTCATCTCAGCACCCCATCTCCTGGGCTTCTGTCCCTGCCACCCCGCCCCCCGCTGGGCCTTTTATTTACTTATTTATTTATAAAAATACTTTTTTATTTAACTCTATTTATTATTATTATTATTATTATCATCATCATTATTATTTTCCAGTTTGATCAGAGAGTGACAGAGAAAGAAAGGGAAAGCAAGAAAGCAAGCCACCAGGTCTGGGACTTGAACCGCAATCAGCTATGTGGAAGCTCAGCACTGTAACCAACACAGCACCTGCCGGCCCCATACTTAGCCTTTTTAAAATTGCCACAGTGCCTGTATGGTCCCCAGGGAGAAAGCAGCCCCAGTGGAGTGAGCCTCTCTGACTTTGCGGTTCTCAGCCCAAAGGCCCCCAGGGGACCTGTGGGTCTGTTCCCATCTCAGACACATCGCTGTCACGAAACACCTGCATGTCAGGTTCTTGTCTTGCCAGTCCCCTGCATCTAAGTGACTTTTCACCACACCTGCTACCCAATACCTGGCATGGCTAACCCATCAGGTGAGCAGCTTGCCTGTCACTGCCTCCAGGAAGCCCTCCAGGACTCACAGGTGCACCTGTCTCAAGCGGTTCCTCTGTCATGCCAGATCATCACACCTTGTAACTGCCTGCTGGATGGGGGACATTGAACATGTTTGATTCCTGTCATCGCCGGCTCAGGCCCCAATTCTAACGTCACCTTTACAGAGAGCCCTTGACCACCTGACATAAAACAACCCGCTTCAGGGCCAGCAGGTGGCGTGGTGGTTAAGGCTCTAGACTCCTACATGCCTGACTGCGATGGTTTGAGTCCTGGACCTGGCAGCTTGCTTTCTCACCTTCCCTCTCTGTCTTTCTCTTTCCCATGCTGGTCAAATTAAAAATAAATAAATTAATTAATTAAATAATTCTTTTTAAATTTATTTCATTTGATTGACTGATTGATTTGGAGAGGTTTTTGGTATAGGGCGCGTGCGCTCACCAGAAAGAGAGAGACAGAGAGACAGAAAGTGAGAAATCACCCTCCAGGGGTATGGCCATGCCTCAATCCCTTCTCTTCCATTCTCCTCTCAGGATTTTGGGCGCGTGAGCACGCGTGCACACACACACACACACACACACACACACACACGCTTGGTGTGAGTTTAACCCCCAGATCCGGGGCTCGAACTGCGGTCGACTACATAAGAGTCTAACAATGTAGCCATTATGCCAACTGCTGCTCCCTCATTCATTTATTTTAATTTGACCAGAGAAAGGCAGAGACAGAAAGAGAGAAGAAAAGTAAGAAATCACCCCCCACCCCACCCCCCAGGGAATGGCTACACTGCAATCGCTTCTGCTCCATTCTTCTCCTGGGATCTCGGGTATGCACACGTGCCTGGTGTGATTTTTCAAGCCACCAGGTCTGGAACTCGAACCAGCCTGCAATTTTGCTCACTGGCTTCTGCCCAGCGAACTACTACCCATCCTCAGCATCCAGCCAGCTGTATGCCCTCCAGGAAGCATTCTGTGCTCTTCCCCGCAGGCCATGGGATGGCGCTGTGATGTTTTCATAGCCTCCTGCTCCGTCCTATTTCTGTGATATTTTAATGGCCTCCATCTACCAAGTGCTTTGTGCTCTCTGGGCACGGTGCTCAGTCATGACCCGTGGGCGATGTGCTGACGGCTTTTATTCCCATGTTACAGGCAGAGAAACTGATGCCCGAGGAGGGTGAGGTCACCAGCCGGAGGGCACAGAACCTCTGCAGACAGACTCAGGTCCAGACAGCTGGGAAGGGAGCAGCCTGCGGTGCCCAGATACGAGGGAGCGCGGCGCCTGCCTTCCTGCGTCCTCCCACGGGGGAGCAGCGAACCTCGGCCCCCTCTGGCTGCCAGCTACCTTCATCCCGGCAGTCCCTGAGCCAAGAGTTCACTCCACACCAGGCACTGAGCCAACTGCACATTCAAGTCAGGCTGCAGACAGCTCTGGGTCAGGAGACCCACGGTGATAGACTGGGAGGTGGGGGGGCGTGCTCTAAACTTCCCCAGCAGGTAACAGCAGCTCACGGGCTCCTGAACGCCCACCTACTGCCCGGAATCTTCCCCATCCCACCAGGATTGTGGCTACCCACCCCCCAAGGTCTGCCAAGTCCCTTCCTAATTAAGCCAAGAACGCTTCCAGGGACCCATTTAACAGATGGGCGAACCGAGGCTCAGAAAGCACTCCCTCGAGCCACAAGGCTAGTTCCTTTTATTATTTTTTTTCCCTTTTTAAAGAGATTTTTGCTGTAGGGTACATGCACTTGCTGGAGAGACAGAGATGGAAAGTAAGAAATCACCCCCCGGGGGGATGACCATGCCGCAATCCCTTCTCCTTCATTCTCCTCTTGGGATTTGGGGCACACGCACCCGGTATGAGTTTTAAGTTGCCCGATTCGGGATTCGAACCGGGGCCAACTACGTGGGAGTCCAGCGATGTAACCACTATGCTATCCTCTCCACTAGCCCCACAAAACTAGTTCAATGGCCAAGGCTCCCAGCCTACTTCTTCCCGGCGGGGAGGGCAGTCAAAGAAGGCCATACTTCCCTGGCCCAGCTGGGCCTGCCAGGGCTCAGGTATGCGAAGCCAGCACACCCCAGCCCCCAGCCTCCCCCTCCCAGCACCTGTGTGCCCCCAGGCTGAGAATGCCTGCAGCGCTTTAAATACAACCCCTTACAACCCCCTTGCCCAAGATTCCGATCTTGGGTGGCCCCATGCCTGACAGGCTGTGGGACTTTGGCCAGGCTCGGCCTGGAGTCTTGGGGAGCCTTCCTTCAAGACATAAACCTTTCTAGGTGTGCAAGCTCCAACAGCTTATCATATATGTGTGTGTGTGTGTATATATATACACATACATACACACACAGACCCAGGGGGAATGGCCATGCAGCGACCCCTGCTCCATTCTCCTCTCAGGATTTTGAGCATACACGCACACGTGCAGGGCTCGCTTTGCAAGCTACTGGTGCAGGACTTGACCTGCAGGGCAGCAAGGCAGGGGGGCTCCAGCTACCCTGACCTCCACCCCACCTGCTGACCTGACCCACTACTTCTCACATCTCTTAGGGTAAAGGCAGCGGCCCTTCCTGGCTCTTCTGTCCACAGTAGCTTCAGGATCTTTTTTTTTTTTTTTTTTTGGAGAGGTTTTTGCTATAGGGCGCGTGCGCTCGCCAGACAGAGAGAGACATAGAGACAGAAAGCGAGAAATCACCCCCCAGGGGGGATGGCCACGCCGCAATCCCTTCTCCTCCATTCTCCTCTCGGGATCTTGGGCACGCACGCACACACGCCCGGCGTGAGTTTTAAGCCACCGGGTCCGGGACGCAAACCGGGGTCGACTACGTGGGAGTCCAGCGACATAGCCATTACGCTAACTGCTGGTTCCCCAGTAGCTTCAGGATCTTAAGACACAATCGGATTATACCACCTGCTTCTTCCAAGTTGCGACAATGGAGAACGCCTACCCCGGCCTCCACCACCTTTCAGGCCCTGGGCAACCTCAACCCACGTCGGCCTCTCTCCGCGGCCTCTCGCCCCAGCCACGCTGGCCTCTTCTGCGCTCTGCAAACACTCCCTCCTGCCCTGGCCAGAATCTTACTGGGCCTAGAGAGCCTCGACTGACTGGTCCAATCAGGCCAGGCTGGTCTCTTCTCCCTTACCCAGCTTCCTGGCGAATTGTCTTCCCAGAGCTTAGCGGGGCTTGGAAGGATGTTTCTCTGTTTACGCGGTTCTCGGAAGCCGTCTACGCGGCCCGGCTGCGCGCCCTGAGACCAGGGGCCCGGCTGAGTGCCCAGCCCTGGCAGGACAGTGACACCCACTCCCGCGGCGCGCCTCGCGTCCACACATCCGATTTCTCCCGCGTCACGGGGCCAGATTCGCCCCTATTCACCCCTGCCCGTTGCGGAGCCGCATCCTCTGGCATCCGCTGCACCCCGGCCCTCGGGGAAGCCGGGCTCTCCCGGGAAGGGCGGTTTGGGCCCCAGACCAGATGGGAAGCCCCGGAGAGGCAGTCCCAGGAGGAGGTGATGGGGACACAGCGGCTGCGTCTAGGGGGGCCGGGCTGGGCCAGCCATGGCTGCGTAGGCGGGGCCCGAGCCGGCCGCCAAAGTGGCGTTCCAGGCGCGGGGCGCTCTCTTACCTGGGGGCGCAGGCGGCCAGGCACCGAAAGCCGGCGGCAGGCAAAGGGATCCAGAGAGGCAGCAGACGCGCGCGGTACTCCGAGGCCTGCCCGGCCTCCGCCCGCAGCCGGGGGTAAGAGGCCAGTGCAGGGGCGGGGCCTGGAGGGGCGGGGCCGGGGCGGGGCGCGGGCGCGGGTCTCCGCGGCGTCGGCCGTCTTGGCACAGCCCGGCCCTTTCCGGACCCCTTCCCGGACCCTCCGAGCTCCGCCCCCAGCCCGCTCAGCCCCGCCCCGCCGGGCCCCGCCCTTCTCCGCCCCGCCTCTCCCCGCGGCGCGACCCGCCCTGGCTTCGCGGCGCGCCCGAGTGTGCTCTGTGTCTACAGCCGCCGAACTCCTCGTTCTGCTGCGTGCTCCTTCCGACCGCAGCTCAGCCCTGTCCCTGCCTTTCTCTCGCTTCTCGCCTGGGTTCCGTTTTCTGCCCAGGATGCTCTGGCCCGTGCATCTGCCCGCACTCCCCCCGGGGACGCCCCGAGCGTCTAGCTATGCTGTCCCGGAGTGCTCAGCTGTCTGCAGACCTCAGGGGCCTCGCTTGCTGCCCTGAACCTGCAGATCTGCGTGCGGGCTAAGCCGGCCCAGGGGTTCGCGTGGCTGAGGCGCGCACAGGCAGCCCCTCCCACCAATGCCTGCTACCCTTGGCGGAACAGAAAGTGATTCTGAATTAAAAGTACTCAGGGCCCTGGAGCCTAGGCGAGTCCTGGGTAGAGGACGCCCCCAGGGTAGGCCGGGGCCACTGAAGGGAAGGGGCTTGAGCCCACTGGCCAGCCACGTGACATCTGCGCAAGCGCCTTCACCTTTGGACAATAAGCCTCTGGCTGAGTCAGCTCAGGAGACCCAGGCCAGGAGGGGGAAGCCAGGCGGGGGGGCCCTAGGGACTCTTCACCCAGATTTGATTTCCCCACACAGGAAGGGGGAAGGCCACAGGGAGCCTTTGTTGTAAGCATGGGAGAACCCGTCCGCCCTGTCCCGCTTCCCCACTTTTGCACGGAATGGTAGGAAGTGGTGTCCGGTCCGTTTTCCAAAGCATGCCTCCTTCTCCCTGAGGCCTCCGTCTCCTCCCTTCCCGCCCCTCCCCTGTATTATATTAGCCTATTTATTCTCTCCACCCCCAAAAGCTTGTGTGCACCTCCGGAAAAGGGAACGAAACCACTCTTCTCAGTTTCCAGGGAACTGTTATAAATCACACCTTGCATCTTCAGGGGTGCTCAAAACATGGCCCCAAGGGGCCAGCAGGTGGTGTGGTGGTTAAGGCACTGGACATTCCCACATAGTGGCTTGCTTTCTCACTCTCCTCTCTGTGTGTCTGTCTTTCTCTGGTCAAATGAAAATAAATAAATGAATGAATAAATAAAAGTAAATAAATAACTCTAAAAAAATGGCCCCCAAGTTGTATATTAATAGTAATTTGGGACCAGCAGTTAGTGTAATGGCTATGTCGCTGGACTCCCACGTAGCCGACCGCGATTCAAGTCCCGGATCCGGTGGCTTAAACTAATGCTGGGCGCATGTGCGTGTGTGCCCAAGATCCCGAGAGGAGAATGGAGGAAAAGGGATTGAGGCCTGGCCATCCCCCCTGGGGGGTGATTTCTCACTTTCTGTCTCTCTGTCTCTCTCTGTCTGTCTGGCAAGTGCATGTGCCCTATAGCAAAAACCTCTCCAAAAAAAAAAAAAAAATAGTAATCTGAGGGGACCAGCTCTTAGTGTAATGGCTACGTCAGTCTCTGGACTTCCATGTAGCCGACCACAGTTCGAGTCACGGACCCAGTGGCTTAAACTCACACAGGGCGTGTGTGCGTGCATACCCAAGATCCTGAGAGGAGAATGGAGGAGATGGGATTGCGTTGTGACCATCCCCCCTGGGGGGTGATTTCTCTCTATCTTTTTGGTGAGCACATGAACCTTATAGCAAAAACCTCTCCAAAAAAAAAAAAAAATAGTAATCTGGGAGACTCTAAGGGATGGGGGAGTCTGAGCCCCAGGGAGAAACCCCAGGTCCCTGGAGAAGTAGAGTGGGGAGCTCAAAAGAGGATCTGGATGGGACCAGCAGTTAGCATAATGGCTATATCACTGGACTCCCATGTAGTGGACTGCGGTTCGAGTCCCAGACCCGGCAGCTTAAACTCACACCGGGTGTGTGTGCGTGCGTGCCCAAGATCCTGAGAGGAGAATGGAGGAGAAGGGATTGTGGCATGGCTGTCCCCCCTGTGGGGTGATTTCTCGCTTTCTGTCTCTCTCTGTCTTTTTGGCGAGTGCACACACCCTGTAGCAAAAACCTCTCAATAAAAAAGAGGATCTGGCTGAGCCAGGGTTGGGGAGAGATTTCAGGTGAAAAGTATCACAAGGGGCACAGGTGAGGAGGCTGGAGGCGTGGGCCAGGCTGGCAGGAAAGGATCCAATCTGGACCTTTTATCCAGGGCTGGTGTGTCAGGGGAGTGGTGTCCAGGAAGGGCGAGGAGGACTCCAGAGGGACTTAGAGGTAAAATAGCCAGGTATCCAGGGCCTGGTGGGGCTGGCTCCTCTGCAGGCCCCTGCTGGCCCGTCCCCATGTGCCTCCCTGAGCTCTGGAGTAAGGTGCTCAACCCCTGGCTTCGCCGTCTTTCCTGCTGGCCCCTGCCAGCTCCCTGGGGCAGCTGACACCCAGCTGGCACACAGGCACACAGGCCAACCGGTTCTGCCTGGGACGTCTCCTGCCAGGTGACCCCACACCTGCCTGAGCTTCCCAAGACCTGGACACAAGTTGGACGAGGAAGCAGTTAGTCTGCTTTCACCTGCCTCTCCTCGAGTCCCTCCCCCAGCATGGATCCTCGGCCCTGACTTCAAACCTGAGAGAGGGCCAGCATTCAGGGCAGGCTTCCTGGAGGAGGTGACATCCAAGCTCTCAAAGATGAGAGGGTAGAGGGATCTCAGGAAGGGACAGGGCCAGGATAGAAATCCGGCCCTGGAGTGGCAGAGACCGGGTCAGTGCCAGGCGCTTTACGAAGACCACCATATCTGATCCTCTGTGAAGCAGCCCTGGGTGAGTCCCGATTGATTGATGGTTGAGCCCAGGGTAGTGCAGTAAGCTGCCCGAGGCCACACAGCCACAAGGTCAGGGAGAGATAATTTTTTTTTTTTTGAGAGATTTTTGCTATAGGGCGCGTGCGCTCGCCAGACAGAGAGAGAGAGACATAGAGACATAGAGACAGAAAGCAAGAAATCACCCCCCAGGGGGGATGGTCACGCCGCAATCCCTTCTCCTCCATTCTCCTCTCGGGATCTTGGGCACGCACGCACACGCGCCCGGCGTGAGTTGTAAGCCACCGGGTCCGAGACGCGAACCGCGGTCGACTACGTGGGAGTCCAGCGACATAGCCATTACACTAACTGCTGGTTCCCAGGGAGAGATAACTTTGAACTTAGATCTGCCTATGATTAGATTATCTCCTTCAGCAAATAACAGAACTTGGGCCCAGAGGTCAGCAGGTGGTATAGTGATTAAGGTGCTGGATGCCTGCAGTACCAACAGTTCAAGTCCTGGACCTGGCGCTGCTGCAGGCCAGCTCTGGGGGCAGCACCACCACACGCACCCTTGTCTCGCTGCGGCCCATTCTCCCTGCCGTCCAGAGGGTCCGTGGGTGCAGGTGGGTCAACCGAGCCCAACCAGAAGGCCTTCTGCCTTTGAAGCAGACCCTCTGCCAAGAGAAGTCTGTGTAGGTCCTCATTGTCTGATTAAAAAAAAAAAAGAATTATTGGGACCAGCAGTTGGCGTAATGGCAATGTCACTGGACTCCCACGTAGTCGACCGCGGTTCGAGTCTTGGACCCAGTGGCTTAAACTCACGCCGGGCGCGTGTGCGTGCGTGCCCAAGATCCCGAGAGGAGAATGGAGGAGAAGGGATTGCGGCGTGGCCATCCCCCCTGGGGGGTGATTTCTCGCTCTCTGTCTCTATGTCTTTCTGGTGAACGCATATGCCCTATAGCAAAAGCCTCTCAAAAAGTTGTTTTATTTAACTTTATTTAGTTTTTTTAAAATTTGGTCATAAAGGGACAGAGAGTGTGTGTGTGAGAGAGAGAGAGAAACAGAGAGAGAAAGTGAGAAAGCAAGTTGCCAGGTCCGGGACTCAAACCACCTGCTGGCCCCTCTTTTCTGTTTTGAATTACTAAAGTGTGTATATGTACTTGATAAAACAGGAAGAAGAGAGGGAGAAAACATCCCTCAGGGGGCATGGTCATGGGGCACACACGCACATGTACCTGGCATGTTTTATCAAGCCACCGAGGCCAGGGTTCGAACCATATGCTTGGGGATGTAGAATTCAGCTTCCTTAACCGCTAGGCCAGGGATCAGCCTACCATCTTGTTCTTTCTTCTTCTTTTTTTTTTTTTTTTTTTTTTTTTGAGAGGTTTTTGCTATAGGGCGCGTGCGCTCACCAGAAAGACAGAGAGAGACAGAGAGACAGAAAGCGAGAAATCACCCCCCAGGGGGGATGGCCACGCCGCAATCCCTTCTCCTCCTTTCTCCTCTCGGGACCTTGGGCACACGCGCGCGCGCACACGCGCACACACACACGCACCCGGCGTGAGTTTTAAGCCACCGGGTCCGGGACTCGAACCGCAGTCGACTACATGGGAGTCCAGTGACATAGCCATTACGCTAACTGCTGGTCCCCCATCTTGTTCTTTCAACAGCGGCCTAGCGTGTTACAGAGGAGTCAGGCTTTCGCCACTTCCCTCTTGATGGACAAGGAGATTGCATCTAATCTGCTCAGATAGAGGACCTGGGGCAACGGTGACGTCTAGCTAGCGTGAGTGGATCTCAACCAATTCCTTTTTTTTTTTTTTTAAGAAAAAAGTATTATTTTATTGAACTTTATTTTATTTATTTATTTATTTTAATTTGACCAGGGAGGGACAGAGAGAGAGAGAGGGAAAGTGAGAAAGCCAGCCAGCAAGTTCGGGACTCGAACTGCGGCCAGCCATGAGGGAGTCCAGCGCCCTTAACCACCACGCCCCCTGCTGGCCCTGAACCAATTCCTAACCACCACGCCCCCCTGCCGGCCTGAACCAATTCCTAAAAGTGGAATTTCTCATCGAAGGGCGTGAGCAGGTGTAACTTGGCTAACGATTGCCAAACCGTTCCCTGACTCAGGTCATGTGTCACTACAACAGTGTCATCCAAGGTGTCTAATGTTTGCTAATCAGAGAGGTTTGGACTGATGCTTTAATCTGCATTTTTATTGTTTTGAGTGACGCTGACATTATATAAAAGTTACATCTCAAGGCCAGCAGGTAGTGTGGTTAAGGTGCTCCACTCCCCCATGCCTAACCATGGTTTGAGCCCTGGACTGGCAGTTTGAAAATCACACCAGGCGCGTGTGCCTGCATGCCCAAAATCCCAAGAGGAGAACGGAGGAGAAAAGTCTGCGGTGTGGACATCCCCCTTGTGGGGTGATTTCTCCCTCTCCCTCTCACTGGTATGAGTTTTAAGTCGCCAGGTTCGAGACTCAAACCCCAGTCGGCCACATGGGAGTCCAGCGCCTTAACCACCACGCCACCTGCTGGCCCGCACAGCCCACATGTAAGCTATTACTCTAACATAGCATGAATTCATTGTCGGAATTCATACTTTCCTGAAGACACAGTTCTTACCAGTGAACTGTTGTCCTTTGTGCTGAGGTTTTGGGGCGTGTTTTAATTGGTGGGGACCTTTCTCTGGGATCGGTGAGCTGGAGCTAATGAAGGGGCCTCTCCGGGAATCCAGATCGGGGCTGTGGGTACTCGAGGGGGAGGTGTGTGGGAGAAGGGTGTCCAGGGAACACGGGAGAGTTCAGGATGGTCTTTGCAGAGCGGGGTGTTCCTCTGCTGAGAGAGCAGGCCAGCAGAATTTGGGGGACCAGAGAGAGGGGGGTGTGGAGGAGAAATGGCTCTATTAAAACAAAAGCCCGGGGCTACCAGGAGGCATGGTGAGTGGGGGTGCTGGACTCCCACATGGCCGACTGCAGTTCGAGTCCTGGACCTGGTAGCTTGCTTTTCCACTTTCCCTCTTTCTCTCACTCTGTCCCTCTATGGTCAAATTTAAATTAAGTCAAATAAAATCATTCTTTTTTTTTTTTTTTTTTTGCAGAGGTTTTTGCTATAGGGCACGTGCGCTCGCCAGACAGACAGAGAGAGACAGAGAGACAGAAAGCGAGAAATCACCCCCTGGGGGTATGGCCACGCCGCAATCCCTTCTCCATTCTCCTCTCGGGATCTCGGGCACGCACATGCACCCGGCGTGAGTTTAAGCCACCGGGTCTGGGACGCGAACCGTGGTCGACTATGTGGGAGTCCAGCGACATAGCCATTACGCTAACTGCTGGTCCCGATAAAAATCATTCTTTTTTTTTTAAATTTTATTTTATTTATTCATTTATTATTATTATTTTTTTTTAATTTGACCAGAGAGAGTGACACAGAGAGAGAGAAAGAAAGTGAGAAAGCAAGCTGCCAGGTCCGGAACTTGAACCGTGGTCAGCCATGTGGGAGTGTCCAGCACCTTAACCACCATGCCACCTGCTGGTCCCCCATAAAATCATTCTTAAAAACAAACAAATAAACAAAAAGTCCAAAGGGGCCAGCAGGTGGTGTGGTTATTAAAGGCGCTAGATTCCCATGTGGCCAACCACGGTTCAAGTCCTGGACCTGGCAGCTTGCTTTCTCACTTACCCTTTCTCTTTCTCTGGTCAAATTTAATAATAATAACAACAATAACAACAACAAATTGAGTTGAATAAATAATTTTTAAAAATCTCCCTCAAAAAAAAAAAAAAAAAAAAAGGACAGCAATTGGGGCCAGCAGGTGACGTGGTGGTTAAGGGTGCTGGACTCCCACATGGCCGACCACAGTTCAAGTCCTAGACCTAACAGCTTGCTCTCTCACTTTCCCTCTCTCTCTCTCTCTCTCTCTCTCACTCACTCTGTCCCTCTCTGGTAAAATTTAAATGAAATAAATAGTTAAATAATTTTTTTGTTCTTTTTAAAAAGGACCAGCAGTTGGTGTAATGGCTATGTCGCTGGACTCCCATGTAGTTGACCACGGTTCGAGTCCCGGAACTGGTGGCTTGAACTCCCTCCGGGTATGTGCATGCCCAAGATCCCGAAAGGAGAACGGAGGAGAAGGGATTGCGGCATGGCCATCCCCCCTGGGGGGTAAGTTCTCTCTTCTTGTCTTTCTGTCTCTCTTTGTCTTCTGGCAAGTGCACCCGCCCTATAGCAAAACCTCTCCAAAAAGAAAATAATATATATTTAAAAAAAAGACAGCAATTGGGGAAAAAAGAATGTGGACCTTGAACTTGGCCCTCTGTGCAGGAGTAGGGCAGGACAGTCAGAGATTAGAACACTTGGAGGGAGCTGGCATTTATCAGTTGCAGGACATTAAAGAGAACAACAGGTGTGAATTGTCACAGGGCTTCTATCTCCAACTCTGACTTGAAAGGCCCCACCTGTTCCTGCAATGGCTTACGGGTGGACGTTATCCCTTCTTGACTGGCGGAGACAAACACAGAGAAGTTAGGGCACTGGTCCGACGTCACACAGCCTGTGAGCTGCAGAGGTGGGATTAGAACCAGTGTTGTCCTTTCTTCAAATGTTTTTATTTTATTTTTAAAAAGAATTCTTTACCAGGGCTAGCAGTTACACTGCAGAACTCCCACATGGCTGACTGCGGTTTAAGTCTTGGACCTGGTGACTTGAAAATGACGCTGTGCATGTGTGTACGCATGCCCAAGATGTCCAAAGGAGAATGGAGGAGACGGGACTATGACATGGCTATCCCCCCTGGGGCGATGATTTCTCACTTTCCCTCTCACTGTCGCTGTCACACTCTCTCTGCCTAGTGGCACACATGCCCTAAGGCAAAAACTTCTTAAAATAGAATTGCTTATTTTATTTATTATTATGTTTTTAAAAGATGTATTTATTTGTTATTATTATTAATTTTTCAATTTTTACCAGAGAGAGAGAAAGGAAAAATGAGAAAGCGAGTTGCTAGGTCCGAGACTCGAACTGCTGTTGGTCGTGTGGAAGTCCAGCACCTTAACCACTACGCCACCTACTGGCTCCTATTATTACTTTTCTTTCTTTTTTTTTTTTTTTTGAGAGTTTTTTTTTGCTATAGGGCGCGTGCGCTCGCCAGACAGACAGAGAGAGACATAGAGACAGAAAGCGAGAAATCACCCCCCAGGGGGGATGGTCACGCCGCAATCCCTTCTCCTCCATTCTCCTCTTGGGATCTTGGGCATGCACGCACACGCGCCCGGCGTGAGTTGTAAGCCACCGGGTCCGAGACGCGAACCGCGGTCGACTACGTGGGAGTCCAGCGACATAGCCATTATGCTAACTGCTGGTTCCCATTACTTTTTAATTTGCTATGGCCATTAGAAAAAGGCAGAGCGTGAGGGAAAGTGAGAAAGCAAGCTGTCTGATCCAGGATTTGAACCATGGTCACCAAATGGGGGTTCCGTGCCCCAACCACCTGCTGACCCCAAATTATTTTTTTTATTTTTAAATATTTTTTAAGGTTTTTGCCATAGGGTGTGCGTGCTCATTGAAGAGACAGAGGGACAGAGAGAGGAAATGAGAATCACTCCTCCAGGGGGATGGCCATGCCACAGTCCCTTCTCCTGCATTCTTCTCTTGGGGGTTTTAAAAAATAAATTTATTTTATTCTATTCATTATTATTATTTTAATTTGATCAGAGAGAGACAGAGAGAGAGAAGGAAAGTAAGAAAGCAAGCTGTCAGGCCCAGGACTCGAACTGCAGTCGGCCATGTGGGAGTCCAGCACCTCAACCTCCACACCACCTGCCAGCCCCTCATCTTGGGATTTTGCCATGCACGCGTACACACACACACTAGCACGAGTTTCAAGCCTCCAGGATTTTTTTTTTCTTTTTTAATGGTCACGCCTTCATCCTTTTTCCTCCAATTTTCCATTCTGGGCATGCGTGTCCACCTGGCGTGGCAGCAAAGGGGTGGGATTCCAACCTGGTTGGCCATGCGGGGTCTGCTTTCCCCTGCACGGCCTAACTGCTGTGCGGTGGGCCTGTCCCTTCCTGTTTTCTTTTTTATATTTTTTAGAGGTTTTTGCTATAGGACACGTGTACTCACCAGAGAGAGAGACAGAGATAGTGACAGGGAAAGTGAGAAACCACCCCCCAGGGGGATGGCCATGCCGCAATCCCTTCTCCTCCATTGTCCTCCTACGATCTTGGGCACGCACGCACACACACCTGATGGGATTTTCAAGCCACTGAGTCTGGGACTCAAACCATGGTCAACCGTGTGGAATCTAGCCATGTAACCACTAAGCTATCTGCTGGTCCCTCGTTTTTTTCCCTAGTGTTCAGATACAAAAAGTGGAGTGATTTGTAGCCGACCAAGCCTGCGTGTCTGCAAAGCTACAACCTCTTGGGGCCAGCAGATGGTGTAATGGTTATGTCGCTGGACAGCCACGTAGTCGAGCATGGTTCGAGTCCCGAACCCGGTAACTTAAATCTCACATTGGGTGTATATGTGTGTGTGCCCCAAATCCTAAGAGGACAATGGAGGAAAAGAGACTGTGGTGTGGCCATGTCCCCTGGGGGGGGGGGGTTGTCGCTTTCTGTCTCTCTCTCTGTGTGTCTTCGATGAGTGCACACGCCCTATAACAAAAATCTCTCTAAAAGAAAAAACAAAAAAAACCTATAGGGTCTGCTGGAGAACGAGAAGTAACAACCACCTGATGTCTGCCCTGGTGAGGCTCCGGGCTGGGGCCTGCACCATGGACAGAGGTAGCTGGAGGCAGGTTCCTGAGTCTCCCAGACTGGGAATATGGCGTGGAGACGGGGCAGAGCTGACGCTACCTCGTGTGACATCCAGGGCCAGACCAGACTTCCCAGCCCCTGGCCAAGTCAGGATGGGACATCCTCCGGAAATGAGTGGTGAGAGGGGCCAGGGGTGGGGCGGGACGAGCTCCTGCGGTCCACCACCTGGGAGTCCAGCAACATAGCCATGACGCCATCTGCTGGTCCCTTTTTCTTCTTTTTTTGGAAGACCCACTTTCATACAACAGGTCCGTCCATCCCCATTAACACGCGGGCCTGAATGTGTGTCCCACGCTCTGTGGGATGTTCAGCAAAATCCCGGGCCTGTAGGCACACGCTGGTGTCCTTCCTCTCTGCCTCCGTGTCCTGAGGATCCAAAAACATCTCTAGACGTTGCCAAGTATCCACGAGGGACACACCGCGCCTGGCGGTGACTCACGCAGTGGTCGTGCTCCATTCGGAGGCCTCACCTGATTTATTCCCCTGCGCTTGTGCCGGGCAGGTGGGGCGTGGAGGGTTGCCGGCTGTGAAGAGCAGAGGATCTGGGGAGAAGGTGACTACTCTACATCGAGTCCCACGAGCAGATGAGCTGGGTCACAGAGGGAGTGATTATCTGATTATCTAGTTTTATGGAGATTGCCAAACAGATTTCCACAGCCGTCGCATTACCCTCGGGGCCGAGGTCTGTGACCTGGTGCAATCTTTGGCTTTCTGTAGGAATGTAAGTTGGCATTCTATTTTTCATTTTAGCTGTTGAAGGAGGTTTTGAAATGTCGGGGCATTTTGTTTTATATTTCATTTTGTTTCTCTTGGAGAGATTTTTGCTATAGGATGTGTGTGCTCTCCAGAGAGAGAGACAGAGAGACAGAAAGTGAGAAATCACCCCCAGGGGGGATGGCCACGCCGCAATCCCTTCTCCTCCATTCTCCTCTCGGGATCTTGGGCACGCACGCACACACGCCTGATGTGAGTTTAAGCCACCGGGTCCGGGACTCGAACCGCAGCCGACTACATGGGAGTCCAGTGATGTAGTCATTATGCCATCTGCTGGTCCCAAGGCAAGGCATTTTATTTTTTATCAGCAGTTCCCTCAATGACTTGGGAGCCCATGCATCTCTTCGTTTACTGGTTGTTTGGAGAGTTTGTGAAGGAGCCATTTTTGTTTGGGGTGTGTGTGGGGTGGTTCTTGCCTTTTTCTTATTGATTTCTAGGAGCTCTTTATTGTGGGGAGTGGCCAGATCTGGACAAGGCACTGGTGGCCTTTGAAGCAGAGAAGGTCTTTATGCTGACCCTGCCGGGCAAGTGGAAGCCAAACGATGACATAATCGGAGTGTTAGCCAGGGAAGACCCGGGGAAGCGCTCCGCCTCTGCCACAATAGAAAATACCTGACTTCGAGACCAGCAGATGGCGTAATGGATACATTGCAGGACTCCCACGTAGTCGACCGCAGTTCGAGTCCTCAACCCGGCAGCTTACAAAAACTCACGCTGGGTACGTGTGCGTGCGTGCCCAAGATCCTGAGGGGAGAATGGAGGAGAGGGGACTGTGGCGTGGCCATGCCTCCAGGGGATGATTTCTCACGTTCTATCTCTGTCTCTCTGATGAGTGCCTGTGCTCTATAGCAAAACTCTCTCTAAAAAAAAGAAAAAAGATAGGACCAGCAGTTCGTATAATGGCTATGTTGCTGGACTCCCATATAGCCGACCGTGGTTCGAGTCCCAGACCCGGTGGCTTAAACTCACACTGGGTACGTGTGCGTGTGTGCCCAGGATCCCGGGAGGAGAAGGGATTGTGGCGTGGCCATCCCTCCGGGGGGTGATTTCTTGCTTTCTGTCTCTCTGTCTCTCTGTCTCTTTCTCTCTTTCTGGAGAGCACACGTGCCCTATAGCAAAAAAAAACTCTGAAAAAAAAAAAAAAGAAAAAGAAGAAAGAATAGAAAGAATAAACTTTTAAATGGCTCAGGGCCACAGAGTTCACCCGGTCTGCCCCATTCAGCTTTCTCTACTTGTCAGTCTGTCTGTCTGCTCTTCCTCAGTCCATGGCCCACCTCCAGTTGGGGTTCAATGTCTGTCCACCTCCCAGGCCAGGGTACTTTATATGTATTGGACATGAGTTTTTGTTGTTGTTGTTGTTTTTAATTGTTTGTTTGTTTGTTTGTTTGTTTGTTTTTGCTATACGTCCCTTGCGCTCACCAGAGAGAGACAGAGAAGAAGACTGAGAAATCACCTCCCTGGGAGATGGGCCCAGGACTCGAACCATGTTGTGGGCTAGGTGGGATCCAGCCACTTTAACCTCCACGCCACCTGCTGGCCCCGACTGGCTTCTCCCCCTTGGCGATATGCATGGAAGGTTTCCTCCGTGTTTTTTGCACAGCTTTTCAGCGTCGGATCATGTCTCATTGCCTGACGGGCTGGTGTGTTTACCCACTCACCTGCTCAAGAACGTCTCGGTGGCTTCCAAGTGTTGGCACCTGTGGAAAAGGCCGCTGTAAACGCCCGTGTCCAAGTTTGTGTGTGGGCAGTGTTCACCTACCGTGGGCAAACACCGAACAGCCCGGTTCCTTCATCACATGGTGACCGGATGTTTAGTTTGGTGAGTAATTGCCTAACGATCTTGTATTTGTTTTATTTTTATTTATATATATTTTTAGAATTATTTATTTAACTTTATTTATTCATTTAGTTTATTTATTTTTGGAGAGGTTTTTGCTATAGGGCACGTGTGCTCGCCAGAAAGAGACAGAGAGACAGAGAGAGAGAGAGAGAGGGAGGGAGAAAGTGTCCTGATAGGGTGTGGCCATGCTACAATCCCTTCTCCTCTATCTCTTTCCTTTCAGGATTTTGGGTTGACCATGGTTCGAGTCCTGGACCTGGCAGCTTGAAAATTACAACAAAGGAATAGATAAATCAATAAATAAATGTTTAAAAGAGAATTATTTATTCCATTTTATTGATTATTATTACCTTTTTTTTTTTTTTCTTTTTTTGGAGAGGTTTTTGCTATAGGGCGCGTGCGCTCGCCAGACAGACAGAGAGAGACAGAGAGATAGAAAGCGAGAAATCACCCCCCAGGGGGGATGGCCACGCTGCAATCCCTTCTCCTCCATTCTCCTCTCAGGATCTTGGGCACGCACGCACACGCGCCCGGCGTGAGTTTAAGCCGCCGGGTCCGGGACTCGAACCACGGTCGACTACGTGGGAGTCCAGCGACATAGCCATTACGCTAACTGCTGGTCCCAATTATTACCTTTTTTTGAGAGTTTTTTTTTTTTTTTTTTTTTTTTTTTTTTGTTCTAGGGCATGTGCACTCAATGGAGAGACAGAGACACAGAGGAAGAGAAAGTGAGAAATCGCCTCCCCAGGGACCAGCAGGTGGCATGGTGGTTAAGGCACTGGACCCTCCCACATGGCTGACCATGGTTCAAGTCCTGGACTTGGTAGCTCACTTTCTCACTTTTCCTCTCTCTCTCTCTCTTTCTCTCTCTCTGGTCAAAATAAAATAAATGAATGGATAAATAAAATTAAATAAAATAATTCTAAAAAAAAGTTAAAAAAAAAAAAAGAAATCACCTCCCCAGAGGGGATGGCCACGCCATAATCCTTTCTCCTCTGTTCTCCTCTCAGGATCTTGGGCACATACGCACACGTGCCTGGCGTGAGTTACGAGCCACTGGGTCTGGAACTTCAGCTGGGGTCAGCCATGTAGGAGTCCAGTGACGTAAGCATTATGCCATCTGCTGGTTCTAATACTTATTAAAGTTTTTTCATGGGACCAGCAAATAGTGTAATTGTTACGTCACCGGACTCCCAGGTAGTCGACCATGGTTCAAGTCCCAGACCCAGTGGCTTAAAACTCACACCAGGTGTGTGTGTGTGTGTGCCCAAGATCCTGGGAGAATGGAAGAGAAGGGACTGCAGTATGGCCATCCCCCCAAGGAGTGATTCCTCAACTTCTGTCTCTCTGTCTCTCCAGTGAGTGTACGTGCCCTATAGCAAAACTCTCTTAAAAAAAAAAAAAGAAAAAAAAAGGATTCCGGGACCAGCAGATGCTGTAATGTTTATGTCACTGGACTCCCACGAAGTTGACTGCAGTTCAAGTCCTGGACTCAGTTTAAAACTCATGCCAGGCATATGTGCGTGCATGCCCAAAACCCTGAGAGGAGAATGGAGGAGAAGGGATTGCGGCGTCCCCTCTGGGGTGTAATTTCTTACTTTCTCTGTCTCTGGTGAGCTCGTGCACTCTCTAGCAAAAATCTCTCTTTAAAAAAAGAAAAAAAGAATGGATTCTGGCAGGTGGCGTGGTGGTTTAGGGTCTGGACTCCCACATAGGCAACCATGATTTGAGTCCCGGACCTGGCAGGTTTCTTTATATATATATATATATATATATATATACATATATATATATATATATATATATATATATATATTATTTAACTTTATTTAAATTTGACCAGAGAGGGAGGGAGGGAGAGACAGAGAGAGAGAGAAAGTGAGAAGGCAAGCCGCCAGGTCCAGGACTTGAACCATGGTCAGCCATGTGGGAGTCCAGCGCCCTTAACCACTATGCCACCTGCTGGCCCTGCAGCTTGCTTTCTTACTTTCCCTCTCTCTATTTCTGTCTCTCTCTGATCAAATTAATAATAATAATAATAATAGTAAATAAAATCAAATAAATAATTATTTTAACAAAAGGAATGGATTCCTTCTATATGCTGCTTTTTTTTCCCTAAGGTTTTTTTCTAATATGAGATTGATTTTTTTTTTTTAATAATTATTTTAGAGGCTGGCAGGTGGCATGGTGTTTAAGGACACTAGACTCCCACGTGATCGACCATGGTTTGAGTCCTGGACCTGGCAGCTTGCTTTCTTACTTTTCTTCTCTCTATCTCTCTCTCTCTTACTCTTTCCCTCTCTGGTTAAATTAAAATAAATAAATTAAGTTGAACAAAATAATTCTTTATTTTGGGGGACCAGCAGATGGCACAATGGCTACATCGCTGTACTCCCATGTAGTCAACCATGGTTCAAGTCCCGGACCCGGTGGCTTAAACTCATGCCAGGTGCGTGTGTGTGCGTGCCCAAGATCCCGAGAGGAGAATAGAGAAGAAGAGATTGCGGTGTGGCCATCCCCCTTGGGGGGTGATTTCTCTCTGTCTCTATCTTTCTGGCGAGCACACATGCCCTATAACAAAAACCTCTCTAAAAGAAAAAAAAAGAATTATTTTATTTTATTTCTTTTTTAATTTTTAAACGAGAAATGGGGAGAGAGAGAGATAATGAGAAAGCAAGTTGCCAGGTCCAGGACTTGAACTGCAGTCAGCCATGTGGGAGTCCAACGCCCTTAACCACCATATCACCTGCCAGCCCCTCTGCTTTTTTCTTTTCTTTTTTTTTTTTTTTTTTTTTGCTACAGAACACATGCGCTCGCCAGACAGAGAGACAGAAAGTGAGAAATCACCCCCCAGGGGGGATGGCCATGCCGCAATCCCTTCTCCTCCGTTCTCCTCTCAGGATCTTGGGCACTCACGCACATGCGCCCAGTGTGAGTTTAAGCCACTGGGTCCAGGACTTGAACCACAGTTAACTACGTGGGAGTCCAGCGACATAGCCATTATACTAACTGCTTGTTCCTCTGCTTTTTTCTTAAGATAGGAGGCTGATTCCATGGCCTAGTGGAGCAATATGGTCAACTAGGGCTTGGGCCTCAGACCCAATGACTTGAACACCATGCCAGGCACGGCATGTGTGCACATGTGGCCCGTGTTCTGACAGGATGGAGAAATGGAGGTGAAAGGATTGTGGTGTGACCACGCCCCGCTGGGAGTGCCGTCTCCCTCCCTGTCTCTCTCTGTTGAGTGCAAGCTCACAAGCTCTATGAGGTGTCCATATTTCCTAGGTCTTCGGAATGGATTCTTGGAAGTGGGAATACTGGATTGCCAAGCGCTGGCGTGTAATAATTCTTGGTGCGATTGCCAAGTGCTCTCTTGAAGGCTACAATTTATGCTGTGGGCAGCAGGTAGAGGCAAGGGTGGTAATAAAGAAAGGCTGATGCGCACAGTAAAGATGTGTCACTTTTAATTAGGAATGAACATCTCTGAGCGGCCATAAGATTAAATGCCTTTTCTCCGATGTATCAGAAGACTGGTTGGTTCGTTTTATCAGGGAGTTTATAACTCTTTTGTTCACAGTCTTTCCCATATTTTGCTTGGGTTATTTATTTATTTATTTATTTGACCAGAGAAGGACAGCGCGAGAGAGAAAGAGAAAGAGGGAAAGTGAAAAAGCAAGCCTCCAGGTCCGGGACTTGAACCGCAGTCGGCCATGTGGAAGTCCAGAACCCTTAACCACCACACCACCTGCTGGGCTCTTGGCTTGGATTATTAATATAAACAGATTCAGGGACCAGCAAGTGGCGCGGTGGTTAAGGCGCTGGACACTCCCACATGGCCAACTACAGTTTGAATCCCAGACCTGCTGACTTACTTTCTAACTTTCACTCTGAGTCTCTTTCTGGTCAAATTAAAATAAATAAATGAGTGAATAAAATAATCAAATTGAATAAAATAATTCTTTTTTTTTTAAAAAAAAGTTGGGGGAATCAGCAGATGGTGTAACGGCTACGCCACTGGACTCCCATGTAGTCGACTGTGGTTCGAGTCCCAGACCCGGTGGCTTAAACTCTGTCTTTCTGGCCAGCTCACTCGCCCTATAGCAAAAACCACTCCCCCCTCAAAGAAAAAAAAAAAAGTGCCTGGAGACATGATTTAAGCTGCGGAGGCAGATCTAACACCCACACAGTCCCGCGTCCTCTGCTGTAAATACCCCATGAAAGGCGCCATTCTTCCCTGCCTCGGCCAGTCACGGGACACTGCTGAGAGAGGTGCCCAAGCTCCCGGCCCTGCAGCTTCCCGTACCGAAATCCTTTCTCCTGCATCTCTTTCTCCCGTCAGGGTTTGGGGCCTGTGTGCGCACACACCTGGCATATATATTTTTTTTTATTTCTTTATTTTTTTTTTTTTTTTTTTTTGGAGAGGTTTTTGCTATAGGGCGCATGCGCTCGCCAGACAGACAGAGAGAGACAGAGAGATAGAAAGCGAGAAATCACCTTGGGATCTTGGGCACGCACGCACACGCGCCCAGCGTGAGTTTAAGCCGCCGGGTCCGGGACTCGAACCGCGGTCGACTACGTGGGAGTCCAGCGACATAGCCATTACGCTAACTGCTGGTCCCATCCCGGCATATTTTTTAAGCCATCCAGGCTGGGGTTTGATCTGAGCGGTTGGCCACGTGGGAGTCAGCTCCCGTAATACTGGGACATGGATGGGGTCAATAGGTTTTTTTGTTTGTTTTTGTTTATTATTTTTTGAGAGGTTTTTGCCATAGGCTGTGTGCGCTTGCCAGAGAGAGAGAGAGACAGAGGTGAGGAGAGGGAAAGTGAGAAATCACCCCCCGGGGGGATGGCCATGCCACAACCCTTTCTCCTCCACTGTCCTCCTGGGATCTTGGGCACGCACGCACACGTGCCTGGCATGAGTTTGAAGCCACCGGGTCCGGGACTCGAACCATGGTTAGTCATGTGGGAGTCCAGTGACATAACTGCTACGCCATATGGCAGCCCCTTTATTATTATTATTATTGTTTTTAGGGTTTATGCCATAGGGCCTGTGCATTCACCAGAGAGAAACAGAGGAAAAGCGAGAAATCACCCTGCAAGGGGCGAGGCCATGCCCCAGTCCCTTCTCCTTCACTCTCCTCTTGGGATTTTGGGCATGCACGCACACGTACTCAGTATAATTTTCTTTTCTTTCTTCCTTCCTTTCTTTCTTTCTTTCTTTGAGAGCTTTTTGCTACAGGGCGTGTGTGCTCACCAGAGAGAAAGAGAGAGACAGAGAGACAGAAAGCGAGAAATCACCCCCCAGGGGGGATGGCCACGCTGCAATCCCTTCTCCTCCATTCTCCTCTCGGGATCTTGGGCACGCACACACACGCGCCCGGCGTGAGTTTAAGCCACCGGGTCTGGGACTCGAACCACAGTCGACTACATGGGAGTTCAGTGATGTAGCCATTACATTAACTGTTGATCCCCCATGACTGTCATTTCTGTGTCCGCATGTCTTAGCATATTCAACTAAAACAAATCTGGGGACATGTTAGAACACCGTTCAAAGATGGTCACAGCACCCCAGTATGAATGGTTTTAGAGGGGCCAGCAAATGGCGGAATGGCGACATCACTGGACTCTCATGTAGGCGGCTGCAGTTTAAGTCCTAGACCCAGTGGCTTAAAATCATGCTGGGTGTGCGTGCCTGCCCAAGATCCCGCGAGGCGTGTGGAGGAGAAGGGATTAAATTAAATTTAATTAATTAATTTATTAATTATTATTATTATTATTATTATTATTATTCATTTTGCCAGAGAGAGAGAGTTAGAAGGCAAGCTCCCAGGTCCGGGACTTGAACCACAGCCGGAACATGTTAGAGTGTCCAGCACCTTAACCACCACACCACCTGCCAGACCCCAGCATCACTCTTTGCTTTGAAGCTCCCAACACTTCTGTTTTTGCTAGAGAGCACACAGGCACTCTCCAGGGAGACAGAGAGACAGAGAGACAGAGAGGGAGGAAGCACCTCCCGTGGAGAATAGTCATGCCGCAGTCCTTCCTCCTCTGTCTCTCCCTCCTTTCAGGATTTGGGGGCACACTCACACACAAACACACACATGCACACACACACCTGGCATGTTTCTCAAGCCGCCGATCCAGGACATGAACCGTGGGGTCAGCCATGCGGGACAGACCCCCAGGTCCCAGAACCGACCCCGCTCCGTGCTTGCTCACCTCCCTGAAGAACTTAGTGACACTGGGCGCCTGCCAGCCTCTGGGATGACTCATTCCTGCCACACCAGCCAGGAGCACGTTCTGCAACCCAGAGCGCTGGGCCCAGGCCAGGCCGCCGCCTCCTCTGTCCACCTCAAGGTCGCGTCCTGGTGGCCAGCGGACAGCAAACGCCAAAGTTCCAGAAGACAGGCGTGGGCGGGAATGCATTGTGGTGGGAGTCGGCTGGGGACCACCTGACCTTGTAGGAGGGAGATTAAAGGGCATCATGACACGGGGCCGGAAGGTGGTGTGGTGGTTAAGGGCGCTGGACTCCTACGTGGCCAACCGCAGTTCGACTCCTGGACCTCTCTCTCTCACTCTGTCCCTCTCTAGTCAAATAAATATAAATAAATAAAAATAATTATTTAAAAACAAAACAAAACAGAAATGTCTCACCTCCTCCAGGAAGTCCAGCCTGATTTTCTGACTGAGCCATAGGCCTCTGCTGGACTTCAAGAGCCCTGTGCTTTGTTCTGTCCCCAGCCCTGGTCACCCCATGTCCCTGTTACCTGCTGGTTGCTTTACTTGGGGCTGGCCGGGAACTAAACAATGCCATCCACTGTCACCTGTCACTCCAGGCACCTGGCTGGAGCTCCTACACCGAGCTCAGCTGGCAGGGGTGGGTGTGGCCCTCCCACCTCACTTTCTCCAGGGCCCTCCCTCCTGCCCTGGGCTCCATGTTCCCGGGGACTGGAGCTTCCCAGACGCCCAGTGAGGGCTGAGATCCCAGCTCAGCCTCCACCTGCGATCCTGGCCTCGCTGCTGGGCCTGGCACCCGGATGCTTGGCAGACACCCTGATCGGATCAGTGCTGTTACTTTAAACAATGGGACCTGTGAGCTTCTTTCATGATTTCATTTGTTCGTTCTTTTTGAGAGAGAGATTTTTGCTATAGAGTGTGTGCACTCTCCAGCAAGACAGAGAGAGACAGAAAGCAAGAAATCACCTCCCAGGGGGGATGGTCACAATCCCTTCTTCATTCTCCTCCTGGGATTTTGGGCACACATGCACACATGCCCAGGATGAGTTTCAAGCCACTGGGTCTGGGACTCGAACCATGGTCGACCTGTGGGAGTCCAACGCCTTAACCACCTCGCCACCTGCTCCCCTCCTTTCATGATTTCTTGCCAAGAAGGTGAAGCTGGTTCAGAGATGGTGAAGGTGCTGTCCAGGCCCACTCAGCAAGTGGGAGGAGGGTTTGTGGTGGGGCACAGAGAGGATGTGGTTAGAAAGAAGTCCTGGGGGAACCAGCAGTTAGCGTAATGGCTATGTCGCTGGACTCCCACGTAGTCGACCAGGGTTCGCGTCCCAGACCCGGTGGCTTAAAACTCACTCCAGGCACGTGTGTGCGTGCCCAAGATCCCGAGAGGAGAATGGAGGAGAAGGGATTGCGGCGTGACCATCCCCCCTGGGGAGTGATTTTTCGCTTTCTGTCTCTATTTCTCTCTCTGTCTGTCTGGCGAGAGCACGCACCCTATAGCAAAATCCTCTCAAAAAAAAAAAAAAAAAAAGAAAAAAAAAGAAACAGTCCTACGAGTTAGCCACCACACAGAGGAAGCCAGATCCCATGTGGCCACCAGGGTTCAAGTCCTGGACCCATCAGTTGGTAAAACACGCCAGGTGTGCGTGTGTGCCCAGATCCCAGTGAGATGGAGAGCTGGAGGAAGCAGATTGCAGCAAGAACCAGCCCCACTGGAGGGTTCTCTTTCTCCGTCTCTCTCTTCTTTGTGTGTGAAAAACAAAAGTTAGAGACCAGCAGTTGGCGTCATAGCTATGTCGCTGGACTCCCATGTAATTGACCACGGTTCCAGTCCAGGAGCCGGTGACTTAAATTCACACCGGGCGCGTGTGCGTGCGTGCCCAAGATCCCGAGAGGAGAATGGAGGAGAAGGGATTGCGGCGTGACCATCCCCCCTGGGGGGTGATTTCTTGCTTTCTGTCTCTATGTCTCTCTCTGTCTTTCTGGCAAGCACACGCGCCCTATAGCAAAAACCTCTCCAAAAAAAAAAAAAAAAACAAAAAAAAACCCCACAAAAGTTATAGAGGCCAGCAGGTGGTGTGGTGGTTAAGGGTGCTGGACTCCCACATGGCCAACAATGGTTCGAGTCCTGGACCTGAAGGCTTGCTTTCTCACTTTCCTTCTCTTTCTCTCTCTGTGTATCTATCTGGAAATACTAAATAATAATAATAATAAATAAAGTTAAATAAAAATAATAATTAAAAAAAGTTATAAGACCAGCAGGTGGCGTGGAGGTTAAGGCACTAGATTCCACAGGGCCAGTTATGTGGTTCAAGTCTGGATCTGATGGCTTGCAAGTCACGCTGGGGACATATGTGTGTATGCCCAAAAGTCCACGAGGAGAATGGAGAAAAAGGGTGGTTAGGGGGACCAGCAGATGGTGTAATGGCTGTAGCTGACCACGGTTCAAGTCCCGGACCCGGTGGCTTCAATTCATGCCAGGTTCGTGTGCATGCGTGCCCAAGATCCCGAGAGGAGAATGGAGGAGAAGGGATTGCAGCGTGGCCATCCCCCCTGGGCGGTGATTTCTGGCTTTCTGTCTCTCTGTCTCTTTGTCTTTCTGGCGAGTGCATGTACCCTATCGCAAAAAAACTCTAAAAAATAAAAAAATAAAAAGAAGAAGACAAAGAGTGGTTAGGATGCTGGACCTCCACATGCCTGCTGGTTTGAGTCCCGGACCTGGTGGCTTGCTTTCTCACTTTCTCTCTCTCTCTCTGGTCAGATTTAAAACAATAATAATAGTAATTATAAATAAATAAAAATTAAATGAAAAGATTCTTTAAAAAGGAAAGAAAAAAAGAAAGGGGCAGGGGTGGTAAGTCATAAGCATGACATGGTGATTAAAGATCCCGAGATCAGAATGGAGGAGAAGGGATTGCGGTGTGGCCATCCTCCTGGGTGGTGATTTCTCGCTTTCTGTCTCTCTGTCTCTCTCTTTCTCTCCAGCAAGCACACATACTCTATAACAAAAATTTCTCTAAAAATAATTTTTAAAAAATTTTAAAAGAAAACTATACTGGGTGTGTGCGTGCGTGCCCAAGATTCCAGGAGGAGAATGGAGGAGAAGGGATTGCGGCATGGCCATCCTCCCTGGGGGGTGATTTCTCACTTTCCCTCTCACCGTCTCTGTCTCTCTCCGGTGAACGCATGCGTCCCAAGGCAAAACTTCTAAAACAACAACAGAAAAATGTCAGTGATGGTGTCTACAAGTGCATCAGAGAGGCTTGTGGGCTGAGCCTTCTGGCTTGCCAACGGGGAATCGAACCTATGACTTCTGCAGGGATCCAGCAGCATGCGAGCTGCATGTGAGCACTGTAGCAGAAAGCCTTTCCACGGCAGATCAGTCCTTCCACACCCTGTGTCTTGCCATGCCCACCTGTTCACCTGTGTCTGTGCGGCTGTGGTTTAATGTTGGTTTCTTGGGGAGAAACACAATATGTACTGTTACAATGTGAATGTTATCGTGTTTCTATGTTTCCAAACTCACCCCTCAAAGGAGCAGCTGCAGCCCCCTGGGACTTTAGCTGCCTTTGAGTGAGGTACAAAAGGTCGCTGTCTTAGTGTTTTTTTGTTGTTACTAATGGAATGCCTGAGACTGTGTAATTTATACATAACAGAATGCATTCCATCACGGTTCTGGAGGCTGGGAAGTCCGAGAACGTGGTGCAGACATGTAGTAAGGGCCACCCAAGCCGCAGGGAAGGTGCTGCTGCATGAGCCAGAGACCAAGAGAGGGCCTCTTTGGTAACAACCCACTCTGAAAACAACCCACTCCCTGATAACCCCTTAATCCATTAAGCCATGAATGAGTAAATTCATTCAAGGGCAGAGTCCTCATGAATTTGTTAATCCATTCATGAGTCTGAGGGATTAATTTTCCAATACAGGAGACTTTGGGGGTCACATTCCAACCATAGCCACGTCCAACCCCACAGCGCCCCAAGAGGCAGGATCACGCAGTGGTCCCAGGCAGGGTCTGTGGAGCTGCAGGACAGGGTTCAAACCCCAGCTCTGGGCTGAGTAGCCTGGGGTGGGTTACTCAACCTCTCTGAGCCTGAAAGTTTGCTCCTGAGTGAAATGGGGATTGGATCATGTACGTAAGGAAGAAAGGCAGCGCCTGGCCTAGGAAAAGCCTTTCTGAGTAGCTGTTGCTGATTTTGTACAATGTCTCCCACTCCCATGTTACCTGGCATCACTAAAAGTCAGGAATAGTTTATTTCCATTTTCCAATCGGGAAATTCAGTCTCAGGTAAATTTATTTTACTTCATTTTTATTTATTTACTTTTCTAGAGAGATTTTTGATATAGGGTGTGTACATCTGACAGAGAGAGACAGAGAGGGAAGGTGAGAAAGCAAGTCACTGGGCCCAGGACTTGAACCATAGCTAGCCATGCAGGAAGTCTGGAGCCTCAACCACCATGCCAGCTGCTGGCCCTATTGTTATTATTTTAACTTGCTATAGGGCACGTGTGCTTATGAGAGAGAGAGAGAGAGCAGGAGAGAGAGAAAGTGAGAAAACTAGCAGCCAGGTCCAGGTCTCGAACCACAGCCATGTGGGAACACCAGAGCTTTAACCACCACGTCACCTGCCAGCCCCTGAGCAGATTTAAGGTAGGCTAGGCTAAGCGGTGATGAGCCACGTTGTTACATTCTTTCTCTTTCACAAAGGGTTTGGACTCCCCGGAGTATTCGCACTCCCTTCTCCACGAGCGCGCCGTCCACCGATCAAACGCCATGGAGCGCGCGGCGCTGAAGCCAATCTCTAGGCGCCCCCTGGCGGCCGCCTCTACAAACTGCACCCTCTTGGCCACGGGGGGCCCGAATGGACGACGGATCACCTGCTCCTGGTCAAGCACCCTCCTTGGCTTCTGGCTCCTGCCAGGTCTCCTCCACGCTCCTGGCTTCTGAGGCCCTTCTCATTCTGTCCCTGCCCAGTTCGCCACCGGCAATCCCACATCTTCCTCCATTCTCACAGAACTGCCACTGTTCTTTCACTGATTCTGTGGATGTTTCTATACTTTAAAGAGATTCTTGTTATGGTGTGTATGTGGTCGCCAGAGAGACAGAGACAGAGAGGGAGAGAGAAAGAAAGAGAGAGTGAGAAATCTCCCGTGGGGATGTCCACCCCACAATCCCTTCTCCTCCATTGTCCTTTCAAGGTTTTGGGCGTGCACACACACATGCCCGGTGTGAGTTTTAAGCTACCGGGTCTGAGACTCAAACCGCAGTCGGCCATGTGGGAGTCCAGTGCCTTAGCCACCATGCCACCTGCTGGTCCCCTCTGTGAGTATATACTGGGCACCTAGGGAGTGGACTGCATGGCACGCACACCTCTTGGGAGAGTCCGTGAAGCTTGGGCTTCTGGCCCCACTGAAGTCTACACTCAGCCCACCTCCTCCTCTGGGTCTACACCTTCATCCTTCCTCGTAGGATTATTGGGGAGGGGGCAGATGGAATGCGATAATGAAGGAAAAGCAGCCGGCACACAGTAGGTGCTTTATAGATGCCGATGTGATTCATGACACTCAAATACAGGGGCAGGCAGGAAGCTGTGGAGGGCACTCAGCCAGCAGGGGTGGGGGCAGACGGGGAGAGCAGAGGGAGACAGGGGAGCCCCAGGGGTAGGACTGGGCCTGGGGGCTGCCGTTCTCCGTCCTCACAACAGAACGGACCCACGTAGAGCCCGGTGGTCCCTATATTTGCAGAACCCCCCTGCATCAAGCCTGGAATGGCTCCCCCGTGTTATTTAAACGCGATGAGAGGTGCATTGCTAAGTTATTTTTCTTTCTTTCCTTATTTTATTTTTGGATTTTTGCCACAGAGTGTGCCTGTGCTCCCAGGAGAGAGACAGGGAGAGAGAGAGAGGGGGCGGGGGGAGAAATAACTCCCAGAAGGGATGACCATGCTACAGTCCCTTTTCCTCTATCCTCCTTTTGGGATTTTGGCCACACACTCCCAGGTGCCCAGCGTGAATTTCAAACCACCAGGTCCAGGACTCAAACCACAGTTCGCAGTGTGGGAGTCGGGTGCCTTAACCACCAAGCCACCTGCTGGGCCCATAAAATGAATGCTTTACAAAGTGTAAAAAAGAAAGAAAGAAAAAAAACAGATTGAAGTATTAAGATGCTAACATTGGGGACCAGTAGGTGCTGGAATGGTTACTTTACTGCACTCCCAGATGGTCGACCATGGTTCAAGTCCCGGACCTGGCGGCTTCAAATTCATGCTGGGTGCATGTGTGTGCGTGCCCAAGATCCCGAGAGGAGAATGGAGGAGAAGGGATTGCAGCGTGGCCATCCCCCCTGGGGGGTGATTTCTCACTTTCTGTCTCTCTGGTGTGTGCACACACCCTATAGCAAAAATCTCTCTCCCTCTAAAAATAATAATAATAATAATAAAGTGCTAGCATTTGTGTCTACTTAAAGAAAATGAAAAAGAATATGTGCTTGTATCAGACACTGACAGGATTCGACCTTCCTCTGCCCAGGAGACAGAGGGTGAGGAGCCCGGTGTCCCGGGACGCTTTCTAGCTCTGTGGCCTGGGTTGGGGTTTGCCTGTGTTCTCTCCCGGCTGTGGGATTCTGGGGAGCGACCTGCTGGTTGTGCCTCAGTCTCCCCCTCCGTGCAATGGGATGGTTGCAGAGCGTGCCCGGGAGTCTGCTGTGGACAGCCTGGCAGGGCGGGCACTCCATCAGCGGGGAGCACTTATCCCCAGAGAGCCAGACAGGGAAGCCCTTGGGCCCACGTCCCTTCCTGCCCTACTGATCTGGCCCAGCCTCATCTTCCGGGCTTTTCCGGGCCCTCCCCTGCCTCCCCCCACCCAGCCTCGCTCCAGGCAACCGGCCAAACTCCGGGCCATGTGCTCAGTCCTCCCTGGCCCAGATGTTTCCTGCGCTCAAACAAAGAGGCCTCTGTCCCCAGGCCACCCCGGCCAGACGGGCCCAGCGCACCCCACACACCACAGATGGCAGGCATCGCCCCCCACCATGTCTCCTCGTCCCGAGCCCTGGCCCATGTCCACCCAGGCTCCATCCCTCCCTCCCACCTGAGTGGTGGACATTTCAGGGTCTCCTGGCCTGGGGTGTCCCGTCAAGCCTGCCCTTGTGGGGGGGCCCTCCAGGACTGCAGGGAGAGTGAGAGCCACAGAGAGGAGAGGGAGGTAGGGCGGGGAAAACTCAGAAAGGCTTGGAGAGATTGACAGCCGGCCTGAGTGGCGGCAGGTGTCATGGGGCCTCAATGTGACAGCGACAGGTGACAGTGTGATAGGAATGGGGGTGAGAGGATAGTCTGACAGCAACAGGTGGCACCGTAATTTTAAAAAGCCACGGGGGGGGGGCACATGGCGTGGTGGTTCAAAGCACTGGACTCCCACATGGCTCACCGTGGTTCGAGTCCTGGACCTGGCAGTTTGAAACTCACACCAGGTGCATGTGTGGGCATGTCCAAAATCCCAGGAGGAGGGCGGAGGAGAAGGGATTGGCCAGATCCGGCTCTGCTAGAGGGCTCTCTCTCTCTCTCTCTCTCTCGGATGCACTTTAGCATTAAAAGCAAAAGTTAGAGGACTGGCAGGTGGCATGGAGGTTAAGGCACTGAATCCCACACAGTCAGCTGCACGGTTTGAGTCCCGGACCTGGCAGCTTGCAAATCGTGCTGGGCATGTGTACACGCGTGTCCAAATTCCCACGAGGAGAACGGAGAAAAAGGCTTGTGGTAAGGACCAGCAGTTAGCATAATGGCTATGTTGCTGGACTCCCATGTAGTCGACTGCAGTTCGAGTCCCAGATCCAGTGGCTTAAACTCACGCCGGGCGCGTGTGCGTGCGTGCCCAAGATCCCGAGAGGAGAATGGAGGAGAAGGGATTGTGGCGTGGCCATCCCTCCTGGGGGTGATTTATTTTTCACTTTCTGTCTCTCTGTCTTTCTGGGGAGTGCACACGCCCTATAGCAAAAACCTCTTTTAAAAAAGTACATTTCTGGGCCAGCAGGTGGCAGGGTGGCTAGGGGCACTGAACTCCCACATGGCTGACCATGGTTTGAGTTGGAGTCCTGGATCTGGCAGCTTGCTTTTTTTTTTTTTTTTTTTTTTTTTTGGAGAGATTTTCACTATAGGGCGCGTGCGCTCACCAGACAGACAGAGAGAGACAGAGAGACAGAAAGCGAGAAATCACCCCCCAGGGGGGATGGCCACGCCGCAATCCCTTCTCCTCCATTCTCCTCTCGGGATCTTGGGCACACATGCACACGCGCCTGGCGTGAGTTTTAAGCCACCGGGTCCAGGATGCGAACCGCGGTTGACTACATGGGAGTCCAGCGACATAGCCATTACGCTAACTGCTGGTTCCCTGGCAGCTTGCTTTTTCACTTTCTCTCTCTGTTGCTCTCTGGTCAAATTAAAATAAATAAATAAATAAAGTTAAATAAAAGAATCCTTTAGAAAAATAGTACATTTCATGTTACATGAATTTCCCTCCAATAAAAGAAAAACAGTTAAAAAAGGATCATTACTGAGAGGCACTGACTTAATTTATGAGTAAAATAATTGTTTTACAAAGAGGAAAAACGATAAGTAAAGATTGATGTACAAGGCTAGTGGGTGACGTAGTGATTAAGGTGCTGGACTCCCACATGGCTGACCACTGTTCGAATCCTGGATCCAGTGGCTTGAAACTCCTGTATGAGAGGGGTCAGCAGGTGGTCTAGTGGTTAAGGGCACTTGATTCCCACATGGTCGATCGCAGTTCGACCCCTGGACCTGGTGGCTTGCCTTCTCCTTTCCCTTTCTCTCTCTCTCTGATCAAATTAAAATAATAATAATAATTATAATAACGAATTAAATAAGTAAATAATTCTTTTAAAAATATTTATTTTTAGTTTTATTTATTTTTCTTCTTCAATTTTGACCAAAGAGAGACAGACAGACAGGGAGAGTGAGAAAGCAAGCTGCCAGGTTCAGGACTTGAACCGTGGTTGGCCATGCGGGAGTCCAGTGCCTCAACCACTATGCCACCTGCCAGCTCCAATAAGTAATTAAAAAAAAAGAGAATTATTCCATTTATCTGTATTTATTTATTTACTTTAATTAGACCAGAGAGGGTGAGAGAGAGAAAGAAAGTGAGAAACCAAGCTGCTAGGTCCGGGACTCGAACCATGGTCAACCATGTGGAAGTCCAATGCCCTTAGCCACCATGCCACCTGCTGGTCCCTATTCTTTAAAAAAAAATACCAGCTCATGTATGGAGGGCTCCTCTCTCCCACCTCCCCAGACACTGGGGACTTGAAGAGAATCCCCTTCACAGGCCTTTCCAGGAACTTGACGACTTAATAGACGAAATTCTTAGCACCCAGCCCGGCCTGCTGGAAAGACCTGACAGATACCAGCACAAATTGCCATATGCTAGTTATCGATTTCATTCCAGAGGTGCTATGGTAGAGTTGTGTTCAGCACAGCCAGCATTAGGAAGTCAATCGGGTAAATGAACCTTTTGAGAGTGGAGAGGGAATTTTTGAACTGGGCTTTGCAGGTTCCATAGGAGTTCGCTAGGGGGACCAGGGCTGAACAAAACAGCTTCTGACAGAGCCTCATGTTGAGTCACCGTGATGGGAAAGTGGTGGAAAAACCTAGACGTTTTCTCTTTGGGAGGTAAACTCTAGGCAAGGAGCTGAAATTCTGGACTCTGGTCTCTCTGGGAACTGAAGACCCGGGGCTCAGGGAGCTGTGACGGTCAGGACCTTCCTGAGTCTTCCTCCTCATTGTGAGGATCAGATGAAAAACGTGGACCTTGTCCTGGGGAAGAGTTTTTAGGAGACCCGGGGCTCACCTAGTTAAGTGAGTTTCCCAAGTCTCCCTTCGAATTCTCTGCGCCCAAGGGAGAGGGAGGAGACTCCAGAGCACCTGGGACGGCCTCCCAGGTGAGTCCCGACCTCTCGGCCCAGGCGTGGCTCCAGGGCCGCCCCAAATCGGAGCCGGGTCTCAAACTCAGAGTCGACCCCCAAACGCGCCTCTGCTCCCGCCACCCCCAGCCTCTCCGGGCCCTCCTCCAGCTCCGGCCTCTTTCCCGCCCCCGCCTCCACCCCGGGAGCTGCGGGGTGCAAACGCGCCCTCCCCCAGCTGCTCCGGGCCGGGAAGGCGGCGGGGTCGGCCTCTCGGCTGCACGGCGTCTCTCCCAGCCCTCCGGGGAGCCCCGGCGTCGCTCGCCGCGCCCGTCCCCACGCGCGCCCTGCAGGTAGTGGAGGCGCGGGCCCGCGGCGGGGCGAGCGCGCGGACCGGGTGCGCGGGGAGGCGGCGGGGCGGGAGGAGCGGGGCCGGCCGGGCAGGGGGAGCGGGCGGAGGGGAGTCCTTTGTTTGCAGCCGGGCAGCCCCGGGCCCAGCCCCCTCCCCTCTCCGCCTTCCCCTCCGCGGGCCCGGGAATGGGGCGCTGGGACCCGGCGCCGGCAGGAGGGGCGGCAGGGTCCGGCGCAGACCCCCAGGTGGTCGGGGGCGGCCGGCTGCCTCCGGGTGTCCATTCCCGGTCGGCCGAGCCCGGGGCCCCTGCTGCCGCGTCCGTGCGCTGCGCGCCCCCCTCGCCCATTCATTTGACACTCTCCAGGAGCGCACGAACCGGAGCGCGGTGGGAGGAGGCCGAGGGGCTCGCGGGGAGGTCCGGGTCGGAGACTCTGAGGCAGACCGGGGTTCGGGAGGGGAGAGGGGGACGGGCTCGCAAGCCCCGGGGCTGCCTGGAGAAGGCGTCCTCGGAGCGCAGACCTGCCCAGACTTGGAAACTAGGAGGGGGCGCCACTGCCCAGCCTGCAGCCTCTTCCAAGTTGACAAAAGTCTCTCCCTTCTACGGGAACCCTGGGACCACCTGATCTGCCTCTTAGTCACCCCCATCACAGCGGGGACATGCCCAGGGCCACACAGGAAGCTCCCAGCCCACCTCCTCTCCTGGGAGGGGAAATGGACCCTGAAAGGCCACCCCTACTCCCCTCTCCTCCCTCCCATCCTCCTTGGCTCGGGAAAGAGCCCACCGTCTTTTTTCTTTTCTTTTCTTTCTTTTTTCTTTCTTTCTTTTTTTTTTTTTTATAGAAGTTTTTGCTATAGGGCACATGCACTTGCCAGGGAGACAGAGACAGAGAGACAGAAAGCCAGAAATCACTCCCCAGGGGAGATGGCCACACAGCAATCCCTTCTCCTCCGTTCTCCTCTCTGGATCTTGGGCACGCACGCACACGCGCCCGGCATGAATTAGAAGCCGTTTGGTCTGAGACTCGGACCACGATGGGTGGACTACATGGAAGTCCCCCAACATGGATTTCTGGCTGGGAGAACTCTTCACCGCCCTGTCACACAGTGAGGCCCCCCTACAACACCCACCCCTGGTCCTCGCCTTCTACTCTACTCCCTTCCTGCCTCTGCTCTATGGTGGCCCCTCTGCCCCAGGACCCTCTGCTTGGCTAAGCCCATCTGGTAGACTTCACACCTCCTCCGAGCAGCCTTCCCTGACTTTGCTAGCCGTCAGGGCTAGTAGGAGGCCTCCCTGGGCTCCCCTAGTCCACAACCACAGCTCCACTGCTGTTCTGGCTCCTTGGCCTGCGGGGCTCACTCTCTTTTCTCTCTGCAGCCCACAAGGGAGGCGCCATGACGCCGGAGAGTCTGCGTCTGGCCAGGAGCAGGGCTGGAGCCCTCCCTGTGGCCCGGGGACCCCTGGTTCGGCTCCTGCTCGCCTGGACAGCCCTGTTCTGCGTGGTCGGTGGCCAAGGCCTCTGGGCTGGAGCGGTGGTGCCTGCAGGGCCTGGACGCGTGCGGAGGCGGGGCAGCCTGGTCGTCCTGCAGGGGTGCGTGGTACCCGGATGCCGAGGGGCTCCCGGGGCATGGGAGGGGCTGTTCTGGGATGCCCAGGGATATCCTGTCGGGCTGGGGCTCACTGGCCTGGTCATGCTCTCCCACGCCCCCCCCCCCCCCCCCCAAGGCCAAACGTGTGCGGCTCGCGCTTCCACGCCTACTGCTGCCCCGGCTGGAGGACGCTGCCGGGTGGGAGCCAGTGCGTCGTGCGTGAGTGGCGCTGCGTCTGGGGCGGGGTGTCGGCAATGCTCTCCTCCCTGGGGGCGAGCCCCGCCGGGTTACTGGGGTCCTGGCCTCTGTCCTCAGGTTCCTGGGGCCACCCTGTCCTGAGCCTGTCCTTTGTCCTAATGTGCCCATGTCTCTCTCTTGTCTCTCAGTCTCTTGCCCCTGTCCTGACCCTGTACAGCTGTCTGAGTCTCTGTCTCTCTCAATCTCTCTCTTGGTCCTCGTCTCCCCTTGTCTCTGGCTCTAGATTATGACTCTTCCCAGGAGAGGTCCCCCGGCCCCATCCAGGGTCCCCACACCCCCAGCTCTGTCCTGTGATTCTGGCCCAAGAGCGGGTTCTAGCAGAATCCTGGTGCTGCCGGCAGCCGGGCCCAGACCGAGAGTTCGGGGCCAACCCGTGTAGGAGTGTGCGCATGCGTGCTGGCGGGCGGGGGAGAGGGGGTGAGCGGCCATCCCACCGACCGGGGGCATCTGGGTGCTGCAGGTGGTCAGGCCCCCCTGGGGAGGGGCTGCCCCAGGACCCGTGGCCCTGACAGCTGCTCTGCCCACAGCCGTCTGCAGGCGCGCCTGCGGCGATGGCTTCTGCTCCCAGCCCAGCCTGTGCGCCTGCGCCGACGGGACGCTGGCCCCCAGCTGCGGGGCGAGCCGCGGTGAGCAGGAAGCGGCCCTCGGGGTGGGAGGAGGTGCCAGGCTTGCAGTGCCACGCTCAGCCCCAGGCAGGCTTTGCCCGAGCCCAGGGCTGGGCAGGGCGCGCCAGGCATGGGGGCCTTCTGCCCGACAGCCCTGACGTCCGCAGGGCCGGGATGCAGCGTGAACTGCATGAACGGAGGCAGCTGCCGAGGGGAGGCCTGTCTGTGCCCGAGGGGCTACACCGGCACCGTGTGTGGGCAGCGTGAGTACCCGTGGGCCTCCCCACCTGGGCCTGGCATCTGGGAGGTGGGTCTCTGCAGCCTCCCGCCCTCAGACTCCGCTGGGGCCCGAGATCAGAGGGGACTGCTGTTGTCACAGTCTGACCACTCCGGCTGGGCCAGACCCCGGGGTGCAGGGTGGAGACCGGCCCCAGCTGCCTCTGCTGCCGGGGGACCTCCAGCCTCTGTCCCCTCTCCTACAGCCGTCTGTGACCGAGGCTGCTACAACGGAGGCCGCTGCATCGGGCCCAACCACTGCGCCTGCGTGTACGGCTTCACCGGGCCTCAGTGCCAGAGAGGTACCCAGTCCGTCTGTCTGTCTGTAGATAACCGAATCCCGTGGAGGGGGTGATGTGAAGAGAATAATGGGAGCCGGCCCCCTGGCACGGCGGTTAGGGCCAGTGTGGACCCAGAAGCCGTGTGAGTTCTGGTCTCTGTCCCTTTCCTCAGAAACCTATCAGGATTGGGGCCAGCAGGGGGCGGAGTGGTTACGTCCCTGGATTCCCATATGGTCAACCACAGTTCAAGTCCCTGACCGCATGGCTTAAAACTCATGCCAGCAGTTAGCGTAATGGCTATGTTGCTGGACTCCCACGTAGTTGACTGCGGTTCGAATCCTGGACCCGGTGGCTTAAACTCACTCCGGGCGCGTGTGCGTGCGTGCCCAAGATCCCGAGAGGAGAATGGAGGAGAAGGGATTGCCGCGGAGAATGGAGGAGAAGGGATTGCGGCGTGGCCATCCCCCCTGGGGGGTGATTTCTCACTTCCTGTCTGTCTTTCTGGCGAGCGCATGCGCCTTATAGCCAAAACCTCTCAAAAAACTAAAACAAACAAACAAAAAAAACAAAAGAAAGAGAGAGAGCCATCAGTATTCGATGATGGGGGCCCGGCCCTCATGGCCTTAATCACCCCAATGACCCTCCTGTGCCGACCACGGCAGTTACGTTCCCACACTCGGAATGCCTTCACAATACCACCAGTTTCAACACATACACGTGGGGATGACATGTTCAGAGCGCGGCAGGTGCTCAGTAGATGGCGGGGCCAGCTCCAGGCCTCGGGGAGAGGGGATGTCCTGGTGGCCCCCGAGACCTAGCGGGGTGCTGGGAGGGTCCTGCTGGCCTCTCTCCTGCCTCTAGGGCAGTGTAGGGGTAATCCTTTCACCCCTTCCATTCTCCAAAACATCTGTTCTCCGCTGGCTCTGAACGAGGCTCTCTGTCGGAGCCAGATGGGAAAGAGAGAGCGTGCGTGGGTCTGAGGGACAGGGAAGACACCCAGAAAGTTGTCTGCAAAGAGAGATTTTTGCTCGCCAGAGAGAAAGCAAGAAATCACCCCCCAGGAAGTAGCCACGCCTCAGTCCCTTCTCCATTTACCTCTTGGGATTTGGGCACGCGTGCACACGGGCCTGGTGTGAGTTTAAAGCCGCTGGGTCTGGACCTCGAACTGCGGTTAACTACGTGGGAGTCCAGTGATGTGACCATTACGTCATCTGTTGGTCTCGAAACCCAGAAAGTTCTTTTTTTAAAAAAACAAAAAAACAAGGGCCAGCAGGTGGCGTGGTGGTTAAGGCGCTGGAATTCCCACACGGGTGACCATGGTTTGAGTCCTGAACCTGGCAGCTCTCTCTCTCTCTCTCTCTCGCTCTCTGTCTTTCTCTGGCAAAACTCATGTGAAAAAATAATAAATAAATGAATAAAAGATTTATTAAATAAAACAAACAAAGGGGACCAACAGGTGGCATGGTGGTTAAGGTGCTGGAAACGCCTACATGGCCAGCCATGGTTTGAGTCCCAGACCTGGTGGCTTGCTTTCTCACCTTTCTTCTCTTTCTCTCTCTCTCACTCTCTGGTCAAATAAAAAAAGATGAATGGGGAACCAGCAGTTAGCGTAATGGCTGTGTCGCTGGACTCCCACGTAGTTGACCGCGGTTCGCGTCCTGGACCCGGTGGCTTAAAACTCACTCCAGGTGCGTGTGCGTGCGTGCCCAAGACCCCGAGAGGAGAATGGAGGAGAAGGGACTGCGGCATGGCCATCCCCTCTGGGGGGTGATTTCTCGCTTTCTGTCTCTATGTCTCTCTCTGTCTGTCTGGCGAGCGCACGCGCCCTATAGCGAAAACCTCTCAAAAAAAAAAAAAAAAAAGAATGAAATTAAATAAAAATAATTCAAAACAAAAAACAAAAAACTTTTTTGTGGACAAATTTATACCATTTTTAAAAAGAATTATTTAATTTAATTAATTAATTTATTTTAATCTGACCAGAGAGGGACACACAGAGAGAGAGAGAGAGAGAGACAGAAAGTGAGAAAAATAGGCCACCAGGTCCAGGACTTGAACTGCGGTCAGCCATGTGGGAGTCCAGTGCCCTTAATCACCACACCACCTGCCAACCCCCCAAAACCCAGGAAGTTCTAACCAGGGAGTTCAGGCTATGATGAGAGGTGCGGTGTGGGAGGGAAGCCCCAGAGAATATGATATGCTCCAGGGAAGGGGGTCAGGGAGGGCTTCCTGGAGGAAAGGACTGTTCAGCTCAGTCTCCCAGGATAAATAGTAGCTCTTGAGATGCACAAGCTCTGATTTTATTTTAGTTTTTTTGCTATAGGGCTCGTGTGCTTGTGGGAGAGAGACAGTGAGAGGGAAAGTGAAAAATCACCCACGGGGTGGGGCATGGCCACGCCGCAATCCCTTCTCCTCATTCTCCTCTCTGGATCCTGGACATGCATGCACATGGGCTCAGTGTAATGCCCTTAGCACCCCTTCTCTTTATTTTTTTTGGAGAGGTTTTTGCTATAGGGCGCGTGCGCTCGCCAGACAGACAGAGAGAGACAGAGAGATAGAAAGCGAGAAATCACCCCCCAGGGGGGATGGTCACGCCACAATCCCTTCTCCTCCATTCTCCTCTCGGGATCTTGGACACGCACGCACACGCGCCCAGCGTGAGTTTCAAGCCACCGGGTCCGGGACGCGAACCGCGGTCGACTATGTGGGAGTCCAGCGATATAGCCATGACGCCAACTGCTGGTTCCCACGTACCCCTTCTCTTAAAAGGATACCGTGGCTGAGGTGGGGGGCGTGTGTGTGTGGCTGTCCCCCAAACCCAGACAGTGACATCTTGTGTAAGGTTCGGCTCAGGGGAGGCGAGGGGGGTGGGGCAAGGGTGGACCCCAGGGCGGGTCTGGAAAGTGGAGGGGTGCAGCTGGGTGGGGAGAGGGGAGACCTGAGCTCAGGGTCTGAGCTGTTGTCCAGGGGACCTGCGGGTCACGCAGGAGGCAGCAGGGGCTGTTTCCCCCAGTGGGGGACTGAAACTGACGGTGGTTGAGGTTCCCAGGAAGGGAGGGAAGGCGGGGACAGGGGGCCTGGGCGTTTAAGGAAGACAGGAGAAAAGGACCCCAGGAGGCTGGCAAGGAGGACGTCCAGCCTGGAGACTTCAGGTACAGGAGATGCCGGGGCCCACGGAGGCCCTGGAGCCCGGGGTGGAGACAGGCAGGCCCCGGGCTGACACTGAGAGTGTGTGTGGGGGGTGGCAAGGGTGACGCTTGTGACCGAGCTGGTTGGAGAGAACAGCGATGCCTTTCCAGCCCGAGGACTGGCTTGGGAGGTGACCTGGGTTTGATGGTGGGCTTTTGGAAACTGGCTTATTTATTTATCTATTTGAGGTTTTTGTCACAGGGCTGTGTACTTATGGGAGAGAGACAGTGAGAAATCACCCCCCAAGGGGGATGGCCACACTACAATCCCCTCTCCTCCATTCTCCTCTCTGGATCCTGAACACACACGCACACACATGTGCCAGGCGTGATTTTTAAGCTGCTAGGTCTGGGACTCGAACTGTGGTCGGGCATGTGAGAGTCCAACACCCTAGCCGCCACGCCACTTGCTGGAAACCGGCTTTGATGAGAAAACAATGACTATGGGCTGTCAGAAGAGGGGTGGCTGGGGCCGCTGAGGGGGCGTGACGGTCAGTGGGGAGGGGTGAGAGGAGGGCCTTGGGTGGAAGGTGGGCTGTGAGGGCTCAGGAGAGGCAGGTCTGGGTGCTGAGGTTCTGGGTCATGACCTCCAGAATCTCTGTGAAGCCCCTCCCCCAGGGGCTGGGGATGGGGGTGGCTTGGCTGCTGCTTCTGGGAGGGGTGCTCTGGGCCAGTGCCAGCCCCATTATGGGAAACATCTGGAGGACAGAGGCAGTTAGCCGGGCCCGTGCACAGCATTTGGAACCAACGTGGCCTTGACCAGGCCTGGGGGGTCATGGATGCCGTGCCGTGGGTCGTCTCAAAGATCTGGGGGATTGTGTGGACCGAGCGTGTACTCAGGGATGACACAGGTCCACTTGCCAGGTCTGGGGTTGGGCAGGAGTTGGGCATGTCCAGAGACACCTGGAACTTTGCAGGCTGGGAGGTCCTGACCTCCCTTTTAGACAGGAGTCCGGCAATGTGTTGAAGAAAAGGGGTTTTGAAGAGTGAATTAGGTAGAAAAGGGGAAGAAAGGCATTCTATCCAGAAAGGGGAACGGCATGATAAAGGCCTGTGGTCACGGGGCCAGCAGGTGGCATGGTGGTTAAGGTGCTAGATTTCCATATGGGTAAATGTGGTTCAAGTCCCAGACCTGGTAGCTTGAAAATGACAACACATATATTTAAATAAATAAGAGTTTAAAAGAAAAAAAAAAAAGGCTGTGGTCAGGAGAAAACCTGGGATGTTGGTTTGGGGATACTGGGCCGATGATGGGGTGCAAAGGGCTCAAGTAGGAGTGGCCTGTGGCCAGCTGCTTATAACCATCTGCCCCGCAGACTACCGCACGGGGCCCTGCTTTGGCCAAGTGGGCCCTGAAGGATGCCAGCAGCAGGTGACAGGCCTCGTGTGCACCAAAGCGGTCTGCTGTGCCACTGTGGGCCGCGCCTGGGGCCTTCCCTGTGAACTCTGCCCTGCACAGCCACACCCCTGCCGCCGCGGCTTCATCCCCAATATCCACACGGGGGCCTGCCAAGGTGAGTAAGTGGGTCATGGGCGGGTCAGAGACCCCCAGGAGCCATGCCTGGGGGTAGCCCTCAGCCTCCCCATTCTCCTTTGCAGACGTGGACGAGTGCCACGCCGTCCCAGGCCTGTGCCAGGCGGGCAGCTGCATCAACACGGTGGGCTCCTTCGAGTGCCGCTGCCCTGCTGGGTACCTGCTCGGTGGCAGCGCTAAGTGCGATGGTGGGTGACGGGAGCGGGGTCGACTGGGTTGGCCTCTGCCCTGAGCGGGAGCAGGGCGGGCTCTGACTCTGCTCTGTCCAGGCAGATCTGGACGAGTGTCTCAGCGTGCCGGGCCTCTGCTCGGGAGGCCGCTGCGTCAACACGGTCGGGAGCTACGTGTGCACCTGCCCCCGGGGCTTTGCCAGCAGCCTGGACGGCACGCGCTGCCTGGGTGAGCAGAGGCCGAGGGCCTGGAGGGGCTGGGGAGGCGTGTCCTCATGCATCTCTACAGCAGTCCTCGGCCCCTCTGGCCACCCAGTCTCTATGTCCTGTCCTCCTGGCCCGTCTCCCGGCCCATCAGCCTCTGTGCACTGGGGACCCCAGCCTGGGAGCCGCTGGGACCCTCTGTCTTACGCCCTTCAGCTCTCTTCTCCTGGCCTAGCCTCTCGGCTCCATCACGGCCTCCACCCCGTTCACATTCACCTCTGCTCCTGTGTCTCTGGGTCCCTGTGCCCGCCCCAACCTCTAGCCTCCAACGCTGCCCCTCTGACCCTCTAGCCTCCATCTCCATGCCCCGTGGACAGGCTAGACTCTATCTCTACACCACATTGACCCTCAGCCTCCATCTCTATGCCCCGTTTTGACCCTCTAGCCTCCATCTGGCCTGTCTCTATTTACTGATTTGTGAATGAATGAATGAATGAGTGAATGAGAGATTCTTTACTATAGGGCCAGGACACTCCCCAGAGAGACAGAAAGTAAGAAACCACCCCCGGTGGGGAGGGTGGCCATGCCCCAATCCCTTTTCTATTTTCCTCTTGGGATTTTGGGCGCACACGCGCTTGGCTTGAGTTTTAACCCGCCGGGTCTGAGACTCGAAGGAGGGCCCCTATGTGGGAGTCCAGCGATGTAATCATTACGCCATCAGCTGGTTCCTCCATGCTTTTCCTGACTTTCAGGCCTCCAACTCTATGTTCCCCACCTCTGGCTTCCATCTCTCTAGTCCCTCCCTTTGACCCTCTAGCTCTCATCTCTGTGCCCCCTTTGACCCTCTAGCTCGCATCTCTGTGCCCCCTTTGACCCTCTAGCTCGCATCTCTATGCCCCCTTTGACCCTCTAGCTCTCACCTCTATGCCCCCTTTGACCCTCTAGCTCTCATCTCTGTGTCCCCCTTTGACCCTCTAGCTCTCACCTCTATGACCCCTTTGACCCTCTAGCTCTCACCTCTATGACCCCTTTGACCCTCTAGCTCTCATCTCTATGTGTCCCCCTTTGACCTTCTAGCTCTCACCTCTATGACCCCTTTGACTCTCTAGCTCTCATCTCTATGTTCCCCCTTTGACCTTCTAGCCTCCATCTCTATGGCCCCCGAAGACTCTCTGGCCTCCATCTCTATGTACCCCCCTTTAACCCTCCGACCTCTGTCTCTGTGCTCATCGGCCCTGTCTCCATATCCGTCTTTCAACCCCCAAACACGTTTCTCATCTTCCCTCCCCACCTCATTTTTGAGAAGGTGAAATTGAGGCCCAGAGAGAGCGTGGAGCTTTGCTCGAGTCAACTCAAGTGATGCAGAACCCCGATAATGCCCCTCTGCGTGCGCAGAGTGCTCAGCCAGGGTGGGTGTCGGGCGCTGGGCCCTCGGGGGCCGCTCTCCTGTGGACCCCACTCGGTCTGAGCTGGGGGTGCTCACCCTACCAGCTCCTCCCCATCCGTGTCCTGAGACCCCAGGGCCGGGAATGTGGCTGTCGCTGGTGGCAGGTGGAGCCGTGTCTGGGGCGCAGGGAAGGGCTTGGGGGCTCCCCAGTGTCACCCCGGACCCCTCAGGCTAGACCTGTGCAGGCAGGGCTGGGAATGCTGTGTCAGGAGGTGGCCGATCTGGGAGCCATCTTGGCCGGCATGGGGGGGGGGGGGCATTACCTCTGGGGTGTCCCCGACCGTCCGTGGAATGTGGGGTCCCCTCCCAGCTACTAAACAGCAAAGCACGTTTAAGCCGAGGGGCCGTGAGTGCAGTCCCAGGTTCCAGCCCAGGGAGCCCCTCCTGACCTCGGGCTGGGGACTGAACCTCGGCGCCTCGGTTTCCCCTCCATGTGGGGTTGTGGCGAAGACTGGATAAGACACCACGTTAATCTGGGGTGAATGCAGAGCTCCGGGGCGTCAGTGGAGACACAGGGCCACAGGGCGGCCAGGCTGGGCTCCGCTCTGGGGGTTGCAGATTCCGGCATCTCTGCTCCATGCTTCCGTTCTCCAGCTGCTCCTGGGATCCGATCCCTGGGCCGGGGCACGATGTTCCCATCAACGGCTACAGCTGTGTGACCCTGGATGAGACATGCCCCCTGGGGCTGTGACCATGCTGGGGGGGAGGGCCTGGGCTCCCCCACATGCACCCGTGGGGCCGGGTAGGTGGAAACACGTGTGTCTCCCCGGCTCCAGGCAGGGCGGGTGGGCGGCCTCGCTGGCTCCTGGCTGTGGGAAGGGGTTTCTCAACTGTGGGCATCTAGCCAAGATGTGTGTGTGTGTGTGTGTGTGTGTGTGTGTGTGTGTTTGACCTAAAAATACCCTCTTTGAGTCAGAGCCTGAGAAGGCTCAGCAGTGCAGTGGGAAGTAGAAAGGTGTCTGGATTCCCATAGCCAGGGACCCCTGCCTCAGTCTCCCCAGGGCCCGTAGCCATCAACCTGCCACGCTCCTCGGACCCCTCTCAGATTCGCAGTACCTGTTAAACGTCCCGGTTAGTCTCAAAGCCAGCAGGCGGGGACACCAGCCAGGGATCTCAGGGTCCTGCCTGACCCCCCATAAGGCTGGCTCCCCCACTGGGGTCTTCCTGGGTGGGTTTGAACCCTCTACTGATGGGAACTTCCTACTAGGAAGTTGGGGTGCTGGGGCATTTGCTTGGAGTGAGCCCCAGTAGCCTCTTCCCCGTGATAATTTGGAAGTCTTGGCAATAAGACCTGGCACTGGGGCACCAGGTGGCGTGGAGGTTGAGGTGCTGGATCCCATAGGGCCAACCATGGTTCGAGTTCCAGTCCCAGTGGCATATCGGGGGTACATACATGCCCCAAATCCCGAGAAGAGATTGGAGGAGGAGGGATGGCAGCCTGGCCGTCCCTCTGGGGGTAATTTCTCACTTTCCCTGTCTCTGTCTCTCTCCAGTGAGTGCACGTGCCCTATGGCAAAAACTTTAAAAAAAAAAAAAAAGCAATGGCACTTGCTGAGGTGGGGCACGTGCCACGCTTTGATCTGGGCCATGCTCTTTCAAGGTGAGGTGGGCGCTCGGAGCACCCTCGTTTTGTGGATGGGGAAACCAAGGCTCAGAGAGGAAGGAGGCTCTGTGGGTGGCACTGGTACAGCTGGGGTTTGAATCCAGGCTGGGTGGGTGATGTGTCCTCCCCACCCCCACCCTCTGCGCTCACGGCCCGCCCTCTGCCTGTTGTAGACTACCGAGTCGGTACCTGCTTCTTGTCACTCCTCGGGGGCCGCTGTGCTGGGGACCTCGCCGGCCACTCCACCCGCCGGCAGTGCTGCTGCAACAAGGGCAGGTGCTGGGCAGCCCTTCTGGGCCCTGAGCCGTGTCCTCTGCGGGGCTCTGGTGAGATAGAGCTGGAGCCTGGGGTTGGGGGTCCGAGAGCAGGACAGAGACTCTGACCTTGACCCACTTCCTCACAGATGAGTTCCAGCGACTCTGCGCCCCGGGGCTTCCACCGCTGCCTCCCCACCCGGGGCCCTTCCCTGGCTTCACCGGCTTCCGATCCAACAGCCTGAGTCCTGCCCTTGGGACGGCACGACATGGCCCTCAGGGCTCCAGTGGGCACGTGGTCTCCGGCCTGGGCCTTGGCAGCTCCAACATGGGTGAGGCCTGGACCTGGGAGGAGGGATCCCACCCAGGGGGTGGCTCTGGGGAGAGGGCCCAGGACAAGGGGACAGGTCCAGCCTGGACAGTAGGGTTGGAAGTACCTGCCACGGGGGCCAGCAGATGGCATAGTGGTTACATTGCTGGACTCCCACATGGCTGACTGCGGTTTGAGTCCTGGACCTGGCGGCTTGAAAATCACGCCAGGTGCCATGTGTGTGTGTGCCCAAAATCCCAGGGGGAGAATGGAGGAGAAGGAATTGTGGCGTAGCCATCCCCCCGAGGGTGATTTCTCACTTTTCCTCTCACTGTCTCTGTCTCTCTCTCTCCAGTGAGTGCATACATCCTAAGGCAAAACAAACAAAAACCAAAAACCTCTTAAAAAAAAATGGGACCAGCAGATTGTGTGATGGTTACATCTCTGGACTTCCATGTAGTTGACCACGGTTCTAGTCCCGGACTCATGACTTAACTCACACAGAGCGCGCATGCATGCGTGCCCAAGATCCCGAGAGGAGAATGGAGGAGAAGGGGTTGTGGTGTGGCCATCTCCCCTGGGGGACGATTTCTCTCCTTCTCTCTCTCTCTCTGTCTCTCTCCAGCGAGTGGACATGACCTATAGCAAAAATCTCTTTAAAAAAAAGAAAGTAGGGGAACCAGCAGTTAGCGTAATGGCTATGTCACTGGACTCCCACGTAGTCGACCGTGGTTCGCGTCCCGGACCCGGTGGTTCAAAACTCACGCCGGGCGCGTGTGCGTGTGTGCCCAAGATCCCGAGAGGAGAATGGAGGAGAAGGGATTGCGGCGTGACCATCCCCCCTGGGGGGTGATTTCTCGCTTTCTGTCTCTCTGTCTCTCTCTGTCTGTCTGGCGAGCGCATGCGCCCTATAGCGAAAACCTCTCCCAAAAAAAAAAAGTAGGTACGAGGTTGGGTGGTGTGGGTAGAGTGGGGGTCCTGTCTCTCAAAGTCAGGGTTCAAGCCCAGCATAGGGGTCTTGGGGACTTTGACCTTGAGATGGGGAGTGGTGGCTTGGGGTGGGGTTCTCCCCGCCCTGTGAGGCCCCAGGCCCAGAGTGGGAGGTCTGAATCTGGGAGGGGACCCAGGTTCAGCAGCAGAGCTGCGTGGGGTGGCCCGGGAGCGGGGTCTCAGCGGAGCCGGCAGCTGCTCAAGTGCCCTGACTGCACTCGCAGGCACCCCTGCCCTCAACCAGACCGGGGACCTCTGCGTGCACCTCGGCCGCCCATGCCTGCACGGCCGCTGCCTGCCCGCGCCCGGCCCGGCGGGTTCGGGCTCCGGCTCCCGCTGCCAGTGCCGCCCCGGCTTCACTCAGGATGCGCGTGGCGAGTGTGTCGGTGAGCGAGGGCTGGCGGGGGGGCGGGCGGTGCGCAAGGCCGGGCTCAGGGTCCTTTGCCCGCAGATGTGGACGAGTGCCTTCCCAGCGGGGGCCTTTGTCGCCCCGGCCGCTGCGTCAACACCGAGGGCAGCTTCCAGTGCGTCTGCAACGCCGGGTTCCAGCCCAGCGCCGACGGCAGGAGCTGCGTGGGTGAGTTCCGGGTGGCCCCGTGGCCCCATCAGCTCCTTTTGCTTTTTTAGAGAGATTTTTGCTATAGGGCATGTGCATTCACCAGAGTGGGCGAGAGAGACAGAGAGACAGAAAGCGAGAAATCACCCCCCAGGGGGGATGGCCACGCCACAATCCCTTCTCCTCCATTCTCCTCTCGGGATCTTGGGCACGCACACACACGCGCCCGGCGTGAGTTTAAGCCACCGGGTCCGGGACTTGAACTAAAGTTGACTATGGAGGAGTCCAGCAACATAACCATCACGCCATCTCCCTGCCTTTTAGGGTCACGTAACTTCCCTCTCGTTTGTCACCTGCCTCACACCCTGCGGTGTCCCCTCTGCTCACCCCTCCGAGCCTGGCAGCCCACCTTAGAGTTTTCTTGTCACCTGTCTGTCCCCATGCACTCCTCACTCGCTCCTTCCTGAATCCATGAGATGCATTGGAAGAAGGGAGACGGCTAGCCAGGTGGCATGGAGATTAAGGCAGGTGAATCTCACATGGCCAAGTGCACAGTTCAAGTCCCAGATCTGGAAGCTTAGAAAACATGCCGGGCGTGTGTGCGTGCGTGCCCAAAGTCCACGAGGAGAATGGAGGAGAAGGGATTGCAGCGTGGCCATCCCCTGGGGGTGATTTCTCACCTTCCTTCTCTCTCGGTCTCTAGCGAGTGCACACTCCCTAAACCAAAAACTAAAAGAAAATAAAAGTAAAAGCGAAGGGAGTCATTGTCAGGGCATGACCTCACGGTCACCTGCCTGACCCTGGACCTCAAACGGGGTCCCCCTGCTGTCCCAGGACGGCCCAGCAGCTTCAGTGCTGAGAGGGAAGGGATCAGGACCTTGGAGAGCGCCCCACGCTGGGGCTCTTGGTGGGGTAACGGCCAGTGCTCCACCAGCCTGGGACCCCTTCCTCTCTGTCACCTCGTCTGAGGACATCTGCCTTGAAGTCTTTCCTCATGTGCAAAGATTTTCTCCCTTCTGCATTCATTTAAATTTTTTTTTTTAAAGTTTTTGAAATAGGACGCATTGATTGCCAGAGAGAGAAACAGGGAGAGGGAGAAAGGGAGAAATCACTTCCTGGGGGTCTGGTCACCGCACAATCCCTTCTCCATTCTCCTCTCGGATTTTTGGGCATGACGCACACGTACCCAAGTGTGATTTTTCTTTTATTTTTTAATGAATTATTTTACTTTATTATTATTTTTCAGTTTGGTCAGAGAGACAGAGAAAGAGAGAGAGGGTAGTGGTGTTAAGACTCCCACGTAGCCATCTGGTTCGAGTCCCAGACCCAGTGGCTTGAAACTCACGTGGGGCACGTGTGTGCGTGAGCCCAACATCCTGACAGGAGACTGAGGGCGGAAGGATTGCGGTGTGGCCCTCACCCCTGGGGGGTGATTCCTTGCTTTCTCTCTCTCTCTTCAATGAGTGCGTGCACCCTATAGCAAAAATCTCTTTAAAAAAAAAAAAAAAAGAACAGACGGACTAGCAGATGGCGTGATGGTTACGTCACTGGACTCTCACGTAGCTCCCCGGGGTTCCAGCCCCGGACCGGGTGACAAAATTCAAGCTGGGCGTGTGTGCGTGTGTGCCCAAGACCCGAGAGGAGAATGGAGGAGAAGGGATTGCGGCGTGGCCATCCCCCTTGGGCAGTGATTTCTTGCTTTCTGTCTCTCTCTGTCTGTCTGTCTCAAAAAAAAACAACAACAAAACAAACAAACAAAAAAAACCAAACTGATTTTGCTCACACACGATTCAGCACGAACGCACCTGCTTGCACGCACACGTGACTTCCGCGCCCTCTGCCCTCACCCCCGTGCACCTGGGCACACCCCGTGCTGCGGCCTTGGTGGCCCCTGGGGAAGAGGGGGGCCGCCTGCAGCTCAGTAGCTATTGGGGGGCTGACCCTGCAGGCGTGAACGGGCGCCTGTCCAGCCCGTGTGTGGACGGTGTCAGCTGGAACTGGCCGGTTCCCACGTGTGTGAGCGCGCCCCGGCAGCTGGCTAGGCCCTCTGGCACCGTGTGTCAGCGTGTGACCGCCGCCTCCCCTCAGACAGCACCAGGGGCACCTGCTGGCTGAGGACCCAGGACGGCCGCTGCGAGGCCAACCTCCCAGGGGCCACCCTGAGGGCTCAGTGCTGCGCCACGCTTGGGGCTGCCTGGGGGAGCCCCTGCGAGCCCTGCATCCGCGGTACGTCCCTCCCTGGGGCCTCCTGGGCCTAGCTCCGAGCCCAGGAGCTCATGCGAACCCTGGGGCTGCAGATTCCGGGGCTGGCTGCAGGGAGCCACTGTCTCCCTCCCGTTCTCCCAGCAGACCCTGCCTGCGCCCGGGGCTTTGCCCGCACGAGGGGGCTCCCCTGTGAAGGTAACTCCCCGCCCGCCCTCTGGCCCCGGAGCCCGCACAGGCAGGTGCACGGCAAAGGTGCTGCTCCCGGTCCTGGAATCTTCTGAGATTGAGACAGAGATCCCCCTTCCCAGGTCCCTGGGTCCCCCTGCCACCATCCCCGCTGCCCCTCCCCGAGAACTATCTGGGTTTCCGGAGACCCCAGGGGAAAGGCCAGCCAGGCCTGCCCACTCCTGGGAGCCTCCGGCCTCCCCTGCTCCTGCCCTTCCGCTCCCAGATGTGGACGAGTGCGAGGCCTTCCCCGGGATCTGTCCCAACGGGCGCTGCCTCAACACGGCCGGCTCCTTCCGCTGCCAGTGTCCCGAGGGCCTGAGGCTGGACGCCACGGGCCGGGCGTGCGTGGGTGAGTCTGGACAAGGCCCTTCCCGAGCGGGACCCTGGTCTTTGCTTTGTTTCTGCCACCGTCAGCAACAGAGACCCCTCCCAGGTACAGGAGGGAAATAGGGGACCCTCCGGCGCCCCAGCCTCGGCCTGCCTCCTGCTGACTTGTCTTTTGTTTTTTAAAGAATTAATTGGGACCAACAGTTAGCGTAATGGCTATGTCCTGGATTCCCATGTAGTCAACTGTGGTCCGAGTCCCGGACCTGGCGACTTAAACTCATGCCAGGCGCGTGTGCGTGCGTGCGTAAGATCCCGAGAGGAGAATGGGGAAGAAGGGATTGCGGTGTGGCCATCCCCCCTGGGGGTGACGTCTCACTTTCTGTCTCTCTGTCTATCTCTGTCTTTCTGGCGAGCATACATGCTCTATAGCAAAAACCGCTCCAAAAAAAAATTACTTATTTATTTAATTTTGTTATTAGTATGATTTTAAAATTTGACCAGAGAGAAACAGAGAGAAAGAGAAAGTGAGAAAGCAAGCTGCCAGGTCTGGGATTTGAACCATGATTGACCATGTGGGAGTCCAGCGCCCCAACCATCATAGCACCTGTTGGCCCCCTGTTGGCATGTCTTGAAAGACATTTGTTTTCTTGATTCATCTCCTTTATTGGGTGTTCCCCAAGAATTATTTTTTAAAGAATTTTTTAATTTAATTTTATTTATTACCATTATTATTCTTTAATTTAATCAGAGAGAGAAAGAGAGAGAAAGTGAGAAAGCAAGCTACCAGATCTGGGACTTGAACTATGGTCAACCATGTGAGAGTCCAGTGCCTTAACCATTATGCCAGCTGGCCCCAGAATTTTTTCTTTTTTAAGAATTATTTATTGGGAACCAGCAGTTAGTGTAATGGCTATGTCGCTGGACTCCCACGTAGTCGACCATGGTTCGCGTCTCGGACCCGGTGGCTTACAACTCACGCCGGGCGCATGTGCGTGCGTGCCCAAGATCCCGAGAGGAGAATGGAGGAGAAGGGATTGCGGCGTGGCCATCCCCCCTGGGGGGTGATTTCCTGCTTTCTATCTCTCTGTCTCTCTCTGTCTGTCTGGCGAGCGCACGCGCCCTATAGCAAAAACCTCTCAAAAAAAAAAAAAAAAAGAATTATTTATTTAATTTTATTTATCATTATTATTGTTTTTAAATTTGTTGGAGGGTACCTGGGCTCACCAGAGAGAGACAGAGAGAGAGAGAGAGAAAGTGAGATTTCACCCCTGGTGCGGTGGCCATGTTACAGTCCCTTCTCTACCATCATCTCAGGATTTGGGGCATGCACGCACATGTACCCAGCATTATTTTCTTTCTTTTTTAAGAATTATTTTATTTGGGACCAGCAGTTAGCGTAATGGCTATGTTGCTGGACTCACACGGAGTCGACTGCGGTTCAAGTCCCGGACCTGGTGGCTTAAACTCATGCCGGGCGCGTGTGCGTGCGTGCCCAAGATCCCGAGAGGAGAATGGAGGAGAAGGGATTGTGGCATGGCCATCCCCCCTGGGGGGTGATTTCTTGCTTTCTATCTATCTCTCTGTCTCTCTCTGTCTGTCTGGCGAGCGCACACACCCTATAGCAAAAACCTCTCCAAAAAAAAAAAGAGAAAGAAAAAGAATTATTTTATTTTTTCATTTATGTATTTATGTATGTATGTATTTATTTATTTATTTATTATTTTAAATTTGACCAGAGAGAGAGAAACTGAGAAAGCAAGCCACCAGGTCTGGGACTCGAACCATGGTCGGCCATGTGGGGCTATCCAGCACCTTAACCACCATGCCACCTACTGGTACCTTCCTTCTTTCTTTCTTTCTTTCTTTCTTTCTTTCTTTCTTTCTTTCTTTCTTTCTTTAAAGAGGTATTTGCTATAGGGCGTGTGCACTTGTCGGAGAAAAACAGAGAGAGGCAAAGTGAGAAACCACCTCCCCAGGGAGATGGCCACATTGCAATCCCTTCTCCATTCTCCGTTCTCCTACCGGGATCTTGGGTATGCACACGCCTGGTGTGATTTTCAAGTCACTGGGTCTGGGCCTTGAACCGCTCTGTGTAAGTCCAGTGATGTAACTGGTATGCCGCCTGCTGGCCCCTCTCTCACCGTCCCTCTGTCTACACTGGGGAGAAGGTTCCAGGTGGTGCTGTGGAGTATAATGGCCCCAGCTTAGCCTGATGACTCTTGCCCCGTGTAGACGTCAGGCTGGAGCTCTGCTTCCTGCTCTGGGACGAGGATGAGTGTGGGGCTCCCCTGCCTGGAAAGTTCCAGATGGACGTGTGCTGCTGCTCCATCGGGGCCGCGTGGGGCTCCGAGTGCGAGGCCTGCCCAGAGCCTGACTCCACGGAGTTCACCAGCCTGTGCCCTCAGGGACCGGGCTTCACCAGTCGGGACATCCTGTCTGGCCAGCCATTCTATGAAGGTACAATTGAGGGCCAGTGGGTGGTGTAGTGGTTAAGGCACTGGACTTCCACGTGGGCAAGTGGTTCTAGTCCCAGACCCAGAGGCTTGGAAATCACGCCAGGTGCATGTACGTGTGAGTCCAGGATCCCAGGAAGAAAATGGAGGAGAAGGGATTGCAGCACGGCCATCCCCCTGAGGGGCGATTTCTTGCTTTTTCTCTCTCTTGTCTCTCCAGTGAGCATGAGCACCCTATAGCAAAAAATATCTAAAAAAAAAAAGGTGGGGTTGGCAAGGCGATCCTGAAGGACAGGCCCTTGGAAAAGGAGCTAAGGGGGCTGGCAGGTGGGGTGATGGTTAAGGGCGCTGAACTTCCACATGGCCAACCATGGTTCGAGTCCCATACCTGGAGGCTTGTTTTCTCATTCTCGTTCTCTCTCATGCTGTCCCTCTCTGATCAAATTAAAATAAAATAAAATAATAATAAGTAAAACAATTCTAGGGACCAGCAGTTAGTGTAATGGCTATGTTGCTGGACTCCCATGTGGTCGACTGCGGTTTGAGTCCTGGAACTGGTGACTTAAACTCACACCGGGAGCGTGTGCGTGCGTGCCCAAGATCCCGAGAGGAGAATGGAGGAGAAGGGATTGCAGCGTGGCCATCCCCCCTGGGGGGTGATTTCTCGCTTTCTGTCTCTCTGTCTCTCTCTCTCTCTGTCTTTCTGGAGAGCGCACGCGCCCTATAGCAAAAACCTCTCAAAAAAAGAAAAAAAAAAGAAAAGAAAAAGAAGAAGAAAACATACGTTATCTTAAAAACAAAAAGAGGAGTGAGGGCCGGTCACGGGCACAGCTGGGACAGAGGCTTGGAGGTGGGAAGCGTGTCTGGGAGAAGGGGTCTGAGGAAGCTCAGGAACCGGGACCCCAGGAGGGGGCTCCCCTGAGGGTCCCGTCTCTGCCTCCTGTATTCCAGACGTGGACGAGTGCACAGCGTTCCCCAGTCTCTGCACACACGGCACCTGCCGCAACGCCGTGGGCAGCTTCCGCTGCTCCTGTGCCCGTGGCTTCGCCCTGGATGCCCCGGAGAGGAACTGCACGGGTTCGTGTCCACCTCCGCCTCTGGACGGGGTGTTGGTGCCTGCAGGGACGGGGGTCTCAGACCAGGTGTGCAGACCAGGCTCATTCTTTAGGTCCCTCCGGGCATGTCTGCCTGTGTGCTATGTGACCGAGGAGAGGCCATCCCCCTCTCTGGGCTGCAGGGACCTGGACTGTAAAAAGAGCATTTGGCGGGACCAGCAGTTAGCGTAATGGCTATGTCGCTGGACTCCCACGTAGTCGACCGCGGTTCGAGTCCCGGACCCGGCGGCTTAAACTCACGCCGGGCGCGTGTGCGTGCGTGCCCAAGATCCCGAGAGGAGAATGGAGGAGAAGGGATTGCAGCGTGGCCATCCCCCCTGGGGGGTGATTTCCTGCTTTCTATCTCTCTGTCTCTCTGTCTGTCTGGCGAGCGCACGCGCCCTATAGCAAAAACCTCTCCAAAAAAAAAAAAAAAAAAACAGCATTTGGCAGGCCAGCAGGGGGCGTGGAAGTTGAGGTGCTGGATCCCACATGGACGACTTTGCGGTTCGAATCCCGGATCTGGTAGCTCGAAAATCTTGCCAGTCACGTGTGCATGTGTGCCCAGAAATCCAAGAGGAGAGTGAGGAGAAGGGATCGTGGCGTGGCCGTCCCCCTGAGGGTGATTTCTCATGTTCCTTCTCTTCGTCTGTCTCTCCCTGGTGAACGCATGGGCCCTGTAATAAAAATTTTTAAAAAAAAGAGGGGCTGGCAGAAGTGACCTCCAGGGGTCTCCAGGCTGTGAAGAGTTTTTTTGTTTCTTAAAGAATTATTTTAGGGGGAACCAGCAGTTAGCATAATGGCTGTGTCGCTGGACTCCCACGTAGTCGACCGCGGTTCGCGTCCCGGACCCGGTGGCTTAAAACTCACGCCGGGCACATGTGCGTGCGTGCCCAAGATCCCGAAAGGAGAATGGAGGAGAAGGGATTGCGGCGTGACCATCCCCCCTGGGGGGTGATTTCTCGCTTTCTGTCTCTCTGTCTCTCTCTGTCTGTCTGGCGAGCGCACGCGCCCTATAGCAAAAACCTCTCAAAAAAAAAAAAAAAGTTGAAAAAAAAAAAAAAAAAGAATTATTTTAGGGACCAGCAGATGGTGTAATGGTTACATCACTGGGTTCCTACACAGTGAACCATGGTTTGAGTCCCAGACCCAGCAGCTTAAAACTCACGCCAGGTGGGGGCTAGCAGGTGGTACGGTGGTTAGGGACGCTGGATTTCCACATGGCCAACCGCAGTTTGAGTCCTGGACCTGGCGGCTTGCTTTTTTTGCTTTCTTGTTTTCTCGCTTTCCCTTTCTCTCTCTTTCTCAGTCTGGTCAAATTAATAATAATAATAACAACAACAACAACAACAAATGGAACTAAATAAATAAATAATTCTTTTAAAAAAAAACCTCACACCGGGTGCATGTATGTGCATGTCCAAGATCCTGAAAGGAAAATGGAGGAGACAGGATTGCAGCGTGCTCATCTCGTCCCTGCCCCCCCCCTCCCCCCCGGGGGAGATTTCTCACTTTCTAACTCTCTGGCGAGTACACACACCCTATAGCAAAACAATACAACAAAAAATTTATTATTTTAATTTTACTTATTATTATTATTATCATTTTTTCAATTTGACCAGAGAGAGAGGAAGAGAAGGGAAAGTGAGAAAGCAAGCAGCCGGGTCTGGGACTTGAACTGCAGGCACCCATGTATGAGTCCAGCACTTTAACCACCGCCCCACCAGTCAGCCCCAGTGAAGGATCATTCTGCTTAGGTCTAGTGTTCGCTTAAGGCCCCTCCTCTTCCCCGGCTCCATGGTAGCTCGGGCTCGCCTGCATCCCTTCTTGCCCACAGTCTCCATCACGTCTCCGGGCATCGGCTCTGGGGCCTCCCCTTGGCCTGCCCGCCTTACTCCTGCGGCCGGCGCCCCCTCTCCCCGCAGACGTTGATGAGTGCGGCGTCTCCCCGGACCTCTGCGGCCAGGGCGTCTGTGTCAACACCCCGGGCAGCTTCGAGTGCCAGTGTGGCCCCGGCTACGAGAGCGGCTTGGTGCTGACGAAGAACTGCGTGGGTAGGCGGCCGCCCCAGGCCGGGAGGGCGCTCCATGGGGGTTGGGGGTGTGGCCCTGGGCCCGCGGGTGCGGAGGGCAGGTGGGCGGAGGAGCTGCAATACAGCGGGACTTGGTAGGTGTCGTCCTCAGGAGAGAGGCCAGGGGAACCCAGCTCTGGGAGTGGACAGCACAGTGGGGGTGCCGAGGGCTCCCACGCTGGAGACATGTGAACTTTTAAAAAAAATTATTTATTTATGTAAATCCATTTATGATTATTTTTTAAAGTTTGACCAGAGACAGAATGAGAAATGAAAAGCGAGGAAGCAAGCTGCCAGGTCTGGGACTTGAACCATGGTCAGTCACGTGGGAATCCAGTACTTTTAACCACCATGACACCTGCTGGCCTCCAGATGTGGGCTTTGGGGACCAGCAGTTGGTGTAATGGCTATGTCACTGGACTCCCATGTAGTCGACCGCAGTTCAAGTCCCAGACCCAGTGGCTTAAACTCACACCGGGCGCGTGTGCGTGCGTGCCCAAGATCCCAAGAGGAGAATGGAGGAGAAGGGATTGAGGCGTGGCCATCCCCCCCAGGGGATGATTTCTCACTTTCTGTCTCTCTGTCTCTCTCTGTCTTTCTGGTGAGCACATGTGCCCTATAGCAAAAACCTCTCAACAAAAAAGAAAGAAAATCACACTGGGGGGGACCAGCGGGCGATGTGGTGGTTAAGGCACCGGACACTCCCACATGGCTGGCCATGGTTCGAGTCCTGGACCTGATGGCTTGCTTGTTTATTTTTTTTCTCTCTCTCTGTCTCTCTCTCTCTGGCCAAATTATAATAAATGAATGAATAAATGAAATTAAATAATTAAAAAGAAAATGAAAATCACACTAGGTGTGCATATGTGTGCTGAAAAATCCCCAGAGGAGAATGGGGGAGAAGGGATTACGGTGTGGCCATCCCCTGGGGGATGATTTCTCACTTTCCCCTTTTCTCTCTCCAGCAAGCACATGCACTCTATGGAAAAAAAGAAAAAAAAGAAAGATAAATGTCCAAAAAAATATAAAATTGCCACCGTGGGGCCGACCCCCTGGCATAGTGGTTCAGGGCGCTAGATCCCACGCAGCCGACTGCATGGTTCCAATCCTAGTCCTGGCAGCTTGAAAAACACACCGGGAGGGAACCAGCAGTTAGCGTAATGGCTATGTCGCTGGACTCCCACGTAGTCGACCGCGGTTCGCGTCCCGGACCCGGTGGCTTAAAACTCACGCCGGGCGCGTGTGCGTGCGTGCCCAAGATCCCGAGAGGAGAATGGAGGAGAAGGGATTGCGGCGTGACCATCCCCCCTGGGGGGTGATTTCTCGCTTTCTGTCTCTATGTCTCTGTCTGTCTGGCGAGCGCAGGAGCCCTATAGCAAAAACCTCTCCAAAAAAAAAAAAAAAAAAAAAAAAAAAAAACCACACCGGGCACATGTGCATGTGTGCCCCAAATCCCCATGGGATGGACAAATGGAGAAGGGATTGCGATGTGACCACACCCCCCTGGGGTGGAAGGAGACACGGGTGGCAGGGGGGTGACGGGTGGGTGGCGGGCTGCCTGCTCCCTGCCTGGCGGGCTACGTCGCAGTTTCTCTGCGTGTGCTGCAGGGCAGGTGGGCAAAGTAGCTTCTGGGGCTTCCTTCAGGTGACACTCAGAGGGTCAGCCATGCGGCCTCAGTCTCCGGAGAGTCCCAGCTGCCCTCCCCTGGCCTGTCCCTGTTCCTCCCAGCCCAGGCTCTCCTCCCCTGGTCACCTGAGCCCCGAGCGGCCAGACTCTCCAGGCTCTGGCCAGAGTAAGGGGGCCGGGACAGCGGCAGGAGAAGCTTCCAGGTGTGTCTTCACACCCGCTGTGTCTTTTTTCACACGTCCAGATGTGGACGAGTGTGCGAGGGACCCGCTGCTCTGCCGGGGAGGGACGTGCACCAACATGGATGGGGGCTACGTGTGCCAGTGTCCCCCTGGATACCAGCTGGTGGCTGAGGGCACTGCCTGTGAGGGTGAGTGTGCACCTGGTGTGCAAGGGCAGGCATGATCTGGAATGTGTTACACATACGAGGATGTGGGCACGCGTGTCTGCGTTTCTCTGAGGACGTGGCTGCGTGCAAGTGTAAGTGTATGTGCGTGAGACAGTGGGAGTGTGCGTCTGTGTGCACCTGCAGGTGCAAGCGTGGGTCTGTCTGGGTCTCCGTGCCCGGTGATGCGTGGGGGAGAGGGGCAGGGCTGTCTGTGAGCAGGCGCGTGTGGAAGCGTGTGTCTGTGAACACGTGTTTGTAGGGCTCCGCCTCTTCCCTGGCTCGGATCAGCAGCTCAGGCTCGTGTCTGCATGGGAATGGGTGATGAGAGAGTGCGTGTGTGCATGCGTGTGAACATCCAGGAGATGATAGTGCGTGTCTGGGTGTGAGCGTCCTGCTGAGGGCAAGCGTGTTGACGTGTGTGGGTGCACTTCTGTGTGCTTGTGCAAGAGGATGTGTGTCCATCCGGTTAACACGAGAGCAAGCATGTGTGAATGAGTGCACTGTGTGTTTGCACGGGAATGTAGGTGGATGTTTGTGCGGGTGTGTACGGAGGTGGAAGCATGTTCGCACACATGTGTGTGCATGTGAGTCTGAGCGTGCACTTGGGTATGAGTGTACCTAGGTGCCCTGTGCTTGTACAAAGCGTTCACGTGTGGCTGCAGGGCATGCAGGGGAGGGAGGCCCCGTGGGGTGTGAGCTCACTGGCGTGGGTGTGCCTGAGTGTGTCTCACGGTCATGCAGATGGCGGGGGGTGCAGGCCCGTGCTTCCCGAGCCCCCTCCCAGTACACTGTCCCCCCACAGACGTGGACGAGTGCTCCCTGCAGGACGGCCTGTGTCCCCACGGCCAGTGCGTCAATGTCCTTGGGGCCTTCCAGTGCATCTGCCATGCCGGCTTCCAGGGCACCCCCGACCGCCAGGGCTGCGTGGGTGAGACGGCGCCCCCGCCAGCCCCGTCTGTCGCATTCCCTCCTGGCCCCTCTCCAGACCCTGCTGTCCCGTCCCCAGTTCAGCCCTGCCCGTGCTCCGTCCTCTCCCCCAGCCGGCTCTGTCCGCCCTCCTCCCGCAGACATCAACGAGTGCAGCGTCCAGAATGGGGGGTGTGATGTGCGCTGTGTGAACACCGAGGGCAGCTTCCAGTGCGGCTGCGGGCAGGGCTACTCGCTGATGCCCGACGGCAGGGCGTGTGCAGGTGGGGGCGTGGGAGGGCCGCTGGTCACTGTCTGAGCTGGCGGGGGGTGTGAGGGCGGTGGTCACTGTCTGATGATGGGGGTGGGGGGGCGGTGGTCACTGATGATGGGGGTGGGGGGCGGTGGTCACTGTCTGATGATGGGGGTCGGGGGGCGGTGGTCACTGTCTGATGATGGGGGTGGGGGGGCGGTGGTCACTGTCTGATGATGGGGATGTGGGGGCGTTGGTCACTGTCTGATGATGGGGGTGGGGGGCGGTGGTCACTGTCTGATGATGGGGGTGGGGGGGCGGTGGTCACTGATGATGGGGGTGTGAGGGCGGTGGTCACTGTCTGATGATGGGGGTGGGGGGGCGGTGGTCACTGATGATGGGGGTGGGGGGCGGTGGTCACTGTCTGATGATGGGGGTGGGGGGGCGGTGGTCACTGTCTGATGATGGGGGTGGGGGGGCGGTGGTCACTGTCTGATGATGGGGGTGGGGGGGCGGTGGTCACTGATGATGGGGGTGGGGGGCGGTGGTCACTGTCTGATGATGGGGGTGGGGGGGGCGGTGGTCACTGTCTGATGATGGGGGTGGGGGGGCGATGGTCACTGTCTGATGATGGGGGTGGGGGGCGGTGGTCACTGTCTGATGATGGGGGTGGGGGGGGCGGTGGTCACTGTCTGATGATGGGGGTGGGGGGGTCAGTGGTCACTGTCTGATGATGGGGGTGGGGGGGGCGGTGGTCACTGTCTGATGATGGGGGTGGGGGGGCGGTGGTCACTGTCTGATGATGGGGGTGGGGGGGTCTGGTCACTGTCTGATGATGGGGGTGGGGGGGCGGGTGGTCACTGTCTGATGATGGGGGTGTGAGGGCGGTGGTCACTGATGATGGGGGGGGGGGGGCGATGGTCACTGTCTGATGATGGGGTGGGGGGGCAGTGGTCACTGTCTGATGATGGGGGTGGGGGGGCGGTGGTCACTGTCTGATGATGGGGGTGGGGGGGGCGGTGGTCACTGTCTGATGATGGGGGTGGGGGGGGTCAGTGGTCACTGTCTGATGATGGGGGTGGGGGGGCGATGGTCACTGTCTGATGATGGGGGTGGGGGGTCAGTGGTCACTGTCTGATGATGGGGGTGTGAGGGCGGTGGTCACTGATGATGGGGGTGGGGGGGCGATGGTCACTGTCTGATGATGGGGGTGGGGGGGGGCAGTGGTCACTGTCTGATGATGGGGGTGGGGGGGGTCTGGTCACTGTCTGATGATGGGGGTGGGGGGGGTCTGGTCACTGTCTGATGATGGGGGTGGGGGGGCGATGGTCACTGTCTGATGATGGGGGTGGGGGGGCAGTGGTCACTGTCTGATGATGGGGGTGGGGGGGTCTGGTCACTGTCTGATGATGGGGGTGGGGGGGCGGTGGTCACTGTCTGATGATGGGGGTGGGGGGTCAGTGGTCACTGTCTGATGATGGGGGTGGGGGGGCGGTGGTCACTGTCTGATGATGGGGTGGGGGGCGGTGGTCACTGATGATGGGGTGGGGGGCGGTGGTCACTGTCTGATGATGGGGGTAGGGGGGCGGTGGTCACTGTCTGATGATGGGGGTGGGGGGGGCGGTGGTCACTGTCTGATGATGGGGGTGGGGGGGTGTTGGTCACCCCCAGCTGGCCCAGAGTCCAGTGCAGCAGAGCCCATGCCTTGGCCCCGACCCAAGGCCACTGCTGCCCAGGCCACTGTAGCAGGGAGAGACCCCGGGCTCTCCCGTGTCCACCTGCAGCTGCCCACCCCTTCCTCCCCAGACGTGGACGAGTGTGAAGAGAACCCGGACACGTGTGACCACGGCCAGTGCACCAACGTGCCCGGGGGTCACCGCTGTCTGTGCTTCGATGGCTTCATGGCTACGTCGGACATGAGGACGTGTGTCGGTGAGGAGCTGGCCCTGGGCTGGGGAAGAGGGACCAGGAAGAGCCAGCACACGCCAGGCCTCCCGGGTGGGGCACGTGCGCTCGATAAACCCAGCCTGTCCGTGCCATAGCCAGGAGAGGGGAATGAGGCTTTGCAGTGGTGACGGGGGTCCCCTCAGGAGCTGCCTGCACCCTGAGCCCACTGTCCATAACCCATAAATCCTGCTTATAGAAGCAAAGTTCCCCCCAGGGCCAGTAGGTGGCGTGGTGGTTAAGGGCGCTGGACTCCCACATGGCCAACCATGGTTCAAGTCCTGGCCCTGCTGGCTTGCTTTCTCATCTTCCCTCTCTCTGTGTCTCTCACTCTGTCCCTCTCTGGTCAAATTAAAATAAAGAAAAAAAGAAAGTCAAATAAAATAATTCTTTCATAAAAAGAAAGAAAAGAAGCGAAGTCCCCCCTGGAACTTGTTTTGAATTACACACGTTAAACACTCTCTGTGTCCCCAGCCCTTGTCAGAGGGTCATACTCCCTTCCAGGGTCTGTGCTTTAAGATCTCTGCAGACAAGGGAGTCTTTTGCAGAAGAGAGTGAACAAGGTGGGAGACTCAGAAGCATGTCCCCTGAGCCCTACTTGAGGTCCCCAGGGTCCTGTCCTTCCCTGACTGCAGGTCGCCTGGGGCGGAGTCCTCACCTGACTGTAAGTCGTCCTCAGGGCTGAGATGTGTACTGAGTGCCCCACCCAGGGCAGCCCTTCCCTGGGAGGGGGCTCAGCCATCGGAGGTAGCAGCGTAACTCCCGACCGGGAAGGCCGGTCCAGGCTGGTGGAGCTTGAGCAGTTTCCACTCACAGGCGTCTCGGGGCCCTTGGGAAAAGGGGCTGGGAGAAATACCCTCAGGGAATGCTCTCTCCACCACACCCCTGTTGTAGACCCACGGGGGAGATGGACATAAAGACCCTGCGAAGTCCTGCAGCGGGGACACCCGCTTGGCGTTCTCTAAATGTATTTGATCACTCTGTCCTTCGGGGCCGTGTGGCTGGTGTGTCGCACGGAATGTGCCCTGTGCGGGGCTCACAGACAAGGTGGACTGGAGGGAGCTCCCGGTCCCTAGGATGGGGCAGTGAGAAACCTGGGCAGAGGGGACCTGCAGAGCAGGGCACTCAAGGATGCTGGTGCCCTCTTACCCCCTCGCCCGCATCCTCTCCTGTTACCCCAGCATGTCCTCTGTCCACACAGATGTGAATGAGTGCGACCTGAACCCCCACGTCTGCCTCCATGGGAACTGCGAGAACACAAAGGGCTCTTTCGTCTGCCATTGCCGGCGGGGCTACGCTGTCAGGAAGGGGGCCACAGGCTGCTCTGGTGAGCTGGCGGGTAGCGGTGCAGGCCGAGGGGACCCTGAGGGGCCAGCATGGGGTCTGCAGGGTATGTCCCCATCCCTGCGGACAAAGTCCAGCCAGAATTCATGTGCACAGAGTCCCACTGGTGGATATTAAGGCAAGAACAGAGCCGTTTGGACCAGCAGGTGGCGTGGTGGTTAAGACACAGCATTGCTCATGGCCAACTTCATGGCTCGAGCCCTGGACCCCGTAGCTCAAAAATCACACAGGGTGTGTATGCGTGCATGCCCAAAATCCTGAGAGGAAAATGGAGGAGAAGGGATAGTGGTGTGGCCATCTCCCCCAGGGGTGATTTCTCACTTCCCTTCCCTTCTTTCTCTCTCTCTCCAGGGAGTGCACACACTCTATAGCAGAAAAAAAACAGCCCAAAAAACAGAGCCCTTTACATCATCCCAGAGGTTCCCCGTAAAACATCTCAGCAGAGGGAAGCTCCACGTCCACAGCAACGTTTTTTTTTGTATTGCTGGAAGGTGTCCGTGCTCACCAGAGAAAGCTATTCCGTGGGCTGTGGTCACACACAATCTCTTCTCTGCCGTTTCTCCATTCTGTTGGGATTTGGGGCCTGGGTACACATGTACCCTGTGTGGTTTTCAATCTGCCATGGCCAGGATTTGAACCTTGGTATCTGGCTCCCTTAACTGCTAGGCTATAGGGCTAGCCCCCTAGAAGCTTACTCTTTTTTTTTTTATTTGTTTTATTTTACTTTTTTTGCTATGGGGCATGGGTGCTCACCAGAGAGAGAGGAGACAATGAGACATTACCCCCTGGGGCAATGGCCATGCCATAATCCCCCCCCACACATTCTCTTCTCGGGATTTTGGGCACACATGCACACACACACCCCTGGCACATCTTTCTTTTTTTTTTGGAGAGGTTTTTGCTATAGGGCACGTGCGCTCCCCAGAAAGACAGAGAGACAGAGAGACAGAAAGCGAGAAATCACCCCCCAGGGGGGATGGCCATGCCGCAATCCTTCTCCATTCTCCTCTTGGGATCTTGGGCACGCACGCACACGCGCCTGGCATGAATTTAAGCCACCGGGTCCAGGATTCAAACCGCAGTCAATTACATGGGAGTCTAATGACACATCCATTACGCCACCTGCTGGTCCAACCTCACACATCTCTCAAGCTGCCAGGTCTGGGACTCGAACCGCACTTGGCCGTGTGGGGGTCTAGTGCCTTAGCCACCATGCCACCCGCTGGCCCCTGCTGGCTCCAGGACGGGCACGTGGAGCATCTTCCCTAAGTGTCATGTCCGCTATTGTGGATGGGTTCTTGGGCCTGCCGGGTTTGGGAGTTTTCCCTCGGGGGCTGTCTCCGGGCCAGCCCTTCCCTAGGAAGGGTCCTCGTTCGCTCTTTCTGATGCTCCGTGACTGGGTCCTGCCACTCTCTCCCTGTCCCCTCAGACGTGAATGAATGCGAGCTTGAGAGGGGACCTCTGTGACAGTCACGCCTCCTGCCTCAACGTCCCCGGGAGCTTCAGCTGCCGGTGCCGGCCAGGCTGGGTGGGGGACGGCTTCAGATGCCACGGTGAGTACCAGGCGGGAGGGGCCTGGGCTACAGAGCAGCGGTAGGTGGGTGGCGAGGCGGGGAGGCGGGTCAGGCCAGGGAGTTGGGGTTCACCTCTCCACAGCTTCCCATGCACACACCTGGGGCGCCGGGCTCCGTGTCCTGCAGACCTGGATGAATGTGCAGTTGGAGGGCACCGTTGCCACCCACGGGCCGACTGCCTCAACGCCCCTGGCTCCTACCGCTGCACCTGCCAGCGAGGCTTCACCGGGGACGGCTACTCCTGCGAAGGTGAGAGGGGGATTGGGGGAGGACAGGGGCCCGAGAGGGACGGCCATGGGGGCCGGACTGCCGTGGTCGGGCCCCACCAGGCCTTCTCGGTGCTGAGCAGCTGCCATTGGCCAGGCCCTGAGTCCCTGGGGCTGTCTTCTCCTTGGAATCTCACGTGCATGGGGTCCCTTCCCTCCCAGCCGGCCCCTCCCTAGATCCGGGGTGCCCAGCGGCAGGCTGGCTGTTCACCACTGGCTGACCGTCCACCTCGGGTCTGGGTCTGGGTTCCTGGGACGCTCCCCTGGTGATAGTGAAGACCTGAGTGCTCAGGGCCTGCTGCTCGCTCTCGTGGGTCCCCTGCCCTCAGCCCCTTGGGGCCCCTTAGACAGGGACGAGTGTGCCGAGGACATGGACCTCTGTGAGAACGGGCAGTGCCTCAATGAGCCCGGCGGGTACCGCTGCGAATGCGAGATGGGCTTCAGCCCTGCGGAGGACCACCGGGCCTGCCGCGGTGAGGCTGGGGCGCGGGGCAGGGGCAGAGCGGGTGGTCCCTGGAGTGAGCTGGGTCGGGTGGACCGCTGAGCAGGGCTGACCCGGCTGATCTGGGGGCCCTGCAGATGTGGACGAGTGTGCTCTCGGAAACCTCTGTGCATTCGGGAGCTGCGAGAACCTGCCCGGAACGTTCCACTGCGTCTGTGACCACGGCTATGAGCTGGACCGTGGTGGGGGGAACTGCGCAGGTGCGGCTGGCCGGAGCGGGGGCTGCAGGTGCAGGGGCGGGGGCGTGGCTTGCTCCCCTGTCCCCTTGGGTGTCCTCTTCTGGAGTGGAGGGCCTTGGCCTGGTCCTCCCAGCTAGACTAACCTCTCCATTACCCCAAATTCCTTAAAAAAAAAAAATATTATTATTTTATTTTAACTTTCATTTATTTACTTATTTATTTATTTTGTAATTTGACCAGAAAGGGACAGAATGAGAAAGAATGAGAAAACCAGCCACCAGGTCTGGGACTCGAACTACAGTCAGATATGTGGAAGCCCATTGCTTTAACTATACCACGTACTGGCCTCCCATTCCTTTTTTATTTTTTATTAATTTTCCAGAGGGCACATGCGCTCACCAGAGAGAGACAGGGAGAGAGAGGGAAAGTGAGAAAGTAAGGTACCAAATCTGGGACTTGAACCACGGTCAACCATGTGGGAGTCCAGCATCTCAACTACCACGCCACCTGCTGGCCTACCCCCTGCATTTTTTTGTTGTTGTTGTTAAGAGGTTTTTGCTATAGGGCACATGTGCTCGCCAGAGATACAGAAGGACAGAAAGTGAGAAATCACCCCCTGGGGAGAATGGTCATGCCACAATCCCTTCTTCCCCATTTTCCTCTCAGGATCTTGGGCACGCACACACATGTACCTGGCGTGAGTTTAAGCCACTGAGTCTGACACTCAGACCATGGTCAACTACATGGGAGTCCAGTGACATAGCCATTACATCAACTGCTGGTCCCTTAGAGAATGATTTTATTTAACTTTATTTTAATTTTACCGTAGAGGGACAGAACAAGAGAGAGAGAGAGAGAGAAAGCGAGAAAGCAAGCTGCCAGGTCCAGGACTTGAACCACAGCTAGCCATGTGGGAGCACAGCATCTTTAACCACCCCGCCACCTGCCGGCCCCCAGTTCCTAACTGTTTTCTAAGTGCAGTTTTATTTGTTGGCTGTGGAACCCAGGCTGGAGAGTTTCCCAGGGGCAAATCTGTGCTAGTACAGGAGGGGACCGGGCAGCGTCTGGGACTCTTGTTCCCTGGACCCTTCCCAAGGACACAGCCTCTTCCATTGTCCGAGAGCAGACCGAGCGTGGGCTGCAGCTCGTAGGAGAAAGCCGGGGTGGGGGGCCGAGGAGAGCTGCCCGCTGACGGCCCCCCTCCCCCAGATGTCAACGAGTGTGCAGACCCGGTGAACTGCATCAGCGGGATATGTGTCAACACCCCCGGTGACTACCTCTGCCACTGTCCCCAGGACTTCGAGCTGAACCCCAGCGGGGTGGGCTGCGTGGGTGAGTCCACGCCTGGCTCCAACTGGGCTCTGATCGGCCGAGCCGTGCAGGGCTGTGACCAGAGTCAGCCCGCGGGTCCACCTGTTCAGATCTATCTACTCTTCACAGACAGGGTGGTGGCCGGATCCTGGCCGGGGGGGTCGTCTCTGTCCACTGCTGGGATACAGACTTCCGGTGTAAATACACACACGTGCGCATGCACGGTTACACACAGTCACATTCGTGCACGATTATACACAAAAAACACTTGCACACAGTGGCACGCCCTCCCAGGTACATGTACATGTTTATAGGTTTTTTTTAGGGAGGTTTTTGCTATAGGGCAGGTGTTCACCAGAGAGACAGAGACAGAGAGACAGAAAGTGAGAAATCACCCCCCAGGGGAGGTGGCCACGCTGCAATCCCTTCTCCTCCAGTCTCCTCTCAGGATTTTGGGCATTCCCCCGGCGTGAGTTTAAACCACCAGGTCTGGGACTCGAACCGCAGTTGAGTACCACAGGAGACTAGCAACGTAACCGTTCTGCCATCTGCTGGTCCCTCTACTCTCTCTTTTTAATTTTTTAAAATATTTTTTGTAGAGGGTGTGTGCACCCTCTGAGAGAGAGAGACAGAGGAAGCATGCCCCAGGGTGGATGTTCATGCCACAGTCCTGTCCCCATTCTCCTCTCAGAACTCGGGGCATACATGCACATGCACCTCGCGTGGTTTTCAAGCCAGATGTCCGGGATCTGAACCCGCAGTTGGCCATGTGGGATCCAGCCACCATCACTACCATGCCAGCAGCTGGCCGCACACACAGCTTTTCTCCCTGGCCCCCATATGATTTTCCTTGATCATTCAGCCAGAAACACAGCAGGTGGCTTGGTGGTTAAGCTGTTGGACTCCCACGTGGCTGACTGTGGTTCAAGTCTCGGACCTGGTGGCTTACTCTCTCACTTTCTCTCACTCTTTCTCTTCTTCTTTCATCAAATTAATTAATAATAATAACAACAAATAAAATTAAATAGAAATTTTTTTAAAAAGTAAAGAAGGGGCCAGCAGGTGGCGTGGTGGCTAAGGGCGCTGGACTCCCACGTGGCTGACTGCGATTTGAGTCCTGGAGTGGCGGCTTGCTTTCTCACTTTGTCTCTCTCTGTATCTCTCTGGTCAGATTAAAATAAAATAAATAAAGGGACAAATAAAGTGAAATAAAATAATTATAAAAAAAAGAAAAAGATAAAAAGAAACACCCGCACCCATACACACACGCAGTCACACGCACACAGTCACACCCACGGGGCACACGGTTAACACACGCGGAGGCCGCACAGTCCCGTAAACGCACACACATAGTCCTCTGCCACTTGCTAACCTCCCTTTCTGCCCGTGCAGACACCCGGGCTGGGAACTGCTTCCTGGACACGCATGACCGAGGGGACGGTGGGACCTCCTGCGGTACCCAGATTGGTGTGGACGTCTCCCGAGCCACCTGCTGTTGCTCCCTGGGCCGGGCCTGGGGAGACCCCTGCGAGCTGTGCCCAGTGGCTAATACCAGTGAGTCTTCGTGGGGTGGGTGAGTGTGTGACCTGAGCCACAGAGACCCACGAGCTTGGGGGTCTGCTGAGGGACAGCCTTAGGTGACAGGGGAACTGAGACACAGCATACGCTCTGCCGGCGATTGGTCAGTTTCTGCAAATTCCTCTCTGTGCATCTGTAGTCACTCCACGAGTCAGTCAACAAACGTGGAGAATTCCTCTGTGTCGTGTGCTAGGGGCCGGGGACCTAGAGAACAAGCCACAGCCGCGGCACACTTCTCATCTGTCAGCCAGCGGCCCCAGGACTGAGAGTACCGTCCTAAAGATTGATTTGAAGCCTAGCAATCGCTGAAGAGAAAGCCACGCAGGGGAAGGGAGTGGGGGAGGCTTTTCAGGGCAGGAGGCTTGAGTGAGGTTTTGAGGGCCGTGCAGGAGTCTTCCTGGCAGAGTAGAAATGGTATACAACCCGGGACTGGCCATGGTCTCTTGGCCCCAAGAGGCTGCAGAGATGGCGGTGTGGGTGGTGCAGCTCAGAACCTCCGCTTGAGCCCTCTGGAGGTGACCACCCACTTCTAAGCTTGGCCTAGACGCCCCACCCCGCAGCCCTACATAAGAGCCCTTGTTTCCCCTGCAGCCGAGTACAGAACCCTGTGTCCGGGGGGCGAGGGCTTCCGGCCCAACCCCGTCACCGTCATTCTGGAAGGTGAGTTCCTGGCAGCCTCTCCAGCCCTCCAGTGCAGAGCCGGAAGTGGTTTGTGCCGGGTCCTCCTGGAGACTGAGCCACAGGACTGAACTCTGCGTTCAGTTTGCACTGAGCATTTACCCTGCCACCAGCTCTTCCTCCTTCCTCCTGGACACATCCATCCATCCATCCATCCATCCATCCATCCAACTCCTGTCCACCCATCTGTCCCCCATGAATTCAGTCATTTATCCCCCATCCACCCCATCCCCCATGCACACATGTGTGCATGCATCCTGCATCCACCCAGCCCCATTCATCCGTCCACTCATGCCCTTGTATCCATCCATCCTGTATCTACCCAGCCATCTACCTCCCATCCATCCATCCCTCCCCCTTCCACCTACGCATCACCCACCCATCGGTTCCCTGTTCATGATCTATCCTTCCATCCCCCCACCCATCCCTACCTGTCTATCTACTCCTCATCCTTCTGTCCATCTACCTACCCACCCACCCATCCACCCATCCATGCATCCCCCACCCACCCACCCATCCATCCATCCCTTCCCCTTCCACCAACCATCCATCCCTTACCTATCGTCTGTCCACCATCTATCCACCTATCCACCCACCCCTCATCCATCTGCCCACCCATCCGTCATCCACCCATCCATTCGCTCAACCATCCATCCATCCACCCCCCTTCAATCTCCTGTCTATCCATCCATCCCTCATCCACTTACTCATCCATCCCCCATCTGTCCCCTGTCTGTCCATCCACTCATCCGTCCATCCCCGTCCATCATCCATCCATCCATCTATCCATCCATCCCCTACCTATCCCCTGTCCATCATCCATCCACCTATCTACCTAGCCCTCATTGTCTGTCCACCCATCCCTTATTCATCTATCCACCCATCCCTCATCCATCCATCTATCCATCCATCCCTCATCCATCCTCCATCAGTCCCCTGTCTATCCATCTATCCACCCATCCCTCATCCATCCATCTATCCACCCATCCCCTCATCCATCCATCCCCCATCAACCCCCGTCCATCCATCCGTTTATCCACCCATCCCTCATCCATCCATCTATCCATCCATCCACTCATCCATCCTCCATTAGTCCCGTCTATCCATCTATCCACCCATTCCCTCATCCGTCCATCTACCCACCCGTCCATCCATCCCCCATCAATCTCCTCTCCATCCATCCATCCATCTACCCGCACTCCCATTCATCCATGCATTCCCCCATTCATCCATCCATCTACCCACCCATCCATCATCCATCCACCCACCTACTCATTCATGTTCTCCTCCATTAACCCACTTGCTATTCACTCATGCACTGCTCGTATTTATCCATCCTGGAGGGCCCATGGCAGGGTGTGGGTGTCCCCCACGTCCTCTGCGTTGGGTTTAGCCTCTACGCACGGCCTCCTCACTTCCCAATAGACATCGATGAGTGCCAGGAGCTGCCAGGTCTGTGCCAGGGGGGCGACTGCACCAATACTTTTGGCGACTTCCAGTGTGACTGTCTGCATGGCTACCGCCTCAACCAGGACACCCGCATGTGTGAGGGTGAGCACGAACCCTCCCAGCCCGGGCCAGGCTCTCCCCCTCCCTCCCCGCCATCCTCCATGAGGGTCGAGGAGGCAAGTCTCGCCTGGCCTACCCTCGCCTCTGCTGCCTTCTCCCCATGGCCTGACAACGGGCCTCCCACTCACAAATAAGCTGGCTTTATGACAGCTGCCTTGTCCCCTGTCCTTTGGACAAGAGCTGACCAAAGCCCGGAGTGTAATGGAAGGATAAGACGGAAAGAACAACCCCACCAGAACCAGCAGAGGGCGAAATGGTTACATCACTGGACTCTTATGTAGTTGACCTCAGTTCAAGTCCCGGAACCAGCTCTTAAAACTCATGCTGAGCACGTGTGCGTGCATGCTCAAAATCCCAAGAGGAGAAAGAAGGGATCGTGGAGTGGCTGTCCCCCTTGGGGGATGATTTCTCACTTTTTCTCTCTCTGTCTTTCCAGGGAGTTCACATGCCCTATAGCAAAAAAAAGTCTCTAAAAAAAACCCAAAAAAAAACCAAAAAAATAGCCCCAACTTCCCTTCGAGCATCGCGTCACCCATCTCCGTGTGGTTCCTGTTTGAACACCTTAGTAATGGCCGGCCACTAACTGGGGTCTAGGGCGGTGTGTCACCGCTGTGCTAAGCTTCCTTGTTTGTTATCAGTCCGTCACCACCACAGCCCCAGGAGGGAGGTTTCCTGTCTCAGTCCCGTTTTTCAGATGCAGAAAATAAGACGCAGGGAGAATGAATGACTCGTCTAGAGGCATCTGGTCATAAGTGAGGGCGCTGGGCTCTGAGCGGCCATTCTAATTCTTGAGCTCACTTATGTATTTATTTATTTATTTATTTACTTATTTATTTACATTTGCTATAGGGTGCTTGTACTAGCCAGAGAGAGTGTGTGAGACAGAGAGACAGAGGAAGGGGAAGTGAGAAATCACCCCCTCAGGGGCGATGCCACGCTGCAGTCTTCTCCATCCTCCTGTTGGAATTTTGGGGATGCACATGCATCTGGAATGTGTGCACCAGATGCATGTGCATCCCCAAAATTCCAACCGTGTCCAGGCGTCAAACTGCACAGCCTGCCACGTGGGATCGTCTCCCTTAACCTCCATGCCATCTGCTGATCCTAAGGTCATTTAAAAAAATTTTTTTAATGGAAGCAGTATCACAGCAAACTTTTTTGTTTCCTTTTTTTCAGATGATTTATTTTCATTTTATTTATTATTATAATATTTTTTAAAATTTGCTGTAGGGTGTGCATGCTTACCAGAGAGAGAGAGAGAGACAGAGAGAGAGAAAGGAAAAGTGAGAAAGCAAGCCACGAGGTCCGGGACTCGAACCGCAGTCAGCCATGTGGGAGTCCAACGCCCTTAACCACCACGCCACCTGCCGGGCCCCAAACTTTGTTTTTCATTCATGTCATATTGTATCTCTCCACCTCCCTGAGACGTCTGCATCTTTGTATCTGATCTTGAAACCATGCTCAAGTCTATAGAGTGAGGTGGCCCAGTGTGGGGGGGTGGGGAGTTACCCAGACAGTTCCTGGACACCGCCGGCCCCGCCCCCTCCGCCCCTTCCACCCCTGCAGATATAGATGAGTGCGTCGCACACTCGGGCGTCTGCGGCCCCGGCACCTGCTACAACACTCTGGGGAACTATACCTGCGTGTGCCCCGCGGAGTATCTGCAAGCCAACAGTGGACACGGCTGCGTGGGTAAGAAATGCAAAGACCTGGGGACTGACAGTGCAGGGGAGGCCTTCCGGGAATCTCCAAGCCCTCCAAGAACACAGAGCGGCATGCTTGGGGGAGGCTTGCTATGCGGCCGGGAACCAGGCTGCAAGGTTCAGGAGCCCAGGGCTGCCATGAACAGCAGTCCAGGTTGCGCACTGCTCCACAAACCCGAAATACAATGGCGCCCCCAAGCGTGTCGGGAGAGAGACAGCAAGCCGGTCGTTTTCAAATAGATCCGCGACTGAATGCCCTCGTTGGGCTCCTGCTTCCTCTGACTCCCGCGGGCCTTATCCGTGCTCTCCCCCCACCCCACCCCGACTGCAGATGTGAGGAGGGCCGTCTGCTTCCGCCAGTTGAACGGCACGTGTCAGGGCGAGCTGGGCTTCAGCGTGACCCGGAAGATTTGCTGCTGCTCTAGCAACATCGGCCAGGCCTGGAATCGGCCCTGCGAGGCCTGCCCCACCCCGGCCAGCTGTGAGCGCCCCTCTCTGACTTCTTCCCCGCCTCGCCTTTCTTCCCTAAATTAATCAGTTATTCTGTTTTGTTTTTTGTTTTTTTTTTTTTTTTTGAGAGGTTTTTCGCTATAGGGTGCGTGCGCTCGCCAGACAGACAGAAAGAGACATAGAGACAGAAAGCGAGAAATCACCCCCCAGGGGGGATGGTCACGCCGCAATCCCTTCTCCTCCATTCTCCTCTCGGGATCTTGGGCACGTACGCACACGCGCCCGGCGTGAGTTGTAAGCCACCGGGTCCGAGACGCGAGCGCTAACTGCTGGTTCCCTTTTTTTTTTTCTTTATAATTCTTTCTTTATTTCTTTCTTCGGGAGGTTTTTGCTGTAGGGCGCGTGCGCTCACCAGAAAGACAGAGACGGAGAGACAGAAAGTGAGAAATCACCCCCCGGGGGATGGCCACGCTGCAATCCCTTCTCCTCCATTCTCCTCTCGGGATCTTAAGCACACGTACACATACACACACAGAGACACACACACACATGCCTGGCGTGAGTTTAAGCCACCGGGTCCAGGACTCGAACCGCGGTCAACTACATGGGAGTTCAGTGACATAGCCATTATGCCATCTGCCGGTTCCTCTTTCTGTATATTTTTTTTGGAGAGATTTTTTGCTATAGGGCATGTGTGCTTGCCAGAGAGACAGAGAGACAAAAAAATGAGAAATCATCCCCATGGGGGATGACCACACCACAAGCCCTTCTCCTCTGTTCTCCTCTCAGGATCTCGGGCACGCATGCACATGTGCCTGGCATGTTATAAACCACCAGGTCCAGGATTTGAACCATGGTCGACTCCATGGGAGTCCAGTAACATAACCATTACACCGTCTGCTGGTCCCTAGAATGATTTATTTAATTTTATTTATTGTCATTATTATTTTTTAATTTGCTACAGGGCACATGAGAGACAGAGAAAGAGAAAGTGAGAAAGCAAGCTGCTAGGTCCTGGGCTCAAATCAGAGACGTAAACCGCAGTCAGCCATGTGGGAGTCCAAAGCCCCAAACACTACGCCACCTGCCGGCCCCCATCTGTGTTGTTCTAAAGAGCCCGAGAATCAAAGTTATGCTTCTGTGTGTGAAAAGCAACGCGTAGAACGGCTGATGGCGTGGTGGTGAACAGTTGGATTCTGTGCGGCCGACTGCGTGGTTTGAGTGCCAGACCCAGTGGCATGAGAAACATGCCAGGCACACGTGTGTGCCCAATCCCAAGAGGAGAGCGGAGAAGGAATTGTGGCATGGCCCTGGCCCCTTGGGGGTGACTGCTTGCTTTCTGTCTCTCTCTCTCTCCAGCGAGTGCACACGCCCTATAGCAAAAATGAAAAACAAAAACATAAAGGACCCGAGTGCTTTTGTGCCTGTGCCAGCAGTCCCAGGAAAGGATGGAGAGACAGAGACGGGATTGCGGCGTGACCGAGCCCCACGGGGGCTGCTCTCTCCCTCTCCCTGTCTCTCTGGCCCTCTGGCAACGACAAAACTAAGTGGAGGGAGGAAGAGAACGAGAAGCCGGGTTAGGGGAGGCTGGGCGAGGGCCGGCTCCAGGGGCGCGGAGGCGTCCTCTCGGGTGGGGGGGCCTGGCCTGCAGCCCTAAGCCCAGCTCTGTTCGGTGCCAGTGAACTACCAGACCTTGTGCGGAAACCAGGTTCCGGGCTTCACCGCTGACGTCCACACGGGCGAGCCCACCGGTGAGTGACCACCTGCAGCCCCTACCCAGTCTCCGCTCCTGTCCCAGCACCGTGAGCCTGGGCCCTCTGCCCTCTCCTAACCCCTCACAACTCTTCCCCTCCATCCTCCCCCCATCTGCTCCCCCACACACCTCCAACTCCACAGGAACCCTGCTCCCCAAACACTTCCTTTTTATAAAGAATTATTTCATTTTATTCATAATTGTTATTATTATTTTTTTTTTTTTGAGAGAGAAATTTCCTATAGGGCACATGCGCTCACTGGAGAGACTGAAAGAGACAGAAATAAATGAGAAATCACCCCCACCCCACGGGGATGGCCATGCTACAGTCCCTTCTGCTTCATTCTCCTCTGTGGATTTTGGGCACATGTGCACACACACCCAGCAGGAGTTTTAAGACACCAGGTCTAGGACTCGAACCATGGTCGACTGCGCGGGAGTCCAGCAATGTAACTATTATGGTATCTGCTGGTCCCACCCATTGTACTTTTTTTTTGTTTTTTCTTCTTCTTTTTTTTTTTTGGAGAGGTTTTTGCTATAGGGCGCATGTGCCCACCAGAGAGACAGATAGAAAGCGAGAAATCACCCCCCAGGGGGGGATGGCCACGCCGTAATCCTTTCTCCTCCATTCTCCTCTTGGGATTTTGGGCACGCACGCACACGTGCCTGGTGTGAGTTTAAGCTACCGGGTCCGGGACTCGAACTGGGGTTGACTACGTTGGTGTCCACATAGTCCTTACGCTGACTGCTGGCCCCGCCCCTGACCACCGATTCCTTCCGCAGATATCGACGAGTGCGCGGAGATCCCTGCCCTCTGCGCCCACGGTGTCTGCGTCAACCTGGTCGGGAGCTTCCACTGCGAGTGCCCCACGGGCTTCAGCTACAACAGCCGCCTGCTGGCCTGCGAAGGTGCCTCCTCTCCCCTCTGTCCCCAACCCTGGGGTCTGGGCCGGATGCCGGTCCCCTGCTCTGGGATCTGGACGAGTCACTGACACTCTGGGGCCTCGGTGTTCCCATCTAGAACGGAGCTAGCGCTTTCCCAAGGCCTCCATCCCATCTAAGCCCCGCAGGCCAGTTCTAACACCTGCTTCACAGCCAGGCCCGGGTTTGGGGCTGGAGCCTGCCAGGGTGGGCTTCCCTTCCCCCCCACCCCGGGTTCCCCAGATGTGGACGTGTGCAGGTGGGGAGAGCCCCTGCCGGGGGGCAGCTACCGCTGCGAGTGCGCGCTGGGGTACCAGCTGTCACTGCGCGGGGCCTGCGTGGGTGAGCTGGAACTAGCAGGGCGGGAGTAGGAGGGGTGACTGGGGGACGGCATGGCTCTGCCTGGGCTTTCCTCCTGGTCTGTTCTACTGGGTGGGCGGGGTGAGCCCAGAGCACCTGCAGTCGGCCGGTAGGTGGTGTGTGAGGTGCTGGACTCCCATATGGCTGAACATGGTTGGAGTCCTGGACCTGGTGACTTACTTTCTCACTCTCTCTTTCTCTCTCTTTCTCTCTCTATAGCGAGCTCATGTGTCCCGATAGCAAATTAAAAATAAATGAATAAAAATAAATAAGTAAAATTAAATAATTCTTTTTTAGAGATTTTTTGCTAGAGGGTGTGTGCACTCACCAAAGACAGAGACAGAGAGACAGAAAGCAAGAAATTACCCCCTGGGGGTGGCTACTTCACAATCCCTTCTCCTCTCGGGATATTAGGCACGCACGCACGCACATGTACCAGGCATGAGTTTTAAGCTGCCAGACCTGGGACTCGAAGCACAGTTGACTACGTGGGAGTCCAGTGACATAACCATTTCACCATTTGCTGGTCCTTTTCTTAATCGTTTTTTTTTTTTTTTTTTTTTTTTTTTTTTTTTTTTTAAGAGAGATTTTTGCTATAGGATACGTGTCCTTGCCAGAGAGACAGAAAGTGAGAAATCAGGAACCAGCAGTTGGCCTACTGGCTGTGTCACTGGACACCCATGTGGTCGACCATGATCCGGGTCCCAGACCCAGTGGCTTAAACTCACGCCAGGCACGTGTGCATGCGTGCCCAAGATCCTGAGAGGAGAATGGAGGAGAAGGGATTGCGGCATGGCCATTTCTCTTGAGGGGTGATTTCTTACTTTCTGTCTCTCTGTCTCTCCAGTGAATGTATACACCCTGTAGAGAAAAAAAAAAAAAATCTCTCTAAAAGTAAAAAAATTAAATAAATAAATAAATAAAAAATCTCAGGGGCTAGAGTTTCCTCTGGAAATGAGTCAGCCACAGATTTCTCCATACTCTTTCAGTTGCTTATGCTGGGGTTGAATACAGTGCACCAAATTTAGTGCATTGGGTAAGAGCACAGACTTCCAGGGCCATGAGTTCAAATCCTAGCTATGTCACCTACCAGCCGTGTAATGCTACCAAGTCATTTACCTCTGTGTGCCTTAGTTTCCTCATTTGACAAATTAATAGTAATATCTACCAGATCGGACTAAATAGACATCTCATTAAAGACTATCATTAGAGGACTAGCAGTTGGCGTAATGGCTATGTCACTGGACTTCCATGTAGTCGACCATGATTCGAGTCCCAGACCCAGTAGGTTAAATTCACACCAGGCACATGTGCGCACATGTGCAATATCCCAAGAGGAGAAAGGAGGAAAGGGATTGCGGCATGGCCATCCCCACTTGGGGGTGATTTGTCACTTTCTGTCTCTCTGTCTGTCTCTCTCTCTGGTGAACGCAAGTGCCCTGTGGCAAAAACCTCTCCAAAAAAAAAAAAAAAGACTATTATTAGAAACAAACATTAAATATCAGTCAAGGGGGTCATTTCTCTGAGGAGACATAATCATAAATGTGTAGATCTCCAACAACATAGCTTCAAAATATATGAAGTAAAAATGGACTATACTGAAAGGGAAATGGACAAATCCACATTTAGAGTTGGTGAGTTCAACATGCCACCTTCCGTAATAGAACAAGTAGACAGAATATCAATTAAGGGTTTAGAAGACCTGAACAATACTATCAACTACCTAGACTTGATAAATGCTATGGAGCGTTTCAGAATGCACATTCTTACCAAGTGTACCTGGACATTTCCAGTAAAACCATATTCTGGACCATAAAACAAAGTTTAACAAACATAAAAAAATTGAAATCTCACAATCTAGGTCCTCAGAATGTAAAGAAATGAAACTAGAAATAAATCAGAGAAAGTTCCAAAATATTTGGAAATTAAACAATATACTCTTTAGTAATCCCTGGGTCAAAAAATAAGTCATAAGAGAAATTAGCAACTATTTTTAATTAAATGAAACTACAACATATCAAAAATGTGTAGGATGCAAAAAAAAAAAAAAAAGTATAGGATGTAGCTAAGAGAGTTCTTAGAGGCAAATTCATAGCACTAAAATGGTTCTATTGGAAAATATTAGTATTTGCTTTGTGGGTAGCTGGAAGGTTAATATAATAAAGTCTGTGGAAGAATGCTGAAAAAATTGAAGTCACTGCTATGAACTCAACTGACTTGTGGAGAAAAATGCAGGAGAAGTTGTCCCCCATGTACCATGCATGATCTTACCTGCACATCTTCCTCTGCAGATATTGATGAATGTACTACTTTGGTGGGGCAGGTGTGCCAATTTGGGCAGTGTCTCAACACAGCTGGTTCTTTCCACTGCCTCTGCCAGGATGGCTTTGAGCTTACAGCCGATGGGAAAAACTGTGTGGGTGAGTCTCTCTATGCTACTGGGAGCCATCTCAGCCAGCCTCCATCTTTACCTGTGGTTGGTTCTTCTGAGTGGGCATAATTCTATTTAATACTTGTTCATTTATTCATTGGTCCTTTATGAAAGAAAGAGAGAGAGATTTCTGTTAAGGTCTCCTCATGTGGCAACCTTCCTGCCGCAGCCTCCCAGTTAGCTAGGATTATAGGCACCTGGTGTGTTCAAGTTGGCCTGGGAACCAAACCTAGGTTTTCCCCATTCATGAGGCTTCTAACCTTCCACATAGTGGTGCTATCTGCACCACTTTATGGCTGATCCTCCCCATGCATGCATATATATATATATATATATATATATATATATATATATATGTATGTATGTGTGTATGTGTGTATGTGTATGTGTATGTGATGTGTATATATATATGTATATGTATGTGTATAAATATATATATATATATATATATATATATATATATATATATAAATTTAACTTTATTTACTTATTTTAATTTGACCAGAGAAGACAGAGAGAGAGAGAGAGAGAGAGAGAGAGAGAGAGAAGGTGAGAAAGCAAGCCACCAGGTCCAGGACTCGAACCACAATCAGCCATGTGGGAGTCCAGTGCCCTTAAATCACCACGCCATAGCGTAATGGCTATGTTGCTGGACTCCCATGTAGTGGACCGCAGTTCGCGTCCCAGACCCGGTGGCTTAAACTCATGCCAGGCACGTGTGCATGCGTGCCCAAGATCCTGAGAGGAGAATGGAGGAGAAGGGATTGTGGCGTGGCCAACCCCCCTGGGGGTGATTTCTCACTTTCTGTCTCTGGTGAGCGCACGTGTCCTATAGCAAAAACCTCTCCAAAAAAAAAAAAATAATAATAAAATAAAATAAATAAAAATAATAATGATAAATAAAGTGAAGTGAATAATTATTTTAAAATATATATTTAAGAAAAAAAAAAAAAAAAAAAAACAGGCCAGCAGGTGGCGTGGTGGTTAAAGGCGCTGGATTCCCACATGGCCGACTGTGGTTCGAGTCCTGGACCTAGAGGCTTGCTCTCTCACTTTCTCTCTCTCTCCCCCTCTCTGGTCAAATTTAAATAAACAAATGAATAAATAATAAATAAAGTTAAATAAAATAATTTAACAAACAAACAAACCTCAGGCCCACAGCGATCCAGGTGGGGCTGAGGAATGTAGGTTCGGAGTCCTCTGGGTCTCTGGGTCAGCCTCTTTGCTTCTCAAGAAAGCAGCTTCCAATCCAAGGGTTACCTGCAGAGTGTGGCCCTCCTCCCTAGCACAGGGAAACCCCACAGCAGTGACGATCCCTTTGCAGGGATTCCCTGCTGTCCAGCTAAAACCCCAGGGCTGATCCTTATTGGCCAAGTGTGGGTCACATGTCCGTCCCGCAACCAATCACCATGGCCTAGGGGCATGGAGTGTTCTGATTGGCCACTGTTAAGGCCGGCACTGCCCAATCACCAGGACTGGGGTGGGAGAGGCCAGGGCGACAGGTGGCCCTTTTATCACAGGAAAACAAAGCTCCCCACCCCGCCCCATAGACACAGGGCAAAGTTTCTGCTTCACCCGTCTTGAGGCTGGAAAGTGCTCGGCGCCCAGAGCTTTCAACACCACCAAGACTCGGTGCTGCTGCAGCATGAGGCGTGGGGAGGGCTGGGGCGACCCCTGTGAGCTGTGTCCTCAGGAGGGCAGCGGTGAGTTCCCGCCCGTCCAGACCACCCTCAATTACACGCTGTCTCCTTTCCCTCCCATTCTTCCTGCATCCTTCCCACGTGCACTCGGAGGAGGCCTGGGGGCTGCCCCAGCCCCTGACTCCCCCCCTCGTTATCCAGCTGCCTTTCAGGAGCTCTGCCCCTTTCGCCATGGGGCAGTCCCAGGCCCCAACGACTCTCGAGAAGGTAAACCCCTCGCCCCGAAATGAAGAGCCCCTTCGGGATTGCTCAGCCCCATCTCAGCAATGCCTGCGTCCCTCTGAGACCCCTGAGTGGCCCTGGAGCCCACTGGCCTGAAACAAGAGCTCTTGTTCCCTGGGCCTCGAGTGTGGTCAGGGCGCTGGGATCTGTGTGGTGACAGGCAGCGTGTCTGCCCCCCGTCCCCCCTGCAGACGTGAATGAGTGTGCGGAGAACCCCAGCATTTGCACTCACGGCCTCTGTGTCAACACCGATGGCTCCTTCCGCTGTGAGTGTCCCTCTGGCTACAGCCTGGACTATACCGGCATCAGCTGTGTGGGTGAGTGACCAGCCCTGCCCCAGCGGCCAGCCCAGGATTGGAGGGATCAGAGTAGAACAAGACAGACCCCACTCACATCTGTCCTGTGCTCGCCCACTGTCCCTTTCCTCACTCACTCATTCCATTCTTCTTTTTTTTTTTTTTCTGTTAAGACATAGATTATTTTGGGACCAGCAGGTGGCATGATAGTTAAGGGTGCTGTGCTCCAACGTGGGGGATCGCGGTTCGAATCCTGGACCTGGCAGCTTGCTTTCTCTCTCTCTCTCTGTCACTCTCTGGTCGTTCAAAATAAATAAATAAAGTCATCCCCAGGGGGGATGGCCATGCCACAATTCCTTCTCCTCCATTCTCCTCTCAGGATCTTGGGCAAGCACACAAATGTGCCCGGCGTGAGTGTAAGCCACCGGGTCCAGGACTCAAACCGTGGTCGACTACATGGGAATCCAGTGACATAGCCATTATGCCAACTGCTGGTCCCTGAATTTTTTTTTAAGAATTATTTTATTGAACTTTATTTCATTTATTTATTTTAATTTTATCAGAAAGGCACAGAGAGAGAGAGAGGGAAAATGAGAAAGCAAGCCACCAGGTTTGGGACTTGAACCGTGGTGGGCCATGTGAGAGTCCAGCATCCTAAATCACCACACCACCTGCCGGCCCCTTCGGTGTGAGTTTTAAGTCACCAGGTCTGGGACTTGACCCCTGGTAGACTACATGGGAGTCCAGCGATGTAGCCATTATGCCATCTGCTGGTCCCCTCCCTCCATTCTTCACTCACTCATTCCCATGCTCATTCACTCATTCTCTTAATTCTTCACTTACTCATTCAGGCGTTCCCACCATCACTCACTCATTCATTCCCTCATTTGTACCTTTGCTCATTCATTCACTTCCTTACTCATTCACACACTCACTCATTCATTCATTCGCCTGCCTGCTTATTGGCTCATTGCACGCCTGCCCACAAACCCCATGGCTGATCCTTACTGGCCCAGTGTGGGTCACATGTCTACCCCTCAGCCAATCACCATAGGCCAGGGGCATGGTGTGCTTTCATTGGCCACTGGTAAGGCCAGCACTGCCCAATCACTAGGGGGGGAGGTAGCGGGCAGCCTAGAGGCTCATCTGCTCTTGCCCTCTGTAGTACTTGGCGGTCAACAGGGAGGCAGACAGGATAATATGGGCATGGGGGCCTCTCTGCAGGCGCTGACCACCCCTTACCCCCACCCAGACACAGACGAGTGTTCCGTCGGGCACCCCTGTGGGGAAGGCACGTGCACCAACGTCATCGGAGGCTTCGAATGCGCCTGCGCTGACGGCTTTGAGCCCGGCCCCACGATGGCCTGCAAGGGTATGACTCTGCGGACTCATGTCCCGGGGCTGGAAGAGTGGGGTCCCGCAGTCAGACCCCACCCAGCCAGCACCTCCACTACCCCCACCCCAGACATCGACGAGTGTGCCCTGAACCCCCTGCTCTGTGCCTTCCGCTGTCACAACACCGAAGGCTCCTACCTGTGTGCCTGCCCAGCCGGCTACGCCCTGCGGGAAGATGGCGCCACATGCAGAGGTAAGCCCGGCATGGGCAGGCCCGAGACTCCCACTATGTGTCAGTCACAGCCGGGCCCTGGAGTCAAGCAGATCTAGGTGTGAACCCAGCTCTTGTTTCCTAGCGGTAAAACAGAGAAGTAGAGGCCAGCAGGTGGTGTGGTGGTTAGGGCACTGAACTCCCACATGGCTGACTGAGGTTCGAATCCTGGCCCTAGTGGCTTGAAAAACATACTGAGCGGGACCAGCAGATGGCGTAATGGTTATGTCGCTGGATTCCCGTATGGCCAACCGCGGTTCAAGTCCCCGGCCTGGAGGCTTGAAACTCACGCTGGGTGCATGTGCATGTGTGTCCAAAATCCTGAGAGGAGAATAAAAGAGAGGGGATTGCGGCATGGCCATCCCCCGGGGAGTGATTTCTTGTTTTCTGTCTCTCTGGTGAGCACGTGTGCCCTATAGCAAAAATCTCTCTCAAAACAAGCAAACAAACAAAAAAGTCAGTGGGCATGTGTGCATATATGCCCAACAGGATGGAGAAGTGGAGGAGAAGGGATGATGATGTAACTACACCCAATGGAGGTGCTTTCCCCTCTCTTCCTCTCCGGCGAGCACCTATGTCTTCTGGCAGTAAAATAAATAATGCAAGGAAATGAGGTGCTAGGTCCAGAACCTAATGGAATGTTAGGGCTGAACCTCCCCTGAGTGGGGACAGCGGTTGTCCCTCTCAGGGGCCCTGTGGCAATGTCAGACGTTTTCTGTCACAGAGGAGGTGGGGACTACTGCAGAGCAGCCCCCGCCACAAAGACTTGCTGTCTGTCCTGAAAGTCTGTAGTGTGAGGGTGAGGGACCCTGGGCCGGGGCCGCTCTGAGTATGCAGAAGCCTGACAGATTCGTAGACCCCCAGGGAGCAGTTCCCGACTCCTTGGCTTCTTGGAGCTGGAGTCTGGAGCTCGGGTCGGGAGCTGGCGGCTCCCTTCCCTGGAGGCACGAAGGGACATCATTCTGGTCCCAGTGGAGCTGCCGGAGGGTGGGGTTCAGGCCCCGCAGCCCGGCCACGGCTGACGTCTGTCCCTGGGCGTGGGAAGACGTGGATGAGTGTGCGGACGGCCTTCAGGACTGCCACGCCCGGGGGATGCTGTGCGAGAACCTCGTCGGCACCTTCGCCTGCGTCTGCCCCCCGGGCACACGGCACCTGCCGGGCTCCGGGGAAGGCTGCACAGGTACGAGGGCTGCTGCAGCGCGGGGGACCCCCGAGGGACAGAGGGCTGACTCCAGGGCAGCCTTCAAGCCTCACCGTTCCTGTCTCAGATGAGGATGAATGCAGCACCCAGCCCGGCCTCTGCGCTGATGGCCACTGTGTCAACACCGTGGGCAGCTTCCGGTGTGACTGTCATGAAGGCTTCCAGCCCAGCCCCTCCCTCACCCAGTGCCATGGTGAGTGTGGCCTACTTGCCTGGAAGCTCTCCAGGCAGGGCGGGGCCTGGGGCATGCAGGGGTGAGGTCTGGGGCATGAGGAGGAGTGTGGGCGGGGTCTGTGATGTGTAGGGGTGCAGGGGTGTGGGTGAGGAGGTCCACGGTGTGGTCTGGGGCATACCAGGGCTGGATCTGGGGCTTGCAAAGGTGGAGTCTGTAGCATGCAGGGGTGGGGTCTGGGGTGGGCAGGGGCCGGTATGAGGCGTGGTCTGCGGCATGCAGACAGCAGGGTCTGGGACGTGCAGGGCGCTCACGGGAGGTGGCTGGGCTCCCCTGCCAGGTGTCCACTGCACACCCTCCACTCAGGACTCTCCCCTTGTCCCTTTGATCAGACACCCTGAAGAGCAGACTGTGTCCCCCTGGCTGCATCTCCTGTGACCCTCCTAACCCCTGCACCACACCCAGCAACAGGCTCACCCACTTTGGGAGCTAAACCAGTGGGTGACCTGCCGGTGCCACCTGTCCTGACCACCCGTCCCTCCCTTTCCCCACATTCTGTGCTCCTTCCTGTTTGCTGTCTCATCAGACATAGCCTCAGGCCTGCAGGTGGCTAGTGGTTGAGGCACCGGACTCCCACTTGGCCAGCCACGGTTCAAATCCTAGCCTGGCAGCTTGAAAATCACGCCGGGTGCGTGGACATACGTGCCCAAGATCTCAAAAAGAGAATGGAGAAGGGATGGTGGCGTGGCTGTTCCCCCGGGGGGTGATTTCTTACTTCCTGTCTCTCCAGCGATCAAATGCACCCTATAGCAAAAAATCTCTTAAAAAAACAAAAACCCAAGCATGGTGTCCACCCCATAGCTTCAGGCGAGGTGTGTGTGACTCCGGCTGCCTCCTGGACACCCCTAGTCCCCACTCTCTCCCCCAAATGCAGCTCATCCCAAAGCGAGCTCAGCATCCTTGCCTCTACGCTTAACTTGGTGATGGGTCCCTAAGCCGGCCTCTGGAAATGACCAGTGGCCTCCCCCGCCACCACCATGTCCAGTCTGCAATCTGTCCTCTCCCCTACTCTCTGCTCCCGACAGTCCCTGGCTGTCATTCCTCTACTCTGTCCCAGGCACCACCACCTCTTGTCCTCTCCCGTGTTCCCTGGTTTCCACGCTGCCCCCGACCATCCATTCTCCCTGTGCCCCCAGGAGGCTGCGCAGTCTCTCACCCCAGCCCTGTGGTGCACTCTGACCTTCGGGTCTGCAACTCCCTGCAGCCTCAGCCCACTGAGGGTGTCAGACAGCATCAGGAGACAGACTCGGGAGGGTTTGCCCAATGCAGACCTGCAAAGCTGCCCAGTGCCACAAGGCAGGGACCAGGACAGCCCGACTCTGGCACCCACGGTCCCTCCCTGCTCTCCGCAGATGTCCGGCAGGGCCCCTGCTTCTCCGAGGTGCTGCAGGCCACGTGCCTGGCCCCGTGGAGCAGTGGCGAGGCCGTCACCAGAGCCGAGTGTTGCTGTGCAGGGGGCCGTGGCTGGGGACCCCACTGTGAGCTCTGCCCCCTGCCCGGCACCTCCGCTCACAGGAAACTGTGTCCCCATGGCTCAGGCTACACCATCGAGGGCCGAGGTGGGTGCCTCGTCCCCAGGGGCACGGGAGTGTGCAGTCATATCTGTGTGTGTGCACGCTCCAGTGAGTGCTAGAATGTGTGGGCTGGTGTGTGTGTGTACACGCGCGTGCATCTTTATGCTGTGCAGAACAAGTGTGTTTGCTCTATGTGTGTTGAGTGAGCAGGTGTGTGGCCTGGTGTGTGTGGGGGCTCGTTAATGAGTATGTGAAAGCTGTGTGTGCCCTCTGTGCAAGCTCGTTAGTGGGTGTGTGTGCACCGAGAGTGTGAGCTGGTGTGATTTCTGCGTGTGCGAGCTTGGTAAATATATGTGCACAATGCATGCATGAACTGATGTGTGTTCTGTGTGTGTGCAAGCTTGTTAATAAGTGTGCCTGCGTGTTGTGAGCAGGTGTGTTCTCCGTGTGTGAGAGCTTATCGGTGAGCGTGTGCACACTCAATGGGCTGGCATGTGCTCTCGGCATGTGTGCAAGCTTGTTAATGGGTACGTTTTCACACAAAGTGCTTGAATTGGTGTGTGTTCTGTGTGTGTATGAGCTTTTTAATGAGAGTGTGTGTGCTGTGAGCAGGTGTGTGCAAGCTTGGTGAATGTGTGTGCACACAAAGCCTGTGAGCCAGTGTGTGCTCTGTGTGTGAGCTTGTTACTGAGCTGCGTGAGCTGGTGTGTGCTCTGTGTGTGAGGCGTGTCAGCACAGCTGTGCAGAAGCATGTCTCATTGAGCGTGTCAGTGACCGGGAGACAGGTCATCCCAAGTGACCAGCAATGACAGGGGCAGGCCTGGGCATGTTTAGGGGACATGGAGCCCCTGAGTGCAAGTGCAGGCCCCTGTAATTCTGCCGGAGCGTCTGAGTGTGCGGCTGGTGTGTGATGTTGCGTGTGCTGTGTGTCCCTGTTGGAGGCGCGGGAGGGGGTCTCGCCTCTCCTAGGGCGTTCTCTGTGTGCAGTCCCAGGAGCTTCTGCAGCTTCGTTCTGCTGGCTCGGGTCCCACCTGCAGCAGGGTGGTGGGAGGGGAGCCGGAGGGCAGGAGGGGAGGTGCCCCCCGTCGGCGATGCGCGGCCATCGGCCAACCCCAGCCATGCCCCACTTGTCTGCTTGTCCCCAGATGTGGATGAGTGCCGTGTGCTCGCCCACCTGTGTCCCCACGGCAAGTGTATCAACAGCCTCGGCTCCTTCCACTGCCACTGCCGGGCTGGGTACGCACCTGACGCCACCGCCACTGCCTGCCTGGGTGAGCCCTCCCCCGGCACGCTGTCCCAGCCCGGCCCCGCCACACAGCCCCTGGCTCCAGCTTCCCGTGACCTTCCATTTGGTGCTATTCTGTTTTATTCACAGACCATAAAGAAAGCAGAAGGGGGGCCAGCAGGTGGCGTGGTGGTTAAGGTGCTGGACTCCCACAGGGCTGACTGTGGTTTGAGTCCTGGACATGGTGGCTTCCTTTTCCCCCTCTCTCTCTCTCTCTCTCCCTCTGGTCAAACTCAATAATAATTATAAATCAAATCAAATAAATTTTTTTGAGAGAGAGAAAGAGACTTTTACTACAGGGCACGTGCACTTGCTGGAGAGACAGAAAGACAGAAAGTGAGAAACCACCCCCAGGGAAGATGGCCACACCGCAATACCTTCTCCGTTCTCCTCTCAGGATCTTAGGCACACATGCACACACACCTGGTGTGAGTGTTAAGCCACTGGGTCTAGGACTCGAACTGTGGTCAACTACATGGGAGTCCAGCAATGTTGTAACTATTACACCATCTGCCGGCCCATAAGATAAATAATTCTTTTTTTTTTTTTTTAAGAATTATTTTATTTAACTTAATTTATTTATTTTATATTATTTATTTAGTTTTATTCATTCATTCATTACTATTCATTTGACCAGAGAGAGAGAAAGAGAGGGAAAGTGAGAAAGCAAGCCACCAGGTCCAGGACTTAAACCGTGGTCGGCCATGTGGGAGTGTCCAGCGCCTTAACCACTATGTCAGCTGCTGGCCCCATATTTATTTATCTATTTTAATTTGACCAGAGAGGGATAGAGTGAGAGAGAGAGAGGGAAAGTGAGAAAGCAAGCCACCAGGTCCGGGACTCAAACTGTGGTCAGCCATATGGGAGTCCAGCACCCTGAACCACCACATCACCTGCCAGCTGCAAAATAAATAATTCTTAAAAAACAGAGAGAGAGAGAGAAAAAAGAGAAAAAAAAAAAAAAACACACACATAAGGGCCTGACCATGTAGGAGGCTCAGGTTCAATCCCTAGTCTCAACTAAAGGGCCAGGGCAATGTCGTGTGCCCGAAATCCTAAGAGGAGACTGGAGAAGGGATTTTATTGTGACCGACCCTCCTGGGGAGGAATTTCTCACTTTCTCTCTCTCTGGCAAAGCTAAAACAACAAACAAACAGAAACCGGTCTTTGACGTTTTACAGAAAAGTCCTAATTTCTTTTTTTTTTAAAAGAATTATTTAACTTTATTTATTTTATTTGCTTATTTATTTTAATTTGGCGAGAGAGAGAGAGAGAGAGAGAGAAGAGAGAGAGAAAGAGAGAGAGAGAGAAAGCCACCAGGTCCAGGAGTCGAACTGTGGTTGCCCATGTGGGAGTCTCGCGCCTTTAACCACCACGCCAAAAAGTCCTAATTTCTTGCTTAAGTCCCTCGATTGACTGGCAGGGTCTGGGAAGGAGGCCTTGGCCCCTGATCCCCCCGCCGTCCCCCCTAGATGTGGACGAGTGCGGCCAGGCGCCCAAGCCGTGTGCCTTCCTCTGCAAAAACACGGAGGGCAGCTTCCTGTGCGCTTGCCCACGTGGCTACCTGCTGGATGGCGACCGCAGGACCTGCAGAGGTGATGTCCTTCCCTCCTCCGCCCCACGGCCCCTGGCCTCCCGGGCACGCCCCTTGTGGTCCCACCCCCTCCCACCTACGTGGCGTCAGGGTCTCCCCCTTGCTGCCCCTCTGCCTGCCGGGAGGTGGCAGCAGCACCCCCGAAGCCCCTCATTCCTGCTGGGCCCTGCCCTGAGCCCACGGAACCGTCCGTGCTGCAGACCTGGACGAGTGCGCCTCCCGGAAGCACAACTGTCAGTTCGTCTGCGTCAACACCGTGGGCGCCTTCACCTGCCGCTGTCCCCCAGGCTACACCCAGCACCACCAGGCCTGCTTCGGTGAGGGCCCCCGTGCGTGCCGGGCACCAGGGACACGGGTGGTTGGCACAAAGTCTTTGCTTTCTCCTTGCTCACGTCCTGGTGGTATCCAGAGCGACCGTGCTCGCCCTCGGGCAAGTCTACAAGGGGAAGCTGTTAAAAGGGGGTAAGGGGTGGGGGGAGCAGGTGGCGTTGTGGTTAAGACGCTGGACTCCCAAATGGAGGACCACAGTTTGAATCCTGAACCTGGCAGCTTGAAAATCATGCTGGGTGTATGCATGCTTACCCAAAATCTCAAGAGGAGATAGAGGACAAGGGATGGAGGCATGGCCATCTCCCCTGGAAGGTGATTTCTCATTTTCCTTCCCACTGTCTATCTCTTTCCAGCAAGCACACATGCCCTATGGCCAAAAAAAAGAGAGAAAGAGAAAAACCTTAAAAAAGAAAAGGGGAGGGGAGAAAAACAGGGTCAGAGGGGCCAGCAGGTGGCATGGTGGTTAAGGGTTCTGGACTCCCACATGGCCAACCACAGCTCGAGTCTCGGAGCTGGCAGCTTGCTTTCTCACTTCCTCTCGCTCGCTCGCTCGCTCACTCACTTGTTTCTCTCTAGTCAAATTGAAATAAATAAAGAGAAACAGTCAGAGAGGGTGAGCAACTTGCCTGAAGTCACACAGCGAGTGCTGTAATTTGAACACATCCATCCAAAATTCACACATTGAGCCATTGTAATGAGGTTAAGAGGGTGAGCAATTAAGTCCAGTTATGGTTCTGATGGGCTGGGGGCTTTGGGAGTGATTGAGGGGCTGCGATTGAGTCCCAGTGGGTTTATAAAGAGAGGGAACGAGACAGACAGAGGCTGATAGACATGGATGCTCTGCTGTCACTTTTGTGATGTGATAGGATTCTACACGGCCCCCTAGATGTGCCCCCTGGACCTCAGACCCTCTAACCGTGAGCCCAATAAACCTCAGTTCTCTTAGATCAGCCAGATTAAGGTGTTTTCTATCATTAGCAATAAGATGGTTGAGAACTGGCCTGGGAATGGGGCCGTGCTGCGGTGCCAGACACGAGTCCCTTCTCACCGGGCGGCCCTTCCCGTTTTCTGTGTCCTGCAGACGATGACGAGTGCTTGGCCCGGCCAGACCTGTGTGGCACCCATGGGCGTTGCCACAATAGCCCGGGCAGCTTCAGCTGTGAGTGCTACCAAGGCTTCACCCTACACAGCTCGGGCCATGGCTGTGAAGGTACAGCTCGGCTCTGGGTGGGATCTGGCACCAGGGGCTGGTCCTGAGGGCCACTGGGTGAGCCTCCGTCCCTCTCCCCACCCCGGTCTCAGACGTGGATGAGTGCGACGGGCCCCATCGCTGCCAGCACGGCTGTCAGAATGAGCTGGGGGGCTATCGCTGCAGCTGTCCCCGGGGCTTCACCCAGCACTCCCAGTGGGCCCAGTGCGTGGGTGAGTGACGGGCTGAGCGGGAGCCGGGATCCCGCCAGAATCTGCCCGGAGCAGGCCACTTGAACCGCCTCCTTGCAAGATGTCAGAACAAGCAGAACTATCTAAAGGGTGTCAGATGGGGGACCAGCCTGTGGCATGGTGGTTAAGGCAGCTGGATCCCTCATGACTGACTGTGTGTTTCAAGTCCCAGAGTCCCAGACCCTGAGGATTGAAAAACCTTTGCATGCATGCTCCAAATCCCAACAGGATAGAGAAATGCAGGAGGAACTGTGGCAAGAACATGCCCCATTTGGGGGGGGGGGTCTCTTCCTGTCTTTCTGTCTCTCTCTCTCTGGCAAGTGCAAGTAGCCTCTGGCAATTAAAAAAGGGGGGACCAGCAGGCAGCATGGTGGCTTAGGCTCTGGATCTCACCTGGCCGACTCCACAGTTCGAGTCCCTGACCTGGTGGCTTTAAAAACACACCGGATGCATGTGCATACATGCCCAAAATCCCAGGAGGAGAATGGATGAGAAGAGATGCACTGTGGCCATCCCCCAGGGGTGATTTCTCACTTTCCTTCTCTCTCTATCTCTCTCCAGCGAGTACACACGGTTTATAGCAAAAATCTTTTTTTAAAGGATTGTTTCATTTATTTTATGGATCATTATTGTTATTTTTTAATTTGACCAGAGCGAGACACACAGTGAGAAAGAGAAGAAGAAAAAAGAAAAAGCAAGCTGCCAGATTCAGGACTTGAACCATGGTCAGCCATGTGGGAGTCTGGCTCCTTTAACTACCACACTGATTGCTGGCCCCTCTATGTAAAAACCTTAAAAAAAAAAAAAAAAGTGTGTGAGGGCAAGGAGGGAGATTTTTTGCTATCGGGTGCATGTGCTCGCCAGATAGAGAGACAGACAGACAAACAGAAAGCAAGAAATCACCCCCCCAGGGGGGATGGCCACACGGCAATCCCTTCTCCTCCATTCTCCTCTCGGGATCTTGGGCACGCACGCACACATGCCTGGTGTGAGTTTAAGCCACCAGGTCCAGGACTTGAACCACGGTTGACTACATGGGAGTCCAGCAACATAGCCATTACGCTAACTGCTGGTCCTTTTTAAAAAAATTTTTAAAGTTTATTTCTTATATGAGCGAGAGACACTGAGCCACCTCAGCCATCCGGATCATGGGCACTTACATGCCTAGCATGTACGGAGGGGCCTCGGGATGCAAACCCGGGACCTTCCCACATGGGTGCAGTTGTGTTTCCCCTACACCACCATCTGATCCTTATGAGACACTTTGAACCATCTTAGAAACTTTTTCTTTTTTTTTTTTTTAATAGAGAGCATGTACATGTTCACGTGTGAGAGTGAGTGAGCGAGCCCCCAGCATGGTCTCATCACTCCACAATCCCCATTCCCAGCCCTCCAGCAACTCAGGATCTTGGGCACCCACACACATGCACTAGACATGTTTGCAGGCTGACCTGGAGATCTGAACCCATGGACAACCATGTGACCTTCAGAACTGCAGTCCAAAAAAAAAAAAAAAAAAAGAAAAGAAAAGAAAAGAAAAAGGGACCAGGAAATGGCGTAATGGCTATGTCGCTGGACTCTCATGTAGTCGACCGCGGTTCGCGTCCCGGACCCGGTGGCTTAAACTCAACGCTGGGCGTGTGTGCGTGCGTGCCCCAAGATCCCGAGAGGAGAATGGAGGAGAAGGGATTGTGGCATGGCCATCCCCCTAGGGGGTGATTTCTCGCTTTCTGTCTCTCTGTCTCTCTCTGTCTTTCCGGCTAGCGCACGCGCCCTATAGCAAAAACCTGCCGGGGTCCAGCCTCGGCGGGGGTGGGTTGACTCGCTGGAGGCGGCGCAGTGAACAGAAACAAAAATTAGACTAAGACCTCAATGCCTTTTAGCATGTTCTTAGCCAGCCACAGCCAGAGTTAGCTCCAGACTGCTGCGCTGGCAGCTTTCAAACACACGTATTTATTGAGGGGTGTCTTACAGGAGTAGGAGGGGTGAGGGGGAAATAAAAGATTTACTCTAAGAAACAGGGAATTTAAGGCACAGAAACAATAATCATAAAACATGATGTCTGTCTTATATGATTAGGTATAATCAATTACAGTTCTCAGGATGAAGGCGTCTATTTGTCTGGTGCATTTTCTTCTTAAATCTTGGTTGCCAGACAGGGCCTTTTCGGGTGAGAGGGTCTTGTAGCTCAGGAGACAACACAGAGTGTTTTATTAGCAGTTTTTCATAGTTAACAGCACACAGGGGAGAAACTGCTTGTAATTAGGTGCTATCCCTTGCTTGCCTCGGACCAGATAAGAATTTTCAGCTAAGGTAGTTACTCTTCCTCCTGGAGCCTTCAGGTTTGTTTATCCTGTCACTGTTAGCCAGATCTGTCCTTCCTCTATTAACCCATGGGCCCCTATATTTATTTGTTGAATTCTTTGTCTGTTAATCAGTGAATTCTTGTGATAATTTGGCCTAATACAAGTTAACTTTGGCCTGTAGCTTTAACAAGAAGTATTTACGTAAAACTAGCCTTAAACTAACTTAGTCTACATATGTTAATAACGCTAATTTGGCTTATACTGACTCAACTCAACATATGTTCATTTTAGTTTAGGATAGGCAGGTGGGGGAGTCTGTCTCAGGTTCCCTGGCCCTTTACTCTTGCAGGTACCGTAATAACAGTAAAGCTTACAGCAGAGAAATTGAGTGCAGGCCAGTACAGTGACTCAATGGAGAGTTCGTACCAGCTTGTGTTGTCTGCATGGCCCCGTCAAAAACCTCTCCAAAAAAAAAAAAAAAAAAAAGGATTTGGGGAGTTTTGAGAAATGTTTTGGAAGGGTTTGGGGCAGACCTAGTCCGAGGGTTCATGGTGAGCTTGCCCGAGGCTGACTCTGGGGGTGTAAAGGCTCTCTCCCTGCCTTCCAGTCCTTCCTCTCCTCCCTCCCTCAGATGAGAATGAGTGTGCACGGTCGCCCACCACCTGCGGGAGCGCCAACTGCCACAACACCCTGGGCAGCTTCCACTGTGTCTGCCCCTCCGGCTTCGACTTCGACCAGGCCCTCGGGGGCTGCCAGGACGTGGATGAGTGCGCCGGGCATGGGGGCCCCTGCAGCTTCGGCTGTGCCAACACACCCGGCGGCTTCCTGTGCGGCTGCCCGCGAGGCTACTTCCGGGCTGGGCAAGGGTGAGAGGCTCCAGCGGGCGGGCAGGGGCCGTGCCCCGTGAGTATATGCTCACACTCGGGGCCGCGCACACTCAGGAAGGTACACACGTGTGCACAGAGGACTGGGCACACACACAGAGGCACAGCAGCACCTGTACCTGCACACACAAGCTCACACTCATGTGTTCTGTCCACACGGCTCACGCCTATGCTGAGTGCATTCATAGATCCCATTATGCACATGTGTGCGTGTCCACGTCATCATCCCTGTATGTACACAGGCTCACATGTGCCCATGTCCCTGGATACACCCAGTTTACACACACAAAGCACATGCTCTGAGCCCTCTGTGTGCACTGGCTCACACGCTACACGCCCCTGGGCACATTCACGTAGACTCACATTCCAGTAAGCAGGCATGTATGAGCACACATCATCCGCCACGCCTGCACCTGTGTGTCTGTGTACCCACGGCGCTATCTCCCCCATGCACCCAGCCCTGGGCGCACTCAGGTCCATCCGTCCATCCCAGCCCCGTATACATGCAGGCTCACACCTACACCCAGGTAAACCACAGGACGCACGTGTGCACACGCCCCTCGTGTAGGTGCACATGCACCTGTGTGCCCTGGAAGCCACTCGGCAGTGTGCCAGGCTCCTTTGCACACCGGCACACTCTCTGCAGACAGTGTGGCTCAGGATGGAGTGTGAGAACCACCCACCCTGCTTTCCCTGGCCCAGGCACTGTGTCTCCGGCCTGGGCTTCAGCCCCAGACCCCAGGATGTCCCAGACGAGGAGCTGCTCTCATCCGAAGCCTGCTATGAATGCAAGATCAACGGCCTCTCCCCCCAGGACCGGCCCCGGCGCAGTGCCCACAGGGACCACCAGGTGCCACAGGGAACGCGCTGGGAGAGGGTGGCCAAAGGACAGGCCCCGGGGTGGGGAAAAAGCAAACAGCGCAGCTGAGCCCAACCAGCCTCCCAAGAATGAGCACTAGCTGGGGCTCGTCAGATCCCTGCCCGGGCCTCCCCGCACCTCCTGAGCCCCACCATTTGCCTTGGGGGTTCCTGGGAGACACCCCGCCTCACCCCTGAGGATGACTCGGATACTGTGCACAGACCCTTGCTGGGCTGTGGTGCTTCTGTGGGTCCCTTCCATGGCACTTGGGCATCCCTGCTCCCCCAACCCTGCCTGCACCCCAGACCCTTCAGTCTTTGCGCCAGTAGGGCCCAGAGTGGTCAACTTAATGGTCTCTGTGCCACAGCTTTGCCAGGCTTGCCCATCCCTTTTTTTTTTTTTTTTTTAAGATTTATTTTTATTTATTCATTCATTCCTTCATTTTAATTTGACCAGAGAGAGACACAGAGAGGGAGAGAGGAAAGTGAGAAAGGAAGCCCCCAGGTCCAGGACTTGAACCGTGGTCGGCCATGTGGGAGTGTCCAGCATCTTAACCACCACGCCACCTGCTGGTCCCGCCCATCCCTTTTAATAAGGCACATATGCTCGCTGGAGGCAGAGGGAGAGAGGGGAAAAGTGAAAAAGCATCCCCAGGGAAACGGCCACACTGCAATCCCTTCTCTTCCATTCTCTTGGAATTTTGGGCACACATGTCTGGTATGATATTTTTTAAGAATTTTTTTAAAAGAATTAATTAATTAATTAATTAATTTTCACATGAGTTTTGCCAGAGAAAGACAGAGAGAGGAAGAGAATGAATGAGAAAGCAAACCACCAGGTCTGGCAGTCGACCCACGGTTGGCCATGTGGGAGTTCTAATGCCTTAACCACCATGCCACCTGCCGGCCCCTAAAAAAATTATTGCATTTAACTTTATTTATTTTAATTTGACCAGAGAGGGACAGAATGGGGGGAGGTAGTGACAAAGTAAGCCACCAGGTCCGGGACTTGAACTGCAATGCAGCCATATGGGAGTTGAGCTTCCTTAATCACCACACCACCTGCTGACCCTACCTAGTGTGGTTTTTAAGCCACTGGGTTCAAGACTCAAACCTGGCTGCATGGGATTCCGCTGCCTTAACTTCCATGCCACCTGCTGACCTAATATATGATCAATTTTATGTGGAAAAATAAGACCAGAAGAAGAGTATTGGGTCTAAGGGGTTTTCATTATTAGATTAAAGGTGAATGTATTACTTAGCCTTCTTTCCCCCTCTAATTCTTTTTCCCTCTTCCTGGCTGTCCAATTTACTTCAAAAAATTTGTAAAAAATATAAAGTACAAGTTTATTTTGGTGGGAAAAAAATTAACATATATGCAGTTTCTTCATAATATGTATTTTCATGAACTTTTTGAAGACCCTGTCATATATTGGATCATCTGAAAAGTCATGATATATTTGTCTATGTTTTTCTATGCAAAAATGCAAACTTTTCTGGTGACTCCATATAACCCCTCCCATGTAAAACTCTTATGTTCTGTAAATGTTCTAAGGGCAGAGACTTTTCTCTCCATATTGGCAGCCCTTGATACTTCCTGAGAATGGAGTATTTGTTGGATCTTCTAGGAGGGGCACAAGCAATCTGGACAGTGGAGGGCTGGGCTTTGCACCTTTGCCTGTAATACCCACCAACTGTCAGCAGGTGTCAGTAAGAGCACATATCTGAGCAACTCTTCCAGCAAAAGGCTGAGATTGCCAGAATGAGGGTCTGGGAAACAGGAATATCTTTTGCTTAAATGCAACAGTAAAACACTCTATCAGCATGTAAATGAGGGGAAACAAACAGTCCTCCCCAGAGCAAAGGAAAAGAAAACACAGATAAACCTTCTGTGGGATAGGATGTGTCACCCAGCCCAGAGTAACCTGCTGTTGAGGCTGGCTGGCTTATTCAGGGCCCTGGCCAGCTGTCAGGACCAGGAAGCACTTCGGAGGATCTCAGATAAAGAGGGGTTTGTCATCCGTGCACAGGGGGCTCTCACAGAGAGCCAGATGCAGGAAGTGCAGCGGAAGCTCTCGGGCGCGGCTTCTGTCCCGCAGTTACTGTCTCCTCTGTGGCTCTTCTGAGTCCTGTTCCTCCCACTGCATTGGCTCAGTGCCCTCCTGCCAGGCTTTGGCCAAAAGGCCCTCGGTCATAAAAGCAGCCCTCCGCGGGCAACTCGAAGTGGCCTTAGAGCTCCGTGGCCTGAAACCAGCTGAATGACTTTAGCTGGTCTCTGAGGGCAAGTTCTCAATTTCCTGGGTCCTCGGCTGGCAGGGATCTGCCCCAGGCTGCTCAACCCAGGCTGGGGGGATTAGAGTCAGCGGGTATGAAAGTGGCTGCCTCTCTGCACTTTTCTTTTCTTTCTTTCTTTTCTTTTCTTTTTTTATTTTATTTTATTTTTTTGCTATTGGGTGGGTGTGCTCCCCAGAGAGACTCAGAGAGTGGGAAAATGAGAAGTCACCCCCCAGGGAAGATGGCCACACCTCAACCCCTTTTGCATTCTCTTCTCGGGATTTGGGACATGTGTATGCACACGCACCCAGCATGGTTTTCTTTCTTTTTCTTTTCCAATTTCTAATGCATTATTACTATTTTAATTTGCTATAGAGCACATGCACTCACCAGAGAGAGAGAGAAAGTGAGAAAGCAAGCTGCCTGGTTCAGGACTCAAACTACGGTTGGCCATGTGGGAGTCCAATGCCTTAACCACCACGCCATGTGCAGGCCCACACCCAGCATGATTTTTCGTTTCTTTTCTTTTTTCTTTAAGAATTATTAACTTAATTTATCTATCTATTTTAATTTGACCAGAGAGGGACAGAGTGAGAGAGAGGGAGGCCAACTGGCCTTGCACCCGGCATAATTTTCAAGCCACTAGGCCCAGAACTCAAACCTTACAGCCGGCCATGTGGGATCCAGTGCCCTAACACCACCTGCCAGCCCCCATCTGCCCCTCTCTGCTCTCTCCAGAACCAGCCACTGAGTCAACAGCCCAAGCTGACCTCATGGGGGGCCTTATTGACAGAGTAGACCCAGTGTTTTCCTGTGCTTTGGAGGTCTGCCCTTGGGGGCCAGCAGATGGCGTGGCAGTTGCGTCACTGGACTCCCACATGGCTGACTGCGGTTTGGGTCCCAGGCCCGGTGGTTTGAAACTCACGCCGGGGCGCTTGTGCGTGCGTGCCCAAGATCCCAAGAGGAGACTGGAGGAGAAGGGATTGCTGCGTGGCCATCCCCCTGGGGGGTGATTTCTCGCTTTCTATCTCTCTGTCTCTGTCTCTCTGACGAGTGCACACGCCCTATAGCAAAAATTCTCTCTCTCTCTAAAAAAAAAAAAAAAAAAAAAAAAACAGGGCTCAAATCTGGCTGTGCCCGGGAGGTCCCCGCCCCACCGCATACATCTGACCCTCCCTGCAGGTAACCACCTGCTCTCTCCCCCCAGGTGAGCCTGGCCTCCCTTGATTCAGAGGTCCCGCTAACCTTGGGCTTGAACCTCTCACTCCTGGACCCGGCCAAGCACATCCTGGAGCTGCGGCCAGCGCTGGAGGGCCTGGGAGGCCGGGTGCGCTACGTCATCGCCCACGGCAACGAGCAAGGTTTCTTCCGCATGCGTCAGCTCCGCGGCCTCAGCTCCCTGCAGCTGGGGCTGCGGCGGCCGCAGCCTGGGACCTACCAACTGGAGGTGGTGAGCTCCGCAGGGCCCCGGGGTGCCCAGCAAGCTTGGCTCCGGGCGTTATGGCTGAAAGTGCATCTGCAGTTGTTCTAGTGGCAAGGAGCCCCGAGCCTCGATGGGGCCTAGAGCTCCCATGCCATCCAGAGGCGGAAGGTTCTGGAACTGGGAAGAATCGATGCCCCAGAGTCATGGCTGACCAAGTCAAACCCCGAAACTCAGGAAGACTGAAATGCTACGCCCACCTCGGGCAAGCTTGGCCAGGGCCTGGGCCTCCGTGCCAGCCTGGGGGACCCTACCAGTCTTTTCCGGAAGCAGCTAAAAGCTGCAGTGTGCCCCCGCCGCCCCGCAGACGGGGGCCACTGCGTCTGGTCTCAGGCTTAATCTGTACTGCACTGCAGCTCCCTGGGGGTGGGGACCTGGGGCTCCTCCCGCAGATCGCCAGGGCCTCTGGGCTTCAGTGAACACAGCCGCATTCATCCCCAGGGACTGGGTTGGTGTTCCCAGGATGCTCTATCAGAAGCGGACAATAAAGGTATTTTGGATTAAGTCTCCCCTCCCCCTTGGCGAGTTCTCAAAGTAGGCGCCACCTTTGGCAGGACCAGGCAAGATACTTGCAGGGGGTCAGAGGCATCGCGGTACCCCTGGTAATGAGGACTGAGGCTCCATACACCAGCCGCTGTTCTAAGCTTGTTTTATTTTGTTTGCTTTGAATAGAGTACCTTTACTCACTGGAGGGGGGCGGAGAGAGGGAAAGTGAAAAAGCGACCCCTGGGAGGATGGCCACACCACAATCCCCTCTCCATTCTCCTGGGATTTCGATCATGCGTGCACATGGGCCCAGCAGGATTTTCTTTTCTTTTTTTTTTTTTAATAATTTTTTTAAATAATTCTTTTATTTATTTACTTACTTATTTTCATTTGACCAGAGAGGGACAGAGAGAGCGAAAGTGAGAAAGCAAGCTGCCTGGTGTAGGCTGAGGGTCACCCGGTTCCCTCCGAGGCTGCACCTTGGCCCCTGGCCCCAAGCCAACTAGGTGTCCTCTAACACAGCGCCTTTGGCTTTCATCCAGAATGTTCTCTGCTGTGCTGATTTCCAAGGGCAGAGGACAGCATAGTCCTGTCTCCTCTAGGCACTCACGCCTCCGTTGTCCTTGGGTCTGGCCCCAGGGCTCTGCTCGTAGCTCACGTGATTTCCCGGGGGCCTCCGGGCAGCCCAGTAGATGACACAGAGACCTCTGCATCCATTAGAGCTAGACTTACTGCCACCCTGGGACCTGGGCAGAGCAGCCGTCCCTAGGCAGGTCACCAGCGGGCAAGCCCGGGCTGCAGCCCAACTGGCCAGGGGGCTGTCTGTTAGGAAGGGGTGGGGAGGGACCACAGGTGGCAGGATGACTGTATTGCTGGACTCCCATGTTGTCGACTGTAATTCGAGTCCCGGACACGGCAACTTGAAACTCAGGCCGGGTGCGTGTGCGTGCGTGCCCAAGATCCCAAGAGGAGAATGGAGGAGAAGGGATTGCAGCATGGCCATCCCCCCCTGGGGGTGATTTATTTGCTTTCTGTCTCTCCTCAAGTGCATGCACCCTATAGCAAAAATCTCCAAAAAAAGAAAAAAGAAAAAGGAAGGGGTAGAGGATTATGTGGGGTTCACCCCAGACTGGGGCAGCCTCGCAATGAAACATGATAGGCAGTAATGACGCCCCCACTAGACACACACACACACAGACACATACTCCCACTCTTTATTCAAAAATATAAAAACACACCCTGGGAGGGGTATCCTCGGACCAACCCCAGCCTCTCAAGGACCCAGAGAGCTGCAGTCCGGGCTGGCCGTCAGAAGTAGTAGCCGAGGTGATGTATCTCGAGGCATCTTCACCGTAAGAGCCCCTGCCCAGGGCTGACCAGTCCCCTGGAGCAGCAAAAGGCTTGTCAGTAAGGTTACTCTCTCTGCTAAACAGCTGGTGGTGGCGGGTGTGGACAGGACCAACCAGTGGAGCACCGGGATTCAGATCTGGCCTGAGGACGGGTCTGCTGTAGGGTCCAGCTTCTCTTGTTCCGACAGCTCCCAGGATGAGTGAGCTCACAGTCCTGTACGTGGGGTTAGAGAGGTCTGCGGGTGCTGGGGCCTGGGGTGGGCTGGGAGCGATGCAGCAGTAAGAAACGTGGGACCAGCAGATGGCGTAACTGCTACGTCACTGGACTCCCACGTAGTCGACCACGTTTCGAGTCCTGGACCCGGCGGCTTAAAACTTACACCGGGCGCATGTGCGTGCGTGCCTAAGATCCCGAGAGGAGAATGGAGAAGGGATTGCGGTGTGGGGGGACTTCTCACTTTCTCTCTCTGTCTCTCCAGCGACCCCACACACCCTATAGCAAAAACCTCTCTTAAAAAAATTTTTGTCTCGGGAACCAGCAGTTAGCGTAATGGCTATGTCGCTGAACTCCCACGTAGTCGACCGCGGTTCGCATCTCGGACCCGGTGGCTTACAACTCACGCCGGGCGCGTGTGCATGCGTGCCCAAGATCCCGAGAGGAGAATGGAGGAGAAGGGATTGCGGCGTGACCATCCCCCCTGGGGGGTGATTTCTCGCTTTCTGTCTCTCTGTCTCTCTCTGTCTGTCTGGCGAGCGCACGTGCCCTATAGCGAAAAACCTCTCCAAAAAAAAAAAAAAAATTTTTTGTCTCTAATAAGCAGCTGGGTCCCATGTGGCTACCTGTGCAGTTCAAATCCTACTGGGTGCATGTGTGCGTGCGTGCCTGAAATCCCGAGAGGAGAATGGAGGAGAAGGGATTGTGGTGTGGCCATCCCCCCGGGGGCAATTTCTCACTTTCCCTCTCTGTCTCTCTCTCGGGAGTGCACATGCCCTATAGCATAAATAATAATAAAAATCCCTGATCTATGGGCTCACGGAGCTGCCTGGTGAGCAAACACAGCTCCATGATGAGAGACTGGTGCACCCCAGCTCTGTGGGGGCAGAACCTCTGTCCGTGGGACATTCCAGATCTTGCCCTGTATATCTCTTCATCAGACTGTTCACCTGCACCCTGTTAGCATCCTTTATAATAAACCAGGAAGCAGACGTGTAGTGTTTCCTGAGGTCTGGGAGTCACTCGACAAATGATTGAACTCGAGGGGCTCCGGATATTATTTTTAAGAGAGATTTTTGCTATATGGCACACGTGCTCACTGAAGAGAGAGAAAGACAGAAAGCAAGAAATCATCCCCCAGGGGGGGATGGCCACCCCGTAGTCCCTTCTCCTCCATTCTCCTCTCGGGATCTTGGGCACGCATGCACACGCGCCCGGCGTGAGTTTAAGTCACTGGGTCCGGGACTCAAATCACGGTCGGCCTCATGGGAGTCCAGCAACATAGCCATTACACTAACTGCTGGTCCCAAAATAATTCTTTAAAAATAATAATAACAAAATTAAATAAGTAAATAATTTTTTAAAAAGAAGACCCTATTTGGTAGGCTCTCTCTTCCTCTTTTCCTTTTCCTCTCTGTCTTTCTCTCATAGAAGAAATGAGTGAATAAAATATAGATAAGTTGCCAGAATTGTAGGACACCCAGCTGGTCCCCATGCAAGAATTGCTTGGTGTGTGGGGACAGTTCCCACGTGTAGAAGTGTGACCGAAGTGTTGTGTCTGAGGTGTGTGGAGTAGTGTGGGTGCAGAGGGACAGAACAGGTGTTTTCGCTTTTCTTTTTTCTTTTTTTTTTTTTTTTTTTTGGAGAGGTTTTTGCTATAGCTCGCCAGACAGACAGAGAGAGACAGAGAGATAGAAAGCAGGAAATCACCCCCCAGGGGGGATGGCCACGCCGCAATCCCTTCTCCTCCATTCTCCTCTCGGGATCTTGGGCACGCACGCACACGTGAGTTTAAGGTCCGGGACGCGAACCGCGGTCGACTACGTGGGAGTCCAGCAACATTTACGCTAACTGCTGGTCCCCGCTTTTTTTTTTCTCACGGGGGTCCCCGCAACTCTTGGTCCACCTGTCTGGCATTTTCCTTTAGGCCTTGCCAAAGCCCCCCTGGCTGATCAAGACAGCTGGCAGCCATCCAGAACCCTTCTGTATGAACCTGCAGGGCTGACTCCATAGCCAGCCCTCCTTGTCCCTGGAGGCGAGGCCCCTGTGTCACTCTGAGCTGATCATAAGCCCCCAAGCCTGCGCAAGGTGATGGGTAGAGCGTGATCACGTGACCAAAAGTCCTTACCTGGATTAACTATCGGAAAGTGGGCTTTCTTCTTGCCGCTAATGAGATGGTTAGAATTGGACAAAGATTGCTTGGAGAGTTCAGGTTTCCCCTTCATAGGATGGCCTGTGGAGAAATGGAGAGAAAAGCAGATGAGAGCTCAGACACTATTCTTCGAGCACCTGGATCCAGCCATGCCTGAAGCTGTCCATTGGTTAGTAGAGCCGATGAATTTCCCATTGGTTCGTGTTTCCGTCTCCAGCGTTCCAAAGTGTCCTAAGATGACCGGACAACCACAAGAGTGGTCAGCTGGTCACTCACTCACAGATTTTCGCTATAGGGCGCGTGCGCTCGCCAGACAGACAGAGAGAGACATAGAGACAGAAAGTGAGAAATCACCCCCCAGGGGGGATGCCGCAATCCCTTCTCCTCAATTCTCCTCTCGGGATCTTGGGCACGCACGCACACGCGCCCGGCGTGAGTTTTAAGCCGCCGGGTCCGGGACTCGAACCCGGTCGACTACGTGGGAGTCCAGCGACATAGCCATTACGCTAACTGCTGGTTCCCCAGTCCCTCTTTTAATGCAACTGGCTCTTTGGGGTAGAGGCAGCTGCCGGGATACTGGGCTTTGAGTCCTTCCCTCGGGTGCTAAGAAGCATGGGGCGGGAACCAGCAGTTAGCGTAATGGCTATGTCGCTGGACTCCCATGTAGTCGACCGTGGTTCGCGTCCCAGACCCGGTGGCTTAAAACTCACGCTGGGCGCGTGTGCGTGCGTGCCCAAGGTCCCGAGAGGAGAATGGAGGAGAAGGGATTGCGGCCTGGCCATCCCCCCTGGGGGGTGATTTCTCACTTTCTGTCTCTATGTCTCTCTCGTCTGTCTGGTGAGCGCACGCGCCCTATAGTGAAAATCTCTCCAAAAAAAAAAAAAAGAAGAAGCATGGGGCCTCATGGGCAGGGTGGGTGGGGCCCCGAGACGCTGAGCTGCGTGAGTCTTGCCCACCTCGTAAGCACTTATGCAAGGGTTTTCTCTGCGCATCCACACACTTCATTGCCCTCTTCACTAGCCTGTTCCGTGGGTTCCCACACAGCGGCTTGAGTTTGTGAGAGAAGAATCTGTGGGTTCAGAGAGGGCACCTGGTTAGAGTGTAAGGGGGAGACAACACTGTGTGTGAGCAACCCTCTGCCCAGCTCCCACGGCCCCACTCACATCACGGCGCGAAGATTGCAGCTTCCGCTCACCTCCTGGAGCTTATAACTCTGTGCGAACTGAAGCTTGTTCTGCAAGCCCTGCTTGTCGTAAGACAGACAGCAATCTCCAAAGACACCTGCAAGCACATGGCCGCCCGCCCACCCACATCAGTGCCACAGGCACCGTGGGCACCCACTCGCACACATGGGCCCAAAATCCCGAAAGGAGAATGGAGGAGAAGGGACTGCAGCATGGCCATCACCCTGGGGAGTGATTGCTCTTTCTCTCTCTGTCTCTCACTGTCTCTCTCTGTCTCTGGGTGAGCACATGCAGTCTATAGCAAAAATCTCTCTTAAAGAAAAAAGGAAGCCTTGGGGACCAGCAGGTGGCATGGTGATTAAGGCACTGGATACTCCCACATGGCTAACTACGGTTTGAGTCCTGGACCTGGTGGCTTGCTTTCTCACTTTCTCTCTCTCTTTTTCTGGTCAAATTAATAAGTGAGTGAATAAATACAATTTTTAAAAAAAAGAAAGAAAAGGAAGCTTCTGGGGCTAGCAGGTGGCGTGGTGGTTAAGAGCACTGGTCTCCCACATGGCCAACTGCAGTTCAAGTCCCAGACCTGGTGGCTAGCTTTCTCACTTTCTCTCTCTCTTTCTCTCTCTCTCTCTCTCTCCCCCTTTCTGTCCCTCTCTGGTCAAATAAATAAATAAAGTTAAATAAAATAATTCTTAAGTAAATAAATAAAGTTAAATAAAATAATTCTTTTTTTTATAATTATTTAATTTTATTGATTTACTTTATTTATTTATTTAGTTTTGGAGAGGTTTTTGTTATAGGGCATGTGCACTCGCAGAAAGACAGAGAGAGGGACCAGCAGTTAGCGTAATGGCTATGTCGCTGGACTCCCACGTGGTCAACCACGGTTCACGTCCCGGACCTGGTGGCTTAAAACTCACGCCGGGCGCGTGTGCATGCGTGCCCAAGATCCCGAGAGGAGAAGGGAGGAGAAGGGATTGCAGCGTGGTCATCCCCCCTGGGGGGTGATTTCTTGCTTTCTGTTCTGTCTCTGTCTGTCTCTGTCTGGTGAGTGCACACGCCCTATAGCAAAAATGTCTTCAAAAAAAAAAAAAGACAGACAGAGAGACAGAAAGTGAGAAATCACCTCCCGGGGGAATGGCCACGCCACAATCCCTTCTCGGGATCTTGGGCACGCACGCACGCGCGCCCAGGGTGAGTTTTAAGCCACCAGGTCTGGAACGTGAACCACGGACCACCATGTGGGAGTCCAGCGACATAAGCATTACACCAACTGCTGGTCCCTATTTATTTACTTTTGAGAGGGAGAGAGAAAGCCAGCTGCCTGGTCTGGGACTCAACCACCACGCCACCTGCTGGCCCCAATAAAATAATTCTTTAAAAAAAATAGAAAGAAAGAAAGGAAAAAGGAAGCCTCCAGAGCCCTTGATACAGAGATTGCTAGCAGGAGATGGTAGAGAGGGCCCGCGGGGCGCTGGGAGGGCGTGGCCCACCATCAGGTCGCCAAGGCCACTTCTGTTCCCAGTCTGGGTCGGAGGGCGAGCGAGGCCGAAGGAGGCAAGTGCAGCACCTTGGAGAGGGGAGTGGGAGATGGGGGAGCAGAGGCACTGGGGGTGCCCCAGCGGGGGTGGGGAGGCGCTGACACCAGGGAGAGCTGCAAGGAAGAGCGGGTGCATGGGGGAGCTGAAACTGCACTGGCCAGATGGCGGCCCATGCCACGGTGGCTCCCCCACCCAGACAGACCTTCGAGGGCCTCTGCAATCTGTCGCTGCCTCCAGGAGCCAAGTCTGCGTCCTGGCAGGGCGACAGGGAGGGCTCGAGTCCTCCTGGCATCCCCACCCTTGGCCCCTGGGGACAAGGGGCAGAGGAGTCCGTTGGGACTCGGGCTGCTGAGCCAGGCAGGTCGTTGCCCAGGCTGGGGGCCACCTCTCCCTCCATGATCAAAGGGCTGGGGTTGGGCCTGGCTCTGATAGTAGGACAGTGAGAGGGCAAAGGCTAAGTTCTAGAAGGGGAAGAGCATGGACCCATCAGACCTAGCGAGGGGCAGGGGCAGGGGCAGGGGCAGGCGGGGCAGGAGGGTGGGGCCCCTGCTTGCTGGCTGCTGGGGTCCGTCTGCCTCCCCAGGGACTACGTAGGTGTTGGCTGCAGGGTCTGGACTCCGAGAGGGACGCTGCATGCCAGAACTGTCCTTAGGCCACTGACATCCTCAAATGCCTGATCTGGGGTGCAGAGGGGAGGAAGTAAGGGGGTTCCCCATTAATAACAGCAACAGTTATTGTTGCTGGGAGTTGAGCCAAGAGTTTTCGCAGGCCTCTGCTCATTGCATCTGGAGTGGCAGAGTCCCGTCTTGCAGAGGAGGAAACCGAAGCTCATGAAGTATTCAGTAGCGATTCTCGGCCCGACTGCACGGGATGGGGTGAGGGGTTGGGGCCCTGCTGGAAGTCTATGCCTGTGGGTCTCTGGGCTCTGATCTCCAATCCACCCAGCTCTGAGGGCTGGACGCTGTACTGTAGGAACACCCTCTGCTCCTCACTTCCCTAGGCCTCTCGAGTCTGGCCGAGGAGACACTCCAGGGGCTCTGGAAGAAGTTTCTAGGGACCTTCCCTCTCAGGCAGCCCCTCCCACCAGGGGCTGCCCAAGTGCCTCGACTCTGCATGCCAGGGGCAGCAGCCAGCGTGGATGGGATGGAGCAGGAGAGGACTGATGGGGTGGGATGGGGAGACAGGGAGGGGAGACAGGAAAGGGAGGGTCCAGAGACAGTACCTTGGGCCCGGACACTGGGGCCCCACGCCCCCACGAAGCAGCCCACCAAGCAGGCCAGGAGCCACAGGTTCATGGTGCAGGCCGGTCCTCCTCCTTGGATGCCTGGAGAGAGAAATGGGTCCCCGGGGAAGCGGGGGGTGCAGTGAGGAGGATGGCGGTAGGCCCCCCCTGGCCCTCGGAAGGGAGGCGATGCACAGGAGTTGGAGTGCGTTGGAGCGCCTGCTGTGGGTTCAGCTGGGGTGCACACCACGCTCTTCCACCTGCAGACCCAGCAGGCTGGGCTCCACCCTTTATAGGACACAGCTCCACCTGGTCACACCTGCGCCTCCCTCTCCCTCCTCCCCCTGCCTGCTCGCACACACTCCAGGCCTCCCTCTCCGAGAGACAGACCAGTCCCTGCCCTCCACCCACCCCTCAGGGGCTGGCTGTGCCCAGCCTAGCACCCCTGCCCAGTCCCTATTTCCTCTGGTCCCCTCACCTGCACACATCTGGGCCGACAAGCCTCAGGCCATGTAAAGCCCTGCTCCTCACAACCAAGCTGCCTGTTTCTACGGGCCCCTGAATCCACCCTACTTTTCCCTCCTTCTGCGCCGTGGGGTGACTTATCACAGAAATGCCCTGGCTTGGAGCATAAGCAAACTCATAGAAACAGAAAGTATTAGGTTGTGGGGAAAGTCATGACTTTTTTTTTTGGAGAGGTTTTTGCTATAGGGCGCATGCACTCGCCAGAAAGAGAGACAGAGAGACAGAAAGCGAGAAACCAACCCCCCACCCCCCCCACCCCCGGAGGGATGGCCACGCCGCAATCCCTTCTCCTCCATTCTCCTCTCCGGATCTTGGGCACACACGCACACGGGCCCGGCTTGAGTTTAAGCCACCGGGTCCAGGACTTGAACCGTTTGGGCTACATGGGAGTCCAGCGACATAGCCATTACGCCAACTGCTGGTCCCAAATGTTCTATTTTTGTAAGAAAAGTCGAGAGCCAGCCCCCAGATCACCATGCCTGCGGGAAGCAAAGCTAAATTCATCTACAGGGTACTTCTTTCCCTGGATCTCTGGGACCCACTACGAATAGGGGCGGGGCGAGAGGCTGGGGGAGGTGGGGTTAGACAAGGGTGCACTGCAGAGATCTCTCCGCTGATGGCTTAACGTTTTATCGCCCGTATCGGCAGTTACATCTAATCTCTCCGGATATTTAACGCATCCTGAACCCTGTCCCTTTCTCATCTCTCCTTCTCCACTGAGGGCCCCTCAAGGCCGGGCCAAGAACCTGGGGGTGGGACTTAGCGGGAGCGTGGGTGGGAGGGCGGGGCTTATGGCCGGGACCGAGTTTGACGAATGGCGATGAAGGGCGGGGCGGGGCTTGGGTAAGGGGCGTGACTTATTAGCTCAGCCCCTCCTGTCCGGAACCTGCAGGCCCTGCTGCGCTCCAGGAGCCGTTTTTGCAGTGGGTCGTGCACCCCCCTAGGCCCTAGCACTGCCCGGGTTCCTCCGCCTCTCGCTCTGGGTGGGTGAGGCTGGGCTAGGACGCGGCTGCGCGTGGCTGCGAGCGTGGGGACGCCGCGGGGCGGGCCAGGGCCAGCATCCCGGCTATGGCCCACTGCCCTCTACCTGCCAGCCGGCAGAGGCTGGGGCTTGCTGGCGGTCCCCAGACTTGTTGCGAGCCCAGCTTGCTGTCCCGCCCCTCACGGCTTGTGTCACCTGCAGTCTTCAAGGGGAAGAGGGGGTCTGAGCGAGGGAGCCCCCGAGGGACCAGGACGCGGGGTGCACTGCAGTGTACGCGCTGCAGGCCGAAGTGGGGGTTCGCGCTGGGGACCCCAGGTGTCCGGGTGCGGGACGGGCGCTGGGGAGACAGGGACCAGAGTAGAGCTGGGAGTTTTGGGGGTTGCGGGGACAGAATTGGGGTGTCTAGGTCTCGTCCATCCCTACATCTACTGGGGGACAGACAGTAAGACGAACCGTAACCAGCAGGGACCTCTTCTGAGCAAGTGTGAAATGAACGCAGTTGTGCAGGGGGAACCAAATCCCCACACCTGCTGGGTTCAGGTCCCCAGCTCTGAGGATGGGTGTGTTTGGGGATGGATGTGTTTGGGGGTGGTCTCCTGTAGCTCAGTCAAATTCAGGACTGGTCACACCCCAGATCCTACAGGGCTGGGAGGGCAGGCAGGGTCTTACTTCATAAGGGGGATTCAAGTAGCACGGTGGTTAAGGGCGCTGGACTCCCACATGGTCGACCACGGTTTGAGTCCCGGACCTGGCGGATTGCTTTCTCGCTCACTCTGTCCCTTTCTAGTCAAATTAAAATAAATAAATGAATAAAGTTAAGTACAATTTTTAAATATTAAAAAAAGTGTGGGGGGGGGGGCGTCAGTTGCCGTGGCCAAGAGGTAGCAGGGGTTCCACTCAGAAGGACCACTCCTCCCCTCCCCCCCTCCAACGGAGGAGGGCACTTATGGTGAGGACACACAGATCAAAGATCCTCCAGGGCATTTGCTCACTGTCACCAAATTGTACAGAAGAGATTAAGGGTCACAGAGGCCAAGTCAATTACTTTTTTTTTTAATATAGTTAAAGAAGCGGGGGGGGGGGGGGGGGGGGGGGGGGGGAGGGTGGGGGGGTGGGTGGGAGGGTGGGGGTGGCCCTGTAACAGTGAATCACCGCAGAGCAAAGGCGTAAGGGGATACCGGGGGAGCACTGCAGGCCGAAGTGAGGGTTTGCCAACAGTCCCTTTTGCATATGAGGCTCTAGGCGGTGCCCACGGTCTCCTGAAGCTTTGGGGTCTGCAGGTCCCTGCTCAGCACCTTAACCACCACACCACCTCTTAGCCCTCCCTTCCGATTTCTAGCTTGCTTTCTGCCTCATTGTCACGTAATTCCGAATGGGGAAGGCCAACGCCTCCCTTCCAGCATGAAGCAGTTATAGAAAAAGGACCATCCGCCTTCAACTCTCCCAAAAGATTTATGGGGATCACGCCTCTCGTGGGTAATAAGGCTTCTAGCTTTCTTCTAGAAAAGGGAAGCTGGTAAGGAGGCTGGAGCATCTGCCTATGTGGCTAGTTAGGAAAACCAATCAGGGCAGAAAACGCTGTGCTGGAGATGATACAGGTGGGAGATATTCAGTGGGGCGTGTCTAGCCGATAGCCAATTAGAGAAACCAGTGGGCTCAGCCACATTTAATATAGCCAATGAGGTAAATAAGTAGGTCCAGCTATATTTGATATAGCCAATGAGATTAATTGGTGGGCCAGCCTCTTTGATATAGCCAATGGGGTGAAAGCAATTAGTGAGCTCAACCAATAAGCAACCACTTAAGGAATTTTGAGCCCCAGGGACCGGGCTTGCCAGGGGCCCTGAAGCTACTCTTTCATTTTTGCCTTCCGGCCTGTTCCTACCTATCAGGAGTGTACTTCCCCATTTGCTTAATAAATTATCCTTTGGGATCAGCAGATGGCATAATGGTTACGTTGCTGGAGGCCAACAAGTTCGAGTCCTGGACCCTGCGGTGTAAAACTCAGACAAGTTGCGTGTGCGTGCGTGCCCAAAATCCCGAGAGGAGAATGAAGAAGGGATTGTGGTATGATCATCCCCCCTGGGGGCTGATTTCTCACTTTCCGTCTCTCTCTGACTCTCTGTGAACGCACAAGCCCTATAGCAAAAATCTAATACCAAAAAAAATGATTCTTTTCTTTCTGTATTGGTGTGTTTCCTTCAATTCTTTATCCAAAACAACAAGAACCTGGATAGCCATCCTGCAACATACATTGTGGTGAGCCAGCTGGAGGTAAGCCCCTAACTGGGGACCCCCCCCCCCCATTTCTTAACCTCTTTGTCATTTTCATCTTTATTTCCATTGAGTCTCTCAGCCACAGCAGGCTAACCAGGGTGGGATTGATAGTTCTCAGTATGAACAGTTCCCATCTAGGGCTGGTACCCGTTAAGGGTCTACCCGTTATGGCCTTAAACCCTTACTAGAGAGACTCTTCTCTCTCCTTTTCTCTCCTTCCGCTGCACTTGTTTGGGCATGAAGCAGGCTATTAGGGGATCATTAGAAAATCATGTCTTCTGGGAAAAATGAGACAGGAAGAAAGCTAGGCCATGGAAGTGGGTCAGGAGGTTGGAGCATCTCGATGTAGCTCCTTGGTAAACCTGATCACAGGGTTGGCAGGTGGCGTGGTGGTGAAGGTGATGAACTCCGACATGGCAGTTTGCATCCTGGACCTTTCTTTCTCTCTAGTCATATTACAAAGCAATAATAATAAAAGTATTTTAAAAATTCCAAAATTTAAAAGAAAGAAAAAAACAATGAGGGCAGAAAATGTCCTACTGGAGACAGAGTAGGTGGGAGATTCTTAGTCGGGAGGACTGATAGCCGATTGAGATGAATCGATGGGCCCGGCCATGTTTGATATACAGCCAGTGGGAAAAAAGCGATTAGTGGGTCGAGTCAGTGAGCAACCAGTGAAGGAATGAGAAGCCCCATGGAAGGGGATAGCTGAGGCTCCTGGCCTGTTCCTACCTCTCAGGAGTGTACTTTCCCTTTTGCTTAAGAAATTGTCCTTTGATACCAGCAGATGGCATAATGGTTACGCCACTGGACTCCCATGTAGATTGACCATGGATCAAATCCTGGACCCGGTGGTTCAAGTCCTGGACCCTCTCTTGTGCTTGGGCCACTCGTACCTCTTGGGAGTATGCTATCACTTTGTTTAGTAAGCTATTCTTTTTTTTTTTTTTTTTTTTTTTTTTGCTATAGGGAGTGTGCGCTCGCCAGACAGACAGAGAGACAGAAAGCGAGAAACCACCCCCCAGGGGGGATGGTCACACCGCAATCCCTTCTCCTCCATTCTCCTCTCGGGATCTTGGGCACGCACGCACACGTGCCCAGCGTGAGTTTTAAGCCACCGGGTCCGGTACGCGAACCGCAGTCGACTACATGGGAGTCCAGCAACATAGCCATTACGCTAACTGCTGGTTCCCAGTAAGCTATTCTTTAACCTCTTTCTTTCTTTCTTTCTTTCTTTCTCTTTCTTTCTTTCTTTCTTTCTTTCTTTCTTTCTTTCTTTCTTTCTTTCTTTCTTTCTTTCTTTTTAGAGGTTTTTGCTATAGGGCGCATGCGCTCGCCAGAAAGAGAGACAGAAAGCTAGAAATCACCCCCCAGGGGGATGGCCACACCTCAATCCCTTCTCCTCCATTCTCCTCTCGGGATCTTGGACATGCACGCACACGCGCTCGGCATGAGTTTAAGCCACCAGGTTTGGGACCCGAATCGCAGTTGGCTACATGGGAGTCCAGTGACATAGCCATTACGCCAACTGCTAGTCCCTCATTTATTTTAATTTGACCAGAGAGAGACAGAGAGAGAGAGAGGAGAGAGAGAGAGAGAGAGAGAGAGAGAGAGAGAGAGAAAGGAAGCTATCAGGTCTAGGACTCAAACTGTGGTTAGCCACATGGGAATGTCCAGCATCTTAACCCCCACACCACCTGCTGATCCCCAATTGCTATACACTCTTATTGAATCAACTCCTTTTTTAATTTATTTAGGTTTTTTCTTTTTCTTTTCTTTCCTTTTTTTTTTTTTTTTTGAGAGAGTTTTTTTTTTTTTTTTTTTTGCTGTAGGGCATGTGCGCTTGCCAGAGAGACAGAAAGTGAGAACCACATCCCAGTTGGGGATGGTCACACCACAATCCCTTCCCTATTCTCCTCCCAGGATCTTGGGCACTCATGCTTATGCACCCAGCATGAGTTTCAAGCCACCAGTCCGTGTCTTGAACCACAGTTGGCCACGTGGGAGTCCAGCGTTGTCACTGCTACACCATCTGCTGGCCCCTGAATCTACTCCTTTATCATTACGGAATGACCTATTTTGTATCCTTTTCCAGTTTTGTCTTAAAGAATTATTTCATTGCACTTATTATTATTTAAAAAATTCTCTACAGGACATGTGCTCATCAGACAGAGAGAGAGAGAGGGAAAGTGAGAAAGCAATTGGCAGGTCTGGGATTCGAACATGGTTAGCCATGTGGGAGTCCAGCACCTTAACCCCTGTGCCACCTGCTGGCCCTCCTTTTCCAGTTGTTAACTCGAAGTCTAATGTATCTGCGAGAAGGACGGCGACCCCTGCTGTCTGGCTTCTGTTGGCAGGGAATTTTCCTGCCCACCCCTTCACTGTCAGTCCATGTGTCCCCACACCAGCGGCCTCTTGCTTTGGTCCAGATGTGGTGGTTGCCTGGCAACTGGAGGAGGGGAGGAAAAAGGGTATTTCCAGGGTGCCTGGAAAGCCCTTGGCCTAATGTCCAGGCACTTGGCTTTGGGGACACTCCCTGTTGACCCTGGGGTTGACCTTGCTACCCCCTGGATAACCAGCTTTGAGGGGCTCACCTCCCAAGGCCCCCCTGGATTCCATCTTCTCCTCCTCCCCCTCCTCTCCCCTCCTCTTCCTCCTCCAATAATTACTTGTTTTATTTTATGTATCACTATTTTTTAATTTGACCAGAGAGAGAGAAAGGGAAAGTGAGGATGCAAGCCACCAGGTCTGGGACTCGAACCGTGCCATATGGGAGTCCCGTTCCTTCACCAGCACACCACCTGCTGGCCCCTGGCTTCTCTCTTTTAAGGGCAGCTCAAGCAATGGCCCGAGTGACTGCAAGACTGCAATTCGAATCCTAGCCCTGATGGCTTGAGAAATAAGCCAGGTGGGGCCGGCAGGTGGCATGGGGGCTAAGGTGCTGGACTCTCATATGGCTGACCGCAGTTCAAGTCCTGGACCTGGTGGCTAGAAAATCACACCGGTGCGTGTGTAAAATCCCGGGAGGAGAAGGGATTGCAGTGTGGCCATGCCCTCTGGGGAGTGATTTCTCACATTTCCTCTCTCTACCTCTGGCAAGCACACGTGCCCTGTAGCAAAACTGTCTCTTAAAAAAAAATTTTTTTTTGTTATAGGATGTGTGTGCTTGCTAGAGACAAAAAGAGAGAGAGAGGGAAAGTGAGAAAACACCCCCGGGGGAATGGCCACACTGCATTCCCTTCTCCTCCATTCTCCTCTCAGGATTTTGGGCACGCATGCACACGCGCCCGGCGTGTTTTTCAAACTGCCAAGTCCGGGACTTGACCCACTCGACCCAGCTGCCTTAACCTCCACGTCCTATTTAATCCATGGCTGTCCACAGCTGTTTGCTGTCCTCCTCTGTAGGACTCAGAGGGAGGCTGGGAAGGGCTGGCCTCCTGCCCCTGTCCCTCCCCCCGTCCCTTCTTCCCTGGGAAGAGCCTTTTCCAGTTCCCATGACCCTTGGCCTGCTGGGGATGGGATGGAAGCGGGTGTGAGGGCTGGACTCTCCCGGCTCTGGAATGTGAGGGCCCGACCTGGCCCTGGGCCCTGGAGGAAGATGGGTCTAAGAATAGTGGCGTTTCTCCCACCCAGGAGGCCCAGGCCGCTCCCGCACCGAGAGGTCATGGGGCAGACGACGTCCTTGGGAAACTTCTGGAAGGATATGAGCTGGCCCATTCATAGGTGACAGGATCAGAGGACGGGAGTCGGGGGCGAGGGTCCCAGCCTCGGGGTGTCCACCTGCTTTCCCTCCAGCTGCCAGTTGCTGCCTCCCCTGCAAGACCCCGTTTTCTCCCGTTTCCCCCTCCACTGCCACCCTCGGGAGCTGGGCAGGTTCTCCTTGTGCTGGGCGGGCATGGGGTGCCCGTCCTGCCCACCACGGACCAGACCCCAGCTTAGGAAGCCTGACCCAATGGGGCAGGGGCTCCTGCACCAATGCCAGAGGTGAGCCCTTTGTGGGGTAGTGTCCACGGTGATGGAAAAAACCTGGCCAGGGGCCAGCGGGTGGCTTGGTGGTTAAGGCGCTGGATCCCAGATGGCTGACTGTGTGGTTCAAGTCCCTCCAAAAACTTTCTTTAAAAAATTAAGGAAATGGGGCCAGCAGGTGGTGTGGTGATTAAGGCCCTGGATACTCTCACATAGCTGACCACGGTTCAAGTCCTGGACCTGGTGGCTTGTTTTCTCACTTTCCTTCTCTCTCTCTCTCTCTCTTTCTCTCTCTCTGGGCAAATTAAAATAAATTAATGAATAAGTAAAATCGAATAAATAATTCTTTAAAGAAAATTAAGGAAAAGGGAGACAGTAGGTGGCATGGTGGTTAAGGTACTGGACTCCCATATGGCTGACCATGGTTCAAGCCCCAGATCTGACAGCTTTCTTTCTTTGTTTTCTTTTTTTTTTAATAGGTTTTTGCTATAGGGCGCATGTGCTCACCAGACAGACAGAGAGAGACAGAGAGACAGAAAGCGAGAAATCACCCCCCGGGGGGATGGCCACGCCACAAATCACCCCCCGGGGGGATGGCCACGCCACAATCCCGGGATCTTGGGCACGCACGCACACATGCCTGGCATGAGTTTAAGCCATGGGCTCTGGGACTTGATCCACGTGGACTACATGGGAGTCCAGCGACATAGCCATTACACTAACTGCTGGTCCCTTTGCAGCTTTCTCACTTTCCCTCTCTCTGGTGAGTGCATGTGCCCTATAGCAAATTTAAAAAATAATAAGAAATCAAATTAAATAAGTCTTAAAAAAAAAAGTTGGGACCAGCAGATGGCAAAATAGTTATGCCACTGGACTCCCATAAAGTTGACCGTGGTTCGTGTCCAGGAGGTGGCGGCTTAAAACTCACGCCAGGCGCGTGTGCGTATGTGCCCAAGATTCTGAGAGGAGGATGGAGGAGGAGGGATTGTGGCGAGGCCATCTCCCCCCTGTCCGCCTGGGGGTGATTGCTCGCTGTCTCTCTCTGTGTCTCCAGTGAGCCACATACAACTTATGGCAAAAATCTCTCTCTAAAAAAAAAAAAGAGGGAGGACAACAAGTGGTGTGGAGGTTAAAGGTGTCGGATTGCCACATGGCCAACTGCAGTTCCGAGTCCTGGACCTCTGCTTGCTTTCTCACTTTCCCTTTCACTCTCTCTGGTCAAATTTTTAAAAATAGTAAGAAATGGAATTAAATAAATAAATAATTCCTTTTAAAAAAATGTGTCATTCTTTTATAATGATTTAACTTTTTATTAATTAATTTAAATTTGACCAGAGAGAGACAGAGTGGGAGAGGGGGAGAGAGAGGACAAGTGAGAAAGCAAGCTGCCAAGTCCAGGACTTGAACCATAGTCAGCCATGTGGGAGTCCAGCGCCCCCAACCACCATGCTACCTGCCGGTCCCATAAATAAATAATTCTTTAAAAAAAAAAAAAGTGAAAAGAAACATCGTTCTGTGGACACCCCATTCAGGGGTGGCCAGTGGTCATTCTTGGTGTAATTACAGCTCACCCTCTTGTACGCTGGGTGTGTGTTGTACCAAGGGTCTTTTCGATGGAGGTGGCCGCCACCCCTTAGGAGAGAAAGTGTCAGCTGGCCAAGCTTCACCCTTGCCCAGGGGCTCTCCCCAGACTCGCTGCCACCCCTTTCTCTGCGAACAACCTCCTGATCTTTGCTCCTTTGGCTCTTATCGGTGTGCAGGCGCTTAGAACAGACTGATAACGCCTGGCGTGGCTGGCGCAACTTTCTAACCGCACGCTCTGCTCTGGGGAGAGCTCGGAGTCTCCGGTCTGGGGGTGGGAGGGGCCTGTGACGCAGGCGCTGTGGGAGTCCGGAGGGTGGGGCAGGCCCTGGTCCCTGGATGCCTGCCTGGCCCAAGCGCTGCGGCCCTCAGCAGGCAGATGTAAGCTGGGGCCACCGAGCGCGGTGCACGTGAACTCTGGCCAAACTGTGGAGCGCTGGACCAGGAGCAAGGCTGGCAGAGCCGAGGCGGTACCCTGACCACCGGCCAGTGACTGATAAGACGGAAGACTCTGCAGCCAGCCCTGTGGCATAATGGTTAAGGTGAATTGAATCCTGCATTGCAAACGGCAGTTCGAATCCCGGCCCCAGTGGCAAAAAAATAAAAAATAAAAAAATAGAGGAACCAGCAGGTGGTGTAGTAATTAGGGCACTGGACTCCCACACGGCTGACCACAGTTCAAGTCCCAGACTTGGAGACTTGAAACTCACACCAGGCATGTGTGCACGTGTGCTTAAGATCCCAAGAGGAGAATGGAGGAGAAGGGATTGCAGCGTGACCATCCCCCTGGGGGGGTGATTTCTCGCTTTCTGTCTCTCTGTCTCTCCCTATCTTTCTGGTGATTGCGCATGCCCTATAGAGAAAAAAAAAGGAAGAAAGAAATAGAAAGAAAGAGAGGCCAGCAGGTGTGGAGCTTAGGGTGCTAGATTCCACACAGCCACCCATGTAATCGGAGTCTCAGACACAGTGGCTTGTAAAACATGCCAGGGGCTGGCAGGTGGTGTGGTGAAGGCACTGGACTCCCACGTGACCGATCGCAGTTCAAGTCCTGGACTTGGCGGCTTGCTTTCCTGTTGTCTCCCTCTCTCTGGTCAAGTCGAAGAGCAATGATAATAAATAAATAAATAAATAAATATTTTTTTTAGTTAGGTATATATAAACTATTTATTAACAGACAAGCCTACAGACTTATTTCTTCTTGGACTCGCCCACGGTACGGCCACAACAGCCAGCTGTCTTAGTGTGCTGGCCTCGGACCCGAAGGCCCCAGAGGTGGCGCAGCCCTCTACGGGCCCGTATGTTCTTCCGTCTCTCCAGGTCCTCAGGCAGGTTATTGTCCAGACCGTTGGCCAGGACCTGGCTGTATTTTCCGTCCAAGAACCAGTCTGGGATCTTGTCCTGGCGGGGATTCTGCGTTACAGTGACCACACGTCCCCCCTCCTCCTCAGTGAGCTCTCCTCCCTCTCGGCGAGGTCCGTGTCTGCTTTCCTCGGCACACACGAGCAGGTCTCCGCCCCACACCCTCAATGGCAGTGATGGCACAGGCTGTCTTCCGCCGCCCGTCGATGTTGGCATTGAGTACTCGCAAAATGTGCTGCAGCTTCTCAGGGATCACCAGAGACATGGCGGTGGCACATGTGGTGGCGTGGAGGCCTCCTGTGGAAGGTGTATATATATATATATATATATATATATATATATTTTTTTTTTTTTTAAGAGAGAGACTTTTTGCTATAGGGTATATACACACTCGCCAGAGAGACAGAGAACAGTCACTCCCTGGGGGGATGGCCACGCTGGAATCCCTTCTCCTCCAGTCTCCTCTTGGAATCTTGGGCATGCGCACACATGCACCCAGTGTGAGGTTTTTTTTTTTTTTTTTTTTTTTTTAGAATTATTTTATTGGGGACCAGCAGGTGGCGTGGTGGTTAAGGTGCTGGACATTCCCACATGGCCGACCATGGTTTGAGTCCCGGACCTGGTGGCTTACTTTCTCACTTTCCCTTTCTCTGTGTCTCTCTCTGACGAAATTAAAATAAATGAACGAATAAGTAAAATTAAATAAGATAATTTTTAAAAGGAATTATTTTATTTAACGTTATTTACCCATTTATTTATTTATTTAAATTTGAACAGAGAAGGACAGACTGAGAGAGAGAGAGAGAGAAAGTGAGAAAGCAAGCCATCAGGTTCAGGACTCAAACCGCGGTTGGCTGTGTGGGAGTGCAGGACCACCACGCCACCCAGTGTGACTTTTATCCTCTGGGTCCAGGGCTCAAACCATGGTTGACTATGTGAATCTAGTGATAGAACCATTACGCCATCTGCTGGCCCCTAAAATAAGTAATCATTAAAGAAAAAAAAAAAGAAAGAAAGAAAAATATGTTGGGTACGCGTGTGCGTGATCGAATCTGACAGGAGAGGGAGGCTGAGGAGGGACTGCAGTGACCATCCCTGCGGGGCAGTGCTTTCTCAATGTCTCTCCAGTGAACACACAAGCCCCGGCAAATTAAAAAAAAAAAAAAATGAAGCCTCCATCCTATCTATTTATTTTTTTGAGAGGTTTTAGCTATAGGGCACATGCACTCACCAGAAAGAGAGAGACAGAGAGACAGAGAGTGAGAAATCACCCCCCAGGTGCATGCGTGCACACGCGCCCAGCGTGAGTTTAAGCCACCAGGTCCGGGACTCGAACCGCGGTTGACTACACGGTAGTCCAGCTATGTAGCCATTACGTCATCTGCTGGTCCCCACCTCATCTGTTTTTTAAAAATGGAAAGAACAATAAGAAATGTCCTAAAAACGTGAGACATGGGCCCAGATGCCAGTGCAAGTGCCCTGCCAGATGGAGAGTGCGTGGCTCCAGGGGTGTGGGGTGGGGCCAGCGTGGGCACACCGGACCCACAGGACCTCAGTCTGAGCAACTGGAGGGCTGTGGAGTGGGCTTTGTGCATGACCCGACCTTGTCCTTTTGAAAATTTGCAGGTCGCAAGGTCACCAGAGTGAGAGGACCACATTATCCATCACACGTGTCAGTCATGTCACACATATGACAGTCAGATGTCACTTTTGCCATGTCAATCACACGTCAGTGTGTCACACACATTGGTTCTGTGATACATGAAGCCCCCCTCGATTTCCCTGGAGTGTCTCCCACTGCCCACGGCCCCCACTGCGGTGACCTGGTTTTCTGCTAGGTGACCGGGCTGCCCGGCGCTGGGTGTGACCCTCCTTAACCACTAGATGGCGGACAATGCCCGTGGCTGGGCCACTGACGGGGGAACTGGAGCACCCGGTGTTTCCAGCCGCCCAGCAGGGCTTCAGAGAAGCTGTTACCCGCACCCCAGACGGAGGACCTGACCCAGCCCCCAAGGTAACAGCAGAATTTGAACTCCCTGCCCCTGCAGCATGGAGTGGGCCACCCCATACCCCACGCCAGCCCACGCGGGTCTCCTGCAGCCCTCACTGAGCTGGAGCCCGAGGCAGACTGGCAGGCTGAGGAAGAGCTGGGGCCGCGTGGCAGCAGCTGTCTGGCTCCAACCCCAGCCAGACAATGGTCCCTAGCCCGGAATACGTGTGGACACGTCTCCCCAGGGAAACTGAAGCAGAGGGCTCCACCCACTGAGGCCCCACGATGTCATCCGGCAACCCAGCTGCCCTGTGAAGCCCTGCGCGCCAGTTTATAGAGTCTGGTGACGCCTAAGGGCTGGGCCTGGGCCTGGGAGGAGGAGACCTACCCAGAGACGGAAGGGCCTTGGGGACCGAAGTGTGTGGAGTCCGGGCACTGGGCTCCGAGCAGCCCCTCACCCACTTCCAGGTCAGGGGCCCCAGGGGGGAGGCATGTAGGTATTGGGGGGAAGACGGGGACAGGGAGACCCAAGGGGCCAACCTATCTCCCATCCAGAGCTGAGGCGAAAAGGGGTTAAGGGCGTCCATGCTGCCAGGAGTCAGGAGCAAGAGGGCCAGGAAGGGGCGGGGCTGAGGTGGACCTGTCTCCAGTGGGCTGTGTACCTGGGCAGGTCCTGACTTTGTTAGCACCCCGTTTTTCTTTTTAATTTTTACAGGTTTTTTGCTATAGGGCATGTGTACGTGCCAGAAAAAGACAGAGAGAGAGAGACAGAGAGTGAGAAGTCACCCCCTGCAGGGGGATGGCCACACCGCAATCCCTTCTCCTCCATTCTCCTCTCGGGATCTTGGGCACACACACAAACACACCGGTGTGAGTTTAAGACACCGGGTCTGGGATTTGAACCGCGTTCGACTACGTGGGAGTCCAGCGACCTAGCCATTACGCCAACTATGTGAGGACCAGCAGATGGCGTAACATTTATGTCACTGGACAACGATGTAGTTGACCATGGTTTGAGTCCCAGACTGTTGCTTAAAACTCACACCAGGCACGCGTGCGTGTGTGTTGAAGATCGCGAGATTGCGGTATGAATATCCCCCCAAGGGCTGATTTTTCTCTGTCTCTCTGTCTCTCTGGTGAGTGTATGCACCCTATAGCAAAAATCTCTCTTAAAAAAAAGTGATGATGGCTCTTTTTTTTTAAGGATTATATTTAAGAATTATTCATTCATTTATATTTTAATTTGACCAGAGAAAGATACACAGGGGCCAGCAGTTAGCATAATGGCTATGTTGCTGGACTCCCATGTAGTCGACCGTGGTTTGAGTCCCAGACCCAGTTAAATTCAGGCCGGGTGCATGTGCGTGCGTGCCCAAGATCCCAAGAGGAGAATGGAGGAGAAGGGATTGTTGGCGTGGCCATCCCCCCTGGGGGTGATTTCTCACTTTCAGTCTCTCTGTCTTTCTGGCAAGTTCACGCGCCCTATAGCAAAAACCTCTCCAAAAAAAGAAAAAAAAAAAAAAAAAAAAGAAAGATAGAGAGAGAGAGAGAGAGACAGAGAGAGACAGACAGAAACAGAAAGTGAGAAAACAAGTCACCAGCTCTGGGACTAGGACCATGGTCAACCATGTGGGAGTGTCCAGTGCCTTAACCACCACACCACCTGCTGGTCCTTTTTTAAGGATTATTATTTTTAGGGGCCAGCAGGTGGTGTGGTGGTTAAGGGCACCAGACTCCCACATGGCTGACAGCAGTTCAAGTCCTGGACCTGGCAGCTTGTTTTCTCACTTTCTCTCTCCCTCTTGCTCTGTCTCTCTCTGGTCAAATTAAAATAAATAAGTAAATAAATTTTTTTTTAAAGTTACATAAAATAAAGATTATTCTTTATTTATAAGAATAAAAAAAAGAATTATTATATTTAACTTTATTTATGTTAATTTGATCAGGACAGAGCCAGAGGGAGGGAAAGTGAGAGAGCAAACCACCTGGTCCAGGACTTGAACAGTGGTCAGCCATGTAGGAGTCCGGCACTTTAACAGCCTTCGGCCTGCTGGCTCCGATGGTGGCTCTGACTGAATGAGTCATCAGAGAATCTAGGACAGTGACCGTGAGGCTCGTTGACTTATTACCCACAAGGGAATAGCTGGCAGTGAAAGAGGTGGCTGTTGACAGTGCTCCAGGCCAACGGGGCAGACGCGGCCACTCTGTGATCCTAGGAACCTGAGCTGTGGCTTCTAGCCTTTGATCCTAAGGATGATCAAACACCCAGTGCTGTTCTCACCAGGAGGGTACTGGAATGGAAGAGTTATGCGTTGGGACCGGAAAGTACATTCTGGAAAGTACTTTCCAAGCTCGCTCGCGTACACCGGGGACCCATGCCACCCTGTGTAGGCCAAGTGGCGAAGCGGCCCGTGCTACTGTCTGGACTACTGACTGCGGTATTTTTCTCTTTCCTTTTTTTTTTCCTTAAGAATTATTTATTCAATTTTATTTATTATTATTTTTGTTAGTGTGTGTGTGTGTGTGTGTGTGTGTTTAACCACCATGCTACCTGCCAGCCCCATTTTTTTTTTTTTTTGAGAGATTTTTTGCTATATGGTGCGTGTGCTTGCTGGAGCGAGACAGACAGAGACAGAAAGCGAGAAATCACCCCCCAGGGGGATGGCCACGCCGCAATCCCTTCTCCTCCATTCTCCTCTCGGGATCTTGGGCACGCACGCACACGCGCCTGGCGTGAGTTTAAGCCACCGGGTCCGGGACTCGAACCGCGGTCGACTACGTGGGAGTCCAGCGACACAGCCATTAGCTAACTGCTGGTCCCGCCCAGCACAAGTTTTAATCCCCCGGGTCTGGGACTCCAACTGCAGCTGACTATGTGAGAATCCCCAATGTAACCATTACGCCACCTGCTGGTCCCTTTTATTATTATTTTCCATTTGCTCTAGGGCACACAGGCTCACCAGAAAGAGACAGAGAGAGAGAGAGAGAGAGAGAGAGAGAGAGAGAGAGAGAGAGAGAAAGTGAGAAAGCAAGCCGCCAGGCCCGGGACTTGAACTGTGGTCAGCTGTGTGAGAGTCCAGAGCCCCAACCTCCATGCCACCCACAGGCCCCTCTTTTGTTCTTTTTATCGCCAGAGGAAGAGATAGAGGGATAGAGGGAGAGAATGAGGGAGAGGGGAAGGGGCAGGGGAGAGGGGTCGAGAGAGGAACCAGCAGATGGCGTAGCAGTTAGGTCGCTGGACTCCCACATGGTCGAGTGTTGGACCTCGTGGCTTCAAAACCACACCAGGCATGTGTGCGTGCGTGCCCAATGGAGGAGGAGGGATTGTGGAGTGGTCATCCCCCTGGGGGGTGATTTCTCGCTTTCTGCCTCTCTCTCTCTCTTTCTGGCAAGTGTACACACCCTATAGCAAAAATCTCTCAAAAAAACCCCCAATAAATTTAATAAAATGTTTTTCTTTTTTTAAAGAATTATCTTATTTAACTTTATTTACTTATTTATTTAAATTTGACCAGAAAGGGAGAGAGAGAGAGAGAGAGAGGGGAAATGAGAAAGCAAGCTGCCAGGTCTGGTCTTCGAACCAGGGTCGGCCATGTGGGAGTCCAGCATCCCTAATTGCCACGCCACCTGCCGGTCCCAATAAAATAATTCTTAAAAAAAAAAAAAAAAAAAAAGAAGAAGAAGAGTGTAGAAGATCCTGTTATTGGGGCCAGCAGGTGGTGTGGTTGCTTAAGGTGCTGGACTCCCATATGGCTGCCTGCAGTTCGAGTCCCGGAACTGGCAGCTTGAAAATCACACTGGGCATGTGCGTGTGCATATCCAAATACCAGGGAGAAGAATGGGAGAGAAGGGACTGCAGTGTGGCCATCCCCCCAGGGGGGTGATTTCTCACTTTCTCTCTGTCTCTCTCCTGTGAGTACACGTACCCTATGGGGAAAAAAAAGTCCTGTCATTTTGGGTTAGCCGGGTGGCATCGTGGTTAAGATGGCTGGATTCCACATGGCCAGCTGTGCGGTGCGAGCCCCAGATCTGATGGCTTATAAAACTGCCTGGCATCGGGGCTGGCAGGTGGCATGGTGGTTAAGGGCACACGACTCCCACATGGCTGACCGCAGTTTTTTTTTTTTTTTTTTTTTTTTTTTTATAGGAAAACCGAACCGCAGTTTGAATCCTGACCTGGTGGCTTGCTTTCTCACTCTCTCTCTCTCTCTCACTGTCCCTCTCTGGTCAAATTAAAACAAATAAGTAAAATAAAATAACTCTTTAAAACACACACACGGGGCCAGCAGGTGGTGTGGTGGTTAAGGGTGCTGGACTCCCATGTGGCTGAACGCGGTTCAAGTCCTGGACCTGGCAGCTTGCTTTCTCACTATCCCTCTCTCTTACTCTGTCCCTCTCTGGTCAAATTAAAATAAAAAAATAAAATAAAGTTCAAGAAAATAATTAAACACACACACACACACACACACACACGCCAGGCATGTGTGTACATATGCCCAAAATCCTGAGAAGAGAATGGAGAAGGGATTGTGGCACAGCCATCTCTGGTGAGGTCGGGGGGTGCTTTCTCAGCTTCTTCTCTCTCTTTGTCTCTCTCCCCCCTGAGAGCGCAAGTACCCTAAAGCAAAATTACAAAAAAATAATAATAATAATAATAAATAACACCCAAAACCATAATTTTAAAATATTGACTACATGCTGAAATAGTGCCATTTTGGACCTATTGGGTTAAATAAAGCATGTTATTAAAATGAACATACCTGTGGCCAGCCAGGTAGCATGGTGGTTAAGGCAGCCGGATCCCACATGGCCAAGTACTTGGTTCAAGTCCCAGATCCGGTGTCTTCAAAAACACTGGGCAGGGAACCAGCAGTTAGCGTAATGGCTATGTCGCTGGACTCCCACGTAGTCGACCGCGGTTCGCGTCTCGGACCCGGTGGCTTACAACTCACGGCGGGCGCGTGTGCGTGTGTGCCCAAGATCCCGAGAGGAGAATGGAGAAGGGATTGCGGCGTGACCATCCCCCCTGGGGGGTGATTTCTCGCTTTCTGTCTCTATGTCTCTCTCTGTCTGTCTGGCGAGCGCACGCGCCCTATAGCGAAAAAAACCTCTCAAAAAAAAAAAAAAAGAAAAAAAAAAAAACACTGGGCACATGTGTGTACGCCCAAAATCTCAAGAAGAGAATGGAGAAAGGATGGTGGCATGGCCATCCCCCTGGGGGGGGGGGGGGTGATTTCTCACTTTCCCTGTCTTTCTCGCTCTCGCTGTCTCTCTGCAGCAAGAGCATACACCCTATAGCAAAAATTAAAAAAAAAAAAAAAACGACATATCTGGCTCTTTTCACTTTCTAAAAAAAGTAACTAATGATATAATAAATTTAAATTACACACTTAGCTGACAAATTCGTTTCTCCCTTAAATTTCTACTGGATGGCGCTGATCAAGAAAATATGCTAGGGAGCCAGCAGTTAGCGTAATGGCTATGTCGCTGGACTCCCACGTAGTCGACCGCGGTTCGCGTCCTGGACCCGGTGGCTTAAAACTCACGCCGGGTGCGTGTGCGTGTGTGCCCAAGATCCCGAGAGGAGAATGGAGGAGAAGGGATTGTGGCGTGGCCATCCCCCTGGGGGGTGATTTCTCGCTTTCTGTCTCTCTGTCTCTGTCTGGCGAGCGCATGCATCCTATAGCAAAAACCTCTCAAAAAGAAAAAAAAAAAGAAAATATGCTAGGGGCCAGCAAATAGCATAGTGGTTAAGGCGCTGGGCTCCCACATGCTCAACCACCATGGTTTGAGTCCTGAACCTGGCAGCTTGCTTTCTCAACCCCCCCTTTCCTCGCCCCTAGACCCTGTGAATGCATGTGTCCTATAGCAAATTAAAAAATAAATACAGTTCAATAATTCTTTTTTTTTTTTTTTGAGAAGTTTCTGTAATAGGGCGTGTGTGCTCACCAGAAAGAGAGAGACACAGAGACAGAGAGTGAGAAATCACGGGGGGATGGCCATGCCGCAATCCCTTCTCCTCCATTCTCCTTTTGGGATCTTGGGCATGCACGCACATGCACCAGGTGTGAGTTTAAGCCATGGGGTCTGAGACTTGAACCACGTGGCCCGGAGTGAGTTTTAAGCCCTCGGGTCCGGGACGCGAACCGCGGTCGACTACGTGGGAGTCCAGCGACATAGCCATTACGCTAACTGCTGGTTCCCATTTAAAAAGGAACAGTTCTTTTTTTCTTGGAGAGGTTTTTGCTATAGGGCGCGTGCGCTCGCCAGACAGTCAGAGAGAGACAGAGAGACAGAAAGCGAGAAATCACCCCGCCCCACCCCCCGGGGGGATGGCCACGCTGCAATCCCTTCTCCTCCATTCTCCTCTCGGGATCTTGGGCACACACGCACACGCGCCCAGCGTGAGTTTAAGCCACCAGGTCCGGGACTCGAACCGCGGTCGACTACGTGGGAGTCCAGCGACATAGCCATTACCTTAACTGCTGGTCCCCCACAATTAAATAATTCTTAAAAAAAAAAAAAAAAAAAAAAAAAAAAAAAAAAAAAAAAAGAACGTACCCTAGTAGGGCCAACTCGATCAGCACACGCACTATTAGTGTACTAATCAACTGATGCTGGATCCATATAGAAGGTCGCAGGTTCGGATCCTCCGTGGACCAGTAGATGCTGCAGCTTGTATCCATGGTTCTGATTGGCTGGGAAGGCGAGGGGCCTGGATCCCAGTGACAGACGCAGTTGAGGGTATTCTGTCTTCCTGTCTCTCACTCCCATAAGAGAAATAAATTTAAAAATATTATAACGTCGGCTACTAGAAAAATTTCAAATTACACCTGTGGCTTGCATATGTTTCTTCTGTACAGTGCTGACCTATTAGGTCCCCGCAACATTTATGTTCACTGCCTATATAGAAACCGGCACGTAGTAGGCACTTAATAAAATTTTAATGAATGAATGTGATGTGGAGCCTTTGGGAACCCTCTTTGTCTAACAGCCACCAATCTGGAGCTCTGACTCCGTCCCAATCCAAACTGCACCAGAAAAGGAAACTGAGGCCCGGCGAGGTGACGTCAGTCTTGCCAACCACACGTAGTGCGGCAACGTCGGAACCGGGATTCGAACCCTGGTCTTCATCCCAAAGTCCTGGCGCGCTAACCGTTCCTACCTGGCTGGAGGCGGCAGTGGCGGCGGGAAGGGCAGGTGCGGGCGACAAGACAAGAAGCGCCGCTGCTTGGCGAGCGCCATCAGCCAGCCTCGGTGGGCCAGGCCCCAGCTCGCCCCCTCCGCGGCCATCGCAGGCCGCCCGCGTCTCCGCGGGCCACTGAGCCCTTCGCAGGCGGCGCCTGCCGGAAGTCCCGCCACCGCCGCGCGCCTGGCTGCCGCGACAGCCGTGCTGACCAATGAGCAGAGCGCCGTAGCGGACGCCGACCAATGGGCGCGCGCGCCGAGGGGGCGTGTCCGGGCCGCGGGCCGGAGCGGGTCGTGCGCGCTGAGGAGGAGCCGCCGCCGCCGTCGCCGTCGCCGCCGCCGCCTCCACCGCTACCGAGGCCGAGCGGAGCCGTTAGTGCCGCGCCGCCGCCGCCTGCCCGCCCCGGAGCAGCCCCGGGCCCTCCCGCCCGCGTTCAGGTGAGGCAGGGGGCTTTCGGCGGCGCCCGGCGGGGTAGGCCGCGCCAGGCCTGGGCTCGACTGGCCGGGCCGCGGGCTCCCGCGGGCCTGCCCCGGCCAAGGCCCAGGCCGCGCGGGGCCGGGAGGGGACGCGCGCGGGCCGCGGCGGGCAGGCGGGGGCCGGCCACTGAGGCCCCCGGGCCGGATTCCTTGGGCCCCGCGAGGGGCGGGCGAGCGGGACACGGCGTGGGCACGCGCGTGTGGGCCGGGCTTCGCGGCCGGGGCCCGGGTAGCCTTGGAAGCCCGCGATCCGTGGGCGGGAGTGTGCAGCCAGGGGCGGGGGAGAGGGGTGAGCGCCTTCCGCGCGCAGAGGTCACGGCCCACAGGCCCGCTCCCTCGGGAAATCCTACAGATTCTTTTGTGGTCGTTGTCGGAGAACCGCGGTCGGTCCTCTGCGAGTGTGCAAAGCCCGCGGTATGTATGGGAGACCCAGGGAAAAAAACAAATCATACATACATACACACACACACATATATGTAATTTTTTTTTTTTTTTTTTGGAGCGCCATCTCTAACAAAGCTGCCTGTGAGGCGTGGGACATTCGGATTTGTAAAATATGTGTGTGTGTTGGAAACACAAACGGCACGCAATCGAACAATGGGGGATGGATGTGCTGCCTTCCTTTTCCGGTGTGCTCTGCAGCCAGGCTTGTTAAAATGGTCTGATCGCTACTGCGTGGAGAGCAGGTGAACTTCCAAGGGGGCTCCCCTTGGAGGGACAGAGGAGCCCCCTTTACGAAAGTGCCTTCCTGCTGCAGAAGTTGGGGCGATAGGAGGATCTGGCTAGAAAAACGTTTCTCAACCTCTGAACTGCTCCCATCTGGGGTCAGATAATTCTAGGTTGGTGGGGGGCTGCCCTGGGCTCTCTGTACGAAATGCCGGCAGTACCTGCACACAGACACACACTCCCCAAGTTGTGAGGGTCAAAAATTTCTCTGGACATTGCTAGATGTCCCTTGAGAGGTACCCTTTCCCTCTCTCTGTTTCTGTCTCACACGGGTGCAAGAGAGACATTGCTCAATGAAATGATCTTCCACTAAAAGTTCTCCCCACTCCTTGAACAAACTCCACTGTGTGAGCCCTAGTTTTCTTATCTGTAGAATGGGAAGGACCAAACTATTGTGAGATTTAATGGTGTGGGAAACCCCTTGTATCCTGCATGGTCTGTGGTCGGTAGGCAGTGAATAAATGGCGTTAAATGTAATCGCCACTATTGAGAATGTACCAAGTTTGACACTTGACAGACATTTGTCTCCAGCCCTTGGGTAGATGCTGTTAAAATGGACATTCTGGAGATGAAGAGACTGGCTTAGATGAAGCACTTAGTAAGACCAGTCTCCAGCACCAAAGTGGCCCTACCAGGATTTAAACTTGGGCTCTCTGACTTAAACCCTTTATTCTTATTAATCATTGAGCACTACTGGTCTTATCATAAGGATTCGGGACACCCCAAGAGGGAGTATTTCAGAGAATTCCATTGAGTTGTCATTGAACATCTGTGTGCAAAACGGTGCTGAGATCTGCTATAAAGTTCCATGATTTCAAAGTTCACAAAGGGGCAGGATATATGGCCATCCCGTAGTATAGACAGAAATAATGCTAATGGAGGAGCCAGCAAATGGCGTGGAGGCGTTGGACTCCAACATAGCTGACTGCAATTCAAGTCCCAGACTTGGCAGTTTGAAAGTCACACTGGGTGCATGTGTGCACATGCCCAAAATCCCAGGAGGAGAATGGAGGAGAAGGGATTGCAGCCTGGCCATGCCCTCTGGGGGGGTGATTTCTCACTTTCCCTCTCTGTCTCTCCCTCTCTCTCTCTGTTTTTGGCAAGCACACAGCCCTATGGCAAAACTCTCAAATAATATTAATATAATAATGACATTAATGTAAACGCACCGGTTTGAGGGAGCAGAATTTCAGCTGGGATGTGTTGAGTCTGAGGTCACGTGGCAGTGACGGCAGGAACAACAGCAGATAGAAAATGAGAGTTATGAAAGTCCTTTGTCCCGATGCTGGCCTTGTGGCTCTGTCACCCCCTGCTTTCTGTCTCTGTCCTCTTTGCGCTCCACCAAAAGTTATCCTATGGTAGCGCGGATCTCATTCTGTCACTCTCAATTCAGCGTCTCTGGGTGGGAAAAATTCATTTGGTGACCTCTTTGGTGGCTTAGAAGGTACAGTCAGAAGCTCTGAGCTTCCGGACTTCCTCTGCGTGTCAGCTGCAGACTCTGGCCGTCGGGCTCTCTGCCTGGAGCCGGTTCTTTTCCACCTGGAGATCTGTTCCCTGTGCTGCGTGGCGGCTCAGCTCAGAGCTCGCTCTCCATTTGGAACCTCCTCCGACTGCTACCTTCCTCCACCCCCACCGGAATCAACTGTTCCCTCGGTTGCGTTCCCATCCCATTCAGGGGAGTGAATCGAATTAACTGCTGAATGGTGAGAGGCGCGGAGCTGCCACTCGACCCTAGGTGGCAGCAGAGAAGTGACGAGGCCGCCAGAGGCTGCAGGTCAGGGGAAGACCAAAGGAAACCAGCTCGTGGAAAGGAAGTGAGTCTCGCTTTCCTCCTCGGACCAGCGCTCCCTGCTGCCCTGTCATGTCGCAGACCCCAGGCTAGGCTCCGGGCGGCTGTGGTGTACCCGCACAGTTCGTTTCAGCCCCCCGGGGAGTATGGGACTGGTCCGCACTCGGGGTGAAGCACAGGAACAGGGCCCGGAAGCCAAGCCTGGCTGGGCACAGGAGATCCACCTTCCCGGAGTAGTGGAGGCAGGGCGTGGGGAAGAGGTTAGCCGTGCACCGACAGAGGGCAGGGCTTACAGGGTGCAGGAACTGCGGGAGCAGAGGCGGACGTGGGGTGGCTCGGGTTCCGGGAGCCATGCGGGGCCTGATCCTTTAGGGCAAGATGGATGAAGGGAGTGATGGCTGAAGTACTCCGGCGTCTGCTCAGCAGATGGCTTGGTGTCCAGGGCCGGGTGGTGAGCAGGGTTAGTCCTGGGGGCGGGGGGGGGGGGGGGTCAGAGTCGCACTCGAGAGGAAGAACTGGAGGAGGGTGAGGCCTAAGGCCGGAATACCAGGTCTGGTTGCCGCTTTCCCTTAGGTCAGAAAGGTTGTGAATGCCACCCAGGGCTGTGGGTTTGAGACAGAGTAAGGGGGAGGAAGACGCAGGATGGGGGCCAGCAGGTGGTATGGTGGTTAAGGTGCTGGATCCCATATGGCTGGCTCTGTGGTTCTAGTCCTGGACCCAACAGCTTGAAAAACACACAGGGTACATGTATGTACCCAAAATCCTGAGAGGAGAATGCTGGATACGGGATTGCAGCATGGCCATCCTTGCTGGGGGGCAATTCTCATTTTTCCTTTCTCTCTCTCTCTCTCACTGGCGAGCTCACTCGCCCTATAGCAGAACTTTATTGAAAAAATGGGACCAGCAGTAGGCTAATGGCTATGTCGCTTGGACTCCCATGTAGTCGACCACAGTTCGAGTCCCGGACTCAGTGGCTTAAACTCACACTGGGCGCATGTGCACGTGTGCCCAAGATCCCGAGAGGAGAATGGAGAAGGGATTGCGGCGTGGCCATCTCCCAGGAGGTGATTTCTCGCTTTCTGTCTCTCTGTCTCTCCCTTTCTTTCTGGTGAGCGCACGTGCCCTTATAGCAAAACCTCTCCAAAAAAAAAAAAAGAAGAAGAAGAAGAAGAAAAAAGACACAGGAGGGGTGGGTATTTAATGTGGGAACAGCAGAGGCTGGCTGTGGGCCTGTGCTTGAGTGACCTGGAAGATGAGTGGATGCCAGGAGAAACTGAGAAGGCAGAGGAGGAGCACTTAGTCTGTGGACAGACAAGAAAGCGTGTCACCAGAGCGGCACGCGGAGGCGGGCAAGTGGCAGGTGTCAGCATCCACACCGACGTGTGTGAGCGCCGGTCCATCCGCTTAACCCTGAACCTCCGGGTGCATTGGCCAAGGCAGTGCTCATTCTGTTGGGGCTTGAAAATACCAACCAGGGGACCGGCAGATGGCATGGTGGTTGCATTGCCGGACTCACATGTAGTCAACCACGGTTCCAGTCCTGGACCCAGCAGTTTAAAACTCACTCCTGGCGCATGTGTGTGTGTGCCCAGAGTCCCGAGAGGAGAATGGAGGAGAAAGGACTGGCATGGCCATCCCCCTTGGGGGATGATTTCTCACTTTCTGTCTCTCTGGTGAGCGCACGTGCCCTATACTAAAAATCTCTGTGGGGGGAAAAAAGAGAGAAAATGTCAACTTGTACGACTTATTCCATTTCACGGGGAAGAGGAAGAAGCTGGAGAAATTGCTTCCTTGAGGAGCCTAGGACCCGAATGAGAAGAGACTAGACGTTTGAGATGGAGTAACACTCTCAGTGGGGCAGTGCTGGTCATCACAGCACTGAGAGAGCTTTGGGAGGCATGGCCGTGTGGTGTTGAGGGCTTATTTATTCCATTCAGTTTTGCTCTAGGGCTCATTCGCTTGTGGAGACAGAGAGTGAAAACGAGAGATCACCCCGGGGCAGATGGTCTTGCTGCAGTCTCTCCTCTCCCATTCTCTTTTCGGGATTTTGGGCACACACACACACTGGGTGTGGTTTTCAAGCCTCCGGGCCTGGGACTCAGCTGCTCGGTCAGCCGTGTGGAATCCAGCCACCGGAACCTCTGTGTCACCTGCTGGCTGGAGGTTGTGTTTTTAATGAAAGAGCTAGCGTCCAGGTGGGTGGTCCTGATCAGAGAGGCACGGAGAGAGGTGTAGAGGGGTAGCAGGTGGCTGAGTGAGTAAGAGAGGAAGGGAGCAGAAAGACCCTTGGGGCCCCAGGAGACCGGTTTGGCCAGGCACCGGGTCAGGAAGGTGAACTTGGAGGTAGATCTAGGAAAAGATGCTGAGGTCAAGTGGAACAGGCATGCGGGCATGGCTGCAGGTGATCCCAGGAGGTTGCTTTGCCGGCAGGGAGACAAGGATTAACCAGTGGAGGGCTGTTGCAGTGCAGGGTGACCCAGAATGGCTGTATTTCGTATGCCCAGTGCCGCTCGCTCTGCCTGGCACGTGGTTGGCACTCTATCTGGGTTGGAGGAAGGAAGTGTTAGCAGGGAGCGCAGAAGTGGCTGAGTCCACCCACTCACCCAGAAGACCTACGCCAGGGAAGACCACCACACACAAAAGCGGGGAGACGGGCCCTCTCTCCACCACCATGGTGCGTGCGGGTAACTGTTCCCCACCATGTCTTCCCACAAAACTTTCAGGATCACACAATCACTGGTCAGAAAAGAAAAGCAAACTTGTCCTATCCCCAGTGGATTCAAACGAAAACCGTAACAGGGCCAGCCCGTGGCCTGGTGGTTATTAGATCAGCTGGAACTCACACGGCTGACACAGGGTTTGGGTCTCAGATCCGGCGGCTTGAAATCCATGCCAGTGCAGGTGCATGTGCGCCCCGATCATGGAACGAGGGAGACATGGAGAAAGCAGAGGGCTGCTTTCTTGCTTTCTCTCTGCAGAGCACATATATCCTCTGGCAAAACAAATTGTGGTTAATAGCGGGTACACCCCCGAGGGGAGACATCGGAGAGGGACCCAGTTGGGTCTGTGTGGAGTTGGACGTGAGACAGCACACGTATTTACACTGGGTCGAGGTCACTGTGGTCATGCCGGATCAAGCTGCAAATGCCACCACTATTCAGAAAGTTGGACACATCTTCTTGGGAAAGTGCTTTTTCTCTTTAATTCTGTTTTGCCTTAGTAGATTGGTTCAGTAATTAAATATGTGAGACCCTTTGTTTGGAAAAATAGAAAAAGAAATGTGGAGATGAAAGAGTAATTTGGAGGGAATAACCACTTCAGAGTTGATGTAGGCAAGAGTCGGGACATGAAAGGGTTAGAGACTATCTCAGGTGTCAAACTGGCAGAACTTGGTGCCCGATTAGGAACCAGGCATGGAGGGAGGTGGCTCAGAGGACAGGTGTGAAGTTATTTAAAGGGAGGAGGAGGCTTGCAGAGGAGGCGAAGACAGGAAGGAGGAGGCGAGGGCGTTTGCAGCTGAAGACAGGGAGGTCGGGGAGACGCTCACATTCCCTTCATTCTGTCGATGCAGTAGAAGTGAGGGGACGGCGTCCACTGTGTGCTGAGTACCTGGTAGCCGGTGCCAAAGTTGAGAGAAGGGACGTGACTTACCTTCAGTGGTTCCGCCAGCGGGCAGTGGCGTTAGTACTGGAGCTCAGGCTTGTCGGACTCCAGAGCCCGTGGTGTCCCTGATGGGCTGTGTTGCTTTGCACCTCTGTGGGAGAGCCTTGGGGTGACCTCGAGCAGCCAGAAGGAAGCCAGAGCTCCTAGCAGGACTGGGCCCTCCTCTCGGAGCCCTTGAACTGGGCCTCCCCTGCCTCTCCCTGGGGCTTCTCAGCCTGATCCATGCAGCGCTGCCGCACTTTAACTGGAACTGCCGAGCAGGTGGCCTCTCCCTCTGTGGACCCGGGCAGGGCCAGTCCAGGGAGGTATGCACCGTGCCCACCTGCGCCCCCGCCTGGTGAGGCACTGACAGCTGGGACAGGAGGTGCTTTCGGGGTTTCTCCTGGCACTAGAGTGATTCCTGGATGACCTGACTTTTACCTTGAAGACTCGGCTTCTTGCTCTCGAGTGGACTTCAGAAAGAACCGAGTCTGAGTCCCAGTTGCATCGTGGGATATGGAAGTGTCGATCAAGATTGAGCCTAAAGATGTATCTGGCCACTGCGGTTTTGCTCTAGCCCAAGTAGTGGCTATGGAACGAGTCGTTCACGTGTGTCTCGGAAACAGTCTGGCAGCTCCACAGACCACCCCAGTACGCTTTTATGTCACATATAAAGATGCACGTATCTCTCCCCTCTACGTGGTGGCTGTTCTGCAGGTGGGAACCACATCTCCGGTGTCACACAGGCAGCCGAGATCATTTAAAATGGTGCGATGCTTTTGCAAACCCTCAGAGATCATCCAGACGAGACGACTCCTGGTACCTCTAGTTGCTGGAAATGTTTCCAGATCAGCAGGAATCGTCTTGCTGACTCAGAGTTTCCTTATTTAGTTAGCTCTTCCGTGAGCAAGAGATACAGAGACAGGCACCCCCCTGCAGGATCGCAGCACCGTGGTCTCCCCTCCAGCCTCAGCCAGCCCTGGGTCATAGGCACGACCCTCCCAGGTGGACCCACCTCACAGAGCATCACATTTTATCTTGAACCACTGTCAGTCCCTTGATGTTTCCCTCTTGGCTCTCTGCAGTTGACTTCGATTCTTGGGGATGGTGCTTAGTTACCCAAAAAAAGTAAGATGCTAAATGCATTACTAGGAAGTCAAGACAATTTCCACCTGTACTTTTTCCTTTTCCTTTTTAAATTTCCTATTGGGCGCAGGTGCTTCTGGAGTGGGGAGTTGTGATAACCCCCCCAGGGGATGCACACTGCTGTCCTTTTCCCTCCCTTCTTAGGACTTGGGGCATGCATGCACATGTGTCTGGCATAGTTTTCAAGCCACTGGGTTCAGAATTTGTAGCTCACAAATGGCCATGTGGGATCCAGCTGCCTTAAGCACCACACCGCCTGCTGGCCCCTGCACATTTTTAACGTTAAAGAAATACACCAAACCCCTGATTCCAGGGTGAGTCTGAGAGCCAGAGAATCCCCTCTTCTTCTTCTTTAAAGAGAGATTTTTGCTATAAGGTGCATGCACTTGCTGGAGAGACAAGAGACAAAGCCGGAAATTATCCCCCAGGGAGATGGCCACACCACAGTCCCTTCCCTATTCTCGTTTTGGGATTTTGGGAACATGCACACACATGTGCCCAGCGTGAGTTTTAAGCCACTGGTCAAGGACTCAAACTGCACTCGACTACATGGGAGTCCAGCAACGTAACCATTGCGCCATCCCCTGTTCCCCAGAGCCTGTCTTAACCATGTGACACAGACTGGGTGTCCAGGCAGCCTTAGATGACGCTGGCTAACTTTAGTCCTCAAGGCTCTCACCATTGACCTTGGTGAAAAGCATGGGACCAGCACTTAGCATAGTGGCTGCTGCTGGACTCCCAGGTAGTGGACTGCAGTTCCAGTCCCAGACCCGGTGGCTTAAAAGCTCACACCGGGCACATGTGCATGCGTGGCCATCCCCTCTGGGGAATGATTTCTCACTTTCTGTCTCTCTGTCTCTCTGTCTGTCTGTCTGGCGAGCGCACACGCCCTATAGCAAAAACCTCTCCAAAAAAAAAAAAAAAAAGGAAAAGCAAATCATTGCTGGGCCGGATTTGGGCAGGTAAGAAAAATTCACCCCCAGGGTGTAGAGGCGCTCGTATCTGGAGTGATCACTGTCCTGGAGAAGGTGACTTTGAGGAGAAGAGGCGAAGGAGGGGGCAGGTGTGCTCTGCGGTGGGAGCAGCCGAAACAGGCCAGAGTGGGAAGGTCTGTGGCTCGTCTGGTCGAGGCTGGGGCCCAGTCATGAAGGGACTTGTGCGTCATCCTTGGGGATCTCTCCAGTGACAACTGAGGCCCAGCCTTGCCGCCTATTAGTGTGAGTGGCCATGAGCATGGTAACCTGCCCTCCAGGCTTCGGTGGGAAAACGGGCTGAGCTGCAGACGGAGGAGGCTGTAGGCAGCCATGACTTGGGCGTCCCTGAGGATTGGACGGTGTGGCCAGGCCTGGGTGTGGTTGGAGCTTGGGCAGAAGCTGGTTTGCCCCTGGAATGGTGATGGAGACTTGGCGATGGGCAGAGAAGGACCCCAGAGGACAAGGTGAAGTGGCTTCGAAGCGCTTTGGAAGGCTGTTGCCAGTTGACCAAGAACTTAGCCTTCTGTGGCTGCTTGATGTTGACTGGAGGGGTCAAGAGGAACCTGTGTGCTGCAAAACTGAGTGGCCCCACAGAAGTGCCCTTTTTAAATCTTATTTTTAAAAAGATTTATTTATTTAATTCAATTTGTTACTATTTTTTAATTTGACCAGAGAGGGAGAGAAAGGGAAAGTGAGAAAGCAAGCTGCCAGGTCTAAGACTTGAACTGCAGTCGGCCGTGTGAGAATCCAGCACTGTGATCACCATCCCACCTGGTGGCCCCCTTTTTAAATCTTTTTAAATGCGTTAGTAAGTTTGCATATGGTGTAGAGTTGTACAAGACTTTTGTTTTTTGTTTTTGTTTGTTTGTTTGTTTGTTTGTTTTAAGAGAGAATTTTTGCTATAGGGCATGTGTGCTCGCCAGAGACAGACAGAAAATGAGAAATTCCCCCCTCCCCCCCCCGAGGATGGCAATCCCTTCTCCATTTCTTTTGGATTTGGGGCATGCTTGTATATGTGCCCAGCATGAGTTTTAAGCCACCAGGTCCAGGATTTGAACCACAGTCAACTATGTGGGAGTCCAGTGAAGAAACCATTACACCATCTGTTGGTCCCAATAGTTGTGTGAGTTTTGTTTTTGTTTTTGTTTTTTTTTTTTTCGAGAGGTTTTCGCTATAGGGTGCGTGCGCTCGCCAGACAGACAGAGAGAGACAGAGAGACAGAAAGCGAGAAATTACCCCCCAGAGGGGATGGTCACGCCGCAACCCCTTCTCCTCCATTCTCCTCTCGGGATCTTGGGCACACATGCACATGCGCCCGGCGTGAGTTTTAAGCCACCGGGTCCGGGACACAAACCGCGGTTGACTATGTGGGAGTCCAGCGACATAGCCATTACGCTAACTGCTGGTTCCCAAGAGTTGTATGAGTTTTTACGGATGAATGTAGTCATACCAGTGCTACCGTGAAAATACCAGAAAGTTCCATCTCCCCAAAACAGATACATTCCCTCATGCTGCACGTCTATGGTCAGCCCTTTCTCTCTTTGCCCCTGGCAACCCCAACTCCCTATAGTTTTGCCTTTTTCAGAACATCACAGAAATGGAATCACACCATGGGTAACTTTCATATGCCATAGGGTGTGTACATTCGCGTACGAGAGAGAGAGAGAGAGCGAGAGAGCGAGAGTGAGCGAGCACGTCCCCTCATAGGGGGTGGTCATGCTGCAATCTCATCCCTCCTTTCAGGGTTTTGGGGACCAGCTGCACAGTCGGCCCTGTGGGGCCTAGCCCCTTCACTGCCACACCGTGGGCAATGTGTACCCCTTTTGAATCTGGTTTCTTTCACTGAGCGGAATGTACTTGAGAGTCGTTCGGGCAGCACCAATCAGTAGTACCATCTTACAGTTCTCTGGTGGTCCGCGGTGTGGCTGTTGCAGTTCATCTATGGACAGCTGCAAGCACGTCTTAGTTGTTGCGGTTTCTGTGATTATGAATAAAGCTGAAAAATGTGCATATGTTTTTGCATGTGCATAGGTTTTCCTTTGTCTTGTGTCAATACTAGCTATAGGACCACTGAGTTACACCCTAAGTGTATGTTTGACTGTAAGAAACGACCAGTCTGTTTTGTGAAAGTGTCTACAACACTTTTGCATTCCCACCAGCAATGCATGAAAAAGTCTGCTTTCTCTATATCTCTGCCCACACTCAACATTGTCTGGTTTTTGGTTTTGAGAGGTTTTTGCTATAGGGCACATGCGCTTGCCAGAAAGACAGAGAGAGACAGAGAGATAGAAAGCGAGAAATCACCCCCAGGGGCGATAGCCACGCTGCAATCCCTTCTCCTCCATTCTCCTCTTGGGATCTTGGGCATACACACATGTGCGCCCAGTGTGAGTTTAAGCCACTGGGTCTGGGACTTGAACCGCGGCGACTACATGAGAGTCCATCCACATAGCCATTACGCCATCTTCTGGTCCCTATTGTTATGTTTTTACTGTTCCAATAGGTGTATAGTATTGCATCTGTGTGTGTGTGTGTGTGTGTGTGTGTGTGTGTGTGTGTGTATTCTGGCAGAAAATTATTTTACTTATTTGTTTATTTTAGAGAAGTATGTATGTATTTGTTTATTTATTTATTTTGCTAATTTGATCAGCCGCCAGGTCCAGGACTCAAACCATGGTCAGCCATGTAGGAGTCCAGTGCCTTAACAACCACACCGTCTGCTAGCCCCTTAATTTTATTTATTATTTGTTTATTTTTAAAATTTGACCAGAGAGAGATGGGGAGGGGTTATGAAAAAGCAAGCCACCAGGTCCAGGACTCAAACTGCAGTTGGCCATGTGGGGAGTCTAGTGCCTTAACCACCATGCCACCTGCTGGCCCTATCAATGTGGTTTTAATTTGCATTTCCTTGATTACTAGGATGTTGAGCTTCATGTGCCTGTATCTTGTTTGATGCAGTGTCTGTCCAAATCTTCGCCATTTTTGTATTGAATGTTTGTTTTTCCCTTTTTTGTCAGAAGGCATATACACTGGCCAGAGAAAGATAGGAAGGGAGACAAAGCCCTCCACGGTGGCGCATGGTCTTTTGGAATCCTTTTTCCTTCATTTTTCCATCCCATCAGGATCTAGGACTCAAATCCACATGTACCTGGCATGTTTTTCCATCTACCAGGGCTAGGGTTTGAACAATGGTAGGCCACATGGGATCCAGCTCCCTTGCATTGCACTTAACAGCTGCTCTATGGGGCCAGCCTTCATTTTCTTGTTGTTACATTATAAGAAGTTTTTAAAAAGTATCTTCTGGGGGCTGTAGGTGGCACAGTGGTTGGGGTGTTGGACTCCCACATGGCTGGCTGCAATATGGATCCTGGACCTGGTGGCTTACTTTCTCACTTTCCTGTTCTCTCTCTCTCTAACTCAAAATAAATGAATGTGTGAACGAATAAATAAATAAATAATTTTAAAAATAACAGATGAAATGAAATAATGTTTTTAAAAAATATTTATTTAATTTCATTTGTTATTATCATTTCTTTAATATGACCAGAGAGAGACAGAAACAGAGAAAGGGAAAGTGAGAAAACAAGCTGCCAGGTCTGGAATTCAAACTGCAGTTGGTCATGTGGGAATCCAGTGCCTTTAACCACCATGCCACCTGCTGGCTCCTGAAATAATTCTTTAAGAAGATACATCTTCTGGATTATGAGTCATTTTTGTGAATATTTTCTCTAATCTTTGGATTTTGATTCTTTTAGTGCAGTGCCTTTCATTCGACAAGTTTTACATTTTGATGCCACCTGGGCTACCCTTTTTTTTTGGAGAAGTTTTTTCTATAGGGTGCGTGCGCTCGCCAGAAAGACAGAGAGAGACAGAAAGCGAGAAATCACTCCCCGGGGGGGAAGGCAATCCCTTCTCCTCCGTTCTCCTCTTGGGATCTTGGGCACGCATCCACATGCGCCCGGCGTGAATTTCAGCCACCGGGTCCAGGATTCAAACCGCAGTCCACTACATGGAAGTCCAACAACATAACCATTACTCCAACTGTTGTTCCCTATTTTTTATTTATTTTTAGTGGAATGGGATTTGGGTCGGTTCCATGGCCTGGTGGTTAAGGCAGCCAGATCCCACATGTTCGACCACACAAGTCGAGTCCCAGGCCCAATGGCTCGGGACGTGCGAGGCATGTGTGCATGTGTGCCTGAAATCCCAAAGGACGGGAGATGGAGCAGGAGCAATTGTAGCGTGACTGTCCCCCACGGGGTGCTTTGTCACTCTCTCTGTCTTTTTCTAGTGAGCACATGTACTCCCAAGTTAAAAAAAAAAAAAAAAAAAAAAAAAAAAACAGTAATAATAAAGGAAAGAGCTTTTGTGTTTTCTGAGAGAGCTTCGCCTAGCCCAGTGTCACAGGCTTTCTCCTAGAGACGTTATATTTTTACATTCTAGAACAGAGGTCGACAAACTTTTTCTGTGAAGAGCCAGATGGTAAATATTTTTGGCTTTGTAGGCCATACGGTTGCTACTACTCGGCTCTGTTACCGCGGTGCAAAACCAGCCACAGACCATACATAAACAAACGGCAGGGACTGTGTTCCAGCAAAATGTGACTGGGCCAGCAGGTGGCGTGGAGGTTAGGGCTTAAGCTGGATCCCACGCGACCAGCTTCATGGTTCAAGTCCCAAACCTGGTGGCCTGAAAATTATACTGGGAGCATATGTATGTGTGCCCCAAATCTTGACAGAATCAGGAGATGGGGGTGGGGGTAACTTCTCTCTCTAGAGAGCACAAGCTCCCTATAGCAAACTTTAAAAACAACAAAACTAGAGACCAGCAGTTGGCATAATGGCTATGTCGCTGGACTCCCATGTAGTCGACCACGGTTCTAGTCTTGGACCTGGTGGCTTAAACTCAAGCTGGTCACGTGTGTGCCCAAGATCCCTAGAAGAGAATGGAGGAGAAGGGATTGCGGGGTGGCCATACCCCCCTAGGGGGTGATTTCTCTCCGTCTCTCTGTCTTTCTGGTGAGCATACGCTCCCTGTGGCAAAAACTTCTCAAAAAAAAACCTATTTATAAAAACAGGCAGTGAGTCAAATTTGTCTCACAGACCATGGTGTGCAGAATCCTGTTTTAGAAAGTCCGGTTTCTACCAGACACAGAGGACACCGTACTGCGGATAATAAAAACTGGGTAATCACTGTCCAGATCTATTAAAGCGGCATGAGAGAAAGACTAAGAGTAAATGCCTGACTCTTTGAAAGGAGGGAAGGAAAAGAAAAAAGGAGGAAGAAAGAAGAGAAAGGTTTGAATTGGCCAGCTGGTGGGCCAGTGAGTGAGGCAGCTGGATCCCACATACCCAATTGTATGGTTCAAGACCTGGACCCAGAGATGAGAGAAATGCCAGACGTGTGTGTATGTGTGTATATGTGCACACGTGGGGCCAAAATTCCAGGGGAAGGGACTGTGACATGGCCATCACTTCTGGGGGGTGATTTTTACACCACCCCCCCGGCCCCGTCTCTCAGCCTCTAGCAGATTTTTAAAAAGCTTTGGATCACATTTGGAGCACTTCTTTTAAAGAGTTATTTTTGTTGAACTTTACTATTATTATCACTTATTTTGAGAGGCACAGGGAGAAAGTGAGGGAAAGTGAAAATAAAAAGGACAAGGTCAAGGACTTGAACCATAGTCGGCCATGTGGGAGTCCAGCACCCTTAACCACCACACCACCTGCTGGCCGCTGGAGCACTTTGTGTGTTTTAATGTTTAACTAACATTTTAATGTTTCAGAGTATATCCTTGTGCTTTAAATCTTACTTAAGCGATTGTTTTTTGTCTTTGAGATGATTTTTTAAAAATTATTTTTATTTATTTATTTATTTGACCAGAGAGAGAGAAAGCAGAACACCAGATCTAGGACTCAGACTGCAGTCAGCCAGATGGGAGCGCAGCACCTTAACCACCATGCCACCCGCCAGCCCGCCAGTGATTTTATTTTAAAGCCCTGTGGCTGCACACGTCTTAACAGGCTCACGGAGTTTTTGCGACTACGCCGTTTGAGCTGGCGGTCCCACGCTTTCCGTTGACAGTCGGCGCTGTGTAGCTGTCTCTCCGGAGTGTGTGCACAGCTCATGTCCACTTCCGTGCTTTCTCAAGCCACCACGTTGTGTGTTTCTTACACACACGGGAGGACCAGACGGGGGCACCACGGTGGGATGCAGTGCTCTTCAAGGCAGTCCCACATGGGAGGTCCTCGGTTCAGGCCTGGAGCCTGCCTGAGTACGCCAGGCACATACCTGCCCGTGACCAGGGCTAACTGAGGCCGGGGGTGGGTCATGGAATTGAGACCCTGTGGGTAGTCTCTTTCTGTCTCTGTCTCTCATTCATGGAAGAAGTAAATACATTTTTTTTTTGAGAGGTTTTTGCTACAGGGCGCGTGCGCTCGCCAGACAGAGACGTAGAGACAGAAAGCGAGAAATCACCCCCCAGGGGGGATGGTCACGCCACAATCCCTTCTCCTCCATTCTCCTCTCGGGATCTTGGGCACGCACGCACACGCGCCCGGCATGAGTTTTAAGCCACTAGATCCGGGACACGAACCGCGGTCGACTACGTGGGAGTCCAGCGACATAGCCATTACGCTAACTGCTGGTTCCCGTAAATACATTTTTTTAAGAGAGATTTTTGCAATAAGGTACATGGACTTGCTGGAGAGACAGAGAGACTGAGAGATAGGAAGTGAGAAGTAACCCCCCAGGGGGATGGCCACACGGCAGTCCCTTCTCCTCCATTCTCCTGGGATCTTAGGCACGCACGCACGTACATGCACCTGGCTTGAATTTTAAGCCACCAGGTCCTGGACTCAAACCTCAGTCAACTACATGGGAGTCCAGCGACATAACCATTACGCCATCTACTGGTTCCAATACATACACTTAAGAAAAGTAAAATAAAATGAACTGGGCCAGCCCGCGTGTGGTGGTTAAGGCAGCTGGATCCCACAGGTCACCTGTGTGGTTTGAGTCCCAGACCCGGTAACTTAAGCAGCATATTGGGTGTGTATGCCCAAAACCCTGATAGGAGGGAGAAACGGAGAAGGTATTGTAGGGTGACTGTTCCCCACATGGGGGTGCTTTCTACATTTCCTCTCTCTGTCTCTGGTGACCACACATGCCCTCTGGCAAGTTTCTGGTAAAGATAAGTAAGTAAGGGGCCAGCAGATGGCACAGTGGTTAAGGCGCTGGACTCCCATATGGCCCACGGCGGCTCAAGGCCCAGACCTTGCAGCTTAAAAACCACACCTAGCACATGTGCATGTGTGTCCAAAATCCCAAGAGGAAGTTGGAGAAGGGATTGTGGTGGGGCCATCCCTGGTGGGGAGTGATTTCTCACTTTCCCTCTCTGTCTCCCTCTTGCGAGCACATGTGCCCTGTGGCATAAACCTAAAAAAAAAAGTAAAGTAAATTGTAATTTTTTTTTTTTTTTGAGAGGTTTTTCGCTATAGGGCGCGTGCGCTCGCCAGACAGACAGAGAGAGACAGAGAGACAGAAAGCGAGAAATCACCCCCCAGGGGGGATGGTCACGCCGCAATCCCTTCTCCTCCATTCTCCTCTCGGGATCTTGGGCACGCACGCACACGCGCCCGGCGTGAGTTGTAAGCCACCGGGTCTAGACGCGGTTCTTGCACCTGCTACTATTTCTCTTCACTTACAATGCTTTTACCACACAGAAGTTTTTAATTTTACAAGGTCCAACTTCCCAATGGTTTCTTCCAGGCATCTGGTCCTAACCTACTTTGTAAAGAGCAGGGATACGTAACAAATGCTGGGAAATTATTCAGACTCATTTTGCTCATTGAGAGGAGGGTTGGGAAGGCCTGAAGATTGTTTCACCAGGAAACAAGAAACTGTAGTCTGATCCCTCCCGTAGCTTTGATTCAAGTGGTTAGGGTGGGAAATCACCTCGGAACAGGTATGTTCAGATTTTTGTGTAACCACCGACCAGGCTGTTTTTTATTTATTTAAATTTGACCAGAGCAGGAAAGTGAGACAGCAAGCCACCATGTCCGGGACTTGAACTGTGGTTGGTCATGTGGGCGTCCAGCGTCCTTAACCACCATGCCACCTGCTGGTCTCGGCCAGGCTATTTTTTAAAAAGGCCAGAAGCTCACGATTGTGGGCACTGGGTTGTCCAACGTCGTACCGAATGATCAGTGGGGATCCGGAGAGAGGGCGGGCTTCTGGTTGAGACCTCCAGGCAGGTGGACACCCACAGGGTGACCGGCTGTGTGTGTGGAGGTGGGGACATGGGACTGCTTAGATCAGGCAGCCACACGCAGTACTTAGGAGCAGGCCAGACGTGCCCTCGGCAGAGCTGTCTGCGCACTCGGCCGCATCCATCCAGACTTCTCTGAAGTTGACACCAGGCTCTGATGTTTGTCACCGACAGTAAAGACAGGGCCTGGAAAAGCATTCCAAAGCCTTCAGCCGTGACAACCAAGTCCTCCAGCCAGCAGGGAGATCCTGACCTCATTCCTGCTCCGTCACTGTGACCTTGAGAATAAATGGGTGCCAAGGGCCGTTGACCGACCCCCCCCCCCCCCCCCCAGTCAGGGTACCTGGGGGTCGGGTGAGGACTCACAGGCGGTCCGGACCCGGCAGAGTCTGCAGCGGACCCTAGGCGAGAGCAGCGGGGGCTCTTTGGAAAGCCCTTAGAGACAGCCTGGGCTGTTTCTGCTGGAGTCATGGTGCTGGATCATTTGTAGGTTTTTCGAAACCCTCGTACTCGGAGTCGTTCTGTTTTGTATTAGTAGGCTTTATGTTTTTAAGAGCAATTTTCAATTTATAGAAAAATTGCTTCAAAACTGCTGGAGAGTGCTCATATACCCCTCCCCAAGGCAGTCCCCCGTTACTAGCATCTGGTGTCAGTGTTAACAGTTATGGCGGATGAACCAACCTGATACCTTGTTACCAATTTCAGGCTCCGCTGGCATCTGCTTTGCTCTGTTACTCTGTTGATCTGTCCTGCATCCTCCCAGTTCCAGGATCATACAGGATAGTTTGTTGCCCCAAAATGCTGTGTGCCCACCTATTTGTCCCTTCCTTACCCCTGCTTCTGCAGCTATGTCGTAGTTTTGCCTCTTCTGGAAGATCATAGAGTTGGAATGGTGTAGCACGGCCTTTCCAAACTTTTCCGTCACTTTGTAACAGGCCTTGAATAGCTCATTCATTGGTTTTTGTTTGTTTGTATGTTTGCTTTTTATTTTATTTTTTAAAATTATTTATTCAGTTTTATTTATTCATTCATTTAATTTGACCAGAGAGAGAGAGAGAGAGAGAGTGAGGAAAAGTGGGAAGCCAAGCTGCCCGGGACTCGAACTGTGGTCGGCCATGTGGGAATGTCTAGTGCCTTAACCACCATGCACCTGCTGGTCCCTGTTTGCTTTTTATTTTTTAAGTTTTGCTGTAGGGTATGTGTGCTCTCCAGAGAGAGAGAGTGAGAAAGAGAGGAAGCAACCCCCAGGGGGAAGGCCTCGCCACAGCCCGTTCTCCTCTTGAGATTTTGGGCACACACATGCGCCTGGCATGATTTTCAGTCTGCTGAGTCTGGGACTTGAACTGCACAGTCAGTCACGTGGACAGGCCCTCCTTTCTTTCTGGCACTGAGTAATAATAATGCTCTATTTCATGGACATACCGCTTGAACTCGGGGCATATCCATTTACCTCACAAAGTGCATCTTGTTGCTTCCAGGTTGGGGGGGAATATCTGCGGTAAACCTTCAGGCGTGGTTTCTCACGTGGCAGCGAGTTGCGCTTGTTCTGTAGGAGAGGGAGCTTCCCAAGCGCAGACCCCGTCACCCGCTTTTTCCTAATAGTGCAGCATGGACGTTGGGAGTCTCTTTGAACTTCTTTGTCTTTGCAGATCTTTCCAAAATACAATGTCTAATGGTTATGAAGACCACATGGCCGAAGACTGCAGGGATGACATTGGGAGAACGAATTTAATTGTCAACTACCTCCCTCAGAACATGTCCCAGGATGACTTGCGAAGCCTGTTCAGTAGCATCGGTGAGGTCGAATCTGCAAAGCTCATCCGGGATAAAGTGGCAGGTAAGGGAACGCAGAGGCCCTCGGCAGCGCCCCCAGGGCAGCGCCACCGCCTTGAACCAGTGGCTGTGAAGTTCCGTCTTTACCGCAACCTCTGTCTTGTCGCTGTCCTAGCATAAAACTGGACACAGGTTCCCAGAGGAGAAAGAACTCATTGTAAACCGAGAAGAGGACAAACTAACAGGGTGGCGGGTGCAGATGCGTAATGGTTATGTCGCTGGGCTCCACATAGTCTACCGGGCTCTAGTCGACTTAAAACTCAAGTCTGACATGTGTGCGCATGCCCAAAATCCTAAGAGGAGAATGGAGAAGGGATTGCCGGTGGCCATCCCCGCTCGGGGGTGACTTTTCGCTTTCTGTCTCTTTGTCTCTCCAGCAAGCGCACACACCCTGTAGCAAAAATTTCTCTCTGAACAAAAACCGATGCCCTGCAAGTTAGTCCCACAGGAGGAGGTTCCTGGTCCCAGTCGGGAGACCTCTGAGTACACTGGGCATGTGTGTGCCCACCGTTTAGGGCTGGCGCGGGGGTCACTGGGCCAAGACCCTGTTGGGGTGCTGTCTGTCTCCTCTCTCTCTCTTTCCCCCCGTATGTGTGCATCTCTCTTCCTCATGGAATAAACGCATGAATAAACTTTAAAAAATAAAAAGATAGTGGGCCAGCTCTGTGTCCAGTGATTCATGCAGCTGGATCCCACATGGCTGGCCCCGGGGTTCACGTCCAGACCCAGCAGCTTGAGCAACATGCTGGGTGCGTGTGCATGCATGCCCAAAACCCCGAAGAAGTAGATGGAGGAGAAGGAATTGCGGTGTGACTGTGCCCCTTGGGGGTGTACTCGCTCCCCCTCTGTCTCTCTGTCTCTCTATTGTGTGAACACGCCTCTGAAAAATGTTTAAAAGAGATGGTAAGAGGAGAGGAAAAATGAGGACATGCCAGAGCAGACCTCTGATGACTGGAAGAGGCATAGGACAGCAGCCTCCCTCGGCTGGGTCTGCTCGGGTTGCTCAAGCCCCGTGTGTGCGGGGATCCTGGCAGGCACCCTGCCTGGGGCAGGCACAGGCAGGTCTGCCCAGGCCCTGCACGGGTCAGGCCACAGCAGGACACCAAACACCCCGCGGGCGACCCTTTGTTCTGTTCAGCTGCTCTGTTTACTGTCCCGCTGCGACCTGGACTCCTGCACCTGCCGATGAGCTATAGGGACAGACAGGGTGGCTGGAAGACTCGTTCTTCCACTCCCTCATTGTGGCTTCTGGGCCCCCCAGCCCCATCCACAGGGTCAGCCACGTGGCACCTGGTTGCCCTAACCACCAGGCCATGGAGCCGGCCCAGAGGGGTTTTTCACTTCCTGTGTCACCGGCAAGACTGACCTTTGTCCTCTCGTTCTGGGGTGGGGAGTGGTGGCACCAGGAGGCAGGAGGCCTGGAACCTGTTGGGGTCCTCCTTACAGGGTAGGTCTGTTCTGAGAGCTGCTTCAGGGACTCGGGGGGAGACCCAGAGAGCCTGGGCAGAGTTCTCACCCCCTCCCCCGTCCCATCTTCCCCATCCCTGTCCTCCCTGCTGTACTTGGGCAGGTCAAGGGACAGGTCGTCCTTTCAGGGGCTCCGGCTGCCCCCCCCCCCCGCCCCCGTGGTTGGAACCATGATGCCCTGTACCCGAAGCTAACTGAAGAGCTAAAACGCTTTAGGTGGGAGATTCCAAGCACACACGCACACAGAGTGAGGGATGTGGAACCCGACGTACCCGCCGTCCCACTTCACCGACCGACATTTTCCCAATAACGTGGAGGAGCCTGACCCCAGACGACTCCCAGAGGGCCTGTCCTTTGGCCACACAGGCTGCTGGCTCCTCACACGGAGGCGCTGACCCCAGAAGTCTTCTCTCCTTCCACTTCGTGAGTTTGTGACTTAATAAACACCTTCTGGAGAGGGACTTTAGATAATCTGCAAACTCGAATTGTGATAGAAGGTTCTGGAAGCCACTGTCTCCTGTTCTAGACCATCTTAATAAGAGTCCTTGTTAAGAGGGTTTTTATTTTTGTGTTTGTTTTGAATTTTGTTAGTACATGCTCATCAGGAATAGAAGGAGGGAGAAAAGCCCACCTAAGGGAGCATGGTCACACCGTGGCCCCTCCTCCTCCTCTCCCTCCTATCTGGATTTTGGACACGCGTGCCTGGCATGTTTCTCCAGCTAGGGCCAGGACTCAAACCGCAGGGTCAGGCACATGGGATCTGGCTGTCCTAGCTGCTAGGCCACAGAGCTGGCCCTAGGGTTTTTTTTTTCCTCAAATAATTATTTTATTTAACTTTATTTTATTTATTTATTTTAATTTGACCAGAGAGGGGCAGAGTGAGTGAGTGAGAGAGAAAGAGAGAAATGGAAAGTGGGAAACCAAGCCACCAGGTCCGGGGCTCGAGCCACAGTTGGCCATGTGGGAGTCCAGCACCCTTAACCACCACGCCACCTGCCAGCCCCTTGGGGTGTATTAAATCTCCCGTGTGGCTGGCAGGTCTGACCTCTGTCCTCCCCTGTTCTGGTGGGAGGGAATGTTCTGCCCCGCTGATGTTCCCGAGCATTGGAGTCTGACTTTGCGAGCGTTCTCAGGGCGCCCGACTTCCTTGTTCTCCTGGCATGGTGGCCAAAGGATCATGAGTGACGCTAATGGTGACACCTGGATCTGGTGAGCGCCATCTGGAGAGAGCTGCTTTTGAGAACCCGCGAAGGAGGCCGAAGTGTAGCTCAGGAATTGTTTCAGTTCCAGAAGAAGAGGTGCCTTAGAGAGGACTTGACGATGTTTGTGGAAGGGGCCAGCAGGCGGCACGGTGGTTGGCTATGCAGAACTGCCACACGGCCACTATGGTTCGAGTCCCTGACATGGTGGCCTGAAAAATCACACTGGGTAGACGTGTGTGCATGCCCAAAATCCTGAGGAGAGTGGAGGAGAAGGGATTGCAACATGGCCAACCCCCTCGGGGGTGATTTCTCACTTTCTCTCTCTGTCTCTCTCTCCAGCAAGCACACGTGCCCTATGGCAAACATCTTTTTAAAAAGGTAGAAAGAAAAGCTGATGGAATGCTGGCGTGTCGTCCTCCCATTCAGACCTCCGGTTCCCGTCTCTGCTTCCGTCTGGAAGCACCCTTTTTTTTACTTTCACAAACCGTGCACCCGCAGTCTCGCAGCTCTGTCTTGCCCAGGTGTTTCTTAGGGCCTCTGGTTATCCTGTGTGCTTGGGTGAGGGGGTTCACGGTCGCAGCGTAGCCATCCCCAGTTGACTGCCACCTCCCCTTAACAGAAAGCCCTCCCGCAGCACCTCAAATCCAGCGTGTCCCAACTGTTCTTGACTCTCCACAAGCTGCTTGTGTCCCAGGTCCCCGTCTTAGAGGACGGCACCACTGTCCACCTGGCGGCTCTGGTCAGAAAGCAGAGTGGCCCGTGGCTCATATCCCAGGTCTGGTCCTCCTGTGGTCCTTGGTCCACCTTTCCCTCCGTCTCCCTGCCGACATCCCAGGCCAGGACACCGTCACCTGTGGCCTGTGCTATTGCCCTGGGCTCCCTCCGGACCGTTCTCCCCTCTACAGTAATCAGACTCCTGGTCAGCCCTGCAGGACCCTGTCACTCCCGCCAGCACCCTTCAGATTCCAGTCCACGTTTGCTTGAGGCTTGCTGGGCCCGCACTGTCAATGTTAGACAGGGCATGAGGTTCCCATAGCAACCATGCAGCCCTGCTCTGGGGTCCCCACACTGCGCTGAGGCCCGCGTGCTCTTGTCCAGGGCGCTGGTATAGTTCTCGGGGGCGGGAGCCCTGTTGGTCTCTGCCGCGCTGGGTGCAGCCGCAGTCAGTGTGTGCTGAATGACGAGTGAGCGAGTGAATGGTGGGGACTGGGGGAGTCAGGCGGCGAGCAGGTTCGGACATCCGTTCATGTCGCGAAGACTCACTGAGTGCTGACCCGGGGCTGCGGGCGGCGGTGCTGGAGGAGGGAGTGTTCCATGAGCCGGCCTCAGCTTGTTTCTGGCCGGCCAGCCCGGCCCCGTGCTGTTCCGTTCACGGACGCTGAGTCGAGGCCGCTGCTGTGGGGCTGCCTGCTGCTCGGGGCCTTCCTCTGCTGCCCCGCGCTGTGCCGGAGCTCTGGTCCCTGCAGCGGCTACACGTGGCCATGGGGACCCTGCACGGCCGGTCGTGCCAGCCACTCACTCCCGCTCTCCAGCCCACTCCTTCCTCTCCTATCCTGTCCCCAGGCTTCATGCCTCAAGGTGCACGCCCTGCCCGTGGCTCCCAAAACCCCCGAGCACCTGCCTCCCCCCGCAAGCCCACCCTTCTCCTCTATTCTCCTCTCAGGATTTTGGGCACGCATGCGTGCGCGTGCACTGGTGTAATTTAAAGGCCTCTGGCTCTGGGACTCAAACTGTGCAGCCAGACGTGTGAGATCTAGCGCCTTAACCTCCACCTCACCTGCTGCCTGCCCCTCTACCTTTATTTAAGTAAAAAAAAAAATTTGAGGGGGGGTTTTGCCATAGGGTGGGTGCTCTCTGTAGAAAGAGTGACAGAGAAAGTGAGAACTCACCCTCCTGGGGATGGTCACACCACAGTCGTCCCCTCTCATCCATTCTCCTCTCGGGATTTCGGGAATGCACGCACACACTGCTGGCATGATTTTCAAGCCTCCAGGTCTAGGACTCGAACAGTTGACTGTGTGGGATCCAGAGCCTTAACCACCGTGCCACCTGCTGGCCCAGTAGTCTGTCTGCATTTTAAACTTCCTGCAGGGTGATTCTGATACCAGGCAAGCCAGAGACCCAGAACCCCACCCTGAGGCCAGAAGGGGTGAGGGTCCAGGGCTTCCCCTTGGCCCCCCTGGAGGCCAGGCCTCCTAGCAGACTTCCCAGGTGCTGCTCCCAAGGGGAGAGCAGGAGGTCGGGCCAGGGCTCAGGGCTTTCATGGGACACCAGGGTGTGGTTGGAAAACCCGAGGCCACCGCCAGCTGCCCCCTCCCCCCTTTTCCCCCAAGTTCTCACATGGTTGCTGAGAGGTGTGACCTGGCAGGGGTGGGTTAAAGGATGCCTGGGCCATTCTCGCAGCCATTGTTGGGGAGGGCTGCTTGTCCTGGAGGCCCCCTGCGGGTGAGCAAGTGCTGGGGGAAGTACTTCCAGGGTGCAGGCACTCACCACCCGCCACAGGGGAGAGAGCAGGCCTGGGGTGGGGGGTGCAGAAGTCTCCATCTCGCCTTGCCTGTGGGTCAGGGGCCTGCCCTCCTGGGGTCGACTCCCCCGTCACACCGTTTATGGTCTCGTGGGATCCACTGCTGCCATCGTCTCACACGTGGCTCCCCGGGGGCCCCTGCCCTGCCTCCCCCTCTCCCCGGTGACTCCCTCTAGGCCATCCCCAGCCTGCCTGGTGCAGGGCGCTGGCTCCCTCTTCTCTTCCTGCACCAAAGTCGTCCCCTCCTCTAATGCTCGCTTGTCCTGCCTGGCTGAGCGTGCCTGTGCTGAGGGCTCAGTTCACATAGCCCCCCGCTGAGGGTCCTCCTGATCGCGCGGCTGCTGGGGCCCCGTTCTCAGGGCTGTGCTCCCCGTTTTCTCCCACTCTGTTGTCCGACTCACCCACAGGCAAGGCAGAGACTGTCCTCTGTCATGATGAGCGTCTGCCCCCTTCGCTGGGCACAGGCCTGCACGTAGTAGGTGTTCAGTTAGTACGTGGACTCGTTGAGGTTGGAGAAGGAAGTGACCCAGGAAGGTGACATCACCTGAGGGCGTGTGACTTCCTCAGCATCCTTGGCAGGCAGGCAGGCAGAGCTTGTGGGGAAGACAAGGGCCAGAGCTGTCTCGGGGGCTGTCGGTCTTAGCAGAATGGGCAAAGGACCAGGGGAGCCCTGGGGACAGTCGTGGGACAACTTGGTGCTCTCTTTTTCCTTTAATGTGCCAGGTGGCGTGTGCACTCGCCAGAGAGAGGAAGGAGGAAGGCACCCCCACAGGGCGCGTGTTAACACCACAGCCCCTGCTCCTCCGTCCCTCTCTCTTTGGGGACTTGGGGCACACGCTCACCTGGTGTTTCTCAAAACAAAACTTCCACTCTGCCTCTCTCCAGTGAACTCACGTGCCCTATGGTAAAAACTTTGTTTTTGGAGAGGTTTTTTGCTATAGGGCATGTGCACTCGCCAGAGAGACAGAAAGCGAGAAATCACCCCCCAGGGGGGATGGCCACGCTGTAATCCCTTCTCCATTCTCCTCTCGGGATCCTGGGCATGCACGCACACGCGCCTGGCGTGAGTTTAAGCCACCGGGTCCAGGACGCGAACCATGGTCGACTACATGAGAGTTCAGTGACATAGCCATTACACCACCTGCTGGTGCCACATCCTAGTGGGCTTTCTCCATCAGTTCTCTGACAGCTCAGAGCCAGTCAGCCCAGTGCTGCTGCCTGCCCTCCCTCCGACTCGCTCGCTCGCTGACTGGCACTCGGTTTACCGTGTCCCCCTGTTCCCCACAGGACACAGCCTGGGCTACGGCTTTGTGAACTACGTGACTGCGAAGGACGCGGAGAGAGCAGTGAACACGCTGAACGGCCTGAGGCTCCAGTCAAAGACCATCAAGGTACAGAGATCTGGCTGCCACCCTCCCTTCCTCCAGGGCCGGGGTCCGTGCGGAGCCCCAGCCTGGGGCATCCGGGGCCGTCCTGTCAGCTGGGAGCTTGGTGGTGAGCATCCGGGTCACACTGGTGGCTCGCAGCCTCATTCCCCCACTGAAGAGATGTGAGGTCAGCCCACCAGGCCCAGGTGTGCCCAGGGAATGTTGGTGCGTGAGCAGCCTCACAGCATCCCCAGCCTGTGTAGCTCCTGGCTGGTGGCACCTGTGCCGAGCACCCACTTCCCACCCAGGGCTCCCATCTTGCCTCCTCACGGCCAGTCCTGAGCCTTCTCCCACCAGCTCATTGGGCAGTCCTTGAGTGTGTGTTTATTGAGCACCTACTGCGTGCCAGGCAGTGATGCAGACAGCCCTCACGAAGCATGCTTGGGGGTGCAGACGAGGAGCAGGGGCGCCCAGGAGGCAGAGGCGGGTGTTGTGTGGGAAAGCTCCTTGGGGACAATGACTGAGGGAGCCAGCGTGCAGCGAGCTGGGGACAGCACCTCGGGCAGGCCTGTGGTGGCTTCCGGGGATGAGTCAGCAGCTCCTCTGGGGTTCCTCTGCCTTTCTGCCCAAGCTTACTGTCATGGCTGCTCCCCCGTTTCTGCTGTGGTCCTCTCAGCCCAGAGCCCCAGCTCCTTCCTGGCCCCACGCAGTGGTCTCCAGCCCCCAGAGGGCGGCACCCACTGGCAGACATGGCTGCGTGCCTTGTCTCCCGGCAGTCCTGGGCCTTCCCTCGGCCTCCTCCTGGCAGTCTCTGTGCCCACCCCCTGGGTAAGGCTTCATCAGCCCGAAGCCTGCAGGCCTGCCGGTCAACTTGCTCCCGCCAGAATCTTCTCTCCCCTGAGCCATTAGGATGGGCCTGTCCTATCCGAGCTTTGGATTTGCCTGCTTCCCCCACCCCGCACACAGGATGTCTGCCCCCTCTGGTCTGCACAGCCCTGCACCATGGCTGCACTTCCCCAGGGAGGTGGGAGGTGCGGCTCCTGGGGCCACACTGGGCCTCCCCAGCCCAACCTGGGTCTCTGCAGACCACCACCAGGGGAGTTGGATCCAGCCGGGGCTGCACACGTTCAGCCCTGTGGTCTTGGCTGCTCAGTGGCCGAACCCTCCGCCCCGACCTTGACACTAAGAAGCGCTCGCTCACCTGCTCGTGTCTCAAGCCCGCCTCGTGCAGCTGGTGTGGACTGGTGTTCCAGAGGCTTCCTGTGGGCAGGGCGTGGCTCATGTGTCCCCGTCCCTGGAGGCTCCTGGGGGCTCCCTCCGCGAGGGAGGGTGGAGAAGCAAACATGTGCCATGGCATTCCCCGAGCAGGGACCCTAGCTCTGGCAGCTCATCGAGGCGGTCAGCTGTGGAGTGGGGCGGAGTGCTGTCCTCTGTACTCAAGGCCACACTTCCCACCTGGGCCTGTGGTCCTTCTCCCTCCTTGTGGGTTGGTGTTGGCAGGAAAGACCAATGAGGCCAAAGCCGGGCCCCTCCCGCAGCCCAGCCGGGTCCTCACCTCTGGCAGCCCTGCCTGGAGCCGCCATCTGGCTCCCTGTGGCTCCCCGCCACTGTCCTAGTTCTGCAGAAGCAGGCCAGTCCCTCGCGGACGTGCCAGCCCTCAGCCATCGTTTCTCCCTGCAGCGCCCCTGAGGCTGCAGGGCCTGGCTCGCTTAGCAGCTGCCCTCGCCCAGGTCCTGTGTCCTCCGGGTGCCCACTCAGCAGGCCTCCCCCGCTCCCTGTCAGCGCTGGAAAGCTGCATCCAGCCTGCATGCCCCCACCCCACGCGTCCGCGAGGACAGCTCAGCTGACCCCAGGTGTCCTGCACTTCAGACCAGCTGGCTACAAATTTGGGGGTGCCCGTGACCCATTCGGGTTCAGTGAGACCCCCAGAACTTGTACTTCCAGGCAGTTTTATCATACAGGTACAAGTTGGGGGCTGCTTGTGAGGAGCTATGGAGGGAGGCCTGGGGGTCCCCACACACAGGGCTCCTGCGTCCTCGCCCCAGGGAGATGGGGCGTCTCACACTGCACAGGGGTGTGCTCACCGGCAGGGAGCTGCGCAGAGTTTGGAGGCCAGGGTTTTTGCTAGGGTCTCATTACTAGGCAGTACTGATTGAACCACTGGCCACGCGGTTGAACCCGTCTTCTGCCCGGCCCCCGGCTTGAAGCCCTGATCGTCTGAGCACATTGACAAGCCCCATCCTGAGTCAGCAAATCCTGACACACGGGGAAGAGCCTCTGCCCCTCTGAGCCTTCGTCCCAGAGTTGACAGCACAGTGTCGGCCTCAGCTCTGCTCCCCAGGGCTGGGGTGAGGTCACTTTGGGAGTGTCTCTCCCACTTTGTCCCCAAGTACAGCACAGGACAAACCATCTTCAGAGGGCCGGGGCGGTGGCCCAGGGAGGCAGCCAGCTCCCTGCTGGCCAGCCTAGGCCTGGTGCAGTAGCGAGCAGCCAGAGTCGGGGCGAGGTGTGGGGTGCTGGAGGCGTTGTCTTGCAGCTCTCTGGGTCTCTTGGTAAAATTGGACAGCAAGTGGTTGGGGGCTCTCCCTCTGGCAGGAACTCCAGTGGGGTGTTCCTTGGGGCCAACAAATAGGCCACTCGGGCACTACAGAGGAGGGGGCAGGGCAGCTGAGGGCCATGGTGGCGGCCTCTTTTCCTCGGGACAGCACTGCGTGTGCACCCGCCCCTGACCAAAGCCGTGAAGCGACCACATGTCCCCAGAGCCCCTCCTTGCTGGCTGGTCCAGCAGGCCTTCCCTGGCGAGCTTGCTGGTGGCAGGGTGTCACCTGTGCCTCTGGCTCTGGCTTGGTGTCGCACGTCAGAGGCCGTGTCAGGAGAGCCAGCCACCGGGCTCAGGTCCCAGCCTGCTGTCCGCAGCTCGGTCCCTCGCGCCTCTGCCGGGGTGAGATAGGAGTGGTGTCTCGCTGTGGACAGCAGGACCAAGGGAGGAAGTAGCAGGCAGCCGTGCCAGCACATGACCTGCCTGCCGTGAGCGGCCTGTGTGCGCCCTGCCGGTGCCAGCCCTCAGCCTTCCAGGCTGAGAATTAGCTCCCTCCCCTGGAGTGTGGGCCACAGAGCTGCCCAGTCCTGGAAGGTGGCTCTGTCTTCCAGGTGTCGTACGCCCGCCCGAGCTCCGAGGTCATCAAAGATGCCAACCTGTACATCAGCGGGCTCCCGAGGACCATGACCCAGAAGGACGTGGAGGACATGTTCTCCCGGTTCGGCCGCATCATCAACTCGCGGGTCCTGGTGGACCAGACCACAGGTATGGCAGGCGGCCTGGGCCGCGGCAAGGGCCTGCCTCTAGGCTGGGGGCCAGGCCTTCTAGGGAAGATGCTCACGGTTTGATCTGGGAATGTCATCGCTGTGCTCCAGACCTCCCCCCTCCTCCCCTCTGGCACCTGCAGGTGGGGTAGAAGGGCCACTGCCAGGCCATGCACTGTGGCTCTCCCTGCAGGCAGGCGCATGCTGCGGGCTCCTCTGCGCCCGTGTCCCCGCTCCCCACTGCTCTGGAGCTACAAGGTGGCTGTTTCTGACGAACCTTTCCTCATCACGGTTCCGGCCACTGTGCCAGCCCCTCCCAGGCCGTCTCGCTGTGGGACTTGGGCTCGGGGCCTTGCATGCAACTGTCAGGCATAAATGACCCTAGGAGAGAGACGCACCCCACACACGCTCTAGGCACTGGGACGAGGAGGCCCCTGCCAGGCCCCTGTGACCTCATCTGGGGAGCTGGGTCCTTGGGCCACCCCTGCCTTAGCATCCTTCCACTCTGCCTGGCAGGAGCAGGGATTTGCTGACAAACCGGGAAGGAAGGCCCCTGCCCACAGAGCCCAGCCAGGGCACCAAATCCCACAGGGTTGGTGTTCGTGTTTGCACACTGATTGTGTGCGTTGCCCACTGGCTGTGGGGTTAGAGCACCCTGAGGCCTGGGTCCCCCAGAAGGCATGGCTTGGAGGAGCAGCCCTTTTGAGAGACCAGTAGGTCTCATTTCTTCATCTCCGTTCTTTGTTCTAAAAAACACTAGGAATGGGACCAGCAGATGGCATAACGGTTATGTTCCTGCACTCCCACGTAGTCGACCATGGTTCGAGTCTCAGACCCAGTGGCTTAAAACTCAGGATGGGCGCATGTGCATGCACACCCAAGATCCCAAAAGGAGAATGAAAGAGAAGGGATTGCTACATGGCCATGCCCCCGGGGTGATTTCTTGTCTTCTGTCTCTTTGTCTCTCCAGCAAGTGCATGTGCCTTATAGCAAAATATCTCTTTAAAAACAAAACAAAACTAGGAATAAAGCTGAACAAAACCCAGAGCCATCTTCAGGAATCCCATACCCTTACCAGATCACTCTGTGCTTATACCCTCCTCCGTTACACGCTGTTCCCCTTCTCTCTCAGTTTTTTTTTTCCTTCCTTTTTTGGTACCTGGTGTGTGCGTGTACCAGAACAAAAGAAGGAGAGTGAGAGATCACCCCTCCCCGGGGGGGGGGGGGGGGGATGGCCGTACCACAGTCCCTTCTCCACTCTTAGCTCAGGATTTGGGGGGCACACACACGCACCCAGCAAATCTTTCAGGCCACCAGGTTTGGAACTCGAACCACCGTCAGCCATCTGGGATACAGCACCTTAACCTCCACAGCAGCTGCTGGTTTTGCACAGGCCGGGGGGCCACACTGGCTCACATGCTGTGTCGCCGTGTAGCCATATGGTCTTCAGTGGTGGCACCACACCATCTCCCTGGAGGTGGCTCTGTAAGAGCGAGCCAGCCGCGGCTCTTAGGCGTGTCTCCCAAAAATTTGGTTTTTGCTGAGCTTTCCAAGACAACCGAGCAGTCCTTCCTCCCATGTCAGAGTGAATGCGAGCAGCATCGGCCAGGTGTGCAGTCTCGGCTCCTGATGGAGTCGCAGGTTCTGCGCCAGCCCCAGGACGGCCCTGGTGCTCATGTCTCTGGTTGGGCGAGCTTTAAATGTCCATACATAAAATGTCTGTAAGTGTCCAGAGCCTGTGAGGGGCAGCGTGGAGACGCTGTGTGGGCAGGGAGTGAGTGGAGAGGTGGATGTCCATAGTGCGCGAGGGTCGTAAAGGAAGAGTCCTCGGGGACCTGCGGGACAGCAGTGAGGAGAGGTATCGAGCTGCGGGACACTGGCTGTCGGCCGGCTCCTGTTGTCCACCGTGTGCTGTGAGGCCCTCGCCCAGGAGAGAGGCCCAGCTCAGCCCTAGTCTGGCAGCCGAGGCCGAGGCCGGGTTGGGGCCGTCCATGGCCTCCATGCCCAGGACACACCCGCGAGGGTCGACCGGGCTGTACCCCGCACACTGGCCTTCTCTTTGACCCCACTCTTCTCCCCAAGAGGAGCCAGCCATTCTCAGTGTCCCTGCGCCCCGTACCCCTTAGGCACACCCTGTCCCTCAGGTTCCAGGGAGGGGCCCCAGGGTACAGACGGGAAGGGCCAGAGGACAGCCTCCGCCAGCGCTCAGCGCCTCAGCTGCGCCCAGCAGTCGGGATCGGTCTCAGGCTGCTCTATCCAGCAGGGCTCTCGGTCCAGGTGGCAAGACAAGGAGTCCGAGGCAGCCAGGGGCTGTGCTGTGGGGCCCTGGCCCTTCCCATGCAGGAACTGAACCAGGAACGGAGGGGGCCACAGCCAGGCCCTTCACCTGTTTGGGGAGTCCGCAGTGGGCTCAGCTCCGCCGTGCATGCCCGGTCGGTTTTCAGTGGGGAGGGCGAGTGGGCTCTTTGATCCTGAGGGGAGTTCGGGGCTCACAGAGGTCCTAAGACCTTAGGGGTCTGGGAGATGAGGAAGGGGACATGGCAGGACACTGTCAGGAAGGTGGTCCCAAGGCTCCACCCTCCTGGGCGGCCAGACCCACCGATGCCCCTTGCTTGTGGCTGGTTTCAGAGTGGCAGCTGGGGTGAGGCTCCTGAGCCCCCCTGACTGGCCCCTTGTTACCCGGCTTCCCAGCAAGTCTGAGCACCCACACTGGAGGGCACCGGGTGGGCTAAACAGTGACAGGGCGATCGCTCCTGGCACCGTTTCTTTAAAAAAGAGTCTGGTGTCTGGGGTGCCTGGACCGGATACCTCCTGGCTCCGAGACTACAGAGTTATCCAGAAAGTCGGAAACCTTAATCTTTTGTTAGTCGTTGTATTTCTGTTCACTCGTTTTCACATTTAGATTTAATTTATGTTTATTTCATTAACCAAGCATCCAGTTTGAACTGCAGTAGACTTGACTTGACTTTTGCTTTTCAGTTTTAAGAGTCCTTACTTTTTTTTTCCCCCTAACTCCGTTTTTGTTGGTTTGTTAAAAAGGTTTGTCCAGAGGGGTTGCGTTTATCCGGTTTGACAAACGGTCGGAAGCAGAAGAGGCAATTACCAGTTTCAATGGTCATAAACCCCCAGGTTCCTCCGAGCCCATTACAGTGAAGTTCGCAGCCAATCCCAACCAGAACAAAAACATGGCGCTCCTCTCGCAGCTCTACCACTCGCCGGCCAGACGGTTCGGAGGCCCCGTCCACCACCAGGCACAGAGATTCAGGTGGGTGCCGAGCAGGGGCGCCGGGCCTGCGCTGGGCCAGCCGTGCAGGGAGTGTAAGTGCCTGCCCAGACAGGACATGGCGTCGCTAGGCTGACCCCGTCAGAGCTCGCATCATCTCACCCCCTTCCGAAGGGTACCTGGGGCCAGCCAGTGGCATGGTGGTTAAGGCAGCTGACCCCACGTGGCTGACCACACAGTTCGAGTCCTGGACCAGGCGGCAGTTTGAAAATCCCAGCAGGCACATGTGCATGCATGCCCAAAGTCCTGAGAGGACCGTGGAGGGGAAGGGATTGCAGCGTGGTCCTCCCCTCCGGGGACGCCTTCTCACTGTCCCCCACTCTCCCCAGTGAGGCTAAGCGCCCCAGAGCACATTTTAAGAAAAGGAAGGAAGGGAGGAAATCGTGCCGTGCGTGCGTGCCCAGGATCCCGAGCGGAGAGCAGAGGGGAAGGGCTGCAGCGTGGCCACCCCCCAGGAGTGACTTCTCTTCCCTCTCTGTCTCTGTCTCTCTGTTTGGTGAGAAAGGCACTTGCACAGAAGCGTTTACCATGGTTGGGCGCCATCTCCCACTGGGATCAAAGAAACCGCACCAGTCCCCACTGGCTCGTGGGGATGGTCTAATGCTGCAGCAGGTTTCTGAGGGCATGAGGCGGGTCCGGGGGCGGGTGCCACCCTGGGTGTGCAAGCTGTCCTCCATTCAGGTGTAGGTCAGCAGCCCTGCTGCAGGCCTTCCTCACACCTCCTGTGGGGTCGTCTTTTCGTAATTGCCAGAAGACACACGTGCTCGCCAGAGAGAGAAAGCACCCCTTCCGGAGGGATGTGGTCATGCTGCAGTCCCCCTTCCTCCATCTCCATCCCACTGAAATGGGCACACACGCACAAGCCGTCAGAGCTGGGAGTTGAACTATGTCTGGCCCTCTGGGTCAGCTCCTCCCAGGGCCCATCTGCTGGGCTGCTGGGCCAGCCCGTGGCGTTCTCTGTACCTGAGTGCTGTGTGCTGCGGGTGTCAGAACTCCTGCCTGGGGAGAGTGACCTGTGTCCACAGCCTTTCCACACCGAGAGTGGTTCTGGTTGCTGGGACTGAGTGGGAAAGACCCGATCGGAGCTGGTAGCTTGGATGGGCCACCGGGCATTTGGGGAGCCCAGCGTGGGGGCCTTTCTGTCACGTCTCCGTTTGCTCAGAGCCGAGAAGCAGCGAGGGCTTACCTGCAGGTGCTGAGGGTGTCCTCCGCGGCTCTGTGCTGTCCCATCTTCCTCGTAAGGCGTGAGGCTGGGTGAGCCACTCGCTCCCCCAGGTGCCGCCCTGACAGGGGTGGTTTGCACAGCTGGGTTACCCGAGGTTCTCGGCTCGACTCTGACCCCACAGCTGGCCTGCCCGCCTTGGTGTTCTCGTTCAGAGACAGAGGCCGGAGGAGCTTCTGTGGACCAAGCGAGCTGGTCTGAGCGTACGGCACTGCTGCTGGCCAGGCGTGTGGATGGTGGCATCCCGTGAGTCACTCGGTAACCCTGGGGGTCCAGGGATTGCCGAGGTGGGGGGACTCTGATTGCAGTAATGAGGACTAGGATATAAAGGGGCAATGCGGGGACCAGCGTGAGGCGTGGTGGTTAAGTGCTGGACACTCCCACATGGATGACCACGGTTCGAGTCCTGGACCTGGTGGCTTGCTTTTTCACTTTCCCTCTCTCTCTCTCTCCGTCTTGCTCTGGTCAAATTAAAATAAATGAATGAATAAGTAAAATTAAAATAAATAATTCTTTTAAAAAGGGGGGGCATGAGCAGAGGAACTGGGGTGGTGGGGGCAGAAGTGGAGGAGGCGGCGGGAGGGAGAGGGGAACGTCACTACCAGCAGGAAGGCTCAGCCTGCAGGGGCGAGGTACAGACCATCTGCTCAGCGCCTCACGTCCAAGAACCCTGGAACGAAGGGTCCCTCTCTCTTGGTACCTTCAGGAAAAGAACGGCGAGGGGGGTGGGGTGACTTGTGTTGTCAAGAGCCGCGTAACGAGCTCTGAGCAGCAGCAGCAAAACCAGTGGCCAGGGATAATAAAGAGGGAGGATACGGTGGTGAATTGCACCTCCGTGTGGGTGTTGCAGCTGCCTACAACGTAGGTAAGCCATGGGTCCTCCTTTAGTTTCCTCTCTGTAGCCGTCTAATAGGGGAACTAAGGATTAAGACAACTTTCTGTAGTGTCCCGCTGATCCCTGGTTGTCTTCTCATCCCTGTTTCACCGTCATCCTAGATGGCCTCAGGTCCCCTAAAAAGCCACCAACTCAGACATCCTGTGACAGACTATGTAAGATGACCCTTGACCTTCCCCCATTTTTTGAGAGATTTTTGCTATACGGTGCATGTACTTGCTGGAGAGACAGAGGAAAAGGAGAGATAGAAAGTCAGAAATCACCCCCCCAGGGGGCATGGCCACACCACAGCCCCTTCTCCATTCTCCTTTCAGGATTTTGGGCATGCACACACACGTGTCCGGCGTGAGTTTCAAGCCACTGGGTCCAGGACTTGAACCGCGGTCAGCCATGTGGGAGTCCAGTGCCTTCTGCTGGTCTTGACCCTTGCCCTTTTAAAACCAGGGCCAAAGTGTGTCTTGACTCCTCCAAACCTGTATTGAAGATAAGCCCTGAGGTCTGGTCACTGCTCGCATGCCTGTCAAGAGGGCAAATATGTTTTTGTTTTGAGAGGATTTTGCTATAGGGCGTGTGTGCTCGCCAGAAAGACAGAGACAGGGAGACAGAAAGCGAGAAATCACCCCCCAGGGGGATGGCCACGCCGCAATCCCTTCTCCAGTCTCCTCTCGGGATCTTGGGCATGCACACACATGCGCCCGGCATGACTTTAAGCCACCGGGTCCGGGACTTGAACCATGGTTGACTACATGGGAGTCCAGCAACATAACCATTACGCCAACTGCTGGTCCCAAGGAGAACTCTTTAATGGCCCTTGACGGCCCTCACTTTGGCCTGTGGGGTCCCTGCCTAGGCCGCCAGGTTCCGCAGCTCAAAGCCCAGTTTTACTTAGGAGCAGGTGGTGTTTCTCTGGTGGATCACGTGGCTTCATAGATGCTGCATCACACTCAGACATTCTTAATTGAGCCCCACCCTGTTACTCTCTTATTTGCGAACACCTGGAGGGCAGCGTGGCCACACCAACAGCTGTATCGGCTGCCTTAGTCCCTCTTGCCACTTCTACACGGTTTTCTGTGTATTCCCATGGGCTGGTGTCCACCCCAGGCCCACTCCATCCCTTGGTCAGCTGTTTGGCCCCTGACCCTTGTGGGATGTTCCGAGGCAGTAACAGAAGGTGGCCTCGGACTGTGGGGAGGACTTCCCCTGCACCCTGCAGCAGCCCCTCCTGGGGTGTACTCTGACCAGACCTGCCAGCTGTGAACCTACTGAAAGGGAGGGAGGGTCAAGGTGAGGGGGAAATGAGGAAAGAAAAAAGGAACCTCTCGGCACTGGCAGGTGGCATAGTGGTTAAGGGCGCTGGACTCCCACATGGCTCTCTATGATTCGAAACCCGGACCTAGCAGCTTGCTTTCTCACTTTCCCTCTCTCTCTCTCTCTGTCTCTCTATGTCTCTCTCTGGTCAAATTAAAATAACGAAATAAAGTTAAATAAAGTCTTTAAAGAACCTCTTGGCCTGCACACACCCGTATGTATATCCACATACCTGTACACAGTGTGAAGGAAGGTTTTTTTTTTTTTTAAGAATTATTTAACTTTATTTATTTTGATTTGAGCAGAGAGGGACAGAGTGAGAGAGCAAGAGGGTGGGGGAGAAGTAAGAAAGCAAGCTGCCAAGTCTGGGACTTGAACTGTGGTCGGCCATGTAGGAGTTCAGCACCGTTAACCACCACGCCCCCTCTGACCCCGTTGTTTTTTTGTTTTTGTTTTTGTTTTTTAAGAGAGATTTTTCTATAGGGCACATGCATGTGCTGGAGAGACAGACAGAAAGTGAGAAATCACCCCCAGGGGGAATGGCCATGCCATAATCTCTCCTCCCTTCTCATCTCTGGATTTTGGGCATGCACACACACGTACCCGGCATAAATTTGAAGCCGCCTGGTCCAGGACTCGAATTGCTGTTGACTACATGGGAGCCCAGCAACGTAACTATTATGCCATCTGCTGGTCCCCTGAGGAAAGTTTGTCCAGGGAGATCAGAGGACAGAACCGCAGCTACATGGTGCTTTTAACCTGCGATGCAGGCTGGGGAAGCAGCCTCTGTCAGTACAGGAGGCTCTGAACAGGACCCTCCCCACCACACGGTGGGGAAGGGGTGCAGGGCCCGGCCAGTCCCAGTTGGAGGCCACTGAACACACTGGGAGCAAATCCCTGCAGAGCAGGCACCCCCACCCCTCCACTACCGTATCAACCCCCTCAATTAAAAAAGAAAGGGACCGGCAGGTGGCACAGTGGCTGACCGCAGGGTTCAAGCCCTGGACTTGTCAGCTTGAGAACCAGGCCAGGCACGCGTGCGTATGTGCCCCACATGCCAAGAGAACGGCAGAGAAGGGATTGCAGCGGAGCCGTCCGTCCCGGGGGTGATTTCTCACTTTACCTCTCTCTGTCTCTGTGTCCGCAGTGCATGTGCCCTGTGGCCAAAAAAAAAGGGAAGAAAAGTCGCCTTGACTATCCCCGGCAGCGATGGGACACTGCTGGGCGGGGTAGGGATGGCTGGAGTCCCCGCGTTCCCAACCCTCCGCGCCTAACGTCACCTGCGCCCACCTTGACCTGAAGGCTGTGCTCTCTGTCCGCCAGGTTCTCCCCGATGGGCGTCGACCACATGAGCGGGCTGTCCGGTGTCAGTGTCCCGGGAAACTCCTCTTCGGGCTGGTGCATCTTCATCTACAACCTCGGCCAAGACGCCGACGAGGGCATCCTCTGGCAGATGTTCGGGCCCTTTGGCGCCGTCACCAACGTGAAAGTGATCCGCGATTTCAACACCAACAAGTGCAAAGGGTTTGGTTTTGTGACGATGACAAACTACGAAGAAGCCGCCATGGCCATAGCAAGTCTGAACGGCTACCGCCTGGGGGACAAAATCTTACAGGTTTCCTTCAAAACCAACAAGTCCCACAAATAACTCGCTCATGCTTTTTTTGTACGGAATAGATAATTCAGAGTGAAGAAGTTGAGATTTTTTTGTTAGCGTACAACTCATTTTGCGCCAATGTTCACAAGTGTTTGTCTTAGTCTAAATGCGGAGTGAGCAGGTTTTTATACTCTGGGATGCAACCGACATGTTCAAATGTTTGAGATCCCACACTGTTAGACCAATTTTAAGTTTCTTAAGTTATTTCCTTTAAAATATATATTAAACAGAAACCTAAAGTAGACTGCATTGACTAACCAGTCCCTCTGGATGGTGGTGAAACTGAAGCATGCTTTAACTTCTAAGACTGTCTAACACTCGTTCCATTCGGTGTCGCCACAACTGGATAAGAAAAAAAAAAAACCACGTATCTATGATCTGTTAGTGTTAGTTGGAATCTAAAGAGGTTAGACAGATGCCAAGTGTGCGCTTTCTCAACCGCTTCAACAGTTTAAGTGATCCACGCGTCGGTTGATAGGAAATTGCTTTCCCGAGCAGGTCCTACGGCCACCTCCTGCTTACGCAGTCCCAGGCTCTGCCGAGTGGTCCCAGGAGTGGCCATGGGCCCCTCCGAAGGGGGCCACCGCCGGGGAGGGGGGCTGCACGCCTGGCCCCAGGCCTGGCCCTCCAGAGAAGGACGCAGGTGTGTTACGTAAGCCCAGGCACCCAAGGGAACGGACCAAAGAGTTTCAGGGAAACTCCGAATATTCCAGAGTCAGATGCAGGCTCCCGGCACGCTACCCTGCTCTCCGAGTTCCTGCCCACATGTCGCACGCTCGGTGCCCACCTGTCGGATGCTGTCGTCCCTCACCCCCCAGTGTCCGAGAGTGTTTAACACAGCTTGAATGCAAACGATAGCTCTATTTTTTAATAACACATAAACATTTGAGCATTGTATTTCTCGCATCCCTTCTTGTGAGCGCTAGAGTTTCTTTGTTTCTGTTTTTTGTTTTCTTTTTGTTTTTGTTTTGTTTTCATTTTCGTTTTTTCTATTTTAGTCAGATTTTGTTTTGGTATTTCGCTTTCGTATGAACACTCAGCAGAAAAATACTTACTTCTTGCCAGTTATCTATTAACAAAACGAAACAAAAAAAAAAACCCTTTGATTTGTAGTTTTAAAGATTAACCCTCAAAGTTCTCTTCATAACTTGCCTTGACATTTTGGGTTGTTCTGTTTCTGTTAATTTTCTTTTGCTTTTTTGTGTTTTTTGTTTGTTTTTACTTTTGCATTTAAGACCATTAAATTTGATTTTGTTTTGCTCGAGTTTTGTTTTGTTTTTTATTTTACCTTTTCTTTCTTTTTGGCTAGGTAAGGTACAGGTGGCCAAGCATTCAGGGAGGATGCCTGAGACCTTAAGAAACAAGTACTTGCCTCAAGGAAAAGCATGTCCCGAGTCTGTGCCGCAGGGACACGAAGTCACAGACGCGGGTTCGAACCCGGGAGGCGATAAGCAGGACCCCACAGAAGGCGTGGGAAGTAGGCCGGCCTCCCGCCACACTCCCGAGGGTTTTTATCAGTAACTTGAAGTGGACAGAGGAAGTCCAGATCAGGGCGACTTAGTACCAGCAGCTTTCAACCCTGACCTGAGGCTGAACATGTTAACATAGGCTGGGTCTTGGTGTTGATATAGAATGACGGCATTATTTATCTATTTATTTATTTATTTATCTATTTATTTATTCAAGTGGAAAATGGGGCGATAGGTACAGCCGTCTCCAGAGTAGATCGGTGTTTCGAGACGCCCGTGGACAGTTTGAGGCAGCCCGTCCCTGCCGCCATCCACCCCCCATCCTACACTGGAGGGGTTGTCTACAAGACCCTCACATAAGGGAGATGTCACTCGCGCCCTGGCCTTGGCTGGCAAAAGCTGGCCAGGTGCTCCCTCTGGCAGGAGTCACAGATCCTCAGTCAAAGCCAGCTGGAAAGGCATCCTCCCGAGCCCAGAACCGAGCCTGACACAAAGAGGATCCTGCTCTGTCACCCCAGAGAGCATGCTCCCTCCCGGGGACTAGATGCTTCCCTGGGAGAATACGCCTTTCCGGTTCCCCGGGGCAGCCCCTTCTGAGTGCAGGGGGGACCTCCATTCCAGAAATGGCTTCCACACATTCCTGGCAACCGTAGACAGTTCTCTTGACTTAAACTGTGAACGTGGTGTGCTTTGCAACCTGCACCCCAGCCTCTTCCCTCCCTCTGATCAGAACCATGTTGATCGTGCTGTTGCCAGGACAGGCGAGAAGGGGACGTGGAGCGGACGCACCTTCCAAAGTCCCCGAAGTTTCTCGGTTCAGTATGATTTGCGTCTTCCGCGGTCTGTAGTGTTTGAGCGGCCTTCTAACAAAACCCCAGTGCATCCCTGGGAGTTTTTTATTTGCAAGTGTGTGGAGGGATTTAGCTTTTAAAACATCGCTCCTGAGAAGCAGTTCTCACTCCCACCGGGGTTCAAGATGCAGGCCTCGTGGCTGTAAAAGTTCATTCCGTCTTGTCCAGGCTGGCCCACAAAAGGAAGGTCCCCGTTCTTCAAAGTCGCAGCCCCAAAGAAACCATTTCTTTCAAACTTTGATAGATTAATCATACTTGTATTTAGCACAATGAATGCTCTCCTTTTACTTGGGAATTTTGATGAAAAGAAAGAATAGATAATGTTAGTTTCTCAGAAATTTGGTAAACACCAAAGAGGTTTCAATTGCATTCTCTTTCGGCCTGTGTAACCTCCCCGCCCCGGTAGTTAAACCCTAAGCCGATTGCTCTGCCAACCCGATTCTAGTTGAATCACCCGTTCCGCCTTGGCTCTGCCCGTGCCTCGAGTCGCAGTTCTGTGACCGCCATCCCCTCCGGGGTGCTTAGTCCCTGGCCACCATCTTGCGTGAGTATCTGAAAGCCGGGTGTCCTCGGGCCTGTGTGCAGATGGTGCGGGGTGGGCTCTGCCTTCTCCCCCACGCGGGACGCGGGTCCCTCACCAAGGGCAGCTGCCTTAACCTCCGAGAGTCTGCACTTGGTGTGAGTTTGGGAAGCCTGCGCCAGGCCAGGGTCCCTGCTGGGTCAGGAATGCAGGCAGTGGCAGTCTCTCCCCCTGGTCGCCTCCACATGAGGGTCACTTCCTAGAGGTTGTTGAAAAGGCGCAACTCGCCCCACATCCGGCTCCGGACCTGGGAGCCAGAGTGGACATCACTCAGTCGTCCGTTTCCTATCGGATTTCAGCCCAGTTTGATGATCTCCGTGTGCTTTTCACAGCCTCCCTGTGTTGGATGAAAGAAAATCAAAACTAAGTGACAGCGGCCTCTCTGCCCCATCCCTCCAGTATAACTCTTCCCCCTCCTCTCCGGCCCTGCCTTGCTTCGTCTGCCTCGCCTCGCCCTGCCTCACCTACTGGACCTGAGGCAGCTCCTTAGGAGAGGCTGCCCGGGATCCTGTCCCCAGATTTCCCAAGACAGCCCTGAAGTCACAAGTGCTTTCTTTTGTATGTGGAGTTCCGATCGGCGCAGAATCGGCCTCCATCCCAGACAGGGGTCGCGTTTCCAAACCTGGTCAGTTTCCCCTGAACGCTAGCGATGGTTGCCTACTTTTTCCATAGTTCCATTTTCTCTTGGCCATTTAAAAAGTTGTGTTTTTTTTTTTTTTTTTTTTTTAATTAAACTTGTGAGTCACCGTAAGAACCTGACGTTAGGCTAAGGGAGACTTTGAGAGGACTGCATTTTCTTTGCACCAGAAAAGAAGGCTTTTCCCATGGGTCTGGGCCACCTCTTTTTTACCACGTGATGTTCCGTTGACAGTGACCAGCTCTGGTGGGGGTGGGGGAGGCTCTTACCACCGAGTCCCACGTTGTACAGTAGACAGCTAGACGTTTTGTATATTAGTGTGTTTTAAGTTATCGATTTGTTTTATATCAAATAATTTATTTTTCAGGTACCATTTTTCATTTTAGCTTTGTTTTCACATGGGTTTGTTTTCAATAAAGTCTGACACTGCTGTGCAAAAGTCAACAATAAAATGAATCCCCTTGTGTTCTTTTGAGGATGCTTATGTAACTAGCTTATTTTTTTTTTATGATTTTCAGAAGAAAAAAAAAAAACCTTATCCGTTTTCCATCTCCCCATTGCCTTTTTTTTTCCTCCTTAATCCTTGTGAATCAATGTTCTTTAGTGTTTTAGAAGGAAAAAGCAAACCTAGATTTTGATAAACCCAGAAGATTTCAGATTAATAAAGAAGCTTTGAAAGAAGACCATTTTTTCAAAATTTTCGTGACGTGTGAATATTTTTTGTCAATGGCTTTCTCAAAGAGGATGAAACTTTTGCACCATTTTCAGAGTTTTTATAGAGATGCCAAATTGATATATTTACATGTAATGGAAACATGAAAAAGTTTTATTAAACAATTGTTCATAGCTGTGTAGACATTTTAATTCAGTTTCCAGAGCTCTCCAAAGCGTATTTTTGCAGTACGGAGTGAGTGGTAACGGCGTGGGGTGTTTACTTAGCGATTCCAAACGAGTCCAACTGTCCAGACACTTGGCCCTTCCCACGGCGTCAGGTCCGTGTTACACGCTGTATGTTACCCATGACTGGAACTCTGTGATATTTTGGTAATAAATGAAGTGGGATATCTGAGCTGTGACGGTGTGGGGGTGATGGTGTGTGACTTGTGACCAGCCCGTAGGCCGGGGCTCCAGTGGCTTCCTCCCCACTAGGGGGCCGAGGCCAGGCGGGAGGCTGGGGCCAGCAGACAGCTCAGCCCAGCCCATGCATGTCCTGTAACGGGGCAGAGGAGCCGTGGTCGCCTGGGCGGGCTTCCCGGTCAAGTGGGGTCCCTGCAGACCTCGCCTTGTCTCCCTTGCCCCACTTTGGACCCCGATGTGGCCACTTCTGAGCCCTGGGACCCCTGGGATTCATCTCCCTCGGGGAGGGGAAGGTGAGTCTGACGGGCCCAGGCGCGGGACCGGGGGCCGGGTGGTTACGAGCGCTGCCGCTCCCCAGTGCGTGACCCTGGCGAGCCGTGGGCTCTCTGGGCCTCGGTTTCCCCTCTGTGGAGTGGGTTCACGGGGTCCACCCCATAGGATCCTGGTGAGATGAGAAGAGGTGGAGGCGGGACCGGTCTTCAGCAGCTGCCCTGACCCCCAGCGCAGGCGGGTGGGGCCTGGGAGTGGCACCCCTCGGCCAGCACCCAGGGCTCAGGCCCAGCCAGACCCCCTGGCAGTGGGGCAGGAAGGGACCGTGTCTAACACTGGGTTTTCTGTGCTCACCTCCGTCTTCTAAGTACAGCACGTGGCCAGTCACGTGGCCCCACAGCTCTGGGGACCTCGAGATTTCTGACCAATGAGGGTCATGGGCCCAGGCTGCCATCTCCTGGGGAGGTCGCTCCTGTGGTGTCCCTTGGCTGCTCGGGCCCCGGCAGTTGCTGGGGCCTCTGGGTAACTCTTCAGTCCAGGTTTGTGGATCTCCCGACCTCCTGTGAACAGAGAAGGGGGCCGGGTGTTGGCACCTCGCAGATGTAACTGCGTCCACCAGACCTCGTTAAGAAGCAGATGGGGGGGACCAGCAGTTAGCGTAATGGCTATGTCCTGGATTCCCATGTAGTCGACCGCGGTTTGAGTCCCAGACCCGGCGGCTTAAACTTACGCTGGGCGCGTGTGCGTGTGTACCCAAGATCCCGAGAGGAGAATAGAAGAGAGGGGATTGCGGTGTGGCGGTCCTCCTTGGGGGATGATTTCTCACTTTCTGTCTCTCTGTCTCTTTCTGGCGAGCACATGTGCCCTGTAGCAAAAACAATTCACACCAGGCGCATGTGCGTTCATTCCCCAAATCCCTGGAGAATGGAAGAGAAGGGTTGCAGTGAGCCCATCCCTCTTGGGGGGTGATTTCTTACTTTGCCTCTCTCTGTCTGTGGCAAGTTCATGCATCCTCAAGAAAAAAAAAATTAAAAGTTTAAAAGTAATTGGGGACTGGGGCCAGCAGGTGGCATGGTGGTTAAGGGCACTGGACTCCCACATGGCCAACCATGGTTCAAGTTCTGAACCTGGTGGCTCGCTTTCTCACTTTCTCTCTCTCTGATCAAACTGGAAAATAATAATAATAATAATCAAATAAATAAAGTTAAATAAAATAAAATTCTTTAAAAAAAAAAGAAATTGGGGACCAGCAGGTGGTGTGGTGGTTAAGGCGCTGGACATTCCCACATGGCCGATCACGGTTCAAGTCTCGGACTCAGTGGCTTGCTTTCTCACTCTCCCTTTGTCTCTTTCTGTGTCTCTCTCTGATCAAATTAAAATAAATGAATAAATATTTTTTAAAGTGTAAAAATAATTGTTTTATTTTTATTATGATGAAACATAGGTAACAAGGGACTAGCAGATGACCTAATGTTTACATCACCGGACTCCCACTGGCTGACTGCAGTCTGAGTCCTGGACCTGAAGGCTTAAAACTCACATGGGGTACGTGTGCATGTGTGCCCAAAATCCCAAGAGAAGAATGGAGAAGGGACTGCAGCGTGGCCATCCCCCTAAGGCATTGATTTCTCTGTCTCTCTGTCTCTCTCTGCCTCTCCAGCATGTGCATGTGCCCTATAACAAAAATCTCTTTAAAAAGGGGTATCAGCAGATGGCATAATGGTTATGTCGCCGGACTCCCACATGGCTAACTGCAGTTCAAATCCCAGACCCAGTGGCTTCAAACTCACACCAGGCGCGTGTGCCTGCGTGCCCAAAATCCTGAGAGGGGAATGGGGGGGAAGGGATTGTGGTATGGCCATCCCCCTGAGGGAGGGTGATTTCTCACTTTCCCTCTCTCCATCTCTGTCTCTCTGGTGAGTGCACACACCCTACTGCAAGAATCTAAAAACAAAAACAAAAAACCATAGGTAGCAAAATGTACCATCTTTAAAATTTTTTTTTTGTTGCTGTGGGGCACATGTGCTTGCCAGAGACAGACAGAGAAAGTGAGAAATCACCTCCCAGAGGGGATGTCATGCCTCAATTCCTTGCCTTTCATTCTCCTCGAGATTTTGTGTGCTCACTGGTAAGAGACAGAAAGAGGACTGAGTGAGACGGTTTGGCGTGTTGCTTACAGATGCCCCAAATCCTGAGAGGATAATGCAGGCTGGCCATCCCCCCGGGCTGTGCTTCCTCACTTTTCCTCTCTCTGTCTCTGTGTCTGGCAAGCACACAGACCCAATAGCAAAAATTTTTTTTATTTAAAAAAACTGGGGCGGGGGACAAACTGCTGGTGTGGTAGTTAAAACACTGGACTGATCAACCACATGGCTGATCGCGGTTCGAGTCCCAGGTTGCTTTCTCACTCTCTGTCTCTCTTCTCAAATTTAAAAATAAATAAATAGGGACCAGCAGTTAGCGTAATGGCTATGTCGCGGAACTCCCGTGTAGTCGACCGTAGTTCAAGTCCCAGACCCAGTGGCTTAGATTCACACCGGGCACGTGTGTGTGCGTGTCCAAGATCCCGAGAGGAGAATGGAGAAGGGATTGTGGCATGGCCATCCCCCCTTGGGGGTGATTTCTCGCTTTCTCTCTGTCTCTCTCTTTCTGGTGAGCGCACACGCCCTATAGCAAAGACCTCTCAAAAAAAAAAAAAAACTTAATAAATAAATAATTCTTTTTTTTCTTTTTTTTAAGAATTATTTTTACTGAACTTTATTTATATTTATTTTAATTTGACCAGAAAGGGACAGAGCAAGAGAGCAAGAGTGGGGATGATGGAAAGTAAGAAAGCAAGCCACCAGGTCTGGAACTTGAACAACAGCCATGAGGGAGTCCACAGCCCTTAACCACCACACCACCTGCTGGCCCTGAAAAATAAATAATTCTTTAAAAAAAAAAAAAAAATGGGCAGGGGCTGGCAGATGGCATGGTGGTTAAAGACGCTGCACTTCCACACGGCCAACCGCAGTTTGAGTCCTGGATCTGGTGGCCTCTTTTCTCTTTGCCTCTCCCTGGTCAAATTTTAAGATAACAACAACAAATGGAATTAAATAAATAAATAATTCTTTTTAAAAACAACTGAGGAATCACACTGCCAGTTACACAGATGGAGGAAAAGTCGATGCCAGAAGAGTTGATACCCAGCAAACTCAGCCCTGGCTTCCAAAATACCCTGCCCATGTGCGGCGTCCGCGGCTTGACCTGGGACCACAGCTCTGCTCCCACCAGGCCAGCCCGATTCTCTTTTATTTTAAGAGATAGAGCGAGACAGAGAGATAGGCAACACCCCCACAGAGTCCCCATGCCACAGCTAAGCCCCAGCCGCAGCCAGCCTGGGTCACACACCTGGCCTGCAAAGGGAGGCCCCAGGGCCCAGACTTGGAGCTTCCATGTGGGGCCAGTTGCACTATGGCTGGATCACCACAAGAGGGCAGACAAGAGCACCCTCTCAGAGGGGTGGCAAAATGGGCTTAAATAAGATGCCCCTGGGGCCGGCAGGTGGCAGTGGTTGGGTTGCTGGGCTCCCACGTGGCCCACTGAGCTCTGAGTCCCAGGCCTGGCAGGTTGCTTTCTCACTATCCCTCTGAAGGAGAATGGGAGATGGAGGCGGCGGCCGCTGGGTGGAAGAGGGAGCAGACGTGGAGAGGAAGCCAGACAGGCAGGTGGATGCAGAGGCCGCAGGCCAGCCAGGAGCTGTGCCCCGAGGAGAGGGGAGGGCGGGGCCAGGGGGGCGCTTTGTCCCTCTGCTCAGGCCGCCCCAGTGTGGGGACAACAACGAGCATGCGTTTCAGTTCACGTCCCCTCAAAATTCAGATGTTAGAACCTAACCCCAGGGCCGGAAGGTGGAGCGGTGGTTGAGGCGCTGGACTCCCACGTAGTTGACTGTGGTTCGCATCCCAGACCCGGTGGCTTAAACTCACGCCAGGCACGTGTGCATGCATGCCCAAGATCCCTAGAGGAGAATGGAGGAGAAGGGATTGCAGCGTGGCCATACCCCCTGGGGGATGATTTCTCACTTTTTGTTTTTAAAGAATTATTTTATTTAATTTCATTTATCCATTCATTTATTTTAATTTGACTAGAGAGAGACACAGAGAGGGGGAACGGGAAGTGAGAAAGCAAGCCACCAGGTTCGGGACTTGAACCATGATTGGCCATGTGGGAGTGTCCAGCGCCTTAACCACCACGCCACCTGCTGGTCCCATCTCAGTTTCTGTTTCTCTGTCTCACGCTCTCTTTCTGGCAAGCACATGCGTCCTATAGCAAAAACCTCTCCAAAACAAATTAAAAAATTCAGATGTTGAAACCTAACCCCAGGGTCAGCAGGTGGCATGGTCATTCCCCATGGGTCACCTCCCCTCTCTCTGTCGCTTTCTGGCAAGCACAAGCACCCTTTGGCAAACACCTTTTAAAAAAATATAACGTACAGGTAAGTAGAGGACACTAAAACGAGTGTGGCTACGTTAATCTAGGTGGAGGGTGTTTTGGAGACAACCTGGGGCAAAGGAAGTAAAGGAAAGGAGTTTATTTGGGCCAAGGGTGAGGACGGCCACCCAGGTGCCACAATATGGAAGCTGCCCTGGATACGCAGATGCTAGGAGGGGAGGAAGGGCAGAAACACAAGTGGGGGGGGGGGGTGTTACTTCGTCATGTTGGGAGCAGTAATGAAGGTGAACTTAAACCACACGTCACACTGCGTCATTGTTGACATCATTGTTTTTCTAGAGATTGTTGTTATAGGGCACGTGCACTCGCCAGAGACAGAAAGCGAGAAATCACCCCCAGGGGGGATGGCCACGCCACAATCCCTTCTCCTCCATTCTCCTCTAGGGATCTTGGGCACGCACGCACACGCACCTGGCATGAGTTTCAAGCTGCTGGGTTCAGGAATCGAACCACAGTCAACTGTGTGGAAGTCTAGCATCTTAACCACTATGCTACCTGCTGGCCCCAACATCATTATTGTTATCCGGTGGACAGTGGTTGATTTCTGTGCAAATTTCTTTTTTTTTTTTAATAATTTATTTAACCTTATTTATTTTAATTTGACCAGAGAGAGACAAAGAGAGAGAGAGAGAGAAAGAAAGTGAGAAAGGAAGCTGCCAGATCCAGGACTTGAACTTGGCCATGTGGAAGTTCAGCACCCTTAACCAGCACATCACCTGCCGGCTCCATCCGTGCAGATTTCTCCACAGAAGCAATCCTTGGGTCAGCTCCAAGGTCCCACATGACAGATTGTGTGGTTTGAGTCCTGGAACCTGCAGCTTGAGAAACATACCGTGTGTGTGCATAGGTGTCCAAAATCCCGAAAAAAGGGAGAAATGGAGGGGAATGGATTGCAGTGTGATCTTGTCAGACGGGGGTGCTTTTCTCACTTCCTCGCTGTTTCTCTGTCTCTCTCTCATGTGCCCTTTGCAAAAACAGAAAAAAAGTGAAAAATTGGGAAAAATAAAGCACTCTCACACCTCTCCATATGTTCTTCCAGCTGTCTCCCTTTCACCTTCTAAGCACAGCAAAGATTCCTCGGAAGAGTCTCTGTGCACTATCGCTACGCTTCAGCTACAGCTGCACTCATTAAATGTTTAATAACCGGCTTTCTATACAAACCAACCAAAAAGCTCCTCATTTTGTGTCTGCCGATTCCTGTGGTGTAAATACTCCCACCATGACTGATTTCCAGCTACTAATGTGGCATCGTCAAACACAGAATGAGGAAGAGATGTAGCCACACACATAATACAGTATTTCCAGCATTAAGATATGCCTAAATAGTGCCAGCAGGTGGCGTGGTGGCTAAGGGCGCTGGATTCCCACATGGCCAACCGTGGTTTGAGTCCCGGACCTGGTGCCTTGCTTTCTCCCTCTCCCTTTCTCTCTCTCTCTGACTCTCTCTGGTCAAATAAAAAAATAATAATAACAAATGGAATTAAATAAATAATTTAATAATAAAAAAAGATATGCCTAAATAGCTTGGGATGGGCAGGGAGCATCCTGTACTCCCACATGGTTGACCATGGTTCAAGTCCCAAACGTGGACGATTGAAACTCACGCTGGTGTGTGTGCATGTGTGTCCCAAATCACAAAACAATGGAGGAGAAGGGATTGAGGCATGGCCAGCTTCCCTGTGGGGGGTGATTTCTCACTTTCTCTCTCTCTGTGTCTCTCTGTCTCTCCAGTCAGCACGTGCACCCTACAACAAGAATCTCATAAAAAGAAAGTAAGAGGAGCCAGCAGGTGGTGTGGTGATTAAAGGCGCTGGACTCCCTTATGGCCGACTGTGGTTTGAGTCCCAGACCTAGTGGCTTGCTTTCTCACTTCTTTCTCTCTTACTCTCTCACTCTATCCACCTCTGGTCAAATTAAAAATAATAAATAAACAGGGCCAGCAGGTGGCTGGGTGGCTAAGGACGCTGGATTCCCACATGGCCAATCATAGTTTGAGTGCTGGACCTGGCAGCTTGCTTTCTCAATTTCTTTTTATTTATTTATTTGTTTTTGAGAGGTTTTTGCTATAGGGCGCGTGCACTCACCAGAGAGACAGAGACAGAGAGACAGAAAGCGAGAAATCACCCCCCCAGGGGGGATGGCCACACCGCAATCCCTTCTCCTCCATTCTCCTCTCAGGATCTTGGGCACGCACGCACACACACCTGGCGTGAGTTTAAGCTACCGGGTCCGAGACTTGAACCACGGTCAACTACATGGGAGTCCAGCGACACAGCCATTACACTAACTACTGGTCCCACTTTCTCATTTTCTCTCACTCTGTCCCTCTCTGGTCAAATTAAAATAAATAAATAAAGTTAAATAAAGTAATTTAAAAATAAATAAAGTTAAGTAAAATGATTCTTAAATAAAAAAACGGATACACCTAATTAGCTTCAAGAGAATATAATATCCAGTAAATAACTGAAAAGTGATGGATTCTGAGTATTATTTTTGTTTTAATATCATCTGTGTGATCCTAAGTCTATACAATTAACTGTTAATTATCGGATGTATTTGACAACTGGCTTCAAAATTCCTGAGAATTTGCCATTCGACTCTCACAAGCCAATCTGGCACATGAGCACAACTCTGTAAAACAATCTCGACCCACTGAAACCTGGCTTCCATCCCAACCATTCGACCAAAAACCCTTCTCACTCACTTCCATCGAGGACGTGTCTATATTGCAAAATGCAAAGGACAGGGGCCAGCAGGTGGCATGGTGGACTCCCACATGGCTGACCTCAGTTCAAGTCCCAGACCTGGCGGCTTGCTTTCTCGCCTTCCCTCTCTCTGTCCCTCTCTGGTCAAATTAAAAATGAATAAATAAATAAAGTTAAATAAAATAATCGTTAAACATTAATAATAATAATAAAATTTAATGATAATAATAAATTAAAATTCTTTTAAAAATGCAAAGGACAGTAGAAACCATTTCATACTCGCCTCACCCAGACCCTGTGGCATTCCAAGCTGCTGCTTCTACCTGCCTTCTCCAAGGGCCTTCAGGTCCTTCCCACCTGTCGGACAGTCCTGCCCGGGCTCCTTGAAGAACTCTCTGTCCCCCATTTATCTTTGTGCCTTCGATATGCCCATTTGACACACTCTCCTTAGGTACCATTGTTCATCTCTGCATTTTCAACTGCAAACAAGAACCAGAGGGCCAGCAGGTGGCATAGTGGTTAGGGTGTTGGACTTTCACATGACCAACCGTGGTTTGAGTCCCAGACCTGGCAGCTTGAAACTCACATTGGGTGCATGTGTGTGCATACCCAAAATCCCAGGAGAAGGGATTGCGGTGTGGCCATCCCCCCGGGGGGTGGGGGGAGTACTTTCTAACTTTATCTCTCTGCTCAGCGCATGCACCCTATAGCAAAAACTAAAACAAAACCCCTGAAGTTTTGGACCAGACCTCTCAGCAACACACAGTTGTCTCCCAATTGCTTAATTATTAATAGTTTGCTCCACTTGGAATAAAGACATCTGTTTTGTTATGTCTTTTGTTTGTTTTTTTGATGGCCAGGGGGCATGTGCACTGGCAGAAGATGGAGAGACATACAGTGAGAGGGAGAAAGCACCACAATGGGGCATGTTCACACTGCAATCCCTTCTTCATCTTTCTTTTTTTTTTTTTCCTTTGGAGAGGTTTTTCAAAACAGGGCGAGTGTGCTCGCCAGAGAGACAGAGACAGAGAGACAGAAAGTGAGAAATCACCCCCCAGGGGGGATGGCCATGCCACAATCCCTTCTCCTCCATTCTCCTCTTGGGATCTTGGGCACGCACACACACGCGCCTGGCGTGAGTTTAAGCCACCGGATCCGGGAATCAAACCACGGTCAACTACATGGGAATCCAACGAGATAGCCATTACACTAACTGCTGGTCCCCCTTCATCTTTCCATCCTGTCAGGATTTGGGGCATACCTGGCAGGCAAGGATTCAAACTGTGGTGCGCCATGTGAGGTCCAGCTTCAAGACATCTTAAAGCCAGAGTGGTCATCAGTCACTACCACCTGGAGGTGGAACTGCTCAGAGACAGCACAGGTCTGTCTATCCCTTAAACCGAGGAGTGTATGTACCCTGGTGCCAAGCTGCCTCTTCTTCAAGGAAGGAAGTTCCTAAGCCCATAATCAGTTCAGTGCAAAAGGTGAGGACCAGTAGGTGGCGTGGTGGTTAAGATGCTGGACACTCTCACATGGCTGACCATGGTTCAAGTCCTGGACCTGGTGGCTTGCTTTCTCACATTCCCTCTCTCTCTCTCTGGTCAAATTAAAATAAATGAATAAATAAAAAATTAAATAAGGTAATTATTTACAAAAAATAATGCAAAAGGCTTTAACAGGGCAAATTAAATATATATTAACCCCCCACACCCAAGCTAACCCTTCTGCTCTTGGGAAACCTTACACGGTTTGACCATGATGTGTAAATACTGCCACTTGGTGGCGACATTCTCTACATGGAAAATAACATCTGTGATTCTGAAATGACAAAGGCCTGAACAGCTTCGGGGTGGGGGCGGAGTTGTATCAATTCACACTGAATCGATGGAGGATTGGCCCACATCTAGCCGGGTCCGGTGTCAGCGTCCCCTTCCGGTTCTGGATCAAACTAATGGGCATCTTCCCAAAATGCTGTCCAAGAGTGGTCGCCTTTGCGCTTGCCTGGTCGTGAAGCATCTCTCTTGCTGGTCTGTTAGTCGGTCACTGTCGGAGAGAGCCAGGGCCAGTCACTCTAGGATTGGCCCGCAGATTAAATCCTTAGAGTCGGTTGACCCACTAGCTTACCGGTCTGGCTACCAGAACACTGCGCGATCTATTTGGGAATACGGCTCAGGGACTGAATCCTTACCTCAGGCTCCGCCCTCTCGTATTTTACCCAATCATAGGCCTGAGTCTCCCAGATGTGCCCGCCTTCTAGACCATATCCAATCACAGGCCCACTTTTCTAAACTCGGCCCTATCAGAGGCCAAGCTCTCAAGGAATTCCCCACCTTCCATCAGGCCCCGCCCCCTATTATAAATTTGTCTCTCCTGTGGCGTTCTGCCCAATCAAAGGCCTCCTCTCTTCTAAACCCCGCCTCCCCCCTTTTCCCAGGGCCTTGCCAAGCCCGGCAGACGAGGCTGATGACGCAATCGAGCTGCGACGCAAGAAGGTCACACGGGATCTTCCAACATGGCGGCGGCGGCGCTGCGGAGTGGCTGGTGCCGCTGTCCGCAGGTGAGCGGACGCGCGAGGCGGACGGGCCAAATTTAGGGGGCTCCGAGCCCGCAGCCTCCAAGGCCTCCTTCGCCTCAGGCCCTTAGAACCCCGCGGCCCTTCCCGGGGCCTCGCTGGACGCTTAGGTTCGGGTCGTTGAGTCAGCCGCGGCCAGGGCTGGGGCCACGGAGTGAGGCCTGGGGGCGGGGACCGAACGCGCCGGGCAGGGGGCGGCGAAGTGCGGAGCCCGGCGGGGAGCGGAGACCCCACGTGCACTGGGGGAGTGAATGGTGCCCCGGGCTGTGGCGCCCCGTGGAGATGAAGTCGCGAGGGGAAGGCAGAATGTCACAGGCGTGACATTCACAGCTCGCGCTTAAATGCCGGGGCTGCACTGAGCGCATTGCCTTCTCCGGATGCTCAGGGTGGCTTTGGGAGGTAGTTGTCGCCCAGGCAAAGAGCGTGGGCTCTTGAGTCCGCGAGTCGAGCGTGACACGCACTCAGAAATACTTCAGCACCTGGCTATTGCTCCCCGTTTCATTAGCTTGGGAAACTGGCAACTCAGAAGCTAAGCAGCTGCCCACAGTCCCAGGCCTCGTGGGTGGCCAGCCGTCCCAAGCTCAGGTCAGTCTGACTCCAGTGCCAAACCATAAAGAGGAAGGGAAACATCTCACAGGAAACTGAGCACGGGGTAGAGGTGTCTGTGACCCAGGACTGACTTTCTTCTCTGGCTTCTTATCTTTTTTTATTTTTAAGAATTATTTATTCAACCATTTTTAAAAATCCATTTGAAACTATTATTTAATTTGGCCAGAGAGAGAAAGAGAGACAGAGATAGAGAAAGGGAAAGGAAGAAAGCAAACCACCAGGTCTGGGACTTGAACCACAGTCAGCCATGTGGGAACCTAGCGCCTTTACCCACCACGCCACCTGCTGGCCCCATCAATCTTTTTTTTTAAGAAACATTTTTTATTTTTTGGAGAGTTTTTTTGCTATAGGGCATGTGCGCTCACCAGAAAGAGACAGAGAGACAAAAAGCGAGAAATCACCCTTCAGGGGGGATGGCCATGCCACAATCTCTTCTCCATTCTCCTCTCGGGATCTTGGGCACACACGCACTCGCGCCCAGCGTGAGTTTAAGCCACTGGGTCTGGGACTCAAACCGTGGTCGACTACATAGGAGTCCAGCAACATAGCCATTACGCCAATTGCTGGTCCTTGAAGAAACATTTTTTTAAAGAATTATTTTATTAGATTTACTTATTTTACTTACTTATTTTAATTTGACCAGAGAAGGACAGAAAGAGAGAAAGAAAGCAAGCTGCCAGGTCTGAGACGCAAACTGTGGTAGCCATGTGGGAGTTCAGTGCCCTTAACCACCATGCCACGCCCCAGTCCCTATTCAATCTTATTTATTTAAGAATTATTTTATTTTACTTCATTTTATTTATGTATTTAATTTGACCAGAGAGGGACAAAGCAAGAGAGAGAAGGGGAAAGTGACAAAGCAAGTCACCAGATCTGGGACCTGAACTGTGGTCTGCCATGTGAGAGTCCAGCACCCTCAACCACCATGCCACCTGCCAGCCCCTCAACCTTATTTAGTATTATTATTTCTCAGTTTGACCAGAGAGAGTGAGAAAGTGAGAAAGCAAGCCACCAGGTCCAGGATTCGAACTGCAGTCAGCCATGTGGGAGTTCAGAGCATCAATTACCATGCCACCTGCCAGCCATGGATTCTTACATTCTTGTCTTTTGAGTCAGCGTTGAGAGTTTGAATTTTTTTTTTTTTTTTTTTTTTTTTTTTGTTTCGATTTAGGTACAAGACCCTGGGGAACCAACCTCACACGAGCTTTCTCTCCCAGGCCCGATGTCTGTCCACTTCTATATCAGACAGTGGCTGAAGTCGGTAGTTCAGTTGGGTATATGCATGTAGAGGAATAAAACAAGGTATTTACCCTCCCAAGAGTTGCCCGGGAGTAACTTCTGGAGACAGTGGCACCTGTAAAAGTTTGAGATGTTGCTTAGCGTTCCCAGAGCTCAGAGGCAGGGAACGGGCCCAGGAAGTGAGGAAATGGCTGAGTGGTTCTATGGGGTCATTTGGCATCGACGTGCGAGGCTGGGTGCTATAGAGTGTGACAGTGTGGAGGTGAACAGAACCCCCATGGAGCTTCAAGTTCATGGTTTGGTAGCAGAAGAAAGTGTCTTCCATGTGCGGTTAGCTTTGCGTCTTTGCCCAAAGTGATTCCTCAAAATTGCCTTTCTGGGAGCTCCAGCCTTTGACCAGACATTACACGCTTATTCTTAGGTTATCTTTTTATTTCTTAGAATTATTTTATTTAACCTTATTTATTTATTTATTTATTGGAGAAGTTTTTGCTATAGGGTATGTGTGCTCGCCAGAAAGCCAGAGAGAGACAGAGAGAGACAGAAAGCGAGAAATCACCCCCAGGGGGGGATGGCCATGCCGCAATCCCTTCTCCTCCATTCTCCTCTTGGGATCTTGGGCACGCACACACGCCCAGGTTTAAGCCACTGGGTCTGGGACTTGAACTGCGGTCGACTACGTGGGAGTCTGGTGATGTAGCTATTACGCCAACTACTGATCCCCAAACCTTTTTTATTTTTTAGATTTGACCATAGAGGGACAGAGAGAGAGAGAGAGAGTGAGAAAGCAAGCTGCCAGATCCAGGACTCAAATTGGGGTTGGCCATATTGGAGTTCACTGCCCTTAACCCTCATGCCACCTGCTGACCCCCCTAAATTATCTTGGGACAGTAAGTTGTGTGTGTTTGTTTCTGAAAGTCAGGTCTCACTTTTTTTTTGAGAGAGAGAGATTTTTGCTGTAGGGCGTGTGTGCTCGTGGGAGAGAGAAAGAAGCAGACAGGAAGCAAGAATCACCCCCCAGGAGGGATAGCCACAGTGCAAGGCCTTCTCTTCCATTCTCCTCTCGGAATTTTGGGCATGCGTGCACACGTGCTCGGTGTGAGTTTCAAGCCACCGGGTCTGGGGTTTGAACCATGATTACCCATGTTGGAGTCCAGCATAGTAACCACTATGCCACCTGCTGGCCCCCAGGACTTACATTTTTAGAGACTGGCTAAAGTGTGGTGGGCTTGTGAGAAAAGATTGTTTGCCTCCAGCATTGAGGCTTAGGATGCTCCCTTTCAATTATACAGTACATTTAGCCATCTTCTCCATAGGCTGGCATTTTCTTTCTTTTTTTAAAAAAAAGAATTATTTATTTTATTTGTTATTATTATCATTATTATTTTTTAATTTGAGCAGAGAGAGAGAAAAAGGGAAAGTGAGAAAGCAGGTCCAGGACTCGAACCGTGGTCGGCCGTGTGGGAGTTCAGCACCTTAACCACTGTGCCACCTGCCAGCCCCTAGGCTGATATTTTCTGGGAACCATCGTTTTCCTACCAGTTTTGGAGGCAGGAGGATAGAAACAGGCCTTAGAGGTGTGTGGACACAACATTCTCCCACCCCATGAGAATCCACTGGCTTCTTAGACTTTGAGAAGATTGCAGAGCGTCCACACATGCTATAAAAATGGCTGAATGCGTCTTAGATGTCCCCTGCTGTTTGGTGTGGACAGGGTCTCACTGAGTTGCCCAGGCTGGCCTCAAACTTGCGATCCCCCCCCCACCCTTTTTCAGCGTCCTGAGTAGCTGGGATCACAGATGCACCACCGTGCCCAGCTCCCAGTCACTGTCTTATTTGAATTAATCTTTCTCTTTTCTCTCCCAATTAGAGATGCCTCCGCGGTGGTCTCCAGTTCCTTTCCGGCCACAGCCTACCCCGTGGTTCCACGTATCAACCTCGGCCAGGCGGAGAGCTGCTACTGGTGAGTGACATGGGGCATGAGCAAGCAGACACCGCGGGGGGTCCGAAGCCAGGCTTCATTGGCCAGGTGGAAGGTGGGGCTGCGGAGGTCGGTCACACACCAATGGCATCTGAGTGGGGGGCCTTTGCCGTCCGGGGCCTTTGGAGTTACAGAGGCCGGCGGGCCTGATCTTAGCATCCCCAGCCAGTGTGGAATGCCCAGTGCACCCCAGAAATGCTGAGCACACGCGACCGCTTCCCTGCCACTTGACTCTTCCCGTTGGGCTTTGAGCTGCTTCTCTCTCTTTTTCCGGCCAAGTCTGTTTATGCATTTGAGAGAGACAGAGAGATACCCCAGCAGAACCCCCACGTTGCAGCCGGCTCCCAGCCAGGGTCTACACCAGTCACCTTGGATTATGGCATGTGTCTGGACCTGCCCGGTACCCAGAGAGGTCCCAGGATGTGAGCCCGGGTCCTTTCCTATGTGGGGCCACCTGTGCTGCTACTTGGCCTCTTTTTGACCCACTCCTCCCAGCGACACACATGACACAGCAGGGACTTTGAAGTGGCTCCGTCTGACCCTCTGACCCTGAGCCCTGATGCTGTGAGCAGTGCACAACGCTGGCTCCTGGAGCTGGAGCTGAGCCTCGGGCTCTGTCTCGTCCTCTCTGACGTCTGCCTCTGGGTGTGCGGGGCTTTCTCTGCCACTGTCATCCTGAGAGAGGGAGGTCTGTGCCAGTCCCAGGCCCTTGGGTAGGATGATTGGCAGCTGGGTATCTGGGAGGGCCCAGGAGGAAGTGGTCTTGGGGCCGAGGCCCAGGGAGTCACACTCGGTGCTGTGTCCTTCAGGACCGGGAGCCGTAGAGTCCTTGCAACTCTGGCCCTGAAAGGGATTGCCGTGAGTCCTTGCTTTATTTGTTTATTTATTTATCTAAATATCTGTCTGTTAATGAATTAAAGAGAGTTTTGTTATAGGGCGTATGTGCTCACCAGAGAGACAGAGAGCAAGAAATCCCCCTCCAGGTGGGGATGGCCACGCCACAATCCCTCCTCCGTTCTCCTCTTGGGATCTTGGGCACATATTCACGTGTACCCAGAGTGAGTTTTAAGCCGCTGGGTCTGGGACCGGAACCGCAGCCGGCCTTGTGGGAGTCCAGCAACTTAACTTTTATGCCATCTGCTGGTCCTGCTGTGAGTGTGTCTAAATCCCCACAAGGACCTGTTGGGGGCTGTTTGTTACCCCCTGTGCTTCCAGCAGAAGCCCAGCCTGGTGGTATCTTTTCACAGAGCTTTAGGGTTACAGAAAAACTGAACGGAAGTACAGAGTCCTTGTATCTCCTGTCTCCCCCTCCGTGGTCTCCCTGTCGTGAGCATCTGGTCATGGGGGATGTTTGTTACCCCGTGTTGAGTCATTATTCCTAACCAAAGTCACGCAGCTCGTGGTCAGGTTCACTCTTCTTACTGTACAAGGGTCTTTAAAAAACCTGGTGGGTGGGACCAGCAGATGGCATCATGGTGATGCCTTTGGACTCCATGGTTCGAGTCCTGGACCTGGCAGCTTCAAACTCACATTGGGCGTGTGTGCGTCTATGCTCAGGACCCCGGGAGGAGAGGGATTGTGGCATGGCCGTCCCACCGTGGGGGTGACTTCTCACTTTCTATCTGTCTCTGTCATCCAGCGAGCACGCACACCCTACAGCAAAAAAATCTCTCTACAAATAAAAAAGCTGATGGGACATGCTTATGAGAAAAATTGGCATGGGTTTAAATTTCTTTTTAAGAATTATTTTATTTAACTTTATTTATCTGGTTTTTTTTTTGTTTGTTTTGTTTTGTTTTTTTAATTTTTTGACCAGAGAAGGACAGAGTAAGAGAGAGAGAGAAAGTGAGAAAGCAAGCTGTCAGGTCCAGGGCTCGAACCACCATGTGGGGATCCAGCACTCTGAACCACCATGCCACTTGCCGGCCCCCAATTTATTTTTTTAGAGAATCGTTTTATTTAACTTTATTTATTTATTTTTAAAATTTTGACCAGAGAGGGACAGAGTGAGAGAGATAGAAAAAGTGAAGAAGCAAGCTACCAGGTCCGGGACTCAAACCGTGGTCAGCCATGTGGGACTTCAGCACCCGTAACCACCACGCCACCTGCCAACCCAGTTTAAAATTTTTGGTCACCAAAATGTACTACTACTTTTTTTTTTTTAATGCCAGAGGACATGTGAGCGTGCCTACGAGAGAGAGAAGTAGAGAGGGAGAATGAGAGATCATGCCACAATCCTTTTTTCTCTAATTCTTCATCCTTTCAGGATCCTGGGCACACACGTGTGCACCTGGTGTGTTCCTGCTGAGGCCAGGATTCAAACCCTGGTCAGCCATGTGGGATCTGCATGGGGGATCCAGCCGCCTTGTGTGCCATGCCACCAGCTAGCCTACCAGCCACTTTTTTAATATACATATAATTATTTATTTACTTTTGGTATCAGCAGATGGTGTAGCATTTATGTCACTGGACTCCCACGTGGCCAACTATGGTTAAAGTCTCAGACCCAGTGCCTTCAAACTCACACCAGGGGCATGTGCCTGTGCGCCCAAGATCTCAGGAGGAGAATGGAGGAGAAGGGATTGTGGCATGGCCATCCCCCTGGGGGGTGATTTCTCACTTTCTCCCTGTCTCTTTGGCGAGTGCATACACCCTATAGCAAAAGTCTCTTCCAAATAAAAACCAAAAGAATTATTTATTCAATTTTATTCATTATTGTTCTTTATTTTTTTTAAAGAATTATTTTTAATTTCATTTTATTTATTCATTCATTTCTTTTAATTTGACCAGAGAGAGAGACACAGAGAGAGAAAGGGGGGAAAGCGAGAAAGCAAGCTGCCAGGCCAGGGACTTGAACCGTGGTCAGCCATGTGGGAGTGTCCAGCACCTTAACTACCACGCCACCTGCCGGCCCCCAGCAGCCACTTTTTATTGTCACTGTACTTTGGCCTTTTCCGCAGGTCCCATGATTGGAAGCTTATATAGAACTTTTTCAGATTGGCTTCTTTTTCTTAGTAATAGGATCTATTATTTTTTTTTTAGTCAGCAGAGGGCATGTTCACTCACCCAGTGGACTATGGTCACATCGCAGTCCCTTCTCCACCTCTCCATCCTGTTGGAATTTGGGGTCTGCATCCACATGCGCTCTGGTGTTTTTCAAGCTGCAGAGGCTGGGATTTAAACCACAGTGGGCCATGCGGGACCTGGCTGCCTTAACCACTAGGTCCTGGGACCAGCCGGTAACATGCATTTACATTTCTACTTTGTCTTCTCCCGGCTTCGTGCCTTAACTTCTTTTCCTCACTGAGTAATATCCCTTGACCGTCGGCTGACAGGTGGCATAGTGGTTAAGGTCGCTGGACTCCTGGCTCTCATGGCTGACAGCAGTTCGAGTCCTGGACCTGGCAACTTGCTCTCTCCCTTTCCCTCTCTCACTCTGTCTCTCTCTGGTCAAATATAAATGAATCAAGTTATGTAAAATAATTATTAAAAAAAAAAAATCCCTAGACTGCAAGTACCACAATTGGTCACCGAGTGTTTCTTTAATTGATTATTTATTTATTTTAAAGAATTATTTTTATTTGTTTTACTTTGATCAGAGAGGGACAGAGTGAAAGAGAGAGAGAGAGGTGGAAGGTGAGAAGGTGAGCCGCCAGGTCTTGGACTTGAACCGTGATCAGCCGTGTGGGAGTCCAGCGCCCTTAACTACCACGTCACCTGCCGGCCCCTATTTACTTATTTTTACAGTTTTTACCATATGGTGTGCTTGCTCATCAGGTAGACAGAGACAGCAAAAGTGAGAAATTACCTCCCAGGAGGGATAGCCACGCCGCAGTGCCTTCTCCATCCCCCTCCTGGGATTTTGAGCACACGTACGTGCACGCCTGGTGTGATTTTCAAGCCGTCGGGTCTGAGACTGGCGTTGGCTGTGTGGGAGCCCAGCACTGTAACCACTACACCACCTACTGGCCCAGAGAAACATTCTGTAATCCCACCGGCCCCCTTTGATAACATACGGTTTACATCCTTCAAGTCTGTCCTCTAATTCGGTCTTTCGTGTTCTCTTCAGTCCAAATCCTATTCTTCCGGAAACAGAAAAGGCTTTCTGTCCGGCTTGCTAGATAATATCAAACAAGAATTAGCCAAAAACAAAGAAATGAAAGAAAGTATAAAGAAGTTCCGAGACGAGGCCAAGAAGCTGGAAGAGTCCGACGCACTCCAGGAAGCCCGCAGGAAATACGTGAGTCTCCGTTCTGCGCCCCTGTCGCTGAGGCCCAGGGTTTCCCTGGGCAGGGACGGCAAGCGGGGCTAGCTCAGAGCTGGGCAGTGGGCGAGGTCGCGGTGACACACGCAGTGTTCTCTGCCGCTCAGAGCTAGGTCCCCAGCCTGCAGCCTTGGCTCCCCTGGGACCTGTGCCACCTCCAGGGCTCACCTGGCCCGACCTGTGTGATCAGACCAGCACCTGCATTTTCACAGACTCCCACCAGAGGGCCCACGGCTCACTGGCCTTGAGATGGCTGCTCCTGGGGACGCCTGGGGGCCTCTGAGCGAGAAGTAGGGACAGGGTGACCGTGCGGTGTCCCCGTTAACTCCCGGGGCCGTCTGTCCTTGGGCAGCTGCCAAGCGCCAGTCACGGACTGGGCAGGGCGTCCTCTGTTTGGGTGCCCTGCAAGGGCCCTGCGAGGAGGCGAGCAGCCTGTCTCACCAGTGAGGGCTCAACCTCAGAGATGCGGCACCAGCCTCTGGGCTTGGTCTTGCTCCCTGGGCCCCTGCCAGGTCACGGTCCAGCCTTTCCCCTCTGCATATCTCCAGGGTGTCCGCCTGGGTGGCAGTGCCCGCCCACAAGGACTCCGCTTGATGGTGCTCACGCCACCCCATCACAGAGGCCCGGGCTGGGATTCGGGGAGGCACGAGTAGCCGCAGCTGCTGGAGGCCGGGCCGGTGCTGCAAGGCCAGGGTAGTTCAGAGAGCTCAGGGCCGTGGCCCCGGAGGACCGGCAGGGCCACCTCCTGCCCCCCTAGAGAGACGCGGGCCGGGGCTCCTGTCCTCGGGGAAGCGGCAGGCAAGCAGCAAGTGGCTGCCCAGCCCCACCGACAGGCTGTGTGGGAGGGGTGGGGACCTGAGAGTGGTGGGGGAGCAGGCGGGGCGCAGCTGTGGTTCTTGGAAGCTTAAGGGTACGGTAGGTCTCATCGCTGTCCTGGAGTAAAAAAGCAATGCTCTCTACCTCAGAGATCCATCGAGTCGGAGACGGTGCGGACCGGCGAGGTGATAAGGAAGAAGCTGGGCGAGCTGACCGGGTCCGTGAGGGAGGTAATGGCTGGTGCCCGCGCCGCAGAGTCCACTCGGGGGCCCCAAGGCAGGGGTCGGCTCCTGGTGGGACCACTCGAAGCTCTGGGGAGACCGGTGTGGTCGGGGCTGGGGGCGGGCGAGCACAGGCACCTGTCGGGCAGCGGCAGGTGGGCAGAGACCCTCTGGCCGGCTCCCGCGGTCTACTGACCACCACCAGAGGTGGCTGACCGGTTGTGCTGACAGAGAAGGTGCTTCCTCCCCAGGTGAAGGTGGGGCCAGAGTGAGGCCCTCCTGGGGGCATAGTGGGCTTTCTTTTTTTTTTTCTTTTCTTTTTTTATTTTTTTGGTTTAGGCTAAGGGCCTTTACACTGACAGAGAGAAAGAGAGAGAAATCAAGCGCTCGAGGGGATGGCCATTCCGCCACCTTCTCCATTCTCCTCGGGATTTTGAGCACGCACACACACGCGCCCGGAGTGATTTTTAAGTCCCAGGTCTGAGGCTCAGACTGCGTAGCTGGCTGTGTGGGATCCAGTGCCTCCACCACCACACCATCTGCCGGCTTTTGTTTACTTTCTTTATTTTGATTTTTTTTTTTTTAAGAATTATTTTATTTTAACTTTATGTATGTATTTCAGTTTGGCCAGAGAGGGACAGAGAGAGCGTGAGAAAGCAAGCCACCAGGTCCGGGATTTAAACCGCAGTCGGCCCTGTGGGAGTCCAGTGTCCTTAATTGTTAGTGGTCATGTGCACACACCAGCGAGGAGACGGGAGCACCATCCGGTGTTTGGTCACGCTTCAGTCCCTTCTCCATTTCTCTGTCCTGTTGGGATTTGGGGCGCACACACACACACACACACACACACGTACCCAGCTTGTTTTCTTAGCTCCCAGGGCCGGGGCTCGAACCAGTTGGCCATGTGGGTTCCGGCTCCCTAACCAGCAGGCTGTGGGCCGGCCCTGTCACCTCTGTTTATACTTTGTTTCTGCCAGGGAGGCCAGGGCCTTGCACAGAAGGAGCTGCAAGCCCACGCCGGTGCTGGGCACAGCTGACCCAGCACCCACAGAGAGCGTACGCAGGGTTCTCAGGTGTGCGACTGAGCCTCGGGGCTCCTGCGCCAAGTTCCCCATAGCCCTTGGAAGGGCAGGTCTGGTCTTGCTCCAGGGCCTTGGTTCCTGCGGGCCCCTGGGGCTGTGCCAACAGCTCGCCCTCTGTCTCTGTGTCTCAGTAGAGTCTTGACGAAGTCAGTAAAAGTGACTTGGGCCGGAAGATCAAGGAGGGTGTGGAGGAGGCAGCAAAGACAGCCAAGCAGTCGGCCGAGTCGGTGTCCAAGGGCGGGGAGAAGTTGGGCAGGACCGCAGCCTTCAGAGCCCTCTCCCAGGTGAGCCGGAGCCGGGGCAGGACGGGGCGGAGCAGCTGGGCGGCCAGCCTGGGCACCCGCCACATGGGCTGCTGCACCCTCCTCGCAGGGCGTGGAATCGGTGAAGAAGGAAATCGACGAGAGCGTCCTGGGGCAGACCGGGCCCTACCGCAGGCCCGAGCGACTCCGGAAAAGGACCGAGTTCGCGGGAGAGAAATTCAAGGAGGAGAAAGTGTTTGAGCCCAATGAGTAGGTACCAGACCGACAGCAGGCTCTCTGTGGTCACTGTCTTCCCTTCACTTATGTTATTGTTAGTATTCTCTTAAGAATTATTTATTGGTTGGGGCCAGCAGGTAGCTTAGTGGTTAAGGGCACTGGGCTCCCACATGGCCGACCACAGTTCGAGTCCCGGGCCTGGTGATTTGTTTTCTCACTTTCCCTCTCTCTCTTGCTCTGTCCCTCTCTGGTCAAATTAAAATAAATAAAGTTAAATAAGACAATTCTTGGGGCCGGCAGGTGGTGTGGTAGTTAAGGTGCTAGACATTCCCACATGGCTGACCACAGTTCAAGTCCTGGACTTGGTGGCTTGCTTTCTCACTTTCCCTCTCTCTCTGTGTCTCTCTGGTCAAATTAAAATGAAAAATGAATGAATAGTTCAAATAAACAATTCTTAGAAAAAAAATTTTTAAGTAAGACAATTTTTTATTTTTTAAAAAAGAAAGAATTATTTATTGGGAATAGCAGATGGCATAATGGTTATGTTTCTGGACTCCCATGTAGTCAACCACAGTTCAAGTCCCAGACCTGGTAGCTTAAAACTCACTCTGGGCTTGTGCACGTGTGTGCCCAAAATTTTTAGAGGAGAATGAAGGAGAGGGGATTGGGGCCAGCAGGTAGCATGGTGGTTAAGGATGCTGAACTCCCACGTGGCTGACTGTGGTTCGAGTCCTAGATCTGGCAGCTTTCTCTCTCTCCTCTTTCTCCCTTTCTGGTCAAATTAAAATAAGTAAATAAACAAATAAAGTTAAAGTAATTATTTAAAAAGTAAAAAATGAAAAAAATTTAAAAAGGAGAGGGGATTGTGGCATCGCCATCTCATCTCCCCTGGGGGTGATTCCTTGCCTTCTGTCTCTCTGCCTCTCTAGCAAGCTCACGTGCCCTATAGCAAAAAAAAAAAAAAACACTCTTCCAAAAAAGAAAGAATTATTTATTTAATTCTTACTAATTTACTTACTTATTGAGGTTTTTTTTTTGAGAGAGAGATTTTTGCTATAGGATGTGTGTGCCCAGAAGACAGCGTAGATGGCCACGCCTCAATCCCTTCTCCTCCATTCTCTCGGGATCCTGAGCATGCATGCACACGTGCCCGGCATGAGTTTAAACCACTGGGTCCGGGACTCTAACCGTGGTCAACTACATGGGAGTCCAGTGACATAGCCATTACACCAACTCCTGGTCCTTTTATTATTATTTTTAATTCGCCAGAAAGAGAAAGTGAGAAAGCAAGCCTCCAGGACTCAAACTGCGGTCTGCTATGTGGGAGTCTGGTGCCTTAACCACCACGCCACCTGCTGGCATCCCTTTACTTATTTAAAAATCAGTTAATTTGTGAACTGCCAGAGTGCATATACACTCACCAGAGAGAGGGGAGGAATCACCCCCACCCCCAGCAGGATTAGTCGCATTACCATCCCTCCTCCAGTTCTCTGTCCTGTCATACACACGCACCTGACACGTGTCTCGAGCCTCCAAGGCTACGATTTGAACCACAATTGGCCACTTGGGGTTTTTTGTTTGTTTAAGAGATTTTTGCTATATGCCATGTGTGCTTGCTGGAGAGACAGAGAAACAGAAAGCGACAAATCACCCCCCAGGGGGGATGGCCACGCCGCAGTCCCTTCTCCTCCATTTTTCTCTCGGGATCTTGGTCATGCACGCACACGCGCCCGGTGTGAGTTTAAGCCACCGGGTCCCGGACGCAAACCGCGGTCAGCTAGATAGGAGTTTAGCAGCATAACCATTATGCCATCTGCTGGTCCCGGGATTTTGGTCCCTTAACTACTGTAATGCTGTCCTTACTTGTTTAGTTTTATTCAAGTTTATCCGTTTACTGGGCCAACTGGGGCAGGGTGGTTAAGTGAAGCTGGATCCCACATGGCGAGCTATTCATTTCAAGTCCCAGACCCAGCAGCTTGGAAAACTCACTAGGCACCTGTGTGTGCGCCCAAAATCCCAAAAGGAGAATGAAGGAGAACTGTGGCATGGCCATCCCTGCTGGGGTCCTTTCTCACTCCCCCTTACCCCCCATGAGTGCACGTGCCCTGTAGCAAACAAAATACATACATACATTTGTTGGGCCAGCAGGTGGCGTGGTGGTTAAGGCGCTGGACATTCCCCCATAACTGACTATGGTTCACATCCTGGACCTGGTGGCTTGCTTTTTTACCTTCCCTCTCTCTCTCTGTTCAAATGAAAATAAATGAATGGATAAATAAAAATTAAAAATAAATAATTCTTAAAGAAAAAGTTCAAATTTTAAATAAATAAATTGTGTTTGTGTGTCTCATGAGTGAGAGAAGGCGAGAAACAGGGACCTCACAAAGGTCTCACCACACAGCACCTACCCCTCCAGCCTTTCTGCCAGCCGGGGTCACAGGGGCACCTGTCTTGTTCAGGCAGCCTGAGATCTGAACCCAGGGCCTCCATGCGGCTGGGCCACCACCCCCGTTTCCAGCTCCCTACTCCGTGTTCTATTTTTTGGGGGGGATGCGGGGCAAGGGTACAGTTTGCTGAGGGTGAATGCACTTGCCAGAGACAGAGAAGGAAAGAGGGAAAGTGAGAAATCACCCCTCAGGGGATGGCCACGCCACGATCCCTTCTCCTCCGTTCTCTTCCTGGGGTCTTGGGCATGCAGATATGCCCGGCGTGATTTTCAAGCTATCAGGTCTGGGATTAGAACCAGGGGAGGCCGTGTGGGAATCCAGCGCCTTCACCGCCATGCCACCTGCCAGCCCCGCTGTGGTCTGTTTCTAGACGCTCCCAGCGTTCTCATCCCATCTGTTTCTGGAGAGCGCTTTCCGTTTCCACTCAGGGTTCCTGCCTTGGAGAGAGTTCGAGGGATAAAAAGGAGGAAAGGCGGCGGGAGACACGGCCAGCTCTTGGGAGCCACCAGCCGCCTGCCATCCTCTGCCGCCTGCCCCGCCTCGGCTCTCTCCACGTGGGCGGAAGGGCACCGGGCTGGGCCCGGGGCCCCAGGGCGGTCCCTCACACCGGCCACCGCACTCTTCCGCAGGGAGGCCCTGGGGGTCGTGCTGCACAAGGACTCCAAGTGGTACCAGCAGTGGAGGGACTTCAAGGACAACAACGTGGTGCTGAACCGTGAGTGTCGCCGGCGGGGCGTGTCCCCAGGGCCGGGCCCTCGTCCCTCGTCCCGTGAGGACCGCTGGAGGCCTGTTTCCTTGGTGGTGGGAACAGTGGCCAGTGCGGCAGCACCCTGTCGTTTACTCGGGGTCTTCACAGCCTCACCACGTAGGTGGGCAGGCGGCTGCCTCCACGTAAGGAAGGAGGAGGCTCGGGAAGGTCCCCCACAACCTGCTCCCGTCACGGCCGCACACAGGACTCCTGCAGGGGCCTCCGACTGCATGAGGTAGAGGCCTCTTTCCCTAAGGGTCCCTTCTGCAGCCCTGTCCTTGTCCCCGCAGGGTTCTTCGAGATGAAGATGAAGTATGACGAAAGCGACAACGTGTTAATCCGGGCGTCCCGGGCCCTCACGGACAAGGTCACCGACCTACTGGGTGAGTGAGCCGCCCAGGGCCATCCAGGCCGGCCACGCGAAGTGGCCCCGGGCCCCCACCCACTCCGCCCCTGCTCCCCGCAGGGGGCCTGTTCTCCAAGACGGAAATGTCGGAGGTGCTGACCGAGATCCTCCGGGTGGACCCGGCCTTCGACAAGGACCGGTTTCTGCAGCAGTGTGAGAACGACATCATCCCCAACATCCTGGAGGTGGGTGCGAGCCCACGGCCCTCCCTCAGCCTGGCCTGGGTCCCGCGTACCCCTGCTGGGGCTGTCTTCCGAGCAGACATGGCTGCTGCCCCAGTGCCCACGCCCACACTGGCCGGCCGCAGGCGGGCTCCGAGAGGGTGTGGGCGGCTTGCAGTGCAGTGGTCTCCCAGCAGACTTGCGAGGTGTACCCACCCCGAGGGATGGGTTTCTCTGCCTCCTGACAGTCACACTGGAGCCTCCTGGCGTCCCTCACATTTCTGCCTAAATCTTCCTCGCGGTGGCCAGGTACCACTGCCAGGGCCGGTATCTGCCTCCGAAGTGCTAGGGCTTCTAGGTGTCAGGGAGGTGGCCACCTGTGGGCAGCGGTGCGGGCTCCAGGCCAGCTTGGGGCTGCTGTCTACCCTCACACTTGGGCCAGGGGACAGTCAGCCCTGTGGCCTTGCCGTTCCTCAGGGGGAGTTCTCTCTGGTGACCCCGGAATCTGTTTCCTGTCTTTCCTCTTCCTTTTTTTATTTTATTATTCTTATTGTTATTTATTTTTTTTTGGAGAGGTTTTTTCTATAGGTCGCGTGTGCTCACCAGAAAGACAGAGAGAGACAGAGAGATAGAAAGCGAGAAATCACCCCCCGGGGGGATGGCCACACCACAGTCCCTTCTTCTCCATTCTCCTCTCGGGATCTTGGGCACACACGCACACGTGCCCGGCGTGAGTTTTAAGCCACCGGGTCCGGGACGCAAACCGCGGTCGACTACATGGTAGTCCAGCGACATAGCCACTACGCTAACTGCTGGTCCCTTTTTTTGATTATATATATGTGTGTATATATAAATTTTTTTTTTTTTTTTAGAAAGAGATTTTTGTTATAGGGCATGTGCACTTACTGGAGAGACAGATAGCGAGAAATCACCCCCCAGGGGAGTGGCCGCACTGTAGTCCCTTTTCCTCTAGTCTCCTTTTGGGAATCTGGGCACGCACGCACATGCTCCCGGCGTGGGTTTTAAGCCCTCTGGTCCAGGACTTGAACCGCAGTCGACTACGTGGGAGTCCAGCGACATAGCCATTACATCATGTGCTGATCCTCCTTCCTTTTTTTATTTCTTGGGGGAATGGGAAGCAGAGGTAGGCGTCCTTTTTGTTGTTGTTGTTTGGTATAGGATGCATGTGCTTGCCAGAGAAAGAGACTGAGAGACAGAGAGAGACAGAGGGAGAGTAAGAAAGCACACCCCTGGGGAAAATGGCCACACTGCAGTCCTTTCTCTTGATTCTCTTGGGATTTTGGGCACGTACGCACACGTGCCCAGCATGCTTTGCCAGCCTCTGGGTCTGGGACTCCAGCCGTGGAGTTGGCCATGTGGGATCCGAGCCTTAACCTCCATGTCACCTGCTGGTCTGGTCTCTTCTTTGTCTCAATTTTTGCCAGAGGGTACACGCGTTCACCAGAGAGTGAGCGAGAAGGAAAGCTAGGAAGCACCCCGGCGGGGGATGGCCACACTGCAGTTCCGTCTCTTCCCCCTCTCCCTCCTCTCAGGGTTTGGAGCACACATGCACACGTGCCCAGGGGCTTCTCAAGCCATGCGGTTGACCCTGGGGGTCTGGCCGCCTTCACCCTAGACCGTGGCTGGCCTCAGATGAGTGTCCCTGGCGAGCAGGGCCTGGCCACGTGGCGGGCCTGCCTCAGCTTCCCAGTTAGCCCTGGTCGCAGTGTGCACACCTGCGCACCCCACGTCCGGGACAACCCCGGAACCACACCTGGGCCCCTCGAGCGGCCTGCATGCCTCTGCCTTGGCCCCTCTTCTGGGTTGTCAGCAGGAGGGGTGTCTCGCTCTGGGTCACTGCAGCCCGTGCTCTCTGAGGTCGGCTGCCCTTTCCCTGCTATAGCTTTTTTTCTCCGCAGCCGCCAGGCCAGGGCTCTGGGAGGCCTTCAGTGGCACCACAGGTAGCCTCCCATCTCCCCTCTGAGTCCCCGGTCCTTCCCGTTACCCTGGGCAGGGCCAGAGGACAGGACGTGGGCTCAGCTCCCTGGAGCAGCACCGGAGCCCGGGCGCTTTCCCGTGGTCTGGGACGTCCTTGGTGCCCCACTTGCCTCGTCTTCCCCGTCACCTGGCTCCTTCCTGCCCCGCTTGGCTAGATTAGCTCTGGCTACATGTTCCTGCGGACGCGCCCCACCCCGCGAGCTGCCCTCTGCCGCCCCCCGGGTAGGAGCCATCCGTCCAGGCTGAGCCATGGGCCCCGAGAGCCGAGCCAGCTCCTCTGCCTCCTCGGCTCAGGTTCCTGGGCTGAGCCGCTGCCTCTTCCTCTCAGGTCCTTGGCAACCCTGGGGCTCCCCGTGGTCTGCCCATCGCCACATGCACGCGGGGCCTCTGCTCCCCGGGGCCTCGCAGGGGTGACCCTGGCTGAGGAGCCTTCTCAGGCTGCCTCAGGAGCCCACCGCGTTCACACGCTTCTCCTCCCTGTAGGCCATGGTTTCCGGAGAGCTCGACGTCCTCAAAGACTGGTGCTATGAAGCCGTGAGTGCACGCCCGTGTCCTCGGTCACCTTGGGCCCAAAAGCTAGAGTGTGGGAAGGCGGTCTGCCTGGTGGCTTGGCAGGGCGGGGCAGGGCGGGCCTGGCCTCCTGGGGGAAGCCCTCGCTGTCCGCTTCTCAGCATGGAGGCACGAGTGCACCTGTGGCTGGGCTCCGTGTCCCCTGCCAGCACTTTGGTTCCAGGCTGCCAACTCCTGGATAGGATGATGGCTCCCTGCCTCGGTCCTCCCTGGAGTGTCCCAGAGTAACCCCTGCCCCTCCTCCTTGTCCCAGAACACTGGGGTTAAGGAGTGTCAAGACAGGCGAGCCCACCACCAAGTAAGACGAGGTTTCCACCGTGGCCTGTTGCTGGGTCCGACGTGGCAGGTGGCCTGGAGTTCAGGCTGGGGCCGTCAGGGAGTGTGGGTCCCACATGCGGTGACGGGAGGCCCTGTGGTCCCAGCTCCCCCTCTCACCCGGGCCGGAGTCGCTGCACCGCCCGCAGCCCGCAGGTTGGGGTGAAACACCCACACAGCGGCTGGCCTCCGGGCCTGCAGGGTGCTCGCCAAACGCGTGAGCCCTGCTTATCAGGAGATCCGAAACAGCAAAGCCAGACGCCCAGACCTCCCGCCTGGGGAGGAATGGCGTGTCCCAGGGAGACCTGCTGCTCCCCGCAGCTGGGGCGTAGGTTCCGCGCCCGTCAGTGGCGGGCACAGCCATCGGGCAGGCACCCTGAGGAGCACACGCTGTCTGCCGGCTCCTGGCTGCCTCCCCGGCCCTGGGGCTCGCGGCTGGTCAGGCCACCTCGCCTCACCCTGCTCTCCTGACCTGTGTGTCCATGAGTGTTGTTTTTTCCCCTCCCAGCTCCTTTGTGTTAAGCAATCCAGTCTTTTTTGGCTAATTCTGTTCTGTACCCGGCTCACAAACAACTCGGAAAAAGCAGAGGAGATGTCAGATTTTCTTTTTAAATACTCCCCTGCACGCTGACTAATGCAGCAAGCCATTAGGAGTTTGGGTATTTCTTTAATTTTTTTTTTTTTTCCTTTTTTGTACTTTGAGCCCATTAAGCCACGGCTGATGATCCCCGCCAGGGAGCTCCGGTACCCCTGGAAATGCCGCTTCCACGGAGGTGTCTTAAAATGTCATCTTTAAGAAACCGAGCAAACAGGATTGGCACCGCTGTTTTTTTCTTTTTTTTTTTTTTCCTCAGAAGATCAGTCATTTCCATAAAAAGGAGATGCTATTGGAACATCTTCCGCCAGGGTTGCCTGCCAAGCTCAGAGACGCCTGGAGTGAAAACGTGGCCACCCGTGTCTCGGGGCGGTATCCTGTGCCTGGGACCGGGCGAGGGGGCTGAGGGTGTCGTTTTCGGCAGGCAGCCCCAGGTGGCTAATTTCAGAGCAGCCCACGGGTGGAGGCCAAATCCTGGAATAGGCGTTTGATTCCGGGCCAGGACTCGGAGCGGGGTTGATGTGAGGGCGGTGAGACTCAGCCAGGAAGCCTCCAGCTTCTGGGAATGCAGCTTCGATCGTGCCCGGGGAGGGTCGCCCCCTCGCCGAGGATCCCTGCGGTCACCGGGGTCCGGAGACACGGGCACCTCCATGACGGGAGGGCAGCGTGACTCAGGCCGGGGTGCCGGGCAGTGCTCAGCGTGGCAGCGCCGTGTGACCCTCCCTAGTGGCTGTCCCCACGGCGTCTCCTCTCATTGCAGACCTACAGCCAGCTGGCCCACCCGATCCAGCGGGCCAAGGCTCTGGGCCTTCAGTTCCACTCCCGCATCCTGGACGTGGACAACGTCGATGTGAGTGGCTCTCAGGGTGCCCGGTTGACCCTGGGCGTGAGACCTGCAGCTCACACAGGGCCTGGGAGACAGCCCCTCGGGCCAGGGATGTGCACCCCAGCCCCAGAGGAGCTCTGGCCGGGCGGGTGCTTGGACTAAATGGCCCAGAGGGTCCCTTTCGAGTCAGCTTCTGCCGGCCTGCAGTATTCCGAGGAAGGCAGCGGGCAGCCCAGACCTCAGGTTGTGCAAGACCCCAGAGGGGGCAACACCCGAGCACCTGCCCAGTCCTCCAGATCTCCTCCCTGTGGGGAGCTGGGGACAGCGTGCCATCCCTGTGCCACAGCACTGCCTGGAGGCAGCAGCCCCGGGCTGGGAGCCCGAGTGAACCGTGCAGGGCTTGGGCTTGCCCGTGGCCGGGTCTCCGGGGAACTCCCCTCCGAAGCTGGGTGGCAGCAGGCCTGGAGCTGGTCTGAGAGCCTCAGGGCCGGGGCCCCTGGCAGGAAGAGCAGGGGAGGGCGGGCGCGCTCTGAGGCTGGCTCTGCCTCGCTCCCCCTGCAGCTCGCCATGGGCAAGATGATGGAGCAGGGGCCGGTGCTCATCATCACCTTCCAGGCCCAGCTGGTGATGGTGATCAGGAACCCCAAGGGCGAAGTGGTGGAGGGCGACCCGGTGAGTCAGGGGTGGGCCCCCGCCTGTGGCCGCAGCCAGTCCACCAGCTCAGAGCTGGGAGCTTTTACAGGGGTGGGGACCGGACGGGGAAGAACCCAGGGCCAGGGCCGGGCTCGGAGGCCATGGCAATGGGCAGCCCAGTTATACCGAGTCCCAGGTCTGCCCCCACTCTGGGGGATTCTCATGGCCCCAGCCTGGCAGAGCCGGGTCCTCCCTGCTGGACAGCCCGCAGCAGCCCTCACCCCTCCCGCCCGCAGGACAAGGTGCTGCGAATGCTGTACGTGTGGGCGCTTTGCCGCGACCAGGACGAGCTCAACCCCTACGCGGCCTGGCGGCTCCTGGACCTCTCCGCCTCCAGCACCGAGCAGATCCTCTGAGCGCGGTGGCCACCGGGAACTCCAGGGCTGGGGCATCAGAGCCGGTGGTGGTGGCAGCGGCTCTCGCACAGGACACTGCTTGCAGCAACTCGAGCTCCGGGGACAGGACTGTGGGCTCTGCTGGGGCTCCGGCAGGGCGGCTGCAAGACCAGCTGGACCCGGGAAGGGCCGCGGGCTGCTGCGCTGCTGCGGGGGCCTGGCGGCTGGACACACTCCCACAGCGCCAGCCCCTGCCTGCCCCTCTGCCATGTGGGGGTGGCTGGAGGCTGGCCACCGGGGCCACAGGCCACACAGTGCCAAGGGTCCCGCAGGCCGAAGGCCTCCTCTGGGGAGGGTGGTGGGTCTGGGCCCTGCTGCTCAGTGTGCCCGCTGGCCAGGTCAGCCAGGCACCTTAGGTCCATTTTTTATTTTGACAGTGCTCTTACTTCCTGTACATAAGGCTGGGATTTGGAAATAATAAAACACCAAAGTGCAGAAGAGCCGCCTGCGGTCCGTGTCTGTCTCGGGCGGGGTTGGCGGCTCAGGCAGCGGCTCAAGGTCGCGGAGCCGCAGCCCCAGGGTGGGGGACTCAGCCAGGTCTGCACTGCCCCCTGGGCGGCGGGGAGACCAGCGACAGGAGAAAGCAAGGGGACTGACACCCCAGTGAGCGGCCCGGGTCTGAGTTGGGGTTCCCAGGGTTCGGGGGGCCTCAGCGCTCATATGAGAGATATTTGGGGACCTGGAACCCCATGACGGGCTTGGGTGAGGGTCTGTCTGGGAAGGGAACGGGGCGCCAGTGCTGAGTTCAGCCTGGGGGTGTCCGAGGTGACTGCGGGGGCGGGAGTGGCAGCTGCCCCCGCCCCGGTGAGGTCGCGGGTGCTCCTCGGGCACGGGGTGGGGGTCCCCCCGGGAGCTGGGTCCGGGGCTCTGCTCCGCAGGCCGGGGCGGGGTCTCCAGCCCGCGCGCGGCTCCCTGCGCAGCCTCCGCCCCTCGCGGCCCCGCCCCCGCGGCGGCCCCGCCCCCGTCGCCATGGGAACAGCCGCGGCGGCCCGGCTCGCGCGCGCCTCGCCTGCCTCGGTCTCCGCCGCTCCAGGGGCGGGTGGGGTGGGCTGAGCCGGGGCCGCCGCCGCCGCCGCCGCCGTCACCGCTGCTGCCGCCGGGGAAGGCTGAGAGCGGAGCCGGCGCGGGTCCTGGGAGAGAGCGCGGCCGCCGGGCGGTCCGTCCCCGTCCGGGTCGAGGCCAGGGTGAGGGGCGCGCCGGGGCAGGGGCGGCGGCGGGAGTGGGGGAGGGGGCCCCGGCTCCGAGAACAAAGGAGCGAGCCGGGGCAGCGGGGACCCGCTCCTGCCGCGCCGCCCGGCCGCGGGCGCGCGTCGCACCTGTTGTGCGCGGCCGGGCCGGCCGGGACTCTGGTCTCCCGGCTCTCAGCTCCCCCACCTGCGCGCACGGCCGGAGTTGGGTAATCGCGTGGCTGTGGCGGAGAGCCCGGGCCGGGCATGGGCGTAGCCCGGGGACCGAGGCGCGGGCGCGGGTGGAGCCGGGCCTGCGAAGGGGACGTCGGCGGGAGGGGGCGACACGGAGGCGCAGCCTCGTCTCTGAGAGCGGGCGGGCCCCCTTCTCCGCAGGGCGCGCGGCGATGTGAGCCATGAGCGCGACGTGGACGCTGTCGCCGGAGCCGCTGCCGCCGTCGACGGGGCCCCCGGTGGGCGCGGGCCTGGACGCGGAGCAGCGCACGGTGTTCGCCTTCGTGCTCTGCCTGCTCGTGGTGCTGGTGCTGCTGATGGTGCGCTGCGTGCGCATCCTGCTCGACCCCTACAGCCGCATGCCCGCCTCGTCCTGGACCGACCACAAGGAGGCGCTCGAGCGCGGGCAGTTCGACTACGCCTTGGTGTGAGCGGCGCCCCGGGCCGGCCCTCTGCCGGGTCTCTGAGGGCCGGCCTGGCGGGGGCGCCCCCAGGCCTGGACAGCACCCAGGACCCCGCCCCAGCGCCCCAGCCCATGGGGAGGGGGGCATCAGAAGAAGTCCAGCCCCTGCCTCCTTAGCCCCGGTCCATCTCCCCTCCTGGCCAGGCCGGAGCCCACCTGGTGCCTTTATCCGCCCTGTCCCTTCCTCTGATCCCAGGTGGGAGGGGGACCCCGCAGTGCTCCTCCGTCCTCCCAATGTGTAGGTGGCTCTGCTGTTGTCCTGCCTCCGGGCGTGGAGGTTGCGTCCTGAGTCCCTTGTCCCTTCTTTCCCCATCTCTGGTCATCCTCGAGCCCACTGTAACCCACTGTCGAGCCCCTGCTGCAGGGCAGGCTCCCCCAGGCCCACGGGGGACCCCGCCTATCGCTATGCACTGCACGGCCAGCCCGGAGAAGGAGCCGCAAGACCGACCACGCCGGCTGCGTCCAGGATGCGAGGCGCCTTCCGTGGGGGGAGAGCTCGGGCAGGCTCGTTCCCGCCCCCAGCCTGGGCCCTAGAACAGGTCAGCGCGCCTTTCCCTCGGTGCCCACCTCCGCCCCTCCTCGGCCTTCCGGCCGCCTCCCCGTGACCCCCCTGCCACCCTCCATGCCTCTCCCATGCCTTTTCACCCGTCCCTGCCTCTGAGCCGATGATGATAATAAAAGCTATTATTGAGCGCTTAGTGCATGCCAGGCAGCGTGCTGAGTTAGCGCTTCCGATCATAGCCTGTTCCTTTTGGGGCCCTGAGAAGGAGCTAGGACCCCCTTAGCACCCCCACTCTCCAAGCCAGGAGACTGTCCTACAGGCTGTTCAAGCGACTTGCCCGCAGTCACGTGCCTGGAGTGTAGTCGGGCTAGACGTAGAACCCGGGTCTGGCTTCTGAATGTTCCTCGCAGCTCCCAGGACTGTGAAGACACCCTGATCCTCATACACCTGTCGCCAGCTTGTGGGGGACTAAGGTTTAATTATTGATCCCGTAGCCCTGGGCACAGCCAAGACACTCCCCCCCCCCCCCCCCCACACACACACACACAGCTTTCTCTTGAGCTGGGTGAGGCCCTGAGAGTGTTGGGTTGGACTCAGCTCCGTGGGAGAACTGGGGTGGGGTGGTCTCAGCTCGCTGGGGTGGGCAGCTCCAGAAAGCACAACTGAAGCCCCAGACCTGAGCCTCACCCCTCCTGCTTCCAGGATCGCGTGCACTTGCAGCCCGCGAGCCTGGTGTTGTGCGGCGGGCTGCCAGCCACGGAGTGGGCTGGCCCTGCGCCACCGCCCACCCGAGCTGCTGCGCCCCGGGAGCCGTGCGCAGCGTGTGTGGGGAGGAACGAGCGTTGCTATAAAAGGAAGGTTGTGTGAAGACAGGCTCGCGAACAGATTTCCTGACTCGCAGACAACTAGTCAGGATGGGGGAGGGTGGTGCCTGGTTAGGACCCGGACCTCCCAGACCCTCACCCACCTGGCAGGAGGAGGTTACGGAGGGGGCACCTCGTTAAGAACGGTCCAGCAGCACCCCCAGCAATTTGGAGGCTTGGACTCCAGCCCCCCTTTTTTTCTTTTTTTCTTTCTTTTTTTTTTTTTTAATTTGCTGGAGGGCATGTGTGCTTGCCAGAGACAGGAAACTGAGAAAGCACCCTGGGCGGGGGGTGATCATGCCACAGTCCCTTCGCCATTTCTTTTCTTGGGATTTTGGGCAGGTGTCCTCACACGTGTCAGGCATGTCTCTCTGTTTTATAGAGAGAGGTTGCTATGGGGTGCATGTGCTCATCGGAGAGACAGAAAGCAAGAAATCACCCCTAGGGGGGATGGCCATGCCGCTTGCTTCTCCATTTTCCTCTCGGGATCTTGGGCACACACACGTGCCCGGTGTGTTTTAAGCTGCCAGGTTCGGGACTCGAACTGCAGTTGACTACATGGTGGTCCAGCAGCATAACCAATACACCATCTGCTGGGCCCAGCATGTTCCTCAAACTGCCATGTCTGGCACTGGAACCACACGGGTGGCCATATGGGATCCAGCAGCCTTAACGGCCACGCCACCTGCTGGCCCGGCCCCCATCTCTCCTAAGGCCTATGAGCTCTCCCTCCCTCCCCTTAGTTCTAGAGACTGAGGCCCGGGGGACACAGTCCCCTCTCACCCACCCCCTGCGGCATGGGGCAGCCACACCCCATCCCAGTCATGGGCCTTAGCGGGGCTCTGCTCCTTGCTCCGAAAACCTGACCTGACACTGCCCTGCTCTCTCACCCACTTGTCAGAGAGCCACCTCCAGATGGCCAAACCGAGATGCAGGCGTCATCTCATCAGATATGGCAGTAGTGGCCTTTCCTGGGGACCCAGCCTCCTCCCTGACATGTGCCCCGACCCCCGCTCCTGTGACCCCAAGCTCTGACACCGCAGGGCCCCTACTCCCACGGGTAGGTGGCAGGACAAGGAACAAGGCGTGTTGGTGGGAACTTTATTGGCGGTGACAGGTCGCGGTGGCAGGGCGTACAGCAGTGATCACAGGGGGATGCTGGCCCTGAAGGACAGGGAGGGGTGGGGAGGAAACAGCACGGAGGACACCGAGGGGCTTTACAGGGTGCAGGGCCAGTCCTGGCCCCTGACAGAGACTAAGGCATGGTGGGGCTTGGGACCGGGGCGGCAGCCCGTCTGCTGGCCTGCCCGGCGTGTCACCACTTGTGGGCACAGTCCCACAGGCTGTTCGCCGTCCAAGCCGCCCGTCTGTATAGCCGTGGTTCCATTTCTGTGTTCCCCGTGTACTGGGCATTTTAAAGGCCACCAGTGCTCCACGTCACAGACCTTCCACCGTGACCGGATCTCGGGACGGCTCGAGGGCCGGGGCAGGACTTCCGCCGTGCCTGTCACCTCGCAGGGGACGCTGCCCGGCCTAAGAGCTCCAGTGGCACCAGGAACGGGTTCAGCGGGCAGATCCCGGCTGCTCGCCAGGCTGGCCTCAGGTCGCTGGGCCCCGCGTTCTCTCCGGCGTGGGGGGTGGTCGGGCCCAGCCTCTCTGGCCCTTTGGAGCCAGTCCCAATGTCCTGAGCCCCAGGCGGCGGGCTCCCCGCAGTGGGGCAGGGCTGGGGGGCCGTCAGGCGTTGGTACGTCTCCTCCATGTGCTTGATGAGGGCCGTGCAGGGCAGGCGGGGCAGCTCCTCGGGGAGCGATGTGATCAGGTCAAGGACCACGGCTGCCTCTGGGGAGAGAGGAGGGATGAGAGGAGGCGGGGCCGGGGCCCACCCCCAGCCTCTGCCTGACTCCTCACCAGCTGCGGACAGCTCCGGGCAGCGGCTACCGCACGAGGAGGAGGACAGGTACTTGTAGATCTTCTCGAAGTCCACGGTGAACTCTCCTTCGGCAAGGGAACCAGCCAGGGATCTTGACGGGGTCTCAGGGGCAGGGCCAGACGTCTCAGAGGTGGGGCCCGGAGTCCCAGAAGCGGAGCAAGACGTCTCAGGGGTGGAGCCAGGAGCCCCAGGGACAGGGACAGATGCTCCAGGGACAGGGCCAGGTGCTCCAGGGGCGGAGCCAGGAGCCCCAGGGCCAGGAAGGGCGGGACCAGGAGCCTTGGGGGCGGAGCAAGACATCTCAGGGGTGGAGCCAGGAGCCACAGGGACAGGAGGCTCAGAGGTGGAGCCAGGAGCCCCAGGGGCGGGGCCAGAAGCCCCAGGGGCGGGGCCAGAAGGACCAGTAGTCTCTGAGTTCCCTTGTCCTCCAGGGACGCTCAGGAGCAGCTGCTGTGCCCGGGCCCGAGTGGGCTTGGGGGGCTTGGAGTACAGGAGGCTGACGGGTTCTGTGGCAGCGATGGTGAGCACCTGGCAGGCAGAATGACCAGGGAGGAGTGGGGCAGTCCTTCCACAGGCTGAGCCCTCTGCCTCCCGCAGCTCACCAGACCCCCCTGCCACCCTGAACAGGTAGCACAGATAAGGACACGGGGACACTGAGGCCCAAGGTGTCTTGGGCCTGGCCAGGTCACAAAGATGGCAAGAGGAAGAGCCTGGAAGCCAGGTCCACTTTATCTGTCCCCTGGGACACCCGTAACATGCCTGGGGAGTGGGGTGCTGTACCTGCGAGAAAGCCACTGTCAGGGCCTCTTCCAGCGGACCGGTTATCTTCTCGGCCAGATCTGTCCAGACCTGGTGAGAGGAGGTACATGCTCAGCCCAGGGATCAGCCTGCCGGGTCTGCGGACCAGGTTACTCTCACCCCTACCAACTCCCACCGTACTCACACTGGCCCTGCCCACCACCTCACCTCTATGGGGGCTGGGGTCTGTGTGTCCCGGCGCCGTGGGTGGACCTTCTGAATGGCCTGGCGGACCACGCGGCCCTTGAGCTGCTGGAGGAAGCGCTGGATCTGGGGAAGACAGAGAAGCCTGAACAGGCCTTGTGCAAGCTCAGATGCAAGGGAGACGCCAAGGCCGCCGCCCAGCCTGGCCCGCTCCAGGGCCAGCCACTGCCCGCTAGCCGCCCTCTAGCGCAATCTTAGAGGTCCCAGTGACTGCTAGGCCTCGGGCCAAGGTCTCAGCATGAGACCAGCTCCCTGATGATGCGTAAGGCCCAGGCCCGTGCGAGCTCATCCCCGCAGTCAGGGCCTGCCCCCACGCTAAGTACCGCCACGTGACTATGCCTTGGTCCTCTCCTCCACATTTCGCCACTCCAACTTAACCTCTTGTCGCCCCACCCACTGCGCCTTCCACGGGGTCCCTGAGTTTGCCGCGCCCACGTCTTACAACCAGACTCGCCCGCTCTAGGTTATGCTTTCGTCCCGCCCACGCCGCACACCTCAACAGCAGACCTGCACAGGTACGCTCCGCCCTCAGCATCTCCCGGCCCTCCTCGCCCGGCTCGGCCTCCTTCACTCACGCCCCGCCCCCTGAGCCGCAGCCACTCAGCACTCCCCGATCTCGCTCACACCCCGCCCCACCATCGCCCCGCCCCTCATACATAATCACTCTTGGTCAGTCCCGGTCTCGCCCACGCCCCGCCCACTCAGTCGCAGCCACTCAGGGCCCGCCCCACCCACGGTCCGCCCTGGTCTCGCCCACGCCCCGCCCACTCAGCCGTAGCCACTCAGGGCCCGCTTCGCCCAGTCTCACTGTCAGGACACTCCTCGGTCTCGCCTTGCCCCGCCCCTAGCACCGCCCCGCCCCAGTCTCGCCCACACCCCGCCCCCGGCCCCGCCTCCCAGCCGCACGCGCGCGCTGTCCAGCCTTGAACTGAGCAGGTCCTGCCCAGGCCCTAGTCTTCCTCCAGTGCTCAGCCCGATGCTCAGTCTCTCCCGAGCCTCACCTGCACGTCACTTCCACTCGGCCACGCCGCTGCTCAGGACGTCCGACCGTGGCTCCGCCCCTTAGCCCCGCCCCAGCCCCGGGTCCGGGCGCTCGCACCACGCCTCACCTCAGCTTCGCTCCGGCCCGGCAGTTCCCGGGCCAGCTCGGCCGCGTCCGGCTCCGGCTGGCCCCGCCTCGCCTGCAGGAGTCGCAGCAGCTGCCGCTTTTCTCGGGTGGTCCAGGCCGTGGGGCCGGTCTCTTCAGACAGATAGCGCGCCGGGGCCGTTCGCCGCCGCTGCGGTGGCTTCATGCCGGCCACAGAAATGTCGTTGCTCGAAGACCGCCTTGCTGGTGGGCGGGGCTACGGGGGCCGCTGAGGCCAGAAAGCATCGCGCGGAGGCGGAAGTAGACTCAGCTGTTGCCCAACGAAGGGAAACGCCCCCGTGGAAATGATGGGAGTTCAGCATCGAACTGAGGCTGGGGCGAACGGGATCCGCAGCCCGCAATTTATCCCGTTCGTGAAAGGACACCGACACTTGGGATCTCACGCCCTCTTTCCACTCCTGGACTAACTCTTGAAACACCTACTGTGTGCTTTGCTTCTCGCAGAGGGGTGGGCGCTGGCCGGCAAGCAGCTGTCCAGCCGTGGCCAAGATCCTGGGCTGGGGTCGGACAGCCTTGGGGACCTGGAGAGTGACTTAGCCTTGCAGAGCCTCTGTTTCTCTTCTATAACTCAGGCCCTCGTAGTCCCCCACTGGACTAGGCAGGAGAGGGAAGAGCTTCAGCGGAGGGATTTAAGGAGCTCAAGTCTAGACGGATCATCTAAGAGAGGGGCGGAGTCCGGACCAGCGAGGAGACCGCAGCAGAGACAGAAAGTCGAGCCCCGACCTAAGCCAAGGTCCCGGCAGTGAGAGCGGACGACGGCGAAAGCCGGGCTTGGGGACGATCGCAGGTGGGCCGGTGCAGAGGTGGAGGGAGGAGGCGGGGCTGGTTTAAATGTAAGTTGGCGGGGCGGGGTGTGGCTTTCTGTTGGGAACAACACTTTTTTTTTTTTTTTGCGAGGTTTTTGCTATAGGGCGCGTACGCTCACCAGAAAGCTCACCAGAAAGACTGACAGAGTCAGAGAGATAGAAAGCGAGAAATCACCCCCCAGGGGGGATGGCCACGTCGCAATCCCTTCTCCTCCATTCTCCTCTCGGGATCTTGGGCACGCACGCACACGCGCCTGGTGTGAGTTTAAGCCACCACCAGGTCTGGGACTTGAACCGCGGTCGATTACGTGGGAGTCCAGCAACATAGCCATTACGCCAACTGCTGGTCGCCCCCTTTTTCTTTGAGAGGGGGACAACACGTTTTTAAATCTCCCCTGGCCCTTTGTGCACACCTGTCTGTGGGCCTCACCCACCCAGCCCGAACCTGTCACTGCACGGAAGTCCTTGAGTCCCGATTCCCCAACCCCACCCCAAGCCTCCCCTCCTGTCCCCACGCCACGCCATGCGCGCACGCACACTGACTCCGGAACTCAGCGGGTCAGTCCAGAGATTTATTTTGAGCCCAGGGGGGGAGAAGGAAGGAGGAAGGGCAGGGGAGAAGAACAGGGTTCCATTGGGTCCGATGTCCAGGCTGGCGGGTCTGATCGTGGCAAGCCTGTTCCGGAACCCATGGCGGGGCGCATCTGCAGACCTTGCAAGGAGCGCACTAACCTTGAGGAGGGGCGGCCAAGGTCACCCCCTTCCCAGAAGACCAACGGCCCCTTCCAGCAGTCTGTGCGCAGAAGCGAGAGTGGAAACTGGGTCTGAATCCCTAAATCTCGCCTAGTGCCTGTTCAGGGTTTGAAAACCGCTCTCTCGATCGCCCCCAGGGCCTGCAGTCCGCCGTGCGTGCCCGAGTTCGAATCTCACCAGGTATTTTAGCCTCTGACAAGTGACTTAGCTTCAGAAAATGTCTTTAAACGGGAACTTTAATATGTATTTGAAGATTAAGAGGATTAAATTAGCTAGTATGCGTAAAACAGAGGCCTGCCTACACAGAGTAAGCGCTGTGAGCTGTGAAGTCATTGTCACCTCCTTCAACTGTGCCCCGCTCTCCCGAACTTACCTGCCTACTGGGGCCTCCTGGGCTGGGGGCCGCTGGGCGAGGCTCTCGGGGGCGGGCCGGCGGGCGGGGGCGCTGGAGGGGAGATGCGGGCTGCAGGGAGGTGGCTGCGCGCAGGACTAAGGTAGGGGCGCCCCCTGGGGGCTGCGGCGGGCCTAGCGGAGGCAGGCCTGGGACCCGCAGGTTTAGGAGGCTGGGGATCCTCTCCACCCCAGGTCTAGACGCGCGGGAATAAGCCGGAGACCCAGGCGAGGTCCCCGCAGGGCAGAGGGTGGTACCTGAGTGCGCGCAGACGAGGCCGAGCCCTGCGGCCAGCGCGGCGCCGAGCACGAAAGCTGCCAACACCAGCGCCACCACCGGCGCGGGCTCCAGGGCCGCGGGAGCTGGCGCAGGTGGCTCGGGGCGCACGGCTCTGCCCGGGACGCCCTTGGGCGGCCCTGTGGGGAGCGCGACGCTGAGACTGTGCCCAGGACCCAGACGTCCTCCCCACGCCCTCCCCCAGAGCCCCTGCGGGATGGGCCGCGCGCTCACTGGGGGGCGGCCGCGGCACCGTGACCACGATGGGCTGCGTCAGCGTGTGCAGGTGGAAGCTGTCGGCGCTCAGGCTGTCCCCGCTGCCGCCGCCGCCGCCGCCGCCGGCGCCCGCGCACGCCTCCCCCTGAGGCAGACACTGGGGGAGCGGAGGGGAGGGGAGAGACGGGACGTCAGGGCCCCAGAACCGCCGAGCTCTGGAGACCTCAGTGTCCAGCCAGGAGGCCACTGTGGGATCCCTGGAAATCTGGTCCCTTGGGCGGGGGGGTCCCTGAGCCCAGCCCCTAAGTGGTCACGTGGCTAGTCACCTAGCCCAGACCCCAAATAGCTCCTCAGGGAGCTCACACGATCCCCTCTGCAAGCCCCCAACCTGTGACACCCGAGATTAAGTATCCGGAGGTTTGGGCTTTCTGCCACCTTCTGCACCGTCTCCCAACCCTGGAGGGACCTCGGATCCTAAGGACCCCAGAGGTCTGTCCTTGAGGACCCATGTTAGTTTCTTGTCCCCTGAGAAACCCTTGCTCAGAGCCCCTCTGGCGCTCAGCCTCCAGCCTGAGACCCAGCGTTTACCTTCAGTCTGGAGGAACCCCTGCCCTTAAACCTCCCTCTTCCCCTTACCCACAGATCCCTAAATCCTAACGGATTCCTCCCTTGGACGCAGAAGGCGTTAGTGTCCAGCCCCTGAGGGTCCCCCGGAGCCCTGATTTCCGTCTCTGTGTCCGCGCACCCGCGATGGCGGCGTCAGAGGCGAGGGCGTCCGGCGGACTCCCTGGAGGCGGCGGCAGCGGCTCAGCTGGCAGTGCAGGAACTGCACCGAGGCGTTGAAAACCGGACGCAGGCGGAAGCTGAAGCGCGCGGGCTGGGCGGCACCGGCGTGCGGCGGCTGGAAGGCGACCGAGGCGTCGGCGGGGCAGCCCCCGCTCAGCAGCGCCAGGGCGGGCCCCGTGGCCGGGCGTGAGGACGGCGTCACCGAGCAGCGGTGCAGGGCCAGGCTCCAGCGCGGGGAGGGACGGGCCAGGGACGCCTGGGGGCCGAGGCGCCGTCAGGGTCGCCGCCCTGCCCCGCGCGCCCCGCCCGCCCGGTACCCCGGGTCCGCACCTGCACGAAGACGCGGCTGTCGGCCGGGACCTCGAGCGGCCCCGCGCGGCGCGGGAAGACGTCCTCCACGTCCGACAGCTCCAGACTGAACAGGGGCCTGCGCAGCCAGGGGCCGGGCGCTGGCGGGGACCGCAGGGGACGGAGGACGCGCTGCCCCTTATGCCCTCCGGGAAGGTGGCCCAACCTGCTCGCCCCCGCCGCCTCCTTTGGAAAACGGACGCGGTCGCCGTGGGGGGTTCACCCAGGGCTGGCTCTGCGCCACCTTCACGCCGGCTGGCAACCCCGGGGATGGCCACCCTGAGCCGAGCGCCCCTGGGGACTGCCTCCCTCCCGCGGCCTCCATTTGGCCATCTGCGAAATGGGCGAGGGAGTCCCCGGAGCGGAAGAGCCTGCGGGTGGAGGGGCGGTCTGGGCCAAGTCAGAGGGCCGGCTCCCCGTTCCCGGGCGCAGGGCTGGCTACTCCCCTCCCCGTTCCCGGGCGCAGGGCTGGCTACTCCCCTCCCCGTTCCCGGGCTGCAGGGCTGGCTACTCCCCTAAGGGGAGAGGGGGAGGGGGGACCCCTGGGCACACAGCCCGTCCAGCGACCAGGACCTGGGCTTTTCCGCTTGCCCAGGCTCCACATTCCTGGACTGAGGGCAGCCAGCGACAGCAAAGGGCCGTGGGGGGGGGGGGGGGGGGCGTCCTGTTCCTTCTGTGACCCCCACCCCTACACCACCTGGCAGATGGACCCGGCCTTGGCAAACGGGCCATCTCGGCCGCCCCCTACTCCCGCCGTTGCCCTAAAGCCTTTGCAGACCGCCTCACCCCTACAGCCCTGGCCCCCTCCCCTGCTGGGGACTCTGAGGAAGTGTGGGGGGTCCCCGGCAAACTGGGGACAGGGCCGGGCAGATCCGCCCATCCTATCCTGGAGTGGACGAGGTGTAGGTGAGAAAGGACGGGTGGGGTGAGAAGGTGACAGGCCCAGCATCCCCCAGCCCCTACGTACCAGGCGGCCCGCCGGGCGAGGCAGACGTCCCCGCGGCCAGGGCCAGCAGCAGGAACGTGGTGCCCAGCATGTTGGAGTGGCTGAGGGTGCAGTGCTGGGGACCAGCCCTGTCCTTGGTGGGGCGGCCACAGAGCGGGGGTGGCAGATGGAGGCACTGACACCCGAGCCCCAGCCCAAGGCCTGCTGGGGATTAAGCCTCCTGCCTGACCTGTGCCTATGGGGGGGGTCCCCCACACTCACAGCAGGCACCACCGTGAGACCCCATTCTCCCCCCCACTTTCCCCTTGAAACTGCAGAGGCTTCACCCACCATGAGGGCACCCCTTCCTGGACCCTCCCGGACTCCTCCTGCCAGGCTCAGGACACACCAGACTCCATGGAAGAAAAGGAACGGGGTTTTATTCTCAAGCGTCTAAGGGTTTACAAACGAGGGCATTTGTTTAAAAAGGGACCGGGCAATACTGGTGGCCAGAGGAGGGGCCCGCGGATCGGTGGGCTGGGCCGGGCCACCCCAGGCCCCTGCCCGCCCAGTCGGCCCTCTGCCTGGCCGAGAGGGATGGCTGGTAACGACAGGTGGGGGGGTAGGAGACTCCCCCCAGGGCTCCCGCTTAACACTGAAGGGGAGGAGGAGGGTGGACACACTCACAAAACGAAAAATAAAAGTTAAATAAAAATAAAACCAGGCAGCCCAGCCTCGGGCCTCTGCTGGCCCCGGGACCAGCCAAGTGGCCTCCCAGCTGCCTGGAAAGGCCCCGAGGTTGGAGCAGCGAGGGCGGGCGGGGGCCAGGCCTGTCGGCCCCCCACCCTGCCCCACCCCCTCACAGGGGACAGGGCCGAGGGACGGCCTTCCCCGGGGGCAGAGAGAAGATGACTTGTAGCACTTAAACATGCGGCGTTGTGGATATGAGTGGGGTAGAGGGCGGTGTCGCCTAAGCTAGTGACCTCAGCTACAACCAGCAAGTGCCTCGCCTTTGGTGTGGGTTGGTTTTTGTGGTTTTATGGGAGTTTTTTTTTTTCCTTTTTAAAAAATTGTGTTATTTTGTTTTCTTGTCCATTTGATTTGCATGCATCACCCACAGAAAGGAAATATACCCTCTCCTGCTCTGCTGCTACTGGGGCTCTGGGCCCACCCGGCCGGGGCCCTGGGGCGGGTGCCTGGCCGGCTCCGGGGGAGTCAAAGGGCACTCAGGGGGCACTCTGGGGAGGAACCACTCGCACACACTCATGCCTCGGCCTGGCCTCCCCTCACTCATGCCTGTCACACGTCCTCGAACCCCCACACCCGCTCCCTGTACCCTCCGTCCAGACTCCGTCCAGACCACCTCCCTTACTCCCACGCCCCATCCCCTCCGGCCCCCTCCCTGCCGCCTGCTGCGCTCACGCCCCACGCCCACCTTCCCTGAAGGCCATCCTGTGTGGCCGAGGCCCCTCTGGCTCCCTCTGTGCCCCCTGAGGTCTTCGACTCCCCCCCAAGCTGTGGCCAGGCTCCGGCCCAAGGGGAGAGGAGCCCCCCCAGGCGCCCAGGTTTGAGCCTCTGCGGCCCGGGCGGCCTCCCCAAGTCAGGGCCTCGCCGCAAGCAGCTACACGTGACTTTGGTAAAAGTTTCTGAAGGTACCGACGAACCCCAAGAGAATAAGCTCTCCTCTCCCCCCACCCCCCAAACACACCAAGTACAATAAAATACAATATACTCCAAAAAGGACCCCCTGAGATCAAAGAGAGAGAGACAGAGAGACCAGCCCCACTCCACTGCAGCCATGCCGCCGGCACCGCCTTCGTCTTCAGGGGGTGGGCGGCCAGGCGCCGCTGACCGGCTCGTGGCCCCGCAAGACCTACGTAGACTCAGGGGTCCCACCGGGTGGGGGATGGCTGAGCCCAGGCCTGGGAAAGGAGCAGGACGGCGGCAGGGAGGACGACGGGGACAGCCCGACAGGGACAGAGGTGGAGGGGCGACAGGGGAGATGGAGGAGCGTGTGGGTGGTGGGGAGGGCGCAGCAGGCTGGGGGCTGGCGGGGTGCGGGACTCGGGGGCTCTCTCCCGGCCCAGAGGTTACGACTGAATAAATAGCGAGTCTGCTCGCGGCCTGCTGTCTTCCGTTCACAGTGTCTGTCGGGGACGCGCCGGCCAGCCGACCCCGGGCGGGAGGGGCTGGGGCCTGGCGGCCCGTCTGTCCATGGCTGGCGGGCAGGGAGCCGGGGTGGGCAAGGGCCCCCTACTTTCTGTCCTCAGCCCTCGGCGGCCGTCCAGGTCCCAGGTCTCCCCTGGCAGGCAGCTGGGTGGCCAAGTGGGGGGCTGTGGCCATGCCCCGGCCCCCGGGGGGCTGGCCGCTGCCAGCAGCTACCTGAAGAAGGGCAGGTGGTGCTGGCTCAGGACTCCGCTAGTCCGCGGCGACTCGGTCTTCGCCATGACGTCCTTGAACCAGGACGCCACGTCCACTTCCAGCGTCTCGTAGCGCTTGATGAAGCTGTGTTCCTGTGGGGGCCGAGTGGTGGGGCTCAGGCTCGGGGCCTCCCCGTCCGCCCGGCTCAGACCTGGGGCCTCCGGAGTGCTGGGGCGGGGGCTGAGGGGCCCGGGTACTCACAAGTAGCTTATTGTACTTTGGTCTCTTTCTGTGATCTTTAGTAAGGCTGCAGGAAGAGGACAGGGGACAGTGCTGAGCCCAAGAGGGACATGGCCACCCTTCGAGCCCCCACCCTGGGGAGATGCCGCTGTCTTCACCAGCCCCCTGCTGACACCAGGACCTGCCCACTCGTGTCCCTGCCACCTCCTGGCCTGGTCGGCATGGTGCAGGCCTGGCTGGGGAGCCGACCTGGGCTGTGCGGTTCCCCCAGGGGACGGCTTGTTCTAGCAGGGCGCTCAGGCCCCCAGCTCAGGGGCAGCACTGCTGTTCACCACCTCCCTCCCTCCACGAAGCCCACCACCCACCTTGCCCAATGCCCACGGGGCCCGCTGTCCCAGGGTTGCACCCAAACCCTGCTGGCCCCCCTGGCCCCAGCCATGAGCTGCCCCCACCCTGGGACGGCCCCTCCAATCCGCCACCTGCGGGCCTCGCAGCAGAGGAAGGGGCGGGCGGGCCCTCACCAGTCTTTGACGAAGGACTGGAAGTCCCCCGAGAAGCCCATGTGACCGGGCAGCAGCGGGGGCTCCTCCTGGAGAACTTTGGTGAGGACCTCAAAGTCCGTCTTGCAGTTCTTGTAGGGAAACTGTCCCGTGGCCAGCTCCACCTGGGAGGGAGAGGCTAGGCTGGACTGGCCTGGACTGGGGGCTCCGGCCCTCCCCAGCTCCACCCCCCTGCACCCCTGGCCCGGGGCGCAGGGTTCAACTCACCAAGGAGATGCCCAGGCTCCACACGTCGGCCCGGATGTCGTAGTCGGGCTTCGTGGGGTCCGGGGGGTCGATGCGCTCAGGCTGCGGGCAGAAGGAGAGGCCGAGTCAGGCTGCCGCCGCCCGGCCCCCCACTCCGGCCCGGCCCCCACTCACCGCCATGTAGGCGGCGCAGCCCGCGCTCCGCGTCTTGGCCTTGGAGTCGACCAGGCGGCCACTGATGCCGAAGTCGCAGAGCTTGATCTGGCCCCGCTCGTCCAGCAGGATGTTGGAGGGCTTGACGTCGCGGTGGATGACGCCGTGCTTCTCCTTCAGGTAGTACAACGCCTTCACGATCTGCGCGGCCAAGGCACAGGGCAGCTCATGCGGGGACCAGGCGGGCACCAGGCGGGGATGGTGCTGCCCCGCTGCCCGACCCGACGCCCGTCCCCGCCCACCGCTCACCGCCACGGTCATCTTGCCCAGGATGCGCTCAGGGATGGGGCCCTGCATCCGCTTCTTCAGCTTCTCTGCGCACGTGCCCATGAGCTCCATGGCGATGAAGACGTCCGTCTGCGGGAACGGGAGGGGATGGCTGTGCCTCCCTGCCCTCTCCAGACAGCTCGGGTGAGGGGTGGGGCGGATTCAGAGAGCCCTCACTGGGAGCCAGACCGGAGACCCAGGCAGAGGCCGCGGGCTGGGGGCGTGGCCTGGAGGGGCGCGGCCTACGGGAAGGAGGCGTGGTCTACTTTTTTAAAAGGCTGAGTGGGCGTGGCCACTGCCTAGAGGGCGGGCGTGGGCGTGGCCCAGAGAAGGGCTGGCATGGGCGTGCCCTAGAGAAGCACAGGGCAGGGCAGTGCGGCACCGTGCTCTCACGTTAGTGATGAAGGTTCCGAAGCACTGTACGATGTAGGGGCAATCGTGGCTCTTGAGCACCACGTCCAGGTCCATGAGGATGCGCTTGTTCTCTTCCTTGTTCCCCGAGCGCCGCATTTGCTGCGCGGAGAGAGCCAGGAAGGACCCTTAGCCCTGGGGGCCTACAGGGCATGGAGCCGGAAGTGGGGAGGGACCGCCCCTCACCTTGACGGCGATGACGTGCCCCGTCTTCCGGAAGCGCATTTTCCACACCTGCCCACAGGTGCCGCTGCCCATCTCCCCCAGGTTCTCCAGGTCGTTGATCTCTGCCTGGTAGCGCTGGGAGGAAAGCCAGGGCTGAAAGGGCCTGGGCCCGAGTGTGCTCACGGGGACCCACTCGCCATCTTGCACTTCCCCTGCCAAGGGTGCCGAGGGAGGGTGGTACCTGGCCCCCGATGGTCAGGTAGCCCGTCTGCTTCATGATCTCCTGCAGCTTCTGGTCAATCTCGATGCTGGGGGGACAGAGAGCGGGTGCGAGTGGAGCAGGGTCCTGACCAAACTCAGGCCACTCCGGCCCCAACGCACGGGGCTCCGGCAGATTTCACAGGCACGGCAGCTCACCTCTCCAGGCTGCGCGGCGTGAACAGGGTGGACGGGAGGCCCAGCATGTGGCGGGGCCGGGCGGGGGGCGTGGGGTGCTGCGGGGAGCTCTCGGAGGACGGTGAGCGGCTGCCCCCATCGTTGGCCAGCGGGAGCTGCAGGGCTGGGGGGGTGAGAACCAAGAGTGGGGAGGGGGTCAGCACCCAGCTGGCCTCAGCTCCAGGTCGGGCACTCGGGGAGGGGTTGGCCGCATCTCCCCTCCCTAATATCCCTCCGCCAGGCTGCTGTGCTGGGGGAGCCGGGTCCGGCCCCACTCCCTGGACCATTCACAAGGTGCCTTCTCCCACCCTGACCTGAAAGGAGACAGTGGCTGGGGGACAGGGAGAGGGCAAGGACCTAGTGGGTTCCGGGGTCGGGCAGACCACCTGTGTCCCTTCTTCCCCACCTCTACTGGGAGGTAGTGGAGGCTCTGGAGCCCACGTGGCCACGTGGGACCGGGTGGCCAGCAGGATCAGCTGGGCCCAGGCCGGGCTCTGGCCCTGCAGGCAGCACTGAAGCTGGCAGCCTGGTGGGTGCAGGTCCCAGGTTCCCCACCGCCTCACCCCGAACTCAGGCCTGTGGACCGATCTATGAGGCTCCCAGCCTGGCCTGCAGAGTGGGGCAGCCCCGAGCTGGGCCTACGTCCTCTAGGTGGGGGTATCCGGGTGGCACAGCCGTTCCAGGGGCCGGCAGGACTGGGGAGGGGGAGGTGCTGGACCGGGTGGGGGGTCCTTCCAGCAGCCTGCATGCGCACAGCCGGGGCATGCTACAGGCAGGGCAGGCAGCGGGCAGGCAGCGGGCACCCTGGGACGGGACGGGCAGGCAGAGTTAGGGGTGGGAGGGCTGGAGACAGACAGACAGACAGACAGGAGGCAAGACTCGGGACCCAGCTGCCCAGAAGAGGCAGTGCAGAGACAGGCCAGAGAGGAGCCTGGGGCAGGAGAGCAGGGCCTGAAGGGCCAGGGTTTCCTTGGAGCAGAGGCTAGGAGGCCGGTGTGGCCAGTACACGGGCCACTCCTCCCTTGATCCCTCACACCCCTGAGGCCAACAGCCTGCTCACCTTAGGGCACTGGCTCTAAGAACCCCCAAGGTTGCCCTTGCCCTGGGGGCCTGGGACTTGTCCCTCTCCCACAGCCCTCTGCAGGCGCCCCCTCCCCTCTCTGTACACCCCAGCTCATCCCAGCCCTACTGGGACTCGGGCCCAGTGACCAGGGAAATGGCCTGCGGGCGGCCGGGCCCCTTCCCTGCCACGTTGGCCTGGAACCCTGGGCTGGTGACAGAGGGCAGATACAGGACCCTGACCTATAGTCCAAGAAAGGTCGCGGGTCCCTCCAGGGCGTGGCAGGAGCAAAGGGGGGCCCTGGGGACCCCAGGCCTTGGCGGTGTGGAGGCCACACCTCCCGTGCTCCACCCTGGTGCTGCTGGCTACTCAGCAGCAGGGTTCCACGCCTGTGCCCGGCCTGTGACCAGAACCGCAGTCGTGATGTCTCCCCGGCGCCTGCAGGCCGCCCTGCACTGGACACCCAACACACTGCCTAGTTCTCATTCCCAGGGCACCTGCAGCCCTTTGCGGTCAGCCCTCCCGGGGAAGGACCACAGCCCGGCCTCTCCATACCTCGCACTACCCGCCTGGTCCCCTTCGCATCAGAGACTGGACCAGGCCCTCTGGGAGCTGCCCCAGAGCTCGGGGAGAAGGCTACCGGACCCCCAGACTGGACCATGGACTCGAGAGGGGCTGGGACAGGGGGCCCGTGGTGAGGCAGACGGGAGAGGCACGAAGGCCCTGGGGACAGAGTTCACAGAGACGGTGACGGCCACACGGCAGGCCAGGAGAGTGGAATGAGAGGGAGCAGGTGAGTGTCAGAGACAGAAGGGCGGGCGGAATGAAGGAGAGAGGAACAGGGAAACCACGTGCCGGCCAACAGGACCAACGATGTGCAGGCTAGCGGCCCCACACGCGTGCACACACACGTGCAAGCACACACATGCACACGCCCCTAACCCTGCATCCTCACAGGAGGACAGAGCCAGTCCCCATCAGACACACACACGTCACCCGCGGTCCGGCCCCACTCTCTCACATGCACGGAGCATGACCCGAGTGCCCAAAGCACCTGCTCCCAATCACGCTAGTGCCTGCACTTGGGCCCCAGCAGGGCTGCTGTTGTCCCCGCCTCCCGAGACACTGCTCAAACCCCATCCTCTCCAGCGCTTCCCCTGGCGGGTCCCCCACAGAGCTTCTCACACTGCTAGAACCTTCCGTCCGCCCCGTAGCCCTCAGCTCCCCAAGGAGAGGGGCCAGGTCCGTTCCGATCACTGTCCCAGCGGGGAGCTCCGCAGACACCCAGGGGTTGAAACGGACCAGACGACACAGCCCGCCTGCCTGGCCACCTGTCGCCCTCTCCACGCACACCACACACGTGCACCCGTGCACACACTCGCCGCCTCAGCTCACAGAGCCCCACACCTCCTCCAGGGAGTCCAGACCTGAGCCCGCAGGAAAGGAGAGGAGAGGTGAGAGGGGATAAGGGCGGCCAGGGCCGGGCCAGATGTTGCTGGTGTGGAGAGAGAGTGAGAGGAGACAGGGACGCACACACGGAGCATGGGGGGCATTCTGCGGCCGGGGCAGCGGTTAGGTCAATGGTGCAGATGTCCAAGCGGCAATGATAAAAAGGCTGGTACCTGCTCGTTGGGACGGGGCAGGAGCAGGGCTTAGAGTGATCACAATAACTGGATGGGGAAAAGGAAGAAAAAAAAAAAAAACAACACCACGATAAATCACAACAGAAACGACTGATTTGTCCAAAAGAAAAGAAACCAAATCATAATGGAGAGAAGGGGGAGGCGTGAGGCACCGACTGCAGAGATGGGTGAGACCGACAGAGATGGCGGGGTGGGGGGATGCGATGGAGCAGACACAGACACGGACGCCTGGAGGGGGCTCCTGGTGGGGAGGGGTCTGCCCGCCACGGGCCTCGCTCTGCACCAGGACAGCCACCCCCTACGGTAGGCACCCTGGGCTCTCTACCTGGCCCTGTGTCACCCACACCGGGGCTGGAGGTCAGCACCGAAGAGCCCAGCAGGGACCCTCTCTGTCCCACCCGACTTTCTGCCCAGGCAGCGTCCACTACCAGCATCTCCATCTTGGGGCTTTCTCTGACCCCCCAATGGACTCCCTGGGGAGAAGTCTACACCAACCCAGGTCAGAAGAGAGAGGGGTGTGTGGGTGTCAGGCTGTGAAGGTCAGGCCGGGTGACCAGGAAGTGGCTGGGATGGCCAGACATGGGGTGGGGGGTGCTTCCCTCTTCTTTCAGGAGGATCCCACGGGGACCTACATAAACTAAATTCCCATCAGAGGAGATATATTTTGCTGGGTCAAGAAAGACACAGAAAGGAGCTATTATTTATAGGGTCTTCGAGAGGATGGCAATGTGATTCCCCCCCAGGAGGGAAGATTTAGAGACAGGGTTCTGTGGGACGCAGCAAGGGGACCACATGTGGTCATGGTGGTCCCAAGCCCGGTGTGTGTGCGGATAGGGAGGTGGGCAGCTGTGGATCCCGAAGGACAAGATGTCTGAGACGCAGGGAGGAAAACAGTGGGACTGATCAGAATGTGTTGGGGGAGTATGGTCACACTGGCCTCGGATGTCCCCAGACCAGGTGGGCGTAGGTGTAAACTCAGGTGACAAGGTGGCCAGGCTGAGGGCTGGGTTTGTATTTCTTACCCCTGATCCGGCTCTCCAGATCAGGCGTACTGAAACCCATCAGAAGGGTCTAAGGAGGCCTGGTGTGTATGGGGGGAAGGCGGGAGGGAAAATCCTCAGAGCAGAAAAGATGGGCGAGTTCTATGTGGTCAAGGGACCTCGGCTGTCCGGCCGGATGGGCACAGGTGAGTGAATGGATCATCCGCAGTATCCGGAGGACAAGCTTCCAGGCCAAGACAGAGGAGACTCCGTGCAGTTACTGACATGGTGGGAGTGAGGCCATTGGGTCGAAAGGGATGTGCCTGGGTCTGCGGGGGGGACCTGGACGTGGTGACTGTCATGTGGAATGGGGGAGCTCTGCTCGGAGCAGGTGACCGAGGACCACGGAGATGCAGACGGGTCACCAGCTGGAGGCCTCTCCGGGTCACTCGGCTCCCAGACCCGAGGGTGGGAACCCGCAGGCAGGGGAAGGGCCGCACGGGAGCCCGCCGGCCCCACGCCCCCTGGGTCACCCTGACCCTCTCCCCGCGAGCCGACAGCGGGGGGCGGAGAGGAGGAGGAGCGCTAGCGCCCCGGAAGCGGGGGCGGGGCCTGGCGGCGGGGGCGGGGCCTCCCGCGGCGCGCGCCCCGCCCCGCCCGCCCCCTCCCCCACGCCGCCGTGCTTACTGGGCCTGGGTCGCTGGGGGCTGATATCCAGGTTGAGGTCGATCCTCCGCCGGGCCTCGCGATTCTCCTGTTTCAGCTTTGCTTCCAGGCGGGACAGCTTCTGCTCCAAGGAGGACGCCGCCATCTTCCCCGCCGCCGCCGCCGCCGCGCACCGCCCGGCCGCCCGTCAGTCCGGCAGACAAACACCGCACTGCGCCTGCGCCTGGTTGACCCCGCCGAGCCGCCGTCTCGCTTCACACGACGCATGCCCGCGGCGCGCACCCGCCCTTCCAGCGTGCGAACCTCCGCGCTTGCGTCCTTCGTCCCAGCCGGAGGGATGACGCCACCTAGAGCTCGCGGCGGGGAAGGGGCATTCATCTCACTGTGATGCGCATGCGCGAATTCTCAACCACTCCAGTGAGCAATTCTTCGTGGAAACCCAAGGTTCTTCAGAGAGCGGTGGGCGGGGAAAGCAGTGCGCATGCGCACCGAAGAGGCGACGCGGTTGCGCGCGTGCCTTCTGCTGCGCATGCGCGCCCGGCTCCTGATTCACTGTTGTAACCTGTGGTCCGTGTTCTGTTGTATCCTGCGTCCTCGCTCTTTCCAGCAAGATGCTCCCTGGCAGCGGCGCTTCAGAACGGCCTTCTGGCCTTGGACTGCATCATTAGGATCCCTGTTATGTTTAATTGGTGTCTGGCCTCCTGCTCGCTGCCCGGCGCCGCCTCCTCACCATAATTAGGCATAAATGGGGAACCCTTTCCATTCCGGCCAGTTCCAGCAAGCTCTGGATTGGCTGAGTTCAGGCGCGGCGGGGAGGGGGGGCGCTGAGAACCCGGCAGCGTGACCCCTGACCTCAGCACCAGAGCCAAGGTCAAGGCCAGAATTCCTGACCTTCAAACTTTCCCCCTCCCCCGTCTGTCCGGCCGTAGGAATGTGAGCCGAACTCCTGGTCATGCGGAATTCCTATCTGAAGACGGACGCCCTGCCTGGAGCGCCTTCAAGTGGTCAGAAGGGTACTGGGGAAATGTCACCGTCTGGATCCCTGGTTCCCCCACCCCCAGGGCAGCTGCGTCTGCTCTCAGGTGCCAGGCCGAGGCTCGCATTTTGCAGACACCTGGGAGGCCGCCAAGCCCAGATGTCAGGGTGAGGCGGACTGAGCCAGGTGCCTGCCTGATCCTGGTCTAGGGCAAGAACACTGGGCGTCGCAGGCTGTGGGGACTCCACAGCTGATGACTCAGGTGGAGTTAGGATAAAAGAGAAGGTGGAGGGGACCAGCGGGTGAGGTGCTGGTTAAATCGCTGGACACTCGCACATGGCCGACCACCGTTCGAGTCCTGGACCTGGTGGCTTTCTTTCTCACTTTTCCTCTCTCTCTCTCTGTCTCTGGTCAAATTAAAATAAGTGAATGAATAAATTAAATAATTCTTTAAAAAAAAATAAGAGAGAGGGGCTGGCAGGTGGCGTGGTAGTTAAGAGTGCTAGGCTCCCACATGGTCGACTGCGGTTCGAGTCCTGGACCCTGCAGCTTGCTCTCTCTCTTTCACTCTATCCCTCTCTGGTCAAATTGAAATAAATAAGTGAATGAATAAATAAAGTTAAATAAAATAATTTTTAAAGAAGTAAATAAATAAGACAGAGAAGGTGGAAGAAACAAAGGACGTCCTGGAAAAAAGCTAGGCCTTCTGATTTCTCCTGGTTAGAGAATCTACCTCCTCCTCTCCTAGGTTGCCTTCTCTGCCTCTACTCCCAGGACGAAACTGTCAACCTTGGGTGTTACCACTTGGTCCTGTGAAAACAGAAGGCTTAGATGACAACAGGCGTGGACATAAGAGATCAGAATTATAGTTCTTATAATTAATATTTATTTTAACTTTATGATGATTATTATTTTAACTTGGCCAGAGAGAGAGAGAGAGGGAAAGCGAGAAAGCAAGCCGCCAAGTTCAGGACTCGAACCACAGTCAGCCATGTGGGAATCCAGTGTCCCCAAGCGCCACACCACCTGCTGGCCCCAAGTAGTATTTGTTAAGTACCCATGGATATATATGTTCCACATACAGGGAACATCCAAAAGACGAAGTCCTAGGCCAGCCAGTGGCTTGAAGGTTAAGGTAGCTGAATCCTATACGGCCAGCTGTACTGTTCGAGTATGGACCCAGCAACTTGAAACTCACACCAGGCACATGGGCGTGCATGCCCAAAATTCCAAGAGGAGAATGGAGAAGGGATTGCAGGGTGGCCATCCCCCCTGGGGGTGTTTTCTCAATTTCCCTCTCCCTTCCCCTCTGACTCTCTCTGGCAAGGGGCATACACACTATAGCAAATTTTAAAAATTCATTCCTCAGAATAATGTAGCTGCCACGGTGGGTAATCCTAACCAGGAATCTGCCAACCTTAGGAAGTCTTTGGCTCGTCCTCTGGGGGAACCTGCCAGTTGCCTGAAGTTGTTTGCAGAGTCTTGCATGTACATGTGCAAGCATTCTCCTGGGGAGGGGCGAGCCCAGCTTTTCTTGGCTTCTCTAATGGTCTAGAGCCTCAAAAGGGTCAGAGCTAGACATTCAGGTACCTCTTATTTGAGTCAGCATTTTCCCAAGCTGCAGTTCTAGGACCACCCGCATCAGAGCTACCCAGGTGTTTGTGCACAAGCAGGGTCCCTGACCTCCTCTCGCCTCCTGAGCCAGTCTTCCAAGAGTGGCGCCTGGCAGGTTTTCTTTTGCCGTCGTTGGTTTTGGTGCGAAGCCAAATATGAGAACCATTGTTCTGCGAGCACATGCCCGTGTCCACAGCAAACGATTTATAAATAAGGGATTAGCATCCAAGTTGGGGGGAGGGGTTGGTCCCTGGCGTCTGTGTCCCCTCCTTGGGAGAGAACCCCAGATGTAAGCGGCTTGGTTGCGTGGCTGGTGAGAGGGTTGGAAATCCCATTGGGATGTGCCCCCACTCCTGTTTATGGCACTGGTTGAGCTGGAATGTCCGGGCTGGGGCGGGGGAGTAGAGAAAGAACAGGCCTGCCAGACAAAGACACCTAAGTGGTTCTCAAGCTGAACATCCCATGATTCAGTTAATCCCTCTTTAAGGGTTCCACCCCAAATCCACAATCTCCTGTCTCTCCCCAGACAAACCAGTCCCAGGATCTTGTCTGAAGGCCACAAGCCTGACACGCCTGGCCTTGGCCACCTCCTTCGGCAGGACGGTGGCAGATTCTGGGTAGAATCATCTACAGGCCTCTACTCCAACTTGCCCTGCCCTGGCTGGCCTCATTCCTCCTGCATCTTCTCTCGCACCTCTGCCGGCAGGCCCTCGTAAAGGATGTCCTCCACCTGCAGCCCCGATTTCTTGAGTCCTTCGCAGTTGCCAAGTTCTTCCGGAAGTGCCTCCAACCGGTTGCCCTTAAGCTCCAAGCGGCTCAGGGCCCTGAGGTTCCCCACGAGGGGCCACAGTTGACTCAGGTGATTGTAGCTGAGAAGTAACGTCCGTAGCTTGCGACAGTAAAAGAGTTCCTCGGGCAGGGCCTCGAGGGCGTTGTAGGAGAGGTCCAGGTGCTGCAGGTTCTGTAAGAGGCCCACCTCGGGCGGCAGGGAGTGCAGTGCATTGTGGGACACGTCCAGCAGACGGAGCCCAGAGCACAGGCCGAGCTGGCAGGGCAGGGCCTCGAGCTTGTTGTAGCTCAGGTAGAGCTGCTCCAGGCCACGGAGCTTGCGCACATGCTCCGGGATATAGGCGATCTGGTTGTGCCAGAGCCGGAGCGTCACCAGCTTCCGGCAGTGCTGGAAGCTGAGGATCTCCTCGATGGAGCTCAAGTGGTTGTCCTTGAGGTCGAGGTCCTGCAGCGCGCCCAGGCTGAAGATGGCGTGAGGGATGCGCTCCAGCCCGCAGGCCACCAGCTCCAGCTCCCGCAAAGCCGCCAGCTTCTTGAGGCTGTTGAGGGTGATTAGACGGGCCCCGTCGTTGTGCAAACTGAGCCGCTGCAGGTGCCCGGCCACGTCCGTCACGCTGGCTGGCACCTTCCCGGCATTGCTCCGGAGAGAGAGGACCTTAAGCAGCTTTAGCTCCCGGAGGCTCTCGAGCACAGCTGCCCGAGCCATCTCTTGGGGGAAAAGCCCTTCAAGATGGAGCTCCTCCAAGCCTCGAAGGCCAAACACCCAGAGGGGCACTTCCCGGAGCTCCTCGCATTTGACGCGGATCACCTTCAGGCGGTCACGCAGGAAGACCTGCAAGGAAAACGGCAGCTTGGCGGGCGAGTGCAGCAAGCTCAGCTCCTGCAGATGCACCAGCTGCGACAGCCCCGGGGGGAAGGTGATCTCGCAGATGGCCTCCAGACGCAGCGCCTCCACCTCGCTGAGCTCGAAGATCGTGTCGGGCAGTCCGGGGAGCATGCAGAGCCCCAGCTCTAGCCGGCCGTGTGCGTTCCGTTGCAGTTTCTGCCGCAGCTTGTCGGGTGTCCACTCGTGGTTGAGGTTGAGCTGTTTCAGGCGGCTCTCGCTGACCTCGGAGAGGAAGACGGCGAAGCGCTTGGAGTAGAGCGAGTCGTACTGGTCGATGAGATGCAGCATGAACGCGAAGTCGTTCTTGACATCCGGGATGTCGCCCATGCCCGTCTCTTCCCGCACCGATCGGAAGGAGTACTCCTTGAGCGGTCGGTGAAAGAGCCAGTAGAGGGTGTACAGGCACGTGAGTCCGTAGATGCACACGAAGGAGATGTAGCAGAAGGCCAGCTTGGAGAAGAGGTGGGCCTTGGTGTGGTTGCAGCAGAAGCTGACATAGCCGGTGACCTCCGAGGTCTCCACCCTGCAGGCCACCAGGAAGCGGATCTTCTCCACGTAGACGAGGTTGTAGGCCAGGATGCCCAAGAACTTGCATACCTTGAGCACCGTCTGCAGGATGTACATGGTGTAGAGGATGTCGCCCCCTTCCACGTGCACGCGGAACTTCTTCACCTTCTCAAACAGCGCTTTGGCCTGCTCTCCCTCCTTTTTGTCTAGCAGGGTAACAACCGGCGGCTCCGTGACCACCTTCTCAGGCTCTGCCAACACCTTCTCCTTCTCCTTTTCCTTCTCCTTCTCCCCTGCCTTCCCCTGCCCAGACCCGGCTGCAGCTGCCGTGGCCACCACGGTCACCGTGGCCTGCCTGGTGATCAGGCCCTTCTGGTTCTCCCCAGAGACTTCCGACAGGGCCCGCGTGGTCCATGGCGAGTCGAAACACTTGCCCAGGATGGAGATGAAGTGTTCGATCTTGGAGCTGGTGCCGGGGAACTTGAACCAGAAGCTTGTGCAGACCATGAAGACGAGTGTGTGGATGACCACCAGGTAGGGGAAGTACTTGGCGTACCAGTGCAGCGCCGTCTCGTAGCAGAGCTGGTTAATGAAGCTGTACTGCTGCAGGTCTAGGTTGTTCTTAAGGCCGCTCAGCTCCCGGAGGCCTCCCATCTGCTCCGAGACGCCCCGCGGCAGGAGTTGCCGGCATGGGGCCTCCGACACGTTCTCCCCGGGATCATGGCTGGGCAGACAGATGATCTTGTCCTGTGTCACCTGGGGATATGGGGGGCAGGAGAGAGTAAGGGGACTGGGCAGGCCTGGAGAATTGGGGAGGTGCAGCAGGAGACGTAATGGTTACAGTGCTGGACTTCCACATGGCCGATCGTGGTTCGAGTCCCAGAACCGGCTGCTTGGAAATCACGCCACGGGGATGTGCGTGTGTGCCCAGACTCCCAAGAGAAGAATGAAGGGCGTGATTTCTCACCTTCCCTCTCTGTCTCTCTGTCCCTGGTGAGTATATGTGCCCTATGGCAAAATATCTTGAAAAAAAAAAAAAGTGTGCATACATGCCCAGAATCCCAGAAGAGGATGGAGAAGGGGTTATTGCATGGTAATATCCCCCCTGGGGTATAGTCTTTCTCTTTTCCTCCCTCCCCTCTTTATTTCTCTCTGGTAAGCACAGGTGCCTTAGAGCAAATTTAAAAAAAAAAAAAAAGAGAGAGAAAAAAAGGTCATTAAAGTTGGCCCTATCCTGTATGACCAGTGTTCTTATAGGAAGGGGAAATTTGGGACCAGCAGTTAGCGTAATGGCTATGTTGCTGGACTCCCACGTAGTCGACCATGGTTCGAGTCCTGGACCCGGTGGCTTAAAACACGCTGGCGCGTGTGCGTGCGTGCTCAAGATCCCAGGAGGAGAATGGAGGAGAAGGGATTGCAGCATGGCCATCCCTCCTCGGGGGGTGATTTCTCGCTTTCTGTCTCTATGTCTCTCTCTGTCTGGTGAGCACACGCACCCTATAGCAAAAACCTCTCTAAAAAAAAAAAAAAACAAGGGAAAATTTGGATCCATACACACAGAAGGAGGATTGTAACCACACAGGGAGAACACCACCTACAAGCCCAGGAATGCCCGGGCTCAGAGTCCAGGAGCGAGGCCCTGAGCAGGACACGTTGCTCTCAGACTTCCTGCCTCCAGAGCCGAGTGGTGATGCATCTCAGCTCCACTCAGCCCATTCTGTCTGTTTACTTTGTGACAAGCACACTCATCCAGAAACTGCAATCCTTTCTGGATTCCAGGGATATAGGAGCTTTATAAAAGGAGGGTGAGGCCGGCAAGTATGTGGTGGTTAAGGTGCTAGACTCTCTCACATGGCTGACTTCAGTTCGAGTCCTGAACCTTGCAGCTTCCTTTCTCACTTTTCCTCTCTCTCTGGTGAGTTTAAAAACAATAATAATGGGGCCTGGGGCTGGCAGGTGGCTTGGTGGTTAAGGGCAGTGGACTCCCACATGGCTGACTGCAGTTCGAGTCCCAGACCTGACGGCTTGCTTTCTCACTTTTCCTGTTTCCATCTCTCTCTCACTCTGTCCCTCTCTGGTCAAATTTAAATAAATAAATAAAATTTAATAAAATAATTCTTAAACTTTTCAACATCAATAACTATAATAATAATAGGGGCCGGCAGGTGGCATGGTGGTTAAGGGTCCTGAACTCCCATAGAGCTGACTGTGGTTTGAGTCCCAGACCTGGTGGCTTGCCTTCTCACTTTCCCTCTGTCTCTTTCTCTGTCTCTCTTTGATCATACTGGAAAATAATAATAATAATAATAAATAAAGTTAAATGAAGTAATTCTTAAATAATAAAAATAAGGGGCCAGCAGGTGGCGTAGTGGTTAGGGCCCTGAACTCCCACATGGCCAACTGTGGTCTGAGTCCGGGCAGCTTGAAACTCAAACTGCCTGTGTGCGAGCCTGCCCAAAATTCCAAGAGGAGAATGGAGGAGAAGGGATTGCGGCGTGGCCGTGCCCCCCAGGGGGTGATTTCTCGCTTTCTGTCTCTCTGTCTCTCTCTGGCGAGCGCATGCACCCTATAGCAAAAACCTCTAAAAAAATAGAATAATAATAAGTGAAAGGAAATAGATAACTCTTTAAGACAAATGAGTATCTCAGAACAGAAGGAGGGAGGCAAGAGCCCTAGCGATGCGGAGTGGTTTGGGGCCACTGCCCAGGCCAGTGGGGAAGGTGAGCGGCCCGCGTGCCACCTGCCAGTGGGCGGGCGTTCGGCTCCCGGGCGCTGGCCCCGCCCCCCGCAGGCCCCGCCCCGCCGCAGGCCCCGCCCCTCACCTGGAGCGTGCAGCCGAAGACCCCGATCATGAGCATGGCCACGGTGAGGTACTCGGCCAGCACGTCCCACCAGGGCTTGAGCACCTTGAACGCGGGCTGCTGTTCCGTGAACTGCTTGAACTCGGCCACGGGGATCATCCTGCCTGTAGGAGTCGGGGACACCGCGGGTGCAGAGAGACCATCAGGCCGGGGTGCCTGGCAGAGGAGCCCCGACCCAGGCCTGCACCTCCAGTGCGCTCTCGGCCCTGCCCAAACCCTGCCAGACCCCAAATCCCCTCTTAGCCTGGCCTCCCCTGCCCCACCTGGCTCCGCCCTCCCGGACTCAGGAGAGACCGCTGTCCCGCCGCCTCCCCACCTTCTCCCCACACCCAGGCATCCTCCTCCCACCCTTGGTGCAGAGGCCCGAGGAGAGACACCCGCTCCGGCGCACTCCGCCTCGACACTCGGTGTCCCAAGGCCCAGGACTTCCGGGGTGTGGGCCCCCCACCCCCTCCAGGGGCGCTCCGGGCGCCACCTCCAATCTGCAACTGGAAAAGCCGGCTGGAGCTGGCTCTGGTTACCAGAGCCCCAGAGGCAGGGAGTGGTTACTCTGAAGGCTCCTGAGCCCTAGGGTGGGGTGGGGGAGCGACCAGGACACCTGAGTTTCCAAGGGGCTTGAGCCTACAGCCGAGAAGCCAGGGCTCTGAGAGGGAGGGGTCCGCCCAGGGCTGGAGGTTCCGCAGTGGAAAACTCTCAGGGTGATGCCTAGGCTGGGACGGCTGCCGGCCGCTCTGTCCCTGAGTTTTCTTTTAGACCAAGGTGTCATTGCAGATACAGACGGGCTGGGTGCAGATCCCACCGGGCATGGACCACAGCGGGATGTCACCCTGCAGGCTGGCAGCCACTGGCCCACGTCGGAAGGGGAGAGAAGAGAATGGGGGTCCCTGGGCCAGCCCACTCCCACAGTCTCCGCGTTCCCCCAACCTACATCCCCTGTCTTTGTCTTCATGCTCCGGAGCCTCCATCCTGTCCCTGGGCACAAGCTGAGCCAGGAAAGCAGGCTTTGCAGCCGCCAGCTGGTTCAGCATCCCACTCATCTCCCTAGAAGAGCCATCCAAGCCTCCTTCCTGTCCTGGGGTCCCCCAAAGGCTTTGGGGTAACTCCTGATTGGAGACAAGGTAGGGTTGGGATCCAGGATACAGGCCCTGCTCACTAGGTGAGGGTGGGGCAGGACACAATACCCACGCCCTTTAATCCCTTTGGAGGCTTCTACTTAATTGGGGGGCTGCCCCCTTTCTCACCCAGAACCAGGTACATGCCAAGGGGTACCCAGAGCTCAGGATCCCTCATGCTCATGCCCCCACCCTAAGCAAGAAAAGGAATGGTATGTCCTAGGGCATCAGCCAGCCTTGTCACTAGTATCCAGTCTGATAGGGTGAAGCATTCCTGGGCTAGCAGGTGGTGGTTAGGGTGCTGGATCGAGTCCCGGACCCGGTGGCTTGAACATCACACTGGGTGCGTGCGTGTACATGCCCAAAATCCCTGGAGGAGATGGGATTGAAGCGCGGCCACCTCCTATCCCCGGGGATGATTTCTCATTTTCTTTCTCCTGCAAGTGCATGTACCCAATAGCAAAGCTAAAATTAGAAAAGAAAAGAAAGAAAAGAAAAAAGAAAAGAAAAGAAAAGAAAAGAAAAGAAAAGAAAAGAAAAGAAAAGAAAAAAGGGACTGGCAGGTAGTATGGTGGGTAAGGCACTGGACTCCCACGTGGCCAATAGTGGTTCGAGTCCCGGACCTGACAGCTTGCTTTCTCACTTTTCTTGCTCTCTCTCTGCTGAATGTGAGTGCCCTATAGCAAATTTAAATAATAATAAATGAAATTAGATAAATAATCTTTTTTTTTTTTGGAGAGGTTTTTTTTGTTTTGTTTTGTTATAGCGTGTGCGCTCGCCAGACAGAGAGAGACAGAGAGACAGAAAGCGAGAAATCACCCCCCAGGGGGGATGGCCACGCCGCAATCCCTTCTCCTCCATTCTCCTCTCGGGATCTTGGGCACGCACGCACACGCGCCTGGTGTGAATTTAAGCCACTGAGTCTGGGACACAAACCATGGTCGACCACATGGGCATCCAGTGACATAGCCATTACGCTAACTGCTGGTCCCAATAATCTTTTTTTTTTTTTTCTAAAAAAAAAAAGGAAGGAACATTCCCAGAGCAGGTCAAGCACCCACAGGGGATGAATGTACCTGTCTTTCTGTCTCTGCCTTTCTGGTGAGCACATGCACCTTATAGCAAAAACCTCTTAAAAAAAAAAAAAAAGTAACTTCAGGAATGGGCAGATGGTGTGGCAGTTAAAGCGCTGGACTCCCACATAGCTGACCATGGTTCAAGTCCCAAACATGGTGGCTTTCTTTTTCACTTTCCCTCTCTCTCTCTTTCTGTCTCTCTCTGGTCAAATTAAAAATAAATTGGGGCCGGCAAGTGGCATGGTGGTTAAAGGCGCTGGACTCCCACATGGCTGACCACGGTTCAAGTCTCGGACCTAGTGGCTTGCTTTCTCACTTCCTCTCTCTCCCTCTGTGTCTCTCTGATCAAACTGGAAAATAATAATGATAATAATAATAAATAAAGTTAAATAAAATAATTCGTTAAAAAAAAAAATAAAAAATTTAATTAATTAGGAGCCAGGAGGTGGCGGGGTGGTTAAAGGTGCTGGACTCCTACCCGCACAGCTGACCACAGTTCGAGTCCCAGGCCTGGAGCATTGCTCTCTCACTTTCCTTCTCTCTCTTTTGCTCCGTCCCTCTCTGGTCAAATTAAAATAAGTAAGTAAATAAAAAAATTAAATAAAATAATTTTGAAAATATCAATTAAAATACATTTTGGATTATGTATTTAATTTTACTTATTATTATTATTTTAATTGACTAGAGAGAGACAGAGAGTAAGAAAGAGAAAGGGAAAGTGAGAAAGTAAGCCATCAGGTCCAGGACTCGAACCATGGTCAGTTAGATGGGAGTCCAGCGCCTAAACCACTATGCCACCTGCTGTTCCCTAAATAATCCTTAAAAAAAAATAAATAAAACACGCAGTAACTCTGGGGACAGTGGCAGAACTGTCACCCACAGGGAGGCCTGACTCCCTGTCCTTGCCCCTCAGGACCTCGGGAGCACCACAGACCACGGTCCTGGTCCGCGATCCGCAGGTATAAACACACGGAGTCGGAGGCAGCCCCGGGGGTTATCATTATCTGTCTCCATGACTCAGACCTGATCGTCCTGAACCTGCTATTAAATGTCCACAGACGCAAGTGGCCCCCCTTTGTCTGAGCAGAGCTGGAGGAAGAGGGGCCCCCGAACTGGGGGACTAACAAGCACGGGGCCCACACTCAACCCCTGACGCACCCTCCACACCACATTTTACCCCAACTCCGGGAACGTGGGTGTCAGTTTGTTTTGCAGTCTGGGGTGGGGGGTGACTTGCTCCAGGTCTCAGTTGCAGATGGCTTTTGAGACTGGCCCTCCAGACCCCTGGTCCTGTCTAATGGCATGTTCTCTGCCCTCCCCTCCGCCCCTGGGGAGGAAACCTGCCTCGGGGCTGCGTCATCCTTCCCTAAAGAGCCGAGCCGGCTGGGTGGCCAGAGTGGGGGGTGGTCTTGCCAGCCTAGGGTTACATGCCCTCGGCCAGTCCTGGCTCCCGCTGTCCACGCCTCACCCCAGATTCTCCTCTCTCAAGCCGTCCTAGTGAGCCAGTTCCGTGGTGCGGGCGGAGGGGGGCATGCTCCGGCCCGGCCCCTTCCCCACCCACAGCCCCTGCTATGCTAAGAAGCCAGGAGGGAACAGCGGTTTTCAGCCTGAGAGGCCTCGGAGCGCACACGGTGCAATCTCTGCCTTTTACACAGGAGGGAGACTGAGGTCTGGGGTGGGGAAGGTCTCCTTTATTTTTTTTTTTGTTTTTTTTTTTTTAAGAATTATTTTATTTTGGGACCAGCAGATGGTGTAATGGCTATGTAGCCGACCGCGGTTCAAGTCCCGGACCTGGTGGCTTAAACTCATGCTGGGTGCGTGTGCATGCGTGCCCAAGATCCCGAGAGGAGAATTGAGAAGGGATTGTGGCGTGGGACCAGCAGTTAGCGTAATGGCTATGTCGCTGGACTCCCACGTAGTCGACCGCGGTTCGCGTCTCGGACCCGGTGGCTTACAACTCACGCCGGGCGCGTGTGCGTGCGTGCCCAAGATCCCGAGAGGAGAATGGAGGAGAAGGGATTGCGGCGTGGCCATCCCCCCTGGGGGGTGATTTCCTGCTTTCTATCTCTCTGTCTCTCTCTGTCTGTCTGGCGAGCGCACGCGCCCTATAGCAAAAACCTCTCCAAAAAAAAGAAAAAAAAAAAAAAAAAAAAGAAGGGATTGTGGCGTGGCCATCCCCCCTGGGGGGTGATTTCTCGCTTTCTGTCTCTCTGTCTCTCTCATGAGCGCACAAGCCCTATAGCAAAAACCTCTCAAAAAAACAAACAAAAAAAGAATTATTATTTTATTTTAACCTTATTTATTTATTTATTTCAGTTTGACCAGAGGGGGCCAGAGTGAGAGAGTGAGAGAGGGAAAGTGAGAAAGCAAGCCGCCAGGTCTGGGACTCGAACCACGGTTGGCCACATGGGAGTCCAGCACTCCTGACCACCTCTCCACCCTCTGTCCCGCCCCAGGTCTCCTCTTTGTAGATCTTGGGCCAGGCCCCAAGCCTTGTGGACTGCCAGCCTGGGGCTTTACCAAGCCGCCCCTGCCAGGACTCGGGGTTCGGGGGTGTATGGAAGCTTGAAAGCCCCAGGGGGCAGCCTGGTGAGGACCCCAAGTAGTGGGGTTCTGGGGCTCTGAGGGGCATTCAGGGAGGAGCAGCTGTTTCCCCAGACACCAAGGAAAGACCTAAGTCCTCCAGACCCCCGAGGTCGACCCCAGCGCGGGGACCTTCCTTGCGGTCCCTGACCGGGACAGGCGGCCTTAGGCGGGGCCTCAGCGCTGCCCGCACTCCCCAACTTCTGAACCTAGCGTGCCCGGGCCGGCCAGCCCTGGCCCCAGTGCCCGCAGCACTTGGGGCGCTCTGTCTCCTCCTCCAGACCCCCACCCCACCACCTGGTGGTCCCCGGGGGTGGGGATCCCTCTACTCACCGCTCAGAGACCGACGCTGGGCCCGACTCCTGGGTCCCTGGGCGCGGAGCAGCCGGGACTCCCGCAGAGTTCCCGGGCGGGCGGGCACGGGTGAGTCAGGGCAGGCGGCCTGGACGGGAGCCCGCCCCGCCCCGCCCCGCCCCGCCTCCAGGCCCGCCCCGCCTCCTGCAGGCGCTCCCAGGTCCATCCACCCCTGGGGATCGATCCTGGAGACAGGTGGGCCTGATCCCTCCCGGCCCGAGGTGGGCCAGGGGTCGGCCTGGAGACGGGGCTCTTAGCTCTCTGCCGTCTGCTGCACCTGGTCGTGGGGGACACTGCTGTGGAGCCGTGGGGACGCACGGGAGAGCCTCGTACGGTGCCCAAGGAGAGAGAAGAGGGGAGCCTTTCTCTCCACGTCTGCCCACGGGGCAGGAGCTGGACTCAGCCGCAGAATGCCCAGGATGGGGGTGCTCCCGCTCTGTCCCTGCTCGGCCTTGCCATCTGCCCTTGAAAGAGGGGTACAAACTGCTCTGAGTTCCTGGGGGACCCTGGAGCAGGGGGGCTCTGGGAGCTGGGGCGAAATTCCTCTCTGGGAGTCTGGCTTCTCTAAAAAAGATTTTGGGGGCCAGCAGGTGCCATGGTGGTTAAAGCAGCTGGGTCCCACATGTCAACTACACGGTTCAAGTCCTGAAACTGGAGGCTCAAAAGCACGCCAGGTGCATGTGCGTGTGTGCACAAAATCCCAAGAGGAGAATGGAGGAGAAGGGACTGTGGCATGGCCATCCCCCTGGGAGGTGATTTCTCTCTCTCTCTCTCTCTCTCTCTCTCTCCCTTCCCTCTTTCTCCCTGCCAACCATACACACCCTATACCAAACCTTAAAAAGAATAAAAATGAGCCTCCCCACTTGGGAGTGCCTGATTCTTCAAGGACCAGACCCAGGGGCCAGCAGGTTGTGTGGTGGTTAAGGTGGTAGACTTTCACATGGTCAACAGCTGTTCAAATCCTGAACCTGGCAGCTTGCTTTTTCACTTTGCCTCTCTCTCTCTAGTGACCACCCTATAGCAAATTAAAAAATAATAATGCTATGGGGCCAGCAAGTGGCATGGTAGTTAAGGACTCTAGACTTCTATATGGCTAACTGTGGTTCGAGTCTGAACATGGCGGCTTGCTCTCTCCCACTCTCTCTCTCTCGCGCGTGCGCTCTCGCTCTCACTCTGTCCCTCTCTGATCAAATTAAAAACAAATGAATAAAGTTAAATAGGGACCAACAGGTGGTGTGGTGGTTGGGGCGCTAGACATTCCCACATGGCTGATCATGGTTCAAGTCCTGGATCTGGTGGCTTGCTTTCTCACTTTCCTTCTCTCTCTCTCTCTGGTCAAATTAAAATAAATGAATGAATAAATTAAATTAAATTAAATAATTTAAAAAATAAAGTTAAATAAAACTATTTAAAAAATAATGATAACATTAAATAAATAATTCTTTTCTTTTTTTTAGGCTCTTGCCTTAGGATATGTGTGCTTCCTAAAGAGAGAGATAGGGAAAGTGAGAAGTGAGAAGTCACCCTGCCAAGGGGGATGGCCATGCTGCAATCCTTTCTCCTCCATTCTCCCAGGATCTTGGACATGCACACACACATACACACACACACACACACACACACACACGGCATGAGTTTCAAGCCACCAGATCCAGGACTTGATCCGTGGTACTCCAGTGACACAACCGCTATACCATCTGCTGGCCCCTAAATAATCCTCCTTTTTTTTTTTTTTTTTGGCAAGAGAGATTTTTGCCATAGGGCACATGTGCTCGCCAGAGTGATGGACAGAGAGACAGAGAGACAGAAAGCGAGAAATCACCCCCCAGGGGGGATGGTCACGCTGCAATCCCTTCTCCTCCATTCTCCTCTCGGGATCTTGGGCATGCACGCACACGCGCCCGGCCACTGGGTCCGGGACTCGAATGGCAGTCGACTACATGGGAGTTCAGCAACATAGCCATTACGCCAACTGCTGGTCCCAACCATAAATAATTCTTAAAAAGAAGAGAAAATTTAAAAAGGACCAGATCCAGCCAACCATCCACTTTCAGCTCAGAAGCTGGTGTAGTTGAACCTTGATCTGCTTTTGGTGTGTGTGTGTGTGTGTGTGTGTGTGTGTGTGTGTATCCAAGCCTAACACCTACAGTCTCTAGGGACGAGACCTCCTGGGCCAGGCAGTCAAACCGAAGGCCAACTTTCATTGTTAATAGATCTTTAGAGCATTGATTGTAGGCCAGCCCTGGAGCCTCCCTGGAGGAGGAGATTAGCTAGATTCCCTTCTTAATCACAGCTTCAGTGGTAGTGGGCAGGAGGGAGACAGGAGCACACAGACAAGTGATAGAGAAGTGCGCGTAAGGGCAGAGAGCAGAGCCAGCGGATGGCCCGGAGGTGAAGGCAGCTGGGTCTTACATGGTCAGCTGTGTGGTTCGAGACCTGGCACTGGTGGCTTGGGAGCAGCATACTTGGGAAGGGGCTAGCAGATGGCATAATGGTTACATCCCTGGAGAATGAATTGCAGCGTGGCCATCATCCCTGGGGGATGACTTCGTGCCTTCTCTCTCTCTTGTCTTTTCAGCGAGCGTAAGCACCCTATATCCAAAACCTCTCCTAAAAACAAAAATAAGAGGCGCCAGCAGGGGGCGTGGTGCTGCAGGGCGCTGGACTCCCACATCCTGGACCTGGTGGTTTGCTTTCTCACTTTGCCTCTCTCTCTGTCCCTCTCTGGTTCAATGAAAATAAACAGATAAATAAGTAAAGTTAAATAAAATAATTCTAAAAAAAAAAAAAAAAAGGAAGAAAGAAAAAGAAACAACACACTGGGTACATGCACGTCCATGGTGAAAACCCCAACAAGAGGATGGAAGAGAAGGGATTGTGGCATGGCTATTCCCCCTGGGCAAGGATGTCTCACTTTCTCTTTCTGGAAATGTACGCACCCTCTGTAAGATTTAAAGTCAATTGTGGTAAAAGATATACATACAAAAGCTAACATCGTAGCCATTTTTGCTTTTTTAAAAAAATATTTTATTTTTATTCATTGTCATTATTCTATGATTTTGAAGTTGACCAGAGAAAGACAGAGAGAGAGAGAAAAGGAAAATGAGAAAGCAAGCTGCCAGGTCTGGGACTTGAACCACAGTCAGCCATGTGGGAGTCTAGCTGCCTTAACCACCACCATACCACCTGCCGACCCCCATTTTTTGCTTTTTTAATTTGCTAGAGGAAGTGTGCTTACCAGAGAGAGAATTAGAGAGAAAAGGAGGGGAGAAACACCCCCCCCCCCCGAAATGGTCATACTGCAATCTCTTCTCTACACATCTGAGTGTTTCTCAAGCAGTCAGGTCTGGGACTTGAACCTGCATGCAGTCAGCCATGTGGGATCCAGTTGTCTTAATCACCAGGTCATAGACCACCAGGCCACAGAACTGGGCCCCGATCTTAGCCTTTTTTATTTTTTTATTTTTTTTCATTTTGCTGCAGGGACCTGTGTTGATCAGAGAGCCAGAGAGAGGGATTGAGAAATCACCCCGCCCCACCTCAACAGTGGATGGCCACACCACAATCCCTTCTCCATTCTCCCCTCCGGGTTTTGCATGCACGCTCACCTGCCTGGCATATTTTCCAAGCAGCCAGGTCCAGGGCTCAAACTTCACACTCAGCCAAGTGGGATCCAGCTGCCTTAACCACCTTGCTATCTACATCTCCCCGCTTTGGCTATCGTGAATCATGCTGCTATGAACATGGGTGGACTAACACGTCTTTGAGACTCTGTTTCCAATTATTTTGTATATAGATACTAGTGGGGTTGCCGATCATGTGGTGATTCTGTTTAATTTATTGAGTGTCTACCATACTGTTTTCCACCAGGGCTGCGTGGTTTTCCATCCCACCTTTTTTTTTTTTTTTTGGAGAGGTTTTCTCTATAGGGCACGTGTGCCAGAAAGACAGAAAGACAGAGACAGAAAGCGAGAAATCACCCCCCAGGGGGGATGGCTACTCCGCAATCCCTTTTCCTCCATTCTCCTCTCAGGATCTTGGGCACGCACGCACGCACACGTGCCCGGCGTGAGTTTAAGCCACCGGGTTCAGGACTCGAACCACAGTCAACTACATGGGAGTCCAGCGACATAGCCATTACGCCAACTGCTGGTCCTCATCCCACCTCTGAATGCACAAGGTTCCAATTTTTCCACATTCTTGCCAGGACTTGCTACATAATACCCAACTTTTAAGATTCCTTGGATGTGAGGTAGTTACATATTGCTTTGTAACAAATCTTCCCCAAACTCAGCTGCTTAAAACAACAAACGTTTATTATCTTAATCTTACATAGTTTCTGAGGGTCAGGAGTCTGAGTGGCTACACTGGGTGAGTCGTTCAATCTCCCTGTCCTGCCAGCCCCCGAGCAACCACTGATTAGCCTTCTGTCATTATAGATTAGCTTGCATTTTCTAGAATGTTCTATAAATAGAATTCTACAGTGCATGCTTTCCATGTGTTTGTGTGGCTTCTTTTGTTTGTCATGCTTTTGAGATTAGTCCCTTTTGAGTGTGCCGGTCGTATTTTTCTCCCTTCTTAATTGCTGGAGTGTTCTATCCCAGGTCTGCTTTGTTTTATCGGTCCCCTCTCTTTAGGGAATTTTGGAGAGTGTTTCTTCTTCCTCCTCTTCTCCTCCTCCTCCTCCTTCTTCTTCTGAGAGTTTTTTTACTATAGGGTGCACGTGCTCGCTGGAGAGACAGAGAGACAGAAAGCAAGAAATCACCCCACCAGGGGGGCTGGCCATGCCATAATCCCTCTTCCTCCATTCTCCTCTGGGGATCTTGGGCATGTACGCACAAACACCAGGCATGAATTTTAAGCTGCTGGATTCAGGACTCGAACAGCGGTCAACTAGTTGGGAGTCCAGCAATGTAATTATGCCATCTGCTGGTCCCGTGGGGAGTATTTTTAAAAGAGGGCAGAATCTAGATCCCAATTAAATATAGGGTGGGTTCAACTCACCTGGAGGGACCCTTGGACCACAATCAGAGGGCAGGAGAGCTCCAGCAGGTGGTGCAGAGGTTAAGGCAGCTGGATCCCACGTGGACTGTTCGGTTCAAGTCCTGGGCCCGGTGGATGCTCCAGCAGGTGGTGCAGAGGTTAAGGCAGCTGGATCCCACGTGGCAACTGTTCGGAGTCCTGGGCCCGGTGGATGCTCCAGCAGGTGGTGCAGAGGTTAAGGCAGCTGGATCCCACGTGGCCAACTGTTCGGTTCAAGTCCTGGGCCCAGTGGATGCTCCAGCAGGTGGTGCAGAGGTTAAGGCAGCTGGATCCCACGTGGCCAACTGTTCGGTTCAAGTCCTGGGCCCGGTGGATGCCGGCCCTGCAACTGGAGAGGAGACTAGAGGAGAAAGGATTGTGGTGTGGCCATCTCCCGGGGAGGGTGATTCCACCCCCCCCAAACCCCCCCCCCCCCCCCCCCCCCCCCCCCCCCCCCCCCCCGCAAGCCCACACACCGTATTACAAAAACAAAACAAAGTGAGAGTCTCTGAGTGGATGGGTGGGATCTGGGCCCCAGGGCACTGTTGGTGGCGCGCGGGTGTAGACAGGCAGGCAGAGGAACTCTGACCGGGCTGGGACCCTTGGATGGGATCTTCTTTGTGCACTTGGTTTTAAGTTTATTTAATGAATTTATTTTTCAAGAGAGAATGGGGAGACAGCACCCCCAATAGGGTCTTGCCCTGCATCCAGCCCTCGGATGGTGGGCACACGCATGCCCAGCTCAGATCGGTCTGGGAGGCCTGGGAAAGAGCCCACGACTGCTGCCTGCTGCGACCGCCGCGCCACCATCTGGCCTCGCACTTTTGTCACCTCCCAGCTTTCCATCATTCGTGTCCTCCCCTTTCCCCAAAGGCCCGCTCCCCAGGAAGCCTTTGCGGGCCGACCTCCTGTGAGCTCGGCGGGCGTGGGTCGTGGAAGCCCTGCTCTGTGGAAGGTGGCGGTCACCTCTCCCCATCCTCCGCTCCCTCCCGTCTTCCCAAGGCTCTGGGGTCCACCTCGCATCCCCTGGGTTCCCAGGGCTGCATCCCCCCACGCCAGATAAGTAGGAAGTTTCCGGGGGCCTGGAAAAAACCTTAGGCTACGGGAGAAGCAGCTGCCCCCAAGGACCCTGGCGGCCTGGCCTCGGTGGTCGCTAAGCCCAGGACCCGGGCCAGGGACGCCCAGCGGTCCGATTGGCCCATCGGCCCGCAGCGCGGCGGTCCCGCCCCCTGGTTGCCAGGACCCAGCCTATCCACCTCCAGGCAGTCGCCAGGTGGTTGGGGTGGGGGTCAGGACAGGTGTCGGTGAGTTGGGGGGCGGGGACCACAAGAGATCTCCCCACCAGCCGCTCGGGTCTCTGGGATCTCTGGGGTCCCAGGCGCCCCAGTAGAAAGAGGCCTCCCCTGGGCCTCGGAGAAGCCGCCCCTGCTTCCAACGCGCGCCTCTCCCCCAACCCTCGGCGCGCTCCCGCCGGCCGCGCGCTCGGCCCGGATCGAGCGCGCGCCCCTCTCCCCCGCCCGCGGCCGAGGGGCGGGGCCGGCCCGGCTCCCGGAGCGCAGCCGCTGGCAGCCCCCTCCCCTCGCTTCCCGCCGCTCGCGGCCGCGCAGAGCTCCGGCCCGGCCCCACCCCAGGCGACCCTGCGTGGAGCGGCGGGAGCCGGAGCAGGCGGTGAGCGCCGAGCAGGTGGAGCGGCCGGGGCCGGGAGCCCGCCAGGCCGGCGGGGGCGGGGGGCGGGCCCGGGACGCGGCTCTTTGTCTCCCGGAGCCCGCTCGCGGCCGGCGGGGCCCGCTCTTCCTCCCGGCAGGTGCCAGCATCCCTCGGGGAGGCCGGGGGAGGGCGCTGGGGCTGGCGGGGAGCTGGAGCGCGCGCTCTGGTCGCCCGCCGCCGGGCCTGGGCAGCCGCCAGTGTCTGAGGCTGGGTGTTTGGGTTCCAAAGGGGGCGAGGGGCAGGGGCGCGGGGGTCGGTCCGAAAGGGAGAGGGGCGGGCTGGGGCGGGCGCGGCCTCGCAGCTCTGGGAGAAGACGGCGGGGGTGGGACTTGGGGACAGCGGTGAGGATGAGCCGCCGCGCAGCAGCCGGTGAGTGGGCGTGGGCGTGGGCGGTGGGGAGGAGCGGGTGGAGGCCGAGGCCGGCGGAGCCACGGGCTGCGAGGCTGGGGAAGGGGCGGGGCGGCGCCGGGATCCGAGTCCCGGTCCAGAACCTGCGACGCTGAGCCGCCCGCTCCTCTTCAGGTACAGGATGGACAAGAAGGACAAGCCGAAGGCGGGGGCCGCTGCGCGGACGTCGGCCTCTCGCTCTCCCGGCCTTCCGACCCCCAGGCCCCCGGGGTCTCCTCGACCCCCTCCCCCTGTAACCAGCGCAGCCCTCCGCGTTCTGGGAGCGGCCGGAGCTCTGGGGCGAAGGCCCCCGGGAGAGCGAGCAGGTGCAGGTGGCACCAGCGGGGCTGCCCTTCCGGAGGCTGCTCCCCGCGGAGCGACGCGCAGCGCGGGGACAGGTCCCCGGAGCCCAGGTACCCGGGCCTTCCTCCCCATCCCGACCCTGTCTTCCTGCCGCTCTTCTTTCTGTGACGCTGTCCTTCTTCCCCGGGCACTTGGCCTTCTCCCCACAGCTTCCAGACCCCCAGGAGCTGGGCGAGGAGAGCGCGCCCCTGCCAAGGCCCCCAATCCTGGCTCCATCGCCAGTCCGGGGTGTGCCAGCGGGCCCGCCAGGTAACACAGTCCCCTCCCCTAGTGCCCTGAACAAGGGTTAGCGCCACAGTCTGGAACCTTTTTTTTTTTGAGAGAATTTTGCTATAGGGCATATGTGCTTGCTGGAGAGACAGAAAGTGAGAAATTACCCCCGGGGGGATGGCCACACTAGAACCCTTCCCCTCCATTCTCTCGGGATTGTGGGCACGTATTCGCACGGCCCAGCATGAGTTTTAAGCCGCTGGGTCCGGGATTTGAACCGTGGTTGACTACATGGGAGTCCAGTCACGTAACCATTATGCCACCTGCTGGTCCCAGAACCTTTTAATTTTACACTTGAGGTCGGGTAGGGAGCCCTTGACTACCTGTGTGTGCTGGGTGTGGAGGGTGGGGTTCTCTACCCGCGGCGGAAGGCTGGCTTATCACCTCTGGGTGCAAACTGGGTGAGAGGCCCGCGGAGAAGGCACATGCCCCATTGCACAGGTGGGAAGTGTAGACTTGGGAGGCCAAAGACCTTGGGGCTGTGCCTGGAGTGTGGTCTGATGTGTCCCCAGGTCAGGCCCTCTTGGCCAGAAGGGACTCCGGCCCCCAACCGAGGATCCTGCGGCCAGAGGAAAAAGCTCGGAGGCACCCAGAAAGAACATAGCGAGCACTGGGGCACGGAGAGGTAGGTGAACTGGACAGGAGCGGGAGTCCTGGGGACCTGGCCCGAGGTATGGGTGACCCTTCCGCCTCCTCCTTTGTCTTTAGACGCTCCAGGGCCTGCTGCATGCGCGCCCTCTCCAGCCATTGCCAGGAGGTCCCGAGCTGCAGGCGCCGAGGTGGGACTGCCCCGGCCAGCTCCGAGTGCCCGGCCCAGGCCCCCAGCCGAGGCCCCCAGGAAGTCAGTGAACAGCACAGCAGAGCGCAAAGCAGCAGAGCCTAGCCCAGGAACCAAGAGGCGACCCAGCGCTGGCGGGGGCCTCCAGAGGCCGGCCTCGCGCACCCTGGGCTCCAGCGCCACCGCTCTGTCCTCCCCAGCCCGCTCTGGGTCTTCACCCCGTGGAACACCCCGAGCTCCTAGTCAACCTTCACAGCCCAAGTCCAAAGGGCCCCAGGCTCTGCGTCCCCCGCAGGCCACACCCCCAAGGAAGGACACTGCCCCAGTACCAGGCCCGCCCTCTGCTTCTCCTTTGGCTACACCTCCACCAGGTCCCACTAAACAACCCGCACCACCTCCCCTCTGTACAGCCCCTCCTCTGGCTGCCTCGCTCCCTCCCTCTCCACCGACCACGCCCCCTCTGGACACGCACCACCGTCAGGCCCCGCCCTCCCCGCAGGCCACGCCCCACTCCCCGGACCTTAACTGTCATTTGGCCACGCCTCTTCCACTAGTCCCTCCTCCTGCCTCGCTCTCTCTGCAGACCCTCCCTTCTCCACCTGCCACGCCCCCTTTGCAAGCTCCACCCACACACCTGGGTCCAGACTTTCCTGAGGCTTCTGTCTCTCCACTGGCCCCAGCTGCTTTTCTGACTCCATCCTCTCCCTCGGTTGTACCCGCTTTGCAGACTGTGCCCCCCACCCAGACTTCTCTGGCTCCGAATCTCATCCCTTCCTTGGTCACACCTCCTTTGTCCAGTCCTCTACCATCCGCCACGCCCCCTGCACGAGCGCCTCTTTCTCCAGCAACCTCCCTGCTGAATCCGCCCTCTCCATCGGCCTTTTCTGCTCTGGTCACGCCCCCTCCAAGAGCCAGTTCTTCCTTGTCTTCATCCCCAGCTCAGGCCACGCCCTCTACAGTAGCCACACCTCCCTCACAGGACCCCCCTACGGCTTCGCCTCCCACTCCGCAGGGCTCTCCCTCTCCTCTGACCACGCTCACTCTGCAGAGCCCCCTAGTATCTTCTCCCTCGGCCTCGCCGCACCTGCAGTGTCTTCTCACCCCCCTGGCCACGCCCTCCCCCCTGAATCCACCTTCCCAGACCACACCCCCTCTGCAGGCCCCTCCCTCTCCTATGGCCGTGCTCTCTCCGCAGGTGCCATCTGACTTGGTCTCGCCCCCTTTACAGGCCACCCCCTCTCCCCTGACCATGCCACCCATACAGACCCTGCCTTCTCTGGCCTCTTCACCTCTGCAGGCCAGTCCCTCTCCAGGGGCCTTGTCCCCTCTGCAGGCTCCACTTTGTGCGGGCTCACCCCCTCTGGAGGCCACGCCTTCTTTCCTGTCCACACCCCTTGTGCAAACCCAACCTTTCCTGACCTCGACCCCTCTGCAGGACCCTCCTCTCCCTGCCACCTACCCTTCACCCCTTCCCTCTCCCCCTGCTTCATTCCCTCCGCAGGTCCCTCCCTCTCCCTCTGTTTCACCCCCTCTGCAGGCCCCTCACTCTCCCCCTGGTCCACCCCCTCCGCAGGTCCCCTCTCCCCCTGCATCACCCTCTCTGAGGGCCCTTCCCTCCCCCACGACCATGCTCCCTCTAAGGTCCTCACCTTCTTTGGCCTCACCCCCTCTACAAGCCCCGCCTTCCCCCATGACCACGACGCCCCTACACACCCCACTTTCTCTCCCTTCGCTCTCTCTGCAGGCCCCAGCTCCTCCCCCTGCATCTCCTTTACAGACCCCCGTTTCTTCCTCTGCCTCATCCCATCCATCGCTTTTGGCCACACCCTCTCAGCAGCCTCGCCTACTCGGCGGGCCCCTCCTCTGGCCACACCCCCTCACCAGGCTCCACCTTCTCTGGGCTTGCCTCCTCAGCAGGGCCCGTCCTCTCCCTCTGCCACACCCCCTCTGCAAGCTCCTCTCTCCCGCCCTCCCTCACCCCTTCTGCAGGCCTCATCCTCTCCCCCTGCCATATCCCCTCTGCAGGCCCCATCTTCTCCCCCTGCCTCACCTCCTCTGCAGGCCTCATCCTCTCCCCCTGCCATATCCCCTCTGCAGGCCCCATCTTCTCCCCCTGCCTCACCTCTGCAGGCCTCATCCTCTCCCCCTGTTACACCCATTTTGCGGACCCGGTCCTCTTCCCCTGCCACACCCCCTCTACAGACCTCTTCCTCTCCCCCTGCCACACCCCCTCTGCAGGCCCCATCTTCTCCCCCTGCCTCGCCCCACCTACAGCCCCCACGCCGCCCCCAGACCCCAGGTCCGGATGCCTCCATTTCGGGCCCACGGCTGACCCTGGCGCTGGCCCCCGCCCCTCCGCCGCCGCCCTCTCGTAGCCCGTCCAGCACGCTGAGCGGCCCGGACCTAGCCGGCCACAGCAGCAGCGCCACCAGCACGCCCGAGGAGCTGCGCGGTTATGACAGCGGGCCCGAGGGCGGCGCCGCGGCCTCCCCGCCCGCCGACGCGGAGCTTGCCGCCTGCCACCCGGCCGCCTGGAGCCGAGGTCCCGCCCCGCCGCTGGCCATCCGCGGCGCCCCAGGTCAGGAGGGTTCGGACTCGGCTGGTCTGTGGGTGGGGCCGGAGGCGGGGCTTCACGGCTCGGGGCGGGACAGTTGGACCAGGGGGCGGGGTCTTGAGGCGCGGGCGTGGCTTTCCGCGTCCTGGGCCTAGTCCCACGTGTCTTGCCGCAGGTGTGCCCTTGCCGTGGCCCCCCGCTGCAGGGCCCGGCTCTACCGACGGCCTGTGCACCATCTACGAGGCCGAAGGGCCCGAATCGGCGACCCCCGACCCAGATACGCTAGATCCGGGGTCCGAGGCCGGCGCCGGCGGCGGTGGGAAGGCAGCGGCTAGCGCGGGGGCGGGGACGCCCCTCACGGAGCCCGAAGTCCGCGCGCCTGGGCGAGCTGCCGCTGGGGGCGCTGCAGGCGAGCGTCGTGCAGCACCTGCTGAGCCGGACGCTGCTGCTGGCCGCGGCCGAGGGTGCCGCGGGCGGTAGCGGCGGCGGCCAAGGGGATACGGGAGGTGGTGGCGTTGCCGGGGGAACCCGGGCAGCGCTCAGCGACGCCGAACTGGGCCGCTGGGCAGAACTGCTGTCTCCCCTGGACGAGTCACGTGCCAGCATCACCTCGGTCACCAGCTTTTCCCCGGACGATGTGGCCTCCCCACAGGGTGACTGGACCGTGGTAGAGGTGGAGACCTTCCACTGAGTCAGCCTCCCAGCCCCACCCCTGCCTTAGGACCCGCCCCTCTGGTTACACCTCTTTGTCTTAGGCGCCCCCCCCTTCCCTGGAGTTTTCGGTTTTCGGTGGTTTTGGTCTTAGTCCCCTAGAGCTCCAGTATTTTGGCCCAGGCCCCGCCCCTACCCTTGACCTAGGATCGGGGTCCACCCACGTCTTTGGTCTAGGCCCTCCCCTCGAGCTCCGCCCCTTTGGTCCAGGACACGCCTTTTGCTCCCCTCGAGACCCGCCCCGCTGCTCCAGCTCCACCCCATGTCTCCTGTATGGTTGACCCTGCACAACCCGAGTTTGCAATAAAAGCGGTCGTTGGAGCCCGTGCACCTTCGCTGCCCCCACGTGGGTTGGAGCTGGGGGCTGTCCTCGGGTCGAGCCCGCGATGGGGTCCGGACTAGGCCGCGCAGGGCGGATGGCTGTCAGTGAGCAGATTGGAGCTGCTCCGGAACGCTGCGACTTTCCTCCTGCCAGAAAGGGCCGAAGTGGGGCCCTGCGGAGTCCCGGACGCCCCGCGCCAAGCCCCCGCTCGGGTGCCTGAATTTGTGCTTGTTCGTGTCCGACTTCCGGCGGGAAAGGTAGACACCGAAGGGCCTGCGCCTTGGTGGGCGAGCCGGTGCGTGGACTAGGTGGAGGAACAACCGCGGCTCGAAGCTCTTCCTACTGGGCGCCAGGGAACTGGGGCTCCTGGGGAACCGGCGGAAGAGCTTGCCCAGCGCTGGAGTGGGGACGCGGGTGGGGCTCCCACCGTCTCACTGCGCGCCCCTTTTACGTTTTGCGCCCTGGGGTGCTTGCTGCTCTGGGACTGAGCGGGGCAGTGGGTAGGGACTCCGCTCTGAGGTCTGGAGACCCACGGGGAAGTTGCCGGGTGCCCCACGTGGCCTCTGGCTTCCTCCCCATCTCTGAGCCCGCCAGGGAGGCTGCAGTGCAGAAGGCAGGTCAGCTCTGCCCAGGGCTACTAGAGAGGACCCTCGGCGGGCGCAGGCACCCCAGCCCTGCAGGGGAGAGGGGGCCTGTCCCATGGCAGGGAGAGAGGCCTGGCATCCTCCTCTTCAGGTGCCTTCACCGCGCCACGTCCACCTGCCCACTCCAATCAGAAGGCCTTGTCCTGGGACCAGCAGATGGCGTAATGGTTACGTCGCTGGACTCCCACATAGTTGGCCGTGGTTCAAGTCCCAGACCCAGTGACTTGAAACTTACACCGGGTGCCATGTGTGTGCGTGCCCGAGATCCCAAGAGGAAATTGGAGAAGAGATGGCAGCGTGCCCGTTTCCCCGGGATGGTTTCTTGCTGTCTCTGTCCCCCTGACAAGCCACACATGACATATAGCAAAAATCTCTCCGAAAAAGAATTCCTTGTCCTTCCCCTGCTCCCCGTCGTTACCTGGAGCCCCCGCTGGCCCCAGCCCACACCTTTCCGAGCACCCCTGCAGGGAGCTCGCTGCGGGGTCCTTTTCTTCCCAAGGCATCCCCAGGTGGGCGAAGGGAGCTGGGCTTGGGCCCTCAGCCCTATCTCTGACCCTGACCCTGTGGCCAGGTTCTGGTCAGGCTCAGACACCAGGTCCCATCTGTCCCCACTCCAGATGGGACGAGGAGGAACGGGCCCGGTCTCGGGGGGGCCACTGCCGCCTGCAGCCGTTTTCCAGTTGTCCTCATTTCCAGGCTCCGAGACAAGCCCAAGGGGGGGGGGGGGCTGGCTCCTGCCATGCCTGGCCAGGCCCATGAAGGAGTGGGGCAGAACCCCCGTCCTGGGGCGCTGGCTGGGTGGTTACCCTGGGAGAGGGGGAGGCACAGAGGTTTGTCAGGGGGGTCTCAGTGCTCAGTCTACTCTGGGGAGGATGCACGTGGTCACAGCAGCTGCCAAACACGCTGGGACAGGACGAGGTGCCTACCCTGTGCATGGCGGCTACCACGCTGCTCTGTGGGCCCACACTGGGTGCAGAGGGCAAGGCCTGGCTGGCCCCTACCAGACCCAGTGACGTGTCTGCTGCTAAGAAGCCTTCCATGGCCGACCATGGCTCTGCCCCCCACCACTCCAGCTGCCTGAGCTCCCTGGGGAACCCCACAAGGAATCTGAGTTGTCTTTGGGCCTTCTCCCCAGGGAGCCCCCACTCTCTGTCCCCACACTGGCCTCACTGACCCCCCAGCGCCATGGCTCACCTGATGTGCTCCTCTCCCAAGTCCCCCATTGCTCCCTACTGTCCTCAAAGCTCAAACTCGCACCGGACCTGAGAAGCCTCTTATGGCTCTGGGCAGGCCTAGGCTGGCTCCTGTTCCCCTTCCCAGTCATCAAGTGCCTCCTCCTGGTTCCTGCAAAATCCACTCTTTATCCTTTTCCTTTTGGAGAAGGCTCCAATGCCACCTCCTCCAGGAAGCCTTCTCTGGTCTCCCTGCACATTGGTGTACCTAGCACTGACCACGTTAGTGGCAGGCTCATCTTGGAACCCCTCCCCCCCCCACGCACCCTCCTTCACTATCCTGGGGACCTCTCAGAGCCAGGCAAAGGACAGAGCATGCTGGGAGGCCCTCAGAGCTATGTGGGACCAGATCCCACCCTTCCTGAAGCCCAGGCTCCTCTACATCTGTCAGAGGAGCCCGAGTTGAGTTACCCAAGTGGGTAAGAGCTCACACTCCCACACAAACCCTCTCCGCTGTCCTTGGCCACACTGCACCCCTCTGTATCAGGCTGTGGGGAGCTCCTGAGGGCAGGGGCCGCCCACCTCCTCAGTATGGTTTTGCCAGGCCAGGGGCTGGGGACAACCACGGCTGTCTGCAGCCACCCCCCCCCCCCAGGCCTGCCCCACTCAGGGTCCCCCGTCCGGGACTGTGTAAATACACTTTATTTTCCGTCTCTCCCGCCTGGGCGACATGTGGAGTGTGAACAGGCAGTGTGCAAAATGGTGGTGGGCAGTGTGGGGCGCATGGGAGAGCCCCGCGGGTGCCCGCCCGGTCCCCAGGCTGTGTAACACTGAAGAGTGGGCGATCAGGAAGGGGGACTGGGCAAGGGTCCACCCCAGGAAGCGCCAGGGAGACTGCTTGTGATGCTGTTCTACTGCAGGTTCCAGGAGCACCAACGGGGTCACCCCAGAGTCATGAGGGTGGGCGGAGGGCGTGGGCGGAGGGGCGTCTTGGGCTTTGGCACCGTTCTCAGCGCTGACTTGGCAGAGACCAGGGGACTGTCGCCAGGAGGCGGCCAGGGAGGCAGCCTCGCTGGAGAGCTCCTCCCCCAGGGCCTGGCCCTGGCCCTGGCGGAGGGTGGGACTGGGGACCCGAGAACGGAAAGAAGTGAATGGAGGCTGAGGTCCCCCATGGGGGTGGTGCTCTCTCCTGACTGGCCCAGAAGGGTGATGGGAGTGTCTCCCAGAGGAAGATGTGGGGTGCTGGGGAGAGGGATCCCTTCACTTCCTGCAGCTACTCTGGCCCTAGAGGGGCAGGTGACACTGCCCAGGCCTGGACTGGTTCCTGCTGGCCACTCGCACCCAGGTGGCTCTGTGCGCAGTAGAGGGGACTTTGGTTTCTGCTGCAGGGGCCACGTCACCTGGACTGGGCAGGAGAGCCCACCAAGGCCATCTGTCCCTGGCGACCAGGCGCTGGTCAAGGGTCAGTGTGTCCCGAGAAGTGCCGTGGGGTGCGCCCGTCCAGCCCTGGAGCTGGGTCCTCCTTTCGCGGGCCTCCTGTAGTCCTGGACCCTTCCCCGCAGGGCCGCCGCGGTCCCGGAAGGAAGCCTGCTGCGAGGCGCGAGCTAGCGGCGCATCCAGTCCTGACCCCGGCGGTAAAGGACGCAGCCCCTCCCGATGACTGGCCAGGCGCCCCTGGGACGCAGGAGGGCCCGGAGGGGTGCGGACCGACATGGGTAAACACTGCTGGGGAGGGCGGGCCTGCCTGAGCAGCCTCAGGCCCGGGCCCTGCCCTCTGCGCTGCCTCTCGGGCCCGGCCCGGGTGGGCGGAGCCGCGGGGGCGCCAGTTCGCCAAGCGCGGCCGCCGCAGGAGCCGGCCCCGATGCCCCGGCGCGCCCCGGAGGCTGCGGCCCCCCGGCTCCGGGCGCGCGGGGCACGGCCTCAGTTGTCCAGGCCCTGGCTGTAGGGCGCGGCCAGTTCGTCGGCGTCGCTGTCGGAGCTGCCCTCGCTGTCCTTGGCCGGCCGCTCCAGACGGCGGAAGAAGCGCGCGTCGCGCGGGGACAGCGGGTACAGCGCGTCCTGCAGCGCGGCGCCCACGCCCACGCCCAGCAGCTCCTCGTCCGACGACGGCAACGAGTCTTCATCCAGGTGGCGAGCCAGGCTCAGCCCGTCGAAGGCCAGCGGGTCCTCGAAGGGCGGCGGGCCCTTCAGGAGCCGCACCTAGGGCGGGGCACCGGTTGGGGGGCCGGACCACCAACCCGCGCCGGAGTCCGGCCGCCCGGCTCCGTCCTCCCGCCCTCCTGGCCGCCCCGACCGTCGGCTGCCCCGCGCTCACCTCCGCCTTCAGCTCCTCGATCTGGTCCTTGAGCTCGCGGATGTACTGCGACGAGTCCGAGTGGTTCAGCTGGCCCTGGATGCGGCCCTCCTCCCGCTGCAGGGCGGACCGGGCGGCGGGGCCGGGTCAGAGCAGAGCGCGCCCCCGGCTCCATCTCGCCCTGGCCCCGCCTCCGAGCCTGGCCCCGCCTCCGAACCCCGCCCCCACCGCCGGCTCCTCCCTAGCCCCGCCTCCGAGCCCGGTCCCACTGCCCGTTCCTCCTAGGCCCCGCCTCTGAGTACGCCCCCGATCCCGCCCCCACCGCTGGCTCCACCTCGGCCCCGCCCCTACCGCCGGCTCCTCCCTGGCCCCGCCTCCGAGCCCGCTCCCACCGCCGGCTCCACCCTACTCCATCCCTCCTAGCTCCGCCTCTGCCGCTAACCCCGCCTCTGCCGCCGCCCTGTCCGCAGGCCCCGCCCCCACCGCGCTCACCTGGATCTCCAGCTCCGCGATGCGCTGCCGCATTTCGGCCACCGCGGCCATGCTGTCCGCCTCCCGCAGGCGCACGGCCATCACCTCCTCCTTGCTCTGGGGGTGGAAGGGCGAGGGCGGGTCAGGGGTGCGAAGGAGGCTCGGGCGGGGCGGGGCGGGGCGCGGCGGGGCGGGCACCTTGCACTCGGCCTCGGCCTGCTTGCGGCGGCTCTCGCTGAGCTGCGTCTGCAGCCCCTTGTTCTGCGCCGCCAGGTACTGCAGCTTCTCCTGCAGCGCCGCGCGCTCCGCCTCCACGCGGTTCAGCAGGTTGCGGTGGATGTGATCCTGCGGGAGGGGGACAGTGAGGGCTGACCGGCGGGGGTCACGGCCTAGCCAAGGGGCCGGCCTCTGTCACCACGTCGCCTCCCCCGGAGGCTGGGCGCCCACCTGCGTCTCTAACTCCACCACGCGCTGCCGCAGCTCGCGGCCCTCGGCCAGGGCCTGGGCCTCGCGCAGACGCACGCTCATCAGCTCGTCCTGCAGCTCGCCCAGGACCAGCTTCCGAGGGGACTCCTTCCAGCGGCCTCCGCGGGACAGATGGGCCTGGCGGGCGGGGCCGAGACGCGGGCGGTCAGCTCCCCGAGGAGCCTGGGGCTGCCTCCGCGCTGCCCGGTGGGGCGCCCGCTTCCCGGCCCGCACCTGCCAGGTGTCTGAGAGCTCCTGTAACTGCAGCTTCAGCTCCCGCGCCGAGGCCACGGCCTCGCCCTCTCGCACCTTGAGCGCCTTCAGCTCCTCCTGCAGCCGCGCCACGTTGTTCTCATCCGGCAGGGAGCTGTTCCTCTGTGGGGACAGGGACAGGGCGGGAGCTGTGAACCACACTTCTGGAGCTCCGCCCGGGGCAGCTCAGCGGGTGCAGGACGGGTGTGCGTGTGTGGGTGTAACGGGAAGCCGGCCCAGGCCCACGCCATCGTTTGTGTACTAAGAGCACCTGCTCCCCCAGGCTGGCCTAGGCGCCTCACAAAGTGTCGGCCCTCCATAAATGTCATTGCTAGTAACACCGGGCTGGCTGGGGTGGGCGTGAGCGGAGAGGGCGGGCCTCATCCTGGGAGTCTGGGATCCACCCCGCCCTCCGTGTGGGATCCTGCGCTCGCCCCAGCAGGACAGAGAAGCCGCGGCGGTAGCATCCTTTGCTGCCCCAGGCCAGGCCTGGCAGCCCCGTTTCCTGGGAACAGGAAGGCCCTGCCCTGGTACCCCAAGGGCTCAGGGGTGAGGCATTTGTGCCCCAGTTTCCGGGGCCAAAGCTCAGCTGGGCATGCCAGGTCCTCACTGACCCATTTGGGTCTGGGGGTGGGAGGGAGGGGGAAATCCAGCTGTCGCCTGGTGACGGGGGCTGGGGGAGCCATGGCAGCTTCGGAGTGTTGTAGCAGAGGCTGGGGGAGGGGGGGCTCCCAACTCCAAAGAGGGGGGTGTGGCTCCTGTGTGGTGTATGAGTGGTGGTGTGTGTGAGACGGCGTGTGTGGGTGGTGTGTGTGAGAGACGGTGTGTGAGTGGCAGTGTGTGGGTGGCGGGCTGTGTGACTGGCAGGGTGTGCGCAGGGACCCGGGCGCACCCCTCCCTCCATCAGCAGAAGGCAGTCCCGGAGGAAGCAAGGAGGGGCTGCGGGCTGGAGAGCGGGCCAGTCTGCTCTGGGAGTTGAGGGTGAGCCCTGCTGGGCCCAGGCCGTCCCTTGCCTCCCTCTGGCCTGGAACCAGGGCCTGGGGAGATGGGGTGGGAAGCCCCTGGAAGTCACCACGCTGCAATGGTGACTTGTACACGAGGGTGGGCGTGCCCCGCCCATGACGGTGGGTGTGCCCTGCATGCTGCCTGGCATGTGTGCATCCTTGTAAGTGTGTGTGAGCGTGTATGTGTGTGCACACCTTCAGGGTTTGGGAGGGTCTGGCAGTGAGGGCTCCACTTCCCCCAGCCCCGATCCTGCGGTGCAGACACAGGGGAGGGGCCCGGGAGACACCTGGGTCTGAAGGCAGCAGGCAGAGGAGGCCCCTCTGCAGGGGTGGGCTGGGTGGGGGTAGGATGCGGAACCTGGACACGCCCCACTGGCCCCCCTGCTGCCCCTTCTCCTTGCCTAGGGCCCTTCTGCACCCCCACACCCTCCCTTCCCCAGGGTCCCTCAGACCTGCCTTCTCCATGTCCAGAACCTTGTCCTGCATCTCCCGCAGCGCCCCCAGCGTCTCGGTCTCCCGCAGCCGCGACTGCTCCAGCTCGGTCTCCAGGTGGGACACGAAGTCCTCGGTGAGGCGCGGGTTCTCCTGGAGGAGCCAGAGGGCTGCGCTGGGCCTCGGGCTGCGGCCTGGGGGTGGGCAGCCCTGTGCCAGCCGGCCGTGCGCTCAGGCCTCGGCTACCCTCCCAGAGCCCCTGAGCTGGGAGACAGGCTCGGGTTTGGGGACTCCTGGGGGCTCCCCCCCCAAGCCTCATGCTCTGACCTAGGGGTCCAGGCAGGCAGCCTAGCCAAGCCGTTTTCCCGGAAAAGGACTCCCCGTGGCCCAGGATGCCCCAGAGGGACGCTGGTGGCTGTGGCTGTCCGGGGGGGAGGGGGCTGGGTGGAGAATGGGTGGGGTGGGGCTGGGTTGTGGTCTGTCTCCTTTTCTTTTTTTAAGAAGCATTATTTTCTTGTGGCCAGCAGGTGGCGCGATAGTTAAGGGCGCTGGACTCACGGCCAACCGCGTTCTGAGTCTCAGATTCAGTGGCTTGCTCTCTCATTTTCCCTCTCTCTGTCCCTCTCTGGTCAAATTAAAATAATAATAATAATAAAAGATAAAACATAATAATTATTTTTAAAAAGAATTATTTATTTATTCATTTATTTTAATTTGACTGGAGAGAGACACAGAGAAAGAAAGAGACAGAGGGAAAGTGGAAAGGAAGCCACCAGGTCCAGGACTCGAACCATGGTTGGCCATGTGGGAGTGTCCAGCACCTTAACCACCATGCTACCTGCTGGTCCCTTTTAATAATTATTTTATTTGACTTTATTTATTTATTTATTGGATTTGACTGCAGACAGAGTGAAAGAGGGATGTGAGAAAGCAAACTGCCAGGTCTGGGACTTGAACCACAGTTGGCCATATGGGAGTCCAGCGCCCCCAACCACCACACCACCTGCCGGCCCCGATAAAACATAATTCTTAAAAAAAAAAATTATTGTGGCCAGTAGGTGGCGTGGTGGTTAAGGTGCTGGACTCCCACATGGCCAGCCATGGCTGGTGTCCGGACCTTGAGGCTGGGTTCTCTGCTTTCCCTTTCTCTCTTTGTCTCCCTCTGGTCAAATTAAAACAAATAATCATGATAATAATGCAATAAAATAATTTAAAATTATTTTATTTAACTTTGTTTTGAATTTAACCAGAGAGAGACAGAGTGAGAGAGAGAGAAAAAAAGTGAGAAAGCGGGACCAGCAGTTGGTATGATGGCTGTGTTGCTGGACTCCCATGTAGCCGACCGCAGTTTGAGTCCCAGACCTGGTGGCTTAAACTCACCCCGGGCGCGTGTGCGTGCGTGCCCAAGATCCCGAGAGGAGAATGGAGGAGAAGGGATTGCGGCGTGGCCATCCCCCCTGGGGGTGAGTTCTCGCTTTCTGTCTCTCTGTCTCTGTCTTTCTGGCGAGCGCACGTGCCCCACAGTGAGAATGTCTCCAGAGCCCTTAACCACTGTGCCACCTACCAGTCTTCTCCTGCCCCCTTTTCAAAACAGGAAAGGCTGGGTCAGGGTGGCGCAGTGGTTAAGGCGCTGGATCCCACGTGGCTGACTCCACGGTTCAAGTGCCGGACCTGGTGGCTTGGAAAACACATGGGGTACGTGGGTGCCCAAAATCCCGAGAGAATGAAGCAGAAGGGATTGCGGCACAGCCATTGTCTGAGGTGGGGGTGATTTCTCACTTTTCCCCTCTCTTTGTCTCTCTGGCAAAGGTATGCACCTTACGGTAAAAAAATCTAAAAAACAGGGGCTGGCAGGTGGTGTGGTGGTTAAGGGCATTGGCCTCCCACATGGCCCACTGTGGTTTGAGTCCCAGACCTGGCGGCTTGCTTTCTCTTTCTCTTTTTCACTCTGTACCTCTCTGGTCAAATAAAAATAAATAAATAAAGTTAAATAAAGTAATTCTTAAAAAAAATATCTAAAAAACAAAACAGGAGAGGCTGGGGAGAGACCGCGCAGACACTGCCGGGACCACTCTTGCTCACCCAGGGGCGCCCAGGGGCGATGGTACTGGGAAGCCCAGGAGGCGGCCCCAGTCTCAGAAAGGAGACCTGGCCGCTGGGTGGGTGCTGCCGCCCTCCTCCATTCTCGGGGACCTCCCCAGCCAGCCTGGCTGCCACCCTTTCCTCCGCAGGCTCCTGCTCCCTGCCCTGACGGCCCCCAATTGCCTGGCCACCCTCTTCTCAAGGCATAGGGAAAGAACTCCCACCCTTCACCGCGGGCTCCTGGGGACCCGAGCAGCTAAGCCCCATCTGCTGTGGCTGTGTGCGCGTGCCAAGGACAGCCTGGGTCTCAGAGGCCGCCGTGGGGCGTGGCCCGGACCGTGGGCGGGGCAGTGGGCGTGTCTTGGGCGGGGCCGGGCCGGGGCGGGCTGGAGCGGCCCCGCCCACCCGCGCGGTACCTGCTGCTCCTGCAGCTGCCGGATGGTGCTCTGCGCCTTCTGCAGGTCCTCGGCCGCTGAGCTGCACTGCTGCCGCACGACCGCCAGCTCCCGCTTGATGACGTAGTTCTCCTCGGCCTCCTGGGCCCGCGTCACCTGCCCCTGAGCACAACGAGGACGGGAGGCCGTGATCCTCTGCTCTCACCCCAAGCCCTGCGTCGGGCCCCATGGGGAGGTCCAGACGGGGCAGAGGCGGAGGGAAGTGAGAGGGGGGCACCCAGGGCCTGAGACGGGGCCTGGGGCCGTGGGAGCGCGCAGGCGGGAGCAGGGCACCTGGAAGAGCCTGAAGGTGCCCACCCAACCCGAGGCTCGGGCTCGGCCAGGCCGAAATGGGGAACAGGCGCCAGGCCAGCCCCCGGTCCTCCCGTCTTCCCATGCTGGGCTCTGCCCCTGGGTGGCACAGCAGACGCCACCTCCGCCTGCTCATGCAGGGCTCTGCTGGGGACAGTGGGTGCGCGCAGAGGGGCCCAGAGCTCGGGCTCCCGGCCGCAGCCTTCACTGGCCGAGAGGTGGAAGACGTCTCTGCTGGGCACACCTTCCCCAGCCCTGGACTCTGACGCCCCACCGGCGGGGCTAGGAGCCCTCCCCTCTCATGCTCTCCCTCACCCAATGTGCACCCCCCCAACCACCCCAGGCTTGGAACCACCATGTGGGGAGTGGAAGCTTCCAGAATAAGCCGTTCCAGACAGGCAAGCGAGTGAGTGAGAGGAGGAGGGCTGTGCAGAGCAGCAGGGCTGGGGCGAGCCGCGGTGTGTGCCCGTGCATGTGTGTGCGTGTGAGTGTGTGAGCTCAGCGCCGTGCGCACACCAGGGCCGGAAGCGGATACGCTTTTCGGGGGCCCCAAGCTCTCCTGGTCCCCTGCCATGTCCCCTGGAGGGAGGAAACTTTCTGTCCACATGCGTGCACGTTGGCACCCCAACAGTGCTCCCGGGCCATGTTTCTCTCCCCTTCACATGCCCCCCCAAGGACAGCCTCTGTCTCCCCAGAACTAGCCCCGGCGGCCCTCATGCACAGCGTCAGGCCGGCCCCCTGCACCCCCAGGACGGCAGCAGCCAGGGCCCAGGCGATCACCAGCTGTCTGTCGTGTGCAGGGACAGGGGAGGGGCCGGGAAGGAGAGGAGGAGACGGAAAAGCTACAGTACCTGGATTAACCTATCAGCCAGGGCCGCGCTCTCCTACCCGGTGGGCGGGCGAAGGGGTCCCAGAGCGACAGGGGGAGGAGGCAGAGCGGAAGGCGCGGGGACAGGAGGAGGGGAGAGACAGACAAGAATCACTTGTCACTAACGCCGTGGACTATGTCTAGAAGCGGGGACAGCAGAGTGAAGGCCAGAGAACCAGCGGGAGAGGACCCAGAGGAAGACCACCAGAGCCAGCTCCATCCTAGAGGGGGGTTCGAGCCTGAGCGGGGGTGGGCAGGGGGGTGCCTCTGCTTCCAGGCGGCCACGGGGCTGGGAAACCAGAGTCCACCCTCCAGGGTCGGCCAGGCTGGGGCTCTGGTGGAAGACCCATGCCGTGTTGGGGTGCAGAGGCTGACCGAGAGGGTGGGGTACGGGATGTGTTTCAATCTTGAGGCAGATCAAGTATGGAGGGTTTGGGGCCAGGGCTCTCCAGTCCTGTCTAATGCTTGTGGTCCCGAGCGAGAACGAGGGAAGTGGGGGCCCTGGGACCCCCTTCTTTAATATTTCCCCTCCTTCTCCCCCGGACCCAGGCAGCCTGGGAGGGAGCAGAAGACATGGAGGTGCTGACTCAGCCCCAACCCCGGGGATAATAGGGTGAGCGAGGTCTCCCCAGAGCCTCCGGTTACAGGGGGATTGGAGGGGGTTTCATCTGCTGGTTCGGGGTGGGCTGGGAGCCAGGACCCCAAGCCTCTCACCTTCTCCAGGGTCTCAATCCGCTGTTTCAGAAGCCGGTTTTCTGTCCGAAGCCTCTGTGGGGAAGGGAGGAGGCGGGAGTATGTTAGAGCTTGCCCCCTCCCGCACACACGAACCCCGGTACCCGGCATTCACCCACCACCGCAGTCAGCCTCCTCAGGGCCAGGCCACCTCCGGCCAGGATGAGTAAACAGCCAATTCCTGTTTAGAATGGTCCATTAAAAAGGGGGGGCAGTTGGCATAACGGCTATGTCGCTGAACTCCCATGTAGTCGACCACGGTTCGAGTACCAGACCCGGTGGCTTAAACTCACGCCGGGCGCGTGTGCGTGCGTGCCCGAGATCCAGGGAGGAGAATGGAGGAGAAGGGATTGCGGCATGGCCATCCCCCCTCGGGGGTGATTTCTCGCTTTCTGTCTCTCTGTCTCTCTCTGTTTCTCTCTGTCTTTCTGGTGCACACATGTGTCCTATAGCAAAAACCTATCCCCCCCAAAATAAAAGCTTTTTCTGGGGGTGGGGCCCAGCCTAGGTGTAGCCTGTAGCATAAAAAATGGTTAACCTGGGGAACCAGCAGGTGGCGTGGTGGGTAAGGTACTGGACACTACCACATGGCAGACCATGGTTCAGGTCCCAGACCTGGTGGCCTACTTTCTCTCTCCTTCTCTCCCTCTCTGTCTCTCTCTGGTCAAATTAAAAACAAATTAATGAAGAAACAAAATTGAATAACTAATTCTTTGAAAAAAAAAAAAAAAAAAACGGTTAACCTGAAACACACTGGGTGCGAACACACATACCCAAGATTCTGACAAGCTGGAAGGTTAGGGGAAGAGAATCGCGTTATGATGAAACCCTGTCACGAGCGCTTCTCTCCCTCTCTCCCTCTCTCCCCTCTCTCTCTCTCTCTCTCTCTCTCTCTCTCACTGCCTATCTTGTGTGTATACTATCATGAATAAAATAAACTTAAAACAATTTTTTTAGTGCCAGTTGATGGCCTGCTGGTTACAGTGGCTGGATCCCACATGGCTGATGGTGCAGTTCGAGTCCCAGACCCAGCAGCTTGAGAAACACACCGGGCCCATGTGTGCGTGCCCCAGATCCTGAAAGGAGGGAGAGATGGAAAGAAACTGCAGTGTGACCATGCCCCGTGGGGGGTGCTCTCCCATTCTCTCTCTGTCTCTCTCCGACGAGCACACACACACTCTAGCGAAGTCAACAAAATCTTCGGTTCAGTAAAAGTGATGTGAAGCCTTCCGTGGCTCTGCGTGTGGGAGCAGGTGGGATCAGCGTGCCAGCTCAGGGCTGGTAAGGACAACACCCCCACGTCCTGGGGGAAGCTGCCCCCACCCCCACCCCCACTGCCTGCCTGCAAGCCCCTGGTTTTTGGTTTTGTTTTTAGATTTTTGCTGTAGGACACGTGCATTCGCCAGAAAGACAGATACAGAGAGACAGAGAGTGAGAAATCACCCCCCGGGGGAATGGCCACGCCGCAATCCCCTCTCCTCCATTCTCCTCTCGGGATCTTGGGCACACACGCGCACACACCTGGTGTGAGTCTCAAGCCACTGGGTCCGGGACTCAAATTCCAATTGGCCATGTGGGAGTTCAGCACCTTAACCAGCAGGCCACCTACTGTCCCCTCCCCCCCAGTGTGTTTTTCAAGACTCCGGTTCTGGGACTTCAACCGTGCAGTTGGACATGTGGGATCCAGGTCTTAACCGTCATGCCACCTGCTGGCTCCTGAATAAACATTTATTTATTTATTTACGTTTTGAGAGATTTTTGCTATATGGTGCATGCACTTGCTGGACAGACAGAGAGAGACAGAGAGACAGAAAGAGAGAAATCACCCTCCAGGGGGGATGGCTATGCCACAATCCCTTCTTCTCCATCTCCTCTTGGGATCTTGGGCACGCACGCGCACGCACCTGGTGTTTTAAGCTGCTGGGTCCAGGACTCAAACTGTCGTCAATTACGTGGGAGTCCAGCCATGTAACTGCTATGCCATCTGCTGGTCCCCTGCATAAACTTTCTAAAAATATATAATTTGAACAGCAGAACAGCTATCGACCCCATTTTACAGATGGGGCCACTGAGGCTCAGACGGGTGAATTCACCTGCATGGGGTCACGCAGCTGGTCTGTGGTGGGGCTGGGATTCGAACCCTGGTCTGTTGGGCTCTGGTCTTAGCCATCGTGAGGCTCTGCCCTTGAAGAGGACTGTGTCAAGCTGTGTTGGGGTTTATTGCCTTGTCTGCCTCCCTTAGTGGCATACAGTAGGTGCTTAATAAATGCTTATCATGGGGCTGGCAGGTGGCATGGTGGTTAAGTTGCTGGACTCCCACATGGCTGATTGCAGTTCGAGTCCCAAACCTGGCCGCTTGTTTTCTTTCTTATTTTCCCTCTCTCATTCTCTGGTCAAATTAATAAATAAAGTTGAATAAAAATAATTCTAAATAAATAAATGCTTGTTGAGAGAATAATTAAACTGTGTGGAGGGATGGACGTAGGAGGAAGGAGAGAGGCTTTGCAGGCTCTGGAAATGCAGGGGACCCTGGGGCCCTGGGTAGGTGGCACCGGGTCCCTGCTGGCCCCCCTCTCAGTGGTTCCCCCTGAGTTAGTTGTTTTATCTCTCTCCAGCCTCCCAAGCAGCTGCTGCCGGGGCCTTTGAGCCGGAGCTCTGGGCCGGCATGTCCCCTGGTCCGGCATGTCCCCTGGTCCGCCTGGGCCCTCCTTCTGACCCTGTGAGCTCAGTGGTTTCCTGTCTCCCCAGGACACTGGGGGATCCTGGGGGCAGGTGCCTCGAGGGCCTTGCTCACCGTGGGCTCAGCCCCCCACTTCCCCACACAGCCTGGTCTGCCCCATGCGCCCGGCAGGCCCGCCCTCTGGCGCCCTCTGGCGGCCACGTCTGGGAGCCGGCGGCGGCGCGGGGCTGCCTCACCTTGATCTCGATCTGCTCCTCCATCTCCTTGCTTTTCATGGCCGCGTATTCCTTCTCCAGCCTGCGGAGGGACGGCGGTCACTGTCCCGCCCTCACCCCGCCCACCTGCCACAGCCCGGCCGCCCGGCACTGACCTCTTCATCTTCTTGGGGTTGTACTTGACCTGGTAGGCCTTGAGGACCAGCTTGTCCGGGCAGCTGTCGAACTGGTGGGGGATGACCCTCTGGAAGTACTGTGGGTGTGGGGACACGGCTGTCACCGCGGGCGGCCCGAGGCCTGCTGTCCACGGCCCGCTGCCTGGAGGAGGCCAGGTGTCCCGTGGCCCTGTGTCCCCGTGCAGGCCCGGCCTGCTGTGGGCACTCAGTGTTTGCAGAGTGAATGACTGACTGAGGGCGAGGAGAGAGGACGACGGAGGGGGAAGGACGGGCGAAGGTCGGGGTGAGTGTGCTCAGAGTACAGGAGGCCTTCCTGGAGGAAGGTGCATGAAGGGGGTCTAAAGCCTCCGCAAGGGTTAAGGTGAGCGGCGGTGGACTGAGCTCCGGCTCCCCGGCCCAGCTGGTCCCCTCTGGCGGTGGCAGACAATGGCCGCCCGTGTTCGGGGACACACTGAGGCCTTTGTACATTCTTCCCCCAGGACCAGCTGCAGGGTGCGGGGAGGAGCAGGGCGGCCCGGCTGGGAGATGGCGGGAGAGGAGGTCGGTCTCGGCTGGGCAGATAGGCCTGGGCGACCCGGGTGGGGCAGGGGAAGGCGCCCTCGACCCCTCAGGCCCTCCCGCGCCCTCGCAGGCCAGGCAGCTGGGGCCTCGCGGCTGGGCCACCGTTCCCATCCGCTCACAGCCTGGGGCAGCGGGATGAGGAGCTGTGAGGGGGAGGCCTGCCTGTGTCAGCCCTGCCTGGGGGCTCCCAGGGACCCACCCCGGTCCTCCGTGGAGGGTGGCCTCTGGGGACAGTGTGGGTGGGGAGGGCCGGGATGCCCAGGAAAGCGCCCTCCTCGCTGCCCGTCGCCTGGAGGGCGCCCCCGGCCCACCTGGGACATCCCCTCCATGTCCAGCTGCATCAGCTCCGTCTGGTTCACCTGCAGCAGGGCCAGGCCCACCCGGAACACGATCTCCAGCCCCTGGAAGGCAGAGGTGCAGTGAGGCTCCCGCCCTGCACCCAGAGGGGCTCTCTGCCCCGGCGGTGGGTGCGCGGGGCAGGGCGGCCCGCCGGGCCCTCACCTCGTACATGAAGATGTCGAAGACCCGGGTGGCGACGGGCAGCGGGAAGGTGGTCAGGAAGAGCGTGAGGAACCAGGACGAGGCGTACATGGACGTGTGGAAGCTCTGGGAGCGGAAGTGGGTGTTCAGGTCCGGGAGTTGCTCCTGTGGGTGGGGAGCCAGCGGGCAGGTGAGAGGGCGCTCTCCTGGCTCACCCGGGGGCGCTGCTTCGCCCCTCGCCCCCGCCTCCAGGAAGCCTTCCCTGACCTGCAGGGGATGCAGCCGTGGCTCCCTTCCTCAGTGTCCCCTGGGCGTTGTGTTTGGGGGCAGGTCGAGGCCCCCAGAACCTCAAGTGGCACAAGGTGAGGACCCGGGCATGGAGGCAAGAGCCACAGCAGCCAATGCGTGTTGGGTGCCCCCTCGGGCAGGCACTGACACTGCTGCTCAACTCGAAGCTCCCCCGTGGGGTCCTCGCAACCACCCCAAGAGGGAACTCTGAGGCTCAAGGGGTTAGGTCACTCCCCAGGGTCGCCCAGTGAGTGACAGGTGGAGCGTGGCTGGGTGGGCGCCCCTGGCCCCGGGCACAGCTCACCCAGTGTGCCCACCCACGGCCCTAGCGCGATGCTTTGCCCCCAGCAGCATGTGACTGGCCGGCATGTCAGGTTGCCGGGCAACGGCAGACTGCGGGGGAAACTGAGGCTGGAGACGGCATTAGGACCCTGGGCTTCCTCCCAGCACCGGGGCTCTCTGTGCCCTGGGTTTACAAGGCATCCTCAATAGTCTGCTTGGTGTGGAAGGCTGTGGTTACGTAGCCTGGGTGGGGTCGCTTCCCTGGGGCCCTGGGCACACCTGGGGGTCCCTTGAGCTACAGCCCTGCCCGTCCTTCAGGCTCGAAGAGCGGGGCTCTCAGGTCTAGGACTGCACAGCCACCTGCCACGGGCTTCCAGAGCAGGCTGGTGTGTGTGTGTGTGTGTGTGTGTGTGTGTGCTTACGCTTGCCCGCGAACACCGGCTAGGTCTGCCAGCCAGGAGCGGGCCCTGCGGGGGCTGCTATTTATAAACAGAGACGTCTGCGGCTCTCCAGTAATCAGTAGTTCTAGGCAGACGACACTTTCCCTCCTCCTCCCACCCCCGGGAGCAGGCAGGGAGGGAGGGCCTGCGGGTGCGTCTGACGGGAGCAGCCCTATCCCTTCCTTAGTGGCTCGGAGAAACCCACTGCAAGTGGGTGACAGCGCCCCGTCCCTCCAAGCAGCCCGCAGTGCCGGGTGGCCCCTTTCTGAGCTGGACCTCGGGCCTGGAAGGCTCAGTACGAGGACCCCCAGAACTGGCCGTGGGTGGCCTAGGCAGGGCGGGCTGCCGTCCACTCACCTGCAGCATGTACTCGAACTGGTAGATACAGAGTCCGAGCTCAGCCATGCTGGGCTTGAAGAGCTCGCGCAGCCGGTACTCCTGCATCAGCCGTACGAACACGCAGAAGGCCTCCTCCTCAGGCATCTGGGGGGTGGGCAGGTGGGAAGGGTACTCAGTGCATACGAGGTATGGGGGGACTCTGCACATGGGGTGGGGGGGCTCTGAGTGCACACAGGGTGGGTGGGGGGCATGCTCACCAGTCTTGCCAGGGTCCTGATGCCCATGGGAACCTGTTTCTGTTCCATTTACGTTTATTGGACACTGACTATACCTGGCTATCCAGACCCTCACAAAATCTACCAAAATCTGTTTGCAGTTTTTCTGATGTAAAAGCTGAGGCTGGACTTACCTCCTGAGGGACACCTGGGACTTGAACCCAGGTCTGGCTGCCACCAGAGCCCATAGTCTTTTTTATTTTTAATTTTTTTTCCCCTGAAAGGTGCATGTGTTCACCAGAGAGAGACAGAAAAAAAAAGGGAGACAAGAGAAAGCACCCTCCTGTGGGGAGTGGTCACACCACAATTTCTTTTCCATCTCTCCATCCTTTCGGGATTTGCGGTGCACGTGCACATGCACCTGGCGTGTTTCTCAAGCTGCTGAGTCTAGGACTTGAACTGCATGGTTGGCAGTGTGGGACTGGCTGCCTTACCCACCAGGGTACAGAGCCAGCCCCAGAGCCCGCAGTATTGTCCAGCTGGTGGCCGAGACCCTCCTGTCCCTCCTGGCTGTCTCCTTGCTCCTGTCCTAAGCCTCCCGGCTTCTCTGGAGGAATGCCCCCGGCTCCCAGCAGCACCACCCTGGCTGATCTGAGCTCCCGGCCTGAGGTGCCCATCCAACCCTGGGAGGAGACTGAGGACAGCCTGCCCCTCCAGCCCCTGGCTGCCTCTGTGCCCTCCGTCCTGGGCGGAACGGTGTCAGGGTCCAGGCAGGACAGGTGTCCAGCCCTCTGTGTCTGGGAGCATGGCCTGGGGGTAGCCAGAGGTCTCGGATGGAGAGGGAGGCCCTTACAGGGATGGAGGGGCCGCCCTGCCCCGCCTGGTCCGGCCCGCCTACCTGCATGAGGAGCAGGCCCACGATGAAGGCGCTGCCCTGGCAGTACCCCCACCTCGCGGTCCACCAGGGAGTACGCCTGGAAGGGACAACACGCAGTGAGGCGGGGCCCTGTGACCCAGCCCGGTGAACTCCGCCGCGCGGAGCCGAGGCCCTGGGGGCGGGCCTCACCTTCATGACGTTGAAGAGGACCTCCTGGCCCAGGCTGTCCTGGCCCTTGAAGAACTCGTGCTCCGGGTAGGTGCGCGCGATGTCCCTGCGGATCAGCTTCTCGCAGGGCGAGGACATCTTGAGCAGCTCGGAGTACTGGTTCTTGACGGGCATGTCCGTGGCGCTGCACAGGAGCTGCCACACGATGGCCCGGAAGTGGTGCGGGATGCCCTTGCGGATCAGCTCCTGGCCGGGACGGCGGGGCAGAGGCCGGGCTGGTCTCCGTGCCCGTCCTGCCTCCCACGGCCCCCGTGCAGCCCCTCAGCCATGGCACACCTACGCCTCACCTGGGGTGCAGAGGGAGCCCCTCCAAGGGACGTGCCACCCTGATCCTTCATGGACACCGCCCGGCGGGGGGCGAGTGGGCGCCCGAGGTGCTGGGGCCCGCCAGCCCTACCTCTCACTCTCTCTCTCTTATCTTTTTGTATTTGCCAGTGGGCACTCACCAGAGAGAGACAGAGACAGAGGGAGAAGGAGAGAAAGCATCTCCCCATGGGCCGTGGTCACACCACCGTCCCTTCTCCTCCATGTCTCCATCCCTTTGGGTTTGGGGCCTCTTTCTGTTCCCCTTATATTCCGGAACACTGGTTGTGCCTGGCTGCTCGCTGACCCTCCCCACGAGCCACCTCCACACACATGCCTGGTGTGTTTTTCCAGCCGGGACCGGGATGCGAACCAGGGTTGGCCCTGTGGGATCCGGCTTCCAGCAACCAGGCTGCAGGGCTGGCGGCCCTCGCTCCTTCCTGTCCCTGAGTGCCCGTACCTGCACCCGTGCCTCTCCCTGCCCAGGCCAGGCCCCGGCTGCCCGGCGGCCCAAGTGACCTCTCCACCCTCCAGCTGTGCCCTGCCTGGGCCCGGCTGCCCGGCCTCCCCCGCACCTTCAGCAGCTTCTCCTTCCGGCGCCGCCACTCCTCCCACTCGTTGGCGATCCGGCCCCACAGGATCCACGTGTCCTCCTCTAGGTGGCTCAGGTTGGAGGAGGCGGAGGAGCTGGACACCAGCGAAGAGCCACTGTTGCGCCGCGAGCCGTTCATGGAGCGCATGGACTTGGAATCCGCCTCCAGGAGCCTGCGCGGGAGGGGCCGGTGGGCGTGGCTGGGAGGACAGGGTGGGGGGCAGCCCCTTCTGTCGGGGTCTCAGGGCACACCAGGGGTTGGGCCGTGTCATTCTCACGGAGTGCCTTGGCCGGGAGCTAAGGGCTTCCGTTTGCGAGTTCCCAGCTGTGCCCAGGACAGCTGAGCCCCGATGGCTGGGCTCATTCCACTTTGCACCTACTGTGCGCGGGCCGGTTTAGTGATGGTCTATACTTTACCAGCAAAGTGCAGAGAGGGCGGACGGCCGAGGGCACCAGCCTCCGGGGCTGTTTCTTTTTTTTGAGAGCGAGATTTTTGCTATAGGGTGTGTGCGCTCGTCAGAGACAGAAAGCGAGAAATCACCCCCAAGGGGGATGGCCATGCTGCAACCCCTTCTCCTCCATTCTCCTCTCGGGATCTTGGGCACGCATGCACACGCGCCCAGCGTGAGTTTAAGCCACCGGGTCCGGGACTTGAACCGCAGTCGACCACATGGGAGTCCAGCGACGTAACCGTTACGCCACCTGCTGGTCCCACCATACGTTTCTTTTCTCTCTCTTTTGTGCTAGAGGGCACACGCACCTCACTAGAGATAGAGAGACAGAGAGGGAGGGGAGAAAGCGCCCTCCACGGGATAGGCACACCACAATCCCGCTCCCTCCTTTCAGGATTTCGGGAGTCTGGTGTGTTTCTCAAGTTGGTGGATCTGGGACTTGAACCGCACAGCCAGCCATGTGGGATCCGGAAGCCTTAACCACCAGGCCACAGAGCTGGCCCTAGCCTTGCGTGTCTGATGCTCTGATGGCTGGGCCTTGGCGGGCCTGGGGATAGTGAAGGGCTCTCCTGCTGGAAGTCCTTCCTCTGCGAATCCAGGGCCCACACCCCAGCCACCTCTCCCATCAGGCTCCTCGACTCCGGCCCACTGTGCCCCTGCCCTCATTACCCCAGGCTGGCTACCGGACGACCGGGGACACACGAGACCCCAGGGCCTGAGACAATGACGTCTGTTCCTTCCTAGCCAAACCACAGCAAAGACCTGGGTCCCCGTGTGACCGTGGCCCGCTCTGCCTCCTGACCAACCTGGTACTTTCCCCTGGGGCCGTGTGCCCTGCCTGCTTTTCTAGGAAAATGTAACAGGCTTTCTCTCTTTTAAAAAAAATTGTGAGACCAGCAGTTGGCGTACTGGCTATGTCGCTGGACTCCCATGTAGTTGACAGCAGTTCGAGTCCTGGACCCGGTGGCTTAAACTCACACTGGGCGCGTGTGCGTGCGTGCCCAAGATCCCGAGAGGAGGATGGAGGAGAAGTCACTGCGGCATGGCCATCCTCCCTGGGGGTTGATTTCTCGTTTTCTGTCTCTCTCTCTTTCTGGAGAGCGCACTTGCCCTATAGCAAAAACCTCTCAAAAAAAAAAAAAAAAAAAAAAAAATTGCAGGGGCCAGCAGGTGGCGTGGTGGTTAAGGACGCTGGACTCCCACATGGCCAACCACAGTTCAAGTTCCAGACCTGGCAGCTTGTTTTCTCACTTTCTCTCGCTCTGTCCCTCTCTGGTCAAATTAAAATAATAATAATTAGTAAATAAATAAAGTTAAGTAAGATAATTTTTAAAAGAATGATTTTTATTTAACTTTAATTATTTATTTATGCATTTAAAATTTGATCTGAGAAGGACAGAGTGAGAGCTAGACAGAGAGGGAAAGTGAGGAAGCAAGCCTCCAGGTCCAAAATTCGAACTGTGGTCGGCCAGGTGGGAGTCCAGCATCCTTAACCACCACGCCACCTGCCGGCCGCTAAATAAGATAATTCTTTTTTTAAAAATTTTATTTAACTTTATTTATTCATTCATGTATTTATTTCAGTTTGACCAGAGAGGGATAGAATGAGAGAGAGAGAGAAAGCCGCCAGGTCCAGGACTTGAACTGCAGTATGCCAGGTGGGAGTCCAGCGCCCTTAACCACCAAGCCGCCTGCTGGCCCCATAATAATTCTTAAAAAAAAAAAAAAAAAAAATTGCTATGGAACCAGTAGGTGGCATAGTGGCGAAGTAAGGCACTAGACCCTCATGTGGTCAACTGTGGTTCGAATCCTGGACCTGGTGACTTAAAACTCACACCAGGTATATATGCGTTCATGGCCAAAATCCTAAAAGGAGGATGAAGGAGGGATTGTGGCATGGCCATCCTCCCTAGGGGGATGATTTCTTGCTTTCTATCTCTTTCTGTCTCTCCAGCCAGCACGTGTGCCCTAGAGCAAAAATCTCTCTCGGAAACCATTTTGCTAGATGGTGCATGCACTTGCTGGACAGAGACAGAAAGGGAAAGTGAGAAATCACCCCCAGGCGATGGCCACTCCACAGTCCCTATTCCTCCATGTTCCTCTCAGGATTTGGGGCACGCATGCCCACGTGCCTGGTGTGTTTTTCAAGCCGGTGGGTCCGGGACTCAAACCGCACAGTTGGCCACGTGGGATCCAGCGCCTTCACCACCACGCCACCAGCTGCCTGTAACAAACCACAGACTCGCCTTGGCATACCTCGGTAATTAGAAAACCTCTATTCTAAAACAGAGAAGCCAGCGAAGGAGGGCAGGAAGGCCTGGCTCCAGGCTCGGAGTCTTCAGCCCCTTCCTGGAACCCCGTGAGACCCCCAGACCGTCTTCCCGAACCAGGTCCATCATCTGAATGCGGGGACTGATTCATCCAGCCGGGGCTGGGAGGGCGAAAGGAACGCCCCTTGGCCTCTCGGTAGGCGGCTCACGCTGGCTGCTACCCTGTGCAGGTTGGGGCAGCGCTGAGTCAGGGGGCCCCAGGAACTTCTGTGGGGGGGGTGGACCCCGCGAGGCCCTCCCTGGCCCTCGGGCCCCCACTCACCGGTTCTGCTCTTCGAGCTTGGCCAGCAGCTCCAGCTCATCGGGGCTGAGGTTCTCGGAGTCCGAGGTCGGGGAGCAGGTGGGAGCCGACAGGGCCTCCTGGGACGAGGAGTCCGGGCTCAGCGTGGGGCTCGCCATGGTGGGCGGGCTGGGCAGCGGCGAGCGGGGCCAGGTCACAGCTCTGTCTGGGGAGAGATGCAGGTGGGCATTGGGTGGCGCCCGCCCTGTCCTCCCAGCTCTGGGCCAGCCCAGCCTGGGTGCACACCCTGGGACGTTTCCTCGCTCTGGACTCCCCACTCTGGTCTGTCACTGTGGTGCACCCCTCGGCCACACTAGCTCCTTCTCGGAATCCCTGCCAGCGTAGTCAGGCCAGACGCCTGAATGGCGACAGGACCACGGCCGGGACCCGAGCCATCCCGCTGTCCCTGGGCACGAGGCCAAGGCTTGGCCTGACACCCCTGAGTCTGCAGCAGGCCTTAGGATGGAGGCTCCCTGTCGCCCGGAGGCCCAAGACCCTGCTGGGACCCTGGGGCTGCAGGAGCTCCTCCTTGGGCAGCCGTGGCTCGGTCCCTGCGCCCCGCTGCGCCTGCCCCGGGAGCCCCCAAGCAGCACCTGCCCTTGCCCATCTCATCAACCGAAGTGGGCCGCTGGCACGGCCAGAAGCAATTATTCTCCACTGTTAATTGTCTGGGGCTGCCAACGGCCGGAAGAGCTGGCTCGCCCTGGGCTGGGAGGCCAGGGACACGTCACGGTGCTGGGAATCCGTGCCCTGGAGGAGGCAGAGCCTGGCTTTGGGCTCCGTACCCCCACCTCGGCTTGCTGGGTGTCAGGCGAGTGCTGGGCCCATTTCCCCTATTCTTCGAGGGGTGGTCTGGCCCGGTCTGGGCCCTTCTGGGTGCTTCTAGGACAGTGCCTCCTTGCCTTCTGTCAGCCTGGCGGGAGGCAGAGCAGCACCAAGTGGAAAGAAAAGCTCCGGGCAAAGAAGGATGCGGGAGACCCCTTCCGCCGGCTGTGTGGCCTTGGGCCAGTCGCCTGGCTTCTCTGGTCTCCAGAAACGGAGATCACGCAGGCTGTGAACACGGTGTTCAGAACAGTGCCTGACTCTCCCGTCATCACCCCGAGAACCTCAGTCATCACCGTCACCCTGGGGGCCGGGGTTCCCAGTGCCGCCACAGCCTGCGTGGGGACCGCGAGCGGGGACTGCCACCGCCCTGGCCGGGGATCTGGGAGAGCTATGGAAGGTGGGGATGGCCTTGCTTCCGCCCGGTTCCGCTCCGTCCTGGTGAGCACCCAGGGCCTGGGGACAGGGCAATGCCCGGGGTCACGGGGGAGGGCCCTGCTCCCGCCTCACCACAGTGTTGGCCACCTTCGGGCCCGCCCACTTCCTGCACCGTCATACGTGGACTCCGCCTGACCTACTCAGACAACTCGGCCCGTGGGGGGCCTGTGTGGGTCCCTGGAGTGGGGGCGTCTGGTCCTTGTGTGGCAGGGGGACAGCGATGGATGAAGCCGCGCTGTGCCTACCTGTCCACCCTCAGGTCACGTCTGCAGCCCAGGCTCAGCCCCCGACCGACGCCCAAAGGCCCACGCGAGGCTGGACTTGACCCTGGCCCCGGGCTTGAGCCAGGCCTCGGGCCCCGCGAGGGGTGGGGGTGGGAGGGGGGCACGCCAGCCTGTTTTCATCTCACGGGGGCTCAGAACCCTCCCTCCCCAGAACTCCATGGCTTCCCAGCACCACCGGTTCTACCTCTGGCCCTCAAGGGCTCCCCGAGTCCGGTGGGTGCTGAGGGCTCCGGATTTCAGCGTAGCTCCAGCTGACCGAGACCACCTGCCCTGAAGATCAAGCCGCTGCCTCGGGGAAGAGTTAATCATTCCCGGGAGAGGGACAGGCGGGCAGGGTGTTCCGGCCTCCCGCAGAGTCAGTCTGTGGCCAGGGGGCAGAGGTGGGGTTGTGCATGAGGAGTGCTGATCCCAAGGGTCTCACGGGCAGGGCAGCGCTGGGGAGGCTCTGGAGTTGGGAGGGAGGAGGAGGTGGTGGAGGACTGCAGTTGGATTTGGGGGGCTGTGAGCCTGCAGAGACCACGTGTGGCCGGGACAGTGGTCTCTGACCACTCTCTCCTCGCCGAGCTGAGGAGAGAGCCTGAGAGTACGGAATAGTTCAGCTCTAGGTTTCTAGTTTTTGTTTTGTTTTTTTTTTTAAAGAATTATTTAACTTTATTTATTTTATTTATTCATTCATTTATTTTTAAATTTGATCAGAGAGAGAGAAGAGAGAGAGAGAGGGAAAGTGAGAAAGCAAGCTACCAGGTCCAGGACTTGAACCATGGCCAGCCATGTGGGAGTGTCCAGCACCTTAACCACCATGCCACCTGCTGGTCCCTAGGTTTCTAGTTTTAAAAGTAAAAGCAAATCCAGGGCCAGCGAGTGGCGAGATGGTTAAGGTGGCTGGATCCCACACGGCCAACTGCATGGTTCAAGTCCTGGGCCCGGCAACTTGAAAAACACCCTATAGGTGCCCGAAGGTCCAGAGAGGAGAATGGAAAAGGGGTTATGGCATGGCCATCCCTCCGGTGGGAGACACTTTCTCTCTCTCTCTCTCTCTCTCTCTCTCTCTCTCTTTCTCTCTCTCTCTGGCAAGCGCATGCACCCTATATCAAAATGACAAAAACCAACGCTGAGACCTGCCAGTGGCGTGGTAGTTAAGGTGGCTGCATTCCACATGGCCAAATGCATGGTTCAAGTCTCAGACCTGGCAGCTTGAGAAACAGAGAGAGAGCCCAACATCCTGGGCCAGGTTTGGAGGACGGAGGAGAACAGACTGTGGGGTGGCCACCTGCCACGGGGCAGGGGGGCACTTTCTCACTCCCCTTCTGTCTCTTGCAAGAGCATGTAACCTCTGGCAAATTTAAAATAAGCCTAAAAACCCAAACCCATGGGCTATCTGCTAGCAGCATTTGTTCACCTATTCATCAGGTATTAATGTGTATTGCAGACAGGAAATAAAATATATTAAGCACACAGAGCTGAAATTTGCAGTCGGAGAGGCCAGAACCTCCTGGTCCCTCTGCTGCTTTCTCTTGAGTCATTCTCACTCCCAGCCCTGGAAGCCACCCTCCTGCAGAGTGTGTGTGTGCAGCACACACACCACATGCACATGCACACACTCCATACACACGGCCTCACACAGATACCTGCACGCTTGGATACATGCATGCCCATATACATGCATGCAGTCACACACACACATGCACACTCGGACACACACCCGCGTAAAGGCAATTACACACACAAATACAAAACAACACACATACACACACTCAGGCTCACACACATGCTCATGCACACATGCACACTATCACACCCACTCACACACAGATGCACACACTCACACAACACACTTAGACACACATTTGTACACCCTCACACACATGCACACTCAGATGCACACATACACACATTCACACACTCCCATGCACGCACACACACAATCACACATGCACACTCCTTGCACTGCCCTGGCGGCCCTGGGGACTGAGTGGCTGGGGTGGAGGCTGGCTGGCCGCCGTCCCGGCTCCTGGTGGCCCCGCTTCCTTCTCCAGAGCACCCCAGTGCTCCCCAGCTCAGTACTCACTCCCAGCGCTTAGCAAGGGCCATGCCCTTCTTGCTGGATGCCCAGAGAGGCCGAGACCCACCCGCTGGCCCCAGCCTGGGTTCAGCCTCTCCACATCATTGATTCTGGTGTCCCTCCTGGGCAGCCCAAACCAGGGGCCTGGCCCGTGCAGAGCTGGGAGTGGGCCCTGTGCCCTGCTCCAGCTGGTACCACCACCCGCCACACCTCCACGGGGTGGCCTGCAGACGCTGGAGCAGAGCAAGGCCGAGCGCTGGGAGAAGACTGCGGGTGGGCTTGGGGGCCCGGGCGGTGGGCACCTTCTGACTCCTTTTCTATCAAGGGCGTTCGGACACCGGTGCTCCCTCCTCCTTCCGGAAGCCTTTCCCACCTGGGAGAGGTAACGAGACCGGGCTCCGGTCTCCCCCTACCTCTCTGGCCAGGGCCACTCAGCCTCCAGCACACGCCGCTTCCTCCACAGGTCCTGTCCTCGGCCACGGCCTTTCATGCCCCTGGGGGTCCCATGCCTAGGGCTTGAAGGACCAAAAAATGTCAGCAATGGCGGAGCCCTCATCTCCAGCCTTCCCTACCTCCCAAGCACCTACCGGGACGGCCGCCTGGCCCCCAAGCTCTGTCAGGTCTCCGGACCCCCCAGTCACGTCTCTGTTTCTGCCACCAGGGTTAGCATTGCCCCTGCCCTCCTGAAGTGCCCAAAGGGCGTGCTCGAGAAACAGTCCCACAGTCTTGGTATCACAGGTCAAGGTAAAGACACGGGGACCAGCAGGTGGCATAATGGCTATGTCACTGGACTCCCACATAGTCGACCGTGGTTCAAGGCCAGGACCCGGTGGCTTAAAACTCACACCAGGTGCATGTGCGTGTGTGCCCAAAATCCCAAGAGGAGAATGGAGGAGAAGGGATGGTGGCGTGGCTATCCCCCGGGGGATGATTTCTCACTTTCTGTCTCTCTGGCAAGCACACGTGCCCTTTTGCAAAAATCTCTCAAGAAAAAAAAGATAAAGACTTGGAATATACAAGACGGTATGATGAGAAACACTGGAGGTTCAAGAACTTAAACACTGGGCCAGCAGGTGGCGTGGTGGTTAGGGCGCTGAACTCCCACATGGCTGACTGTGGTTTGAGTCCCGGACCTGGTGGTTTGCTTTCTCACTTTCTCTTTCTCTCTCTCGCTCTATCCCTTTCTGGTCAAATTAAAATAAATAAAGTTAAATAAAATAATTCTTTAACAAAAAAAGAACTTAGGGGGGCCAGCAGTTAGTGTAATGGTTATGTTGCTGGACTTCCACGTAGTCGACCGTGGTTTGAGTCCTGGACTCGGTGGCTTAAACTCACACCAGGCACGTGTGCGTGTGTGCCCAAGATCCTGAGAGGAGAATGGAGGAGAAGGGATTGCGGTGTGGCCATCCCCCCTGGCCACCCCCCCTCTCTGTCTCTCTCTGTCCCTCTGGCGAGCACATGCACCCTATAGCGAAAACTTCTCCGAAAAAAATAAAAAAGAACTTAAACATAGGGCTAGTGCGTGACCCGGAGTCCCACTCCTAGGAGCTCCCCGAGAGAATGGAGAACGCCCGTCTACAGAGAACCCTGTGCATGCGTGTTTATAGCAGCACCACCTGTAAGAGCCAGAAGAGGAGACAACCCAGCTGCCCATCAGTGGATGACTGGATGGACAGTGGTGTGGCCTAGCTGCACGGTGGGGTGTCATCTAGCCACAGGCCGGCCCCGGGCCCAGAGGTTAAGGAGCCAGAGCCTATCTGGACCACTCCACAGTTCAAATCCAGCCCTGGTGGCTTGACAAACATGCCAGGGACTAGGAGGTGGAGTAATGGTTACACAAAAGCCAAGCCTTTGGCCAGCCAGTGGCGTGGTGGTGAAGGTGGCTGCAGCCCCCTTAATAAATACGATTTTTTAAAAAAGAGAACATTCTGGAAGTGTACAGACAGAAAAGTAAATGCCAGCCACAGCACAGGAAGAATGCAGTAATGAGCAGAAGGTCACTCGACAAGGCCGTGGGGGGAGGAGGATTTGAACTTGGGCTTCTGGCTCCCGAGCGCCCGCCCTGCTGCACCTGCTGCGTTCCCATTCTCTCCACGTCCTTTTCCTTTAGAAATGATATACGGAAACGCCGAGCCTGGCGAACACTCAGTAAATCACGGCCGTTATTTTCCATCGGGAAGAACGAGTGAGTGTCGGATGAAGCACCGTTTGGCGAGTGGCATTCTCAGAGGCAGGAATGGTGACCCTGAGTTTCCCTGCACTTTGGGCTGCCTCCTTCCCTGCCCCCCTTTTGTGGTGTATGTGTGTGTGTGTGTGTGTGTGTGTGTGCACGCGTGTGCATGTGTTGGGCAGGGGCTCGTGGTATCACAGCCCAACTGCCCCAAGCTCTTGGGTAGCCAGGACTACAGACACGCACAGAGTCCCAGCATTTTAGGGGGCCAGGTATTGAACCTGGCCTCCCAGGGACCCTCAGCTGCAGGGCTGCAACATCTAGCATGTGTTACTAAGCTGGCCCTCCTACCCTAGCCTTTTTATATTTTGGTTTTGCCATAGGGCACACGTGCTCACTGGACAGAGACAGAGACAGAGACAGAGAGAGGGAAAAGGAGAAATCACTCCCCGAGGGGGTGGCCACGCTGCGATCCGTGGTCCTCCATTTTCCTTGGGGTTTTAGGCGCGCACGCACCGGCGCCTGGCGTGTTTCTCAGGCTGCCAGGTCCAGGACTCAGACCCGGCCAGCCATGTGGGATTCAGTGCCTTAACCTCCACACCACCTGCGGGCCCCCTCTCCTTAAGTTTTATCCCCCATTTCTGATAAGTGCTAGGGACACAGACTCAATGCTGAATTTGAAGCCTCAAAAGATGCCACGTGACCCCAAGTTGGCTGGCCTAACCGACTGTGGGCACAGCCCCGATCTCCACTGTCCCGGCTGTAGCCAGCGCTGGGGGAGAGGACCTCGGAGGTCACCGCCTTCCCTTTTCTGTCGTCCTGGCTCTAGCCCCACCTCCATGCTGCTCTGGAAGTTTCCACATCCCTAGTCTTGGAGTGCGGATGCTTGTCCCAGATTTCTTGAAATCAGGTAAGAACTTCAGAGACAGCAGCCTGGGTTCAAATCCCTTCTCTGCCTCTTTCTATAATCCCACTGTAATCTTGGGTACAATGTCTTTTTTTTTGAGAGAGGTTTTTGCCATAGGGCGTGGGTGCTCGCCAGAGAGAGACAGAGAGAACGCGAGAAATCATCCCCCAGGGAGGATGGCCACGCCGCAATCCCTTCTCCTCCATTCTCCTCTCGGGATCTTGGGCACGCACGCACACACATGAGTTTTAAGCTGCCTGGTCTGGGACTAGAACCATGGTCAACTATGTGGGAGTCCAGCGACATAGCCATTACGCCATCTATTAATCCCGGGTACAATGCCTTTTTGCGTCTGTTTCTTGATCTGAATACAGGGCTCTAATGACAATTCCTACTGCACAGGTTTTAGGAGGAGTAAATAAATAAACTAAAATCCATCGTGTGCTTAGGACAAGGCCTGGCCCATGAAATTGATTCCTTGCTAGATAGTCCAGCGTGTCACCCAGTTTCTGTGGGGTGAATAAGGAAGCCTTCTCCCCTCCGTGGGGCTGCCCCTTAGGAGGTGCCCCTGTTCCAAGATGAAAGGCAGTCAGACGCTCATTACTGGTTACAGGAATAATAGCAGCGGCACACAGCTCCAGGCCGGACTCCGAGGCCTGGCCCAGCGCGCCCTGGGCAGCGCTCCTGACCTACCAGGAGGGTTAGCTCTGCTGCATTTCTGCCCCTGGAGCGGTCTCGCTGGCAAATCCTTCATTTCTCTACATCTTAGCATCCCTGAGAATGACAAAGAAAAACAAAAATAAAGCTCTCGGAAGGCTCTCAGAGGCAGGGGAAGAAGAAAAGTGGCTTCCTGCAGAGGTCCTTGACTCTTTGAGGCCCGGATGATGGTGTCTTTTCTGCTAGGAAGGCTCTAAGCTTCCTGGGTCAGGGGACAGGGGTTGAAGAGGCCTTGTCCTGACTCTTTTTTCCTAAAGATTTATTCATTTAATTTATTTTTATTTTTAAAATTTTCTTTCTTTCTTTTTTATTTTTTTTTGAGAGGTTTTTGCTATAGGGTGTGTGTGCACGCCAGAAAGACAGAGAGAGACAGAGAGACAGAAATCAGCCCCCCAGGGCAATGGCCACGCCGCAATCCCTTCTCCTCCATTCTCCTCTTGGGAACCTGGGCATGCACGCACACGTGTCCGGCGTGAGTTTAAGCCACCGGGTCCAGGACTCGAACCGTGGTCGACTACATGGGAGTCCAGCGACATAGCCATTATGCCAATTGCTGGTCCCTATTTTTAAATTTTTCAAAAAAGAATTATTTATTTAATTTTATTTGTTGTTGTTATTATTATTAATTTGACCAGAGAAAGAGAGAGAAAGAGTAAATGAGAAAGCAAGCCACCAGGTCTGGGACTTGAACTATGGTCGGCCATGTGGGAGTGTCCAGCGCCTTAACCACCACGCCACCTGTTGGTCCCTTATTTGTTATTATTATTATTAATTTTACTAGAGAGAAAGGGAAAATGAGAAAGCAAGTCACCAGGTCCAGGACTTGAACTGCGGTTGGCCATGTGGCAGTCCAGTACCTTAAACACTGTGCCACCTGCCAGCCCCAAATTTATTATTATTTTTTAAAATTCACCAGAGAGGGACAGAGAGAGGGAAAGTGAGAAAACAAGCAGCCAGGTCTGGGAATTGAGCTGTAGTCAGCCATGTGGGAGTCTAGCACCTTAACCACCACGCCACCTGCTGGCCACCTTCCTTCTATCCTCCCCACCCCCGCCCCCCCCCCCCCCGCCCCCCCCCGTTTTAAAAATAAATGTTGCCAGAGGGCACATGCATTCACCAGAGAGAGCAAGAAAGGGACAGTGAGAAAACGCCCCTATGGGGGACAGTCACACCACAAGCTCTTCACTTCTCCCTCCTTGCAGGATTTCAGGCACACACATGCATGCCCGTGCGTTTTTCAAATCACTGGGTCTGGGACTCGAACCTCATAGTTGGCCATGTGGGATCAAGGCGCCCCGAACACCATGCCACCAGCTGGCCCTTGTCCTACCTTTTGAAAAAAGTTTTATTTATTTACTTCTTTTCTGAATGAGAGAGAGACAGAGAAAGTGGGAGAGACACCCCTCCCAATAGGGTGTTGATGCCACGCTCCGCCCCCAGCTTAGCCAGCCCTGACCACGGCACACAGGGGCCCAGCTCCTCTGGGTGGTCTCTAGACTTAAGTCTTGGGTCAGCTTCCCAGAGGGCCGTGTTTGACCCCTGTGCTACCGTCGGCCCCCAGCCCCGCCTTCAGGAGCTCTTCAAGTCAGAAGGACCAACCACTTTGAGAAGCGAGCGAACAGGCCTGGCAGGTGGCATGGTGGTTAGGGTGCTAGACTCCCACATGGCCAACTGTGGGTTCAAGTCCCAGACCTGGCAGCTTGCTTTCTCACTCCCTCTCTCTCTCTCTGTCTCCCTCTGATCAAGTTAAAAGATTAAAAGAAAGTGAGTGAGGAGGGAAGATGGTCTGCTCCTGAAACCAAGTATTTGCTTAAGTAGCTACTACGTGCCTTGTACCGCTGGGGCTTGACCACGTGCAGACAGGCGTGGGCTGGTGTGAGAGACAGATCTCAGTGAAACCAGCTCAGCATAACATCGGCACATGCTGAGAAAGACGTGCAGGGCCAGCAGGTGGCATGATGGTGAGTGCAGCTGGATCCCACATGACTGACTGCATGGTTCAAGTCCTGGAGCCAGTGGCTTGAAAAACATGCTGGGTGAGTGTATGTGTGACCAAACCCTGAGAGAAAAATGAGCAAAAATTATTGGTGGACACGCCCCCAGGGGGTGCTTTCTCTTTTTCTCCCTTTCTCTGTCTCTCTGGCAAGTATATGCACCCTATAGCAGATAAAAAATAAGTAAATAGGGACCAGCAGGTGGTGTGATGGTTGGGGCACTAGACTCCCACATGGCCGACTGTGGTTCAAGTCCCGGACCAGGTGGCTTGCTTTCTCATTCCCTTTTTTTTCCTCTATGTCTCCCTCTGATTGAATTGGATAATGATAATAATAAATAATAAATAATTTTGTAAAATAATGATTTATTTAACCTTATTTATGTACTTACTTTCTTATTTTAATTTGACCAGAGAGGGAGGGAGAGAGAAAGTGAGATAGCAAGCTACCAGGTCCAGGACTCGAACCATGGTTGGCCACATGGGAATCCAGTGCCCTTCACCACCATGCCACCTGCCAGCCCCTAAGTAAGTAATTCTTAAAATAAATAAATAAATAAATAAAAGTGCAGGTGAGTCCTTCCAGCAGGGCCTTTGCAGCCTCCCTGGAAGGCTTCCCTAACCCAGTGGAGGTGAGTCGTTCTGAGTAATCCCCCTCCTACTGCCTGCATCTGCTCAGAGATCATGGTGGAGGGTCACTTAAGGATCTTCTCCGAGGAGGGTGGGCTTTGAGGCCTTCCCCACATCCTCCCAACCGTGGGTCCCTTCAGCAGGGAGCGCCCTACAGCGTGTGTCTGGTGTGTGGCTTGCATTTGAGGCACAAAGGCCTGTAGGATGAAGCCCATCAAATGATGGGGCCAGCAGGTGGTGTGGTGGTTAAGGTGCTAGACCTCCACGTGACTGACCACGGTTCAAGTCCTGGACCTGGCAGCTTGCTTTCTCATTTCCTAGCTCTGCCTTTCTCTAGTGAGCATGCCCTATAGCAAATTAAATAAATAAATAAGCAAATTCGATTCGGTTATTCTTTTTATTTTTTAAATTTTTGTTATAGGGTGTGTGTGCTCACAGAAATCACTCCACAGGGGGATGGTCATGCCGCAATCCCTTCCCCTCCATTCTCCTCTTGAAATCTTGGGCACGCACGCACATGTGCCCGGTGTGAATTTTAAGCCGCCTGGTCTGGGACTCAAACCGCGGTCAACTAAATGAGAGTCCAGTGATGTAACCATTTCGCCACCTGCTGGTCCCAAATAAATAATTCTTAAAAAAGAAAAAATGACACCTGGAGACACATTTTCCCGAACACACCACGCACCTCCTCCTGCCTCCTGAGTCTCTGTCCAAGAGCGCCTGCTGCCTGGACCAGCCTTCCCTGCCACGCCCGCCTGGTCACCGAGTCTGGGCGTCACCCCTGTCTCTCCCCGACTCCCTGGGGGTGCGCTGGGCCCTGCTCTGGGCTCCCGCAGTGCATGACTCTGCCTCATGTCCCCACAGCAGGCTCAAGCTGGGGTCCTGATTCCTCGGGGCTGTTTGGAGCGTTAAATGAGATAATATGTAAATGGGGCTTGGGATGGTGCCACGCACATGTCGCGGGCCTGCTCAGTGCCCGCTCTGCTGGTTTTAGCTCGTGTCTCCAGCTGGTGAGAGGGGCTCTGGGTGGGGGCAGGGACCATGTTTACACTCTATCATCCCCCAGCTCCTGCCTCAGTTCCTGGGGTGCAGTGGGGCTTCACCTGGAATGACCTATCTACATTCTCTTTTTTTTTTTTTAGAGAGAGATTTTTCGCTATAGGACACGTGCCCTCACCAGAGAGACAGAGAGAGAGATAGAGAGACAGAAAGTGAGAAATCACCCCTGGGGTTGGGGGGATGGCCACACTGAAATCTTTTCTCCTCCATTCTCCTTTTGGGATCTTGGACACACACGCACACGTGCCTGGTGTGAGTTTCAAGACACCGGGTCTGGGACTCGAACCGCGGTCGACTACATGGGAGTCCAGCGACATAACCATGATGCCATCTGCTGGTTCCGGCATCTACATTCTCCAAGAGGAGATCGAAGCCCACAGTCCCCCTCCTCCCTCGCGCCTATGGGAGCACACACAGAGACACAGACCCACCCCTCACTCGGGTCAAACTGCGTCACACGAGCCCTCTCTGGGGGCCTTCTCGTGTCTCCCTAGAGAATTCACGGTCTAATCTGAACGCCGTCCTACCCCTCGCCCACCATGCAGAGCCCCTCCCGGGGAGGCTGTGGAGTGTGCCTCCTGCGGGCCACGTGACCTTCAGGAGTCTTTGGAGGAACAAACCCCTTCCCACCTGGCCTCAGAGGTCTATGTGGGGTGACAGCGTGACCAGACAGCAGTCCTCCACCCCCACGCTGCTGCCCTCTGTCCTCCTAGGAGGTCCCTGCAGGGACAGGCGACCCTGTCTCATACTCATCCCACCAGCCCCGACGGAGCTCAGCCCAGGAGAGACGGCCATTATCCGGCGAGGCATGGAGTAGTCACACCCCGGGGGGCTGGGTGGCCAGTGGTTCACAGGCACCCAGAGGCCAGTCCTCGAGTCCCTGCAATCCTCTTCTCCAGGGGGCAACTGGGGCGCACTTGGACCCTAACCGACCGCCTGCTGCGAACTCACTCGGCTGCCCCTTCATTTTCCAGACAGGGAAGTTGAGGTATTAGGGTGAGTTTTCCCCAGCGCTGTCCAGACCTGCCAGTGAAAGTCCGCCAGGAAGCCTGGGCACTCTGGGCGAGCCAAGGCTGTTTAAGAGACCCAGACATGGGGTGCCCGGGCTGCAGGGGAGTCCTGCTCGTACCCTGAGGTTGTCGCCACCATACTGCACCAGTCCTGTGACCTCCTGTCCTCCCTGTCTCTCCTCATCCCTGTGCCAGGGCCAAGCCACCTGCCCTTCCTTCCAAACCACCTGCTGTTGACCACAGATGCCCAGTGGGACCCACAGGTTGGACCCCGGGCCGAGCTGTGGAGCACAAAGACCTGACCTGACCCGAAAAGATGCAGGGACGCGAGAGAGGCCAGCCCCATGGCAGCCCGGCGGAGGGGACCAAAGGAAACAGGCGACTCCCTCCATTCCACCCGAGCCTCTGGGGCACATTTCTCCCTTCAGAAAATCTTCCTTAACAAAGAGATGTCTGCACTCAGCGGTCCGCGGTCCGGATGCCAGGAGAGGGGGAGGCCGGTACATTGAGGCCGAGGGCACTGCACGGCGTTGGTGGAGGGTAAGGGAACTCAGCGGGCTGGGCGGCAGGTGCCACGGGGCCAGGATGCTGGTCCTACCAGTTTGGCCAGACTTCAGGACCGGGGCCAGGAGCAGCCTGAACCCCCTCCCTCCCAGCCAGGGGGTGGCATAACTCAGGGGCCCAGCAATGGTTTCTTTAGGAACCTTTTGGGGGAGGAGAGGGAGGGAGCCTCCTTCCCTTTGCAAAGGGCAAGACAGGCGAAGATGGGTAAAAGGGAAGAGGCCCCGGGCAGATGCCCAGAGGGTGCTGGGAGATCCTGGGGCCTGCCATCCTCGGGGTTCCAGTGTGGGCCCTGCCTCTGGGAGGCTGGTGTGGGCAGGGCCAGACTGATTGTCCAGGGCAGGGTCTTGATCCTGAGCTGGAGCGCTGTCCGGGGCTCCCGAGGGGCCTGAATAGATGGGATCGGAGAGGTGTGTGGAAGTGCCGAGGAATCTGTGTGTCTCGTGCATGTGTGTGCATGTGTGTGCGTGTGAGCGTGTGAGTGTGCAAGGGCAGATCCCAAATGCCTGGGTCTGTCTGGAGCTCCTAAGTTTCCGTGTGGGGGATCTGAGTGACCCACGGTGTGTGTGTGTGTGTTTGGGGCTCCTCGGGAAGAAAGCGGGGAGGGTGTGTCTACGGCTGCGACGGGGTGGCTGGGACTATCCACTGGGAAGCCCTGCGTGGGAGGCGAGGGTGCATTTTTCAGGAATCTGGGCTGGAGATGGGTCAGGATCAGGGCTATGTGGGAAGCTACCCGAGTGTGCTGGGAGGACCCTGAGGACTGAATTTTAGGGGTGCCCTTGGGCCTGGGGTGGCCAGAGCTGGGCCAGCAGCTGGACTGAGGCCTATGGGGAGAGGTGGAACCCCGATCTGCAGAGGCTGGGGGGGTCCTGTGGTCAGAAGGGAGAGGGCCTGAGATTGGTCTCCTTGGGGAGAGGCGAGGGCAGGTCTGGGGCAGAAGACAGACGGAGAAGTGAGGGGCAGGGGGACAGCATGACAAGGTTTGCAGATGGGAGGGGTCCAGAAGGATGGGGGCAAGTGGCGGGCGGGGGGTCCTGGGCCGGGGAGGGCGGAGGACGGGATGCTGGGGGGGTGGGTCTGTGGAGTGGGGGATGGGGAGGCCTCTGCAAGGGCTGCCGGGGAGGAGTTCTGAGGGTCAGTGGACAGGTGGGCAGGGGTCCCTGGCCCGCGGGGGTCTCTTGGGGAGGGGACAGGATGGGGGAGGGGGACCTGCAGGAGGTCCCGGGGAGGAGTCCGGAGGGATCGGGAACGAGGGTGGGCGGAGGCAGGACCCAAGGGTGTAGGGCCGGGAGTGCCGAGGCTCCCAGTTCGGGTTCCGGGGCAAGGCGGCCCGAGTCGCGTCCTATCCGGGCTCCGCGGGCCGCAAAGCGGAGCCGCCGGCCTGAGCAGGCGCCCGGGAGGCCCGGCCCGCGCCGCCCTACCTGCGCTGAGCGCGCCGCCATCTCCATGCCGAGATTCGCTTCGCTGTCCCGGGCCGCGTCGCCGGATCTCCGCCGCGCCGCTCTCCCCGCAGCCCGGGCCCGGCCCCCTCAGCCGCCCCCCGGGACCGCGGCCGCCGCCGGCTCCGCCGCTGCCATTTCACCCGCTGACAGGAGCCGCTGCCCCGCCCCGTAGGCCTGGTCAGCCAATTCACCGCCCCCAGGCGTTCTGGCTCCACCCACCGGCCAAGAGTGACGGGGAGTTTGGCCAATCAGTGGTCATTCCGTGAGGCGTGCCTTGGCTACCGTCAGAAGGTTGCCGCCCCCGAAAAGAGAAGCGAATTGAAATGAGGGGAGCAGTGACGGACGGTTGATTTTGCCTATCGGAATGAAGTAATCATGTTGATCAACACCTGTAAGGGCCAATAGAGAGAAGGAGGGGTGTGTCTCTGCGGGAAGGCTGCGGTTCTAAGGAACCGCAGGCAGAAGCGGCCAAGCGTTTGACACTAAGCCCCGCCCAGAGCCGGGCTTTCTGCCCAATAAGGAGACTCCCTGAGACATCCATTATTATCTGCTCCTCAAACCTCAGCCCTGGCAACTGTTGGGGCGCTATAAAGAGGATTGACATCTAGGAAGCCAATAATATTAAAGGAGGGTGGGGAAGTGACGCCCTCTGACCAATGGAGTCGTGCGATCAGTGTGAGGTTAGCCTTCTGGGCGGTGGGGCTTGAAGTCTGGGTTGAATGAAATAGGGGCGGGGCGAACAGGGGGCGGGGCCTGACCAACGATGGGCGGGTCAGAAAGGGAGGGACTCTGCGTAGGGGCGTTGCCGGGAATGCTTAAGGTTAAGGGGGAGGTGATGGGGCCAGATCCTGAGTCAGGTTCTGTGCTGGGGTCCTAGCAGTCAGGGTTGAGGGATCAGAGGGATCAGATAGAAGAGTCAGGCCCTTGTCCTTGTCTAGGGCGGGGTAGGATCTTCTCGGAAGCTCACAAAGCGGCAAGTACCTCCATCAAAGCTGTCAACACGCAGTGAACGTTAACTTGAACCTCCCACTCCCCTACCCTTCCATCCCCCACCCTCCCAGACTGATCGATCCTGCGGAGGAGGGGGCGTTTTGCAGGGCTTAGGTGGTCTCCCCCGGTCTCCAGCATTTCTGAGTTGGGGCCTGGACCTGGGAACTGCTTATCGATGTTTGATGAGCGAAAGAACGAATGAATGAATACAGAGCCCATGACTCAAATATTAATGGTGAAAGGAGGGGAGGGGGCTGGTCACGCCAACTGAGGAGGAACCCGTAAGGACAGACGCTGACAACAGACAAGACTTAGCAAAAAGAACAGTTTTCCTTTTATCCCAGGATGCAGGCATGGGCCCTGGAGGGGGCAGGCAAGAATTCTGTCATAGAAGAGAGGGTGACATCATAAATGCAGAATGGGGCTGAAAATGAGGAGTCAGAAATGGGCACTAGTGAGCCAGACGCAGGGTTGGGAGTGTCAGGACTTTCCAGGGTCTGAGGTTTCAGCCTTCTCTATTGTAAGGGTTCCCTCTGGTCTTGGCTGACACCCAAGCTTACTCCCCACCCCTGTTCATCTCTCTGACTTCCTGTGCCTTATCTCTTTCTCCTTCCCTCTTCCTACCTATATTGCACCTACTAGAATTCTGGAACTGCTGGGGCCAGCAGGTGATATGGGAGTTAAAGGGGTTGGACTGACTCCCACATAGCCAACCGTGGTTCGAGTCCCAGACCTGGTGGCTTGTTTTCTCCCTTTCCCTCTCTCTCTTTCTGGTAAGCGCACATGTCCTATAGAAAATTAAATAATAATAATAATAATAATAATAATAATAAATACAATTATAATAAATAAATAATTATTTTAAAAAATCTGGAACTGTTAAGAAAAACCCTCAGGGGCCAAGCGGTAGCCCATAAGGCAACTGGAGCCCCATGGGGAAGGTCTTGAGGACACCTATGATTCAGCTGGCTGGCACTGGGTGGTGGGTTGCCACATGGGGACCTTATTGGGGGTATCAGTCTGTCCTCACCCCCTACCAAAACAAAAAAAATAAACTTTTGGGAAAGAACTCCTGACCACATTTATAAAAACATGATGGATGGGGCTGGCAGGTGGCGCGGTGGTTGGGGGTGCTGGATTCCCACATGGCTGACCGTGGTTCAAGTCCTGGACCTGGTGGCTTCCTGTCTCACTTTCCCTTCCTCTCTCTCTCTCTCTGCTCAAATTAAAAAATAATAATAACAAATGGAAATAAATAAATAATTCTTAAAAAAATAAAAACATGATGGGATAGCAGGTGGCGTGGAGGTTAAGGCAACTGGGTCTCACATAATCTGCTGCGCAGTTCAAGTCCTGGACCTGGCAACTTGAAATTCATGCCAATTGTGTATGTGTGCATGTCCAAAATCCCAAGAGGAGAATGAAGGAGAAGGGATTGTGGTGTGGTCATCCTCCCTGGGGATGCATTCTCACATGGCCAATCATGGTTCGAGTCCCGGACCCGGCGGCTTGCTTTCTCACTTTCTCTCTCTCACTCACTCTGTCCCTCTCTGGTTGCACTAAAATAAACAAACAAATAAATGAAGTTAAATAAAACATATAAAAAAATGGGGAACCAGCAGTTAGCGTAATGGCTATGTCGCTGGACTCCCACGTGGTCGACCGCGGTTCGCATCTCGGACCCGGTGGCTTACAACTCACGCCGGGCGCGTGTGCGTGCGTGCCCAAGATCCCGAGAGGAGAATGGAGGAGAAGGGATTGCGACGTGACCATCCCCCCTGGGGGGTGATTTCTCGCTTTCTGTCTCTATGTCTCTCTCTGTCTGTCTGGCGAGCGCACGCGCCCTATAGCGAAAAACCTCTCAAAAAAAAAAAAAAAAATGGAGGAGAGCGGATCGGGCATGACCACATCCTGTAGGGGGTGCTTTCTCCTCTTCCTTCCCGTTAATTGAATCTCTATGTTTTATTTTTCTATTTCTATCTCTCTGGCGAATGCACATGCCTTCTGGAAATTAAAACAAATAAGACAGAGAGATGTGAGGTTGGCATGTGGTGGGATCCCTGGGCTGGCTGCCCTTGTCCCTCAGTGCAGGGGCCCGAGGAGCCATTGCAATGACCAAAGTCTAGGACCTGCCCAGAAAGAGGGCATGTCCCGTTTGTTTCTAGGACTGTCCCTGGGAGGTAACAGGCAGCGGTGTCGAGGAAATAAAATCAAACACCGGGAAGACACACAGGACATTTGACCCCCTCCTTCTCATCAAAGGACAGTTTTATTCTGGGGACACTTTGATTCCATTTTTTGTAAGCACCAGTGGGAAAAAAAATTCAACAGACTTGTATTGAAAAAGATTTTTAAATAATAAACTACATTTAGAGACCAGCAGTTGGCATAATGGCTATGTCACTGGACTCCCACGTACTCGACTGTGGTTCGAGTCCCGGACCCGGTGGCTTAAACTCACGCCGGGCGCGTGTGCATGCGTGTCCAAGATCCTGAGAGGAGAAGGGAGGAGAAGGGATTGCAGCGTGGCCATTCCCCCTTGGGGGGGGGGGTTGATTTCTTGCTTTCTGTCTCTCTGTCTTTGTCTTTCTGGCGAGCTCACAGGCCCTACAGCAAAAACCTCTCAAAAAACAAAAACAAAACAAAACATATACACACACTACATTTAGCCAATTAAATACCTGGATTCTTTCGCTATTCTATACCAAGTATTTTTAAATTTTTTCGCTTTACATTTTGATTTCGATAGAAGTCCTTTTTATCAGGACCCAGTTTTTCCATGCAATTTCGTTTTCCTCCTCCTCCTCCTCTTCTTCTTCTGGCTATAGGAAGTATGCACTTGTAGAGAGAAACTGCGAAAAAGAGAGAAATCACCCTCCAGGCAGATGGCCACACCACAATCCCTTCTCCTCCATTCTTCTCTTGGGACTTTGAACACACACACGTACACACGACCAGCGTGTTTTTCTTTTTCTTCTTTTTTTTGGAGAGGTTTTTGCTATAGGGCGCGTGCGCTCTCCAGACAGACAGAGAGAGACAGAGAGATAGAAAGTGAGAAATCACCCCCCCAGGGGGGATGGCCACGCCACAATCCCTTCTCCTCCATTCTCCTCTCGGGATCTTGGGCACACACGCACACGCACCTGGCGTGAGTTTAAGCTGCCGGGTCCAGGACTCGAACCGCGGTTGACTACGTGGGAGTCCAGCGACATAGCCATTACGCTAACTGCTGGTCCCCCCAGCGTGTTTTTCAAGCCACTGGGTCTAGGACTGAGCCCCAGGGTCGGCCATGTGGAATTCAGAGCCTTGACCACCACACCCCCTACTGGCCCCTGGACTTTTTATGTTTTAGCATTTTTTTTTTTTTTACAATAAACATTCAATGCATTCATCCAGCTGTTTTTGTCCAACTCTTATGAATTGTCGACTGATTCTACCATTGTGATTTTGGGGAGGGTGGGTGTCATTTCTTCTGAGTCAACTTCTGCATTCTTGGTTTTATTAAAAGACTCTTTTCTTCCGTCAGAATGGAACTGATAGCAGATTTTGACCACGACCGAATTGTTTTCTGGGTTACGCTTTAGACTCGATGTGGGGTGTCACGAATGCTGGTCCGTGGGGACGGTGGCCCAAGCTTTGTCACAAAGATGGCTAAGGAAGGGCTCAATGTCTGTCGCTTCTCCTATGAAGAGGTGGCGTCTGTCCCCACACATGAATCCAGAGTGGACTCGTGTCCTGCTGTGGCCACACAATGGCTCAGAAATGACACGGGGCTAGTTCGGAGCCGAGGCTGTGGAGACGTCAGGACTTTTGCCCTTGTTACTCTTCCTGAAAAAAAAAAAAAATAATAGCGCTTCTATTTTTTTAAGTGTCTTTATCTCACGAGTGAGAGAGAGAGAGCTCGCACCTCCAGTGGGATTTTGAGGCCATGATCCACTGCCAGCCTCAGCCAGCCCCGGGTCATGGGCACCGGGGCGTACAGTGGACGCAGGGAGGTCTCTAGAAAAGAACCCGAATCTTCCCAAGTACATCTACCGTGTAATGTCGCGTGTCCACCGTGCCACCATTCGGACCCTGGTTTTGGAAAATTTCAAATATATGCAACATCAAATTCACCATTTGATCATTTCTTTCTTTTTCTTTCTTTTTTTTTGAGAGTTTTTTGCTATAGGGCGCATGCACTCACCAGAGAGACAGAGAGAGACAGAAAGCGAGAAATCACCCCCTGGGGGGATGGCCACGCCGCAATCCCTTCTCCTCCATTCTCCTCTCTCGGGATTTTGGGCACGCACGCACACGCGCCCGGCGTGAGTTTAAGCCACAGGGTCCAGGACTTGAACCGTGGTCGAGTACGTGGGAGTCCATCGACGTAACCATTACACCATCTACTGGTCCCGATCATTTCTTTTTCTTTTTTTTTTTTAAACGTTTTTGCCATAGGGCGTGTATGCTCTCCAGAGAGACACAGAGAGAGAGATAGTGAGAGAGAAGGTGAGAACACCCTCCCAAGGGCGTAGCCACACTGCAACCTCTTCTCCATCCTTCTCTTGGGATTTTGGACTTGCACACACGTGCACACACACACACACACACACACACACACACCTGGCATGATTTTCAAGCCTTCAGGTCCTAGACTTGAACCGCACAATCAACCAGGTGGGATCCAAGCACCTTAACCTCCACACCACCTGCTGGCCCCTCCAATGGGATCTTCACGCTGTAACCCTCTCCAGGTACAGCTGCAGTTCTGGGCACACACACACCTAGCACACTCCAGGAGGTCCCGGGACTCGAACCTGGAGCATCCCCATATAGGTCCGCGGCCATTTGGATCTTACAAGCAGTGCAGCCTTTCCTTCTGGCCAGCTGGACCTTGGCAGGAGGTGAGGTCATCGGGCGATCCCGGGAGAGAGACGTTTCAAGCAGGTGGCAGCGACTGGCCATCCCTATCGTAGATGACTTCCCAAGGGACGGTGCAGACTGTCATTGGTCATTTGGGGAAACTGGCAGGAGGAGGGACAGCTCGGGGACGGTAAGTGGGAGCAGGCGGAGGCTGGAGTGAGGACAAGCCTTTTTACGCAGTTTGGCGACACCTAGAGGACAGAGGCAGGGTTGCCCTCTAAGATGAGAAAGGAAGCTGGTGTCCCTGAAGTGTCACTAAGACGCGAGGCGAGGCTGGCTCCGAGCCCCACTCCTGCAGCGGAGGACACTGCGTCGGGGCGCGCCTACTCCCGGGGCTGTCGGGGCGCAGTGCCAGGAGGGGCCAAGGCTCGACGTGGCGGGATGAACAAACTCCGAGGGCTGGGATGGTGCTCTCGGGAACAAGGGAAGTGTTGGGGAGACACGGGGGTGGGGTGGCGGCGCCCGGCAGAGCGCCAACGAGGAGGCTGGAAACGCAGTCTCTGCGAGGTGGCCGAGGTGGCCCCCTGGAGGTCGGGGTGGCGCTGTCCGGCCGGGGGAGCAGCCCAGACCACTGCCCCATCATTCCTGTATCCTCTGCCCACGGCCCACGGTCCACGGCCCACGGCCAGGTTCCAGAACTGGAGGAAAATAAATTTGCGTGAAAATAGTATTTTTTCATCATTCGTGGTAGGATAGCAGCCCCCAACCTTTTGGGCACTAGGGCCTGGTTTGTGGAAGACATTTTTCTGTGGACTGGGGGTGAAGGGGGGATGGTTTTGGGGTGATTCAAGCACATTCCACTCTCACAGGAATAAAGTTATACCTTCCGTACAAGTCAGTGGCCTGGGGATTGGGGACCCCTGTACAGAGCACGTGTGTGTGTGCACAAGAAGAGAGAGAAAGAGAGAGAGAGAGGGACCAGCAGCTGGCGTCATGGCTGTGTCACTGGACTCTCATGTAGTCGACCTCGGTTCGAGTCCTGGACCGGGTGGCTTAAACTAATGCCGGGTGTGTGTGCGTGTGTGCCCAAGATCCCGAGAGGAGAATGGTCCCTCCTCCTGGGATTTTGGGCATGTACGCACAGGTACCCAGGGTGATTCTCAAGCTGCCAGGTCCGGGACTCGAACTGCAGCCAGCCAAGTGGGAGTCCAGTGCCGTCACCACCATGCCACCTGCTGGCCCCTGCTTTTCCATCTTACTATGGGAAACGTTGCCATGAGGGAAAACTGGATTCACACTAGGAGTCCCTAGGATAGGGACTAACAGATGGGAAGTCTCTGTACTATCTTTGCAATCTTCCTGTAAACCCTTAAAACCATTCTAAAATAAAACATCTATTTAAGTAATAAAGAGAAAGCCAAAAAAAAAAAAAAAATCCATACTATTTGACCAATGACGCACGCAGAGAATTCTGACAATTTTATGTTGCTTCAGCTTCCATTTAAAACAATTTATTTATTATCATCATTATTATTTTTTCTTTTTTTTGGAGAGGGCACGTGCGCTCGCCAGACAGACAGAGATAGACATAGAGACAGAAAGCGAGAAATCACCCCCCAGGGGGGATGGCCATGCCACAATCCCTTCTCCTCCATTCTCCTCTCGGGATCTTGGGCACGCACGCACACGCGCCCGGTGTGAGTTTTAAGCCAGCAGGTCCAGGATGTGAACCGCAGTCGACTACGTGGGAGTCCAGCGACATAGCCATTACGCTAACTGCTGGTTCCCATTATCATCATTATTTTTAAAAATTCGATATAGGGTCTGTGTGCTTATTGGAGAGAGAGAGAGTGGTAAAGTGAAAAGGCCTAAGATTCAAACACACCGCTGGTCATGTGGGAGTCCAGCGCCTTAATCACCATGCCGCCTGCTGGCCCTTCAGCATCCATGTAAAAACTTATTTAATTTTGGGACCAGCAGTTGGTGTAATGGTTATGTTGCTGGACTCCCATGTAGTCAACTGCAGATTGCGTCCTGGACCCGGTGGCTTAAACTCATGCCGGGCACGTGTGCGTGCGTGCCCAAGATCCCGAGAGGAGAATGGAGGAGAAGGGATTGTGGCATGGCCATCCCCCCTGGAGAGTGATTTCTCTCTTTCTGTCTCTCTGTCTCTGTCTCTGTCTTTCAGGGGAGTGCACGTGCCCTATAGCAAAAACCTCTCCTGTATATATATAATAATTTTTTAAATTATTTTTTAATTTTGACTAGAGAGAGACAGAGAGAGAGGAGAAAACCGCCAGGTACAGGACTTGAACTGCAGTTGGCCATGTGGGAGTTCAGCACTTTAATCACTGCACCACCTGTCAGCCCCTAAACATCTATTTTTTTTTTAAGTTTATATTTGATTGCTCCCATGAACAAGAGAGACAGAAAGAACGAGTGAGCATGCGAGTGGGACAGCACCCCCAGTCGGGTCTCGAGGCCACGCCCCACTCCCAGCCTTCAGCCGTGGGTCAGTGAGTGCTCAGAGTACCCGGGGAAGGGCCAGCAGGGGGTGTGGAGGATTAGGGAGCTGGGATCCCACATGGCCGACTGTGCAATTCACATCCCTTGAGAAACACACTAGGTATAGGGGCTGGGTGTCTGTGTGCCCAAAATCTTGAGAGGAGAACAGAGAAGAAGGGATTACGGCATAGCCATCCCCCTGGGGGTGATTTCTTTCTCTCTCTTGCACAAACACCCTACAGCAAATTAAAAAAAAAAAAAAAAAAAAAAAAAAAAAGTACTCAGGGAGGGCTCTGGACTCGAACCAGGAACCTCCCACATGGGCTGGCTTTGCAGAGCACTGCATCTCCATGTTTATTTCGAATATAAATTGGACTTTTTCCTGCCAGAAACAGGGCTCCGTCACCCTTGACACCGTTTCTGGCCCTCCACTTCCTCCCAGTTTCTCAGTGTGGCCCGTCCAGATATCAGCTTCTACGACTCGCTCCCGGTGACCGCCGCCCTCTGGGACAGCTGCACGGCACGTGGCCAGCTGGGCTAGCCCCACTGTCCTCAGGCCTGGCGTGAGCTGTGCGATTTCACCATAGGGAACTCCTCGAGTCACGGCGTGAGTTCCTGGAAAACGTGTCTGCTTGCCTGGTTGTGTTTTTAAGTTTACCGTAGGGCATGTGTGCTTGTCAGAGAGAGAGAGAGAAATCACTCCCCAGAGGGGATGACCACGCTGCAGTCCCTTCTCTTCCATTCTCCTCTCAGGATTTTGGGCATGCACATGTGCCCAGGTGTTTTTCTTTTTCAAGGAGTTCTGTATTTTAATTTTATGTATTTATTTTAATTTAACTTAATTAATTAATTTGTTTATTTTATTATTATTTTAATTTGACCAGAGAGGAACAGAGAGAAAGAGAGAGAGTGAGAAAGCAAGCCGCCAGGGCCAGGACTCGAACCAGTCAGTCATGTAAGAGTCCAGTGCCCTTAACCACCATGCCACCTGCTGGCCCCTAGTTATTATTATTATTATTTTAAAGAATTAATTTTATTTATTCATTTATTTATTTTAATTTGACCAGAGAGAGAGAGAGAGAAAGTGAGAAAGAGAGCCACTAGGTCTGGGACTCAAACCTTGGTTGGCCATGTGGGAGTGTCCAATGCCTTAACCACCATGCCACCTGCTGGCCCCGCCCCTAGTTATTTTTTAAAAAAGAATAATTTATTTAATTCCATTTATTATTATTTTTTAATTTGACCAGAGAGATACAGAGAATGAGAGAAAGGGAAAGCGAGAAAGCGAGTCGCCAGGTCTGAGACTCAAACCGCGGTCGGCCATGTGGGAATCCAGTGTCTTTAACCATCATGCCACGTGCCGGCCTCAAATTTTGTTTAATTATTATCATTATTATTATTACTTTAATTTGACTAGAGGGCGAGAAAGCAATCTGCCAGGCCCAGGACTCAAACAATGGTCGGCCATGTGGGAGCCCAGTGCCTTAATCTCCATGCTACCTGCTAGTCCAGGCACTCTCCATCTTAAAGATCCAGAATTATGACCATGGTTGCATGTATTTTCCATATTTATTTATTTGCCGGAAAGTACGTGTGCTCACCAGAGAGAGAAAAGAGGGGAAGGGTTAAAGCATCCCCCCTTGGGGCGTGGCCATGCCTTAATCCCTCCTCCTCCATCTGTCCATCCTGCTGGGATTTGAGGTGTACATGCACATACGTGCTTCTGGTGTGTTTTTCAAACTGCTGGGTCCAGGACTCGAACTTCACAATCAGCCCTATGGGGGCCAGTTGCCTTAACCACCATACCATTGGCTGGCCCCTGACATGGTATTTGTTTGTTTTTCTATTTTTTCTTCCTCTTTCCTGGCATATTTTCCAAGCCGTGAGGGCTGAGACTTGAACCGCACATTTGGTCACATGGGACCCAGCTCTCTTAACCACCCAACTACGGCACTGGCTGTATTTCCCATTTTTAAAGTGAGATATGATTCCTAGGAGGAGATTTCAAAAAGTCTAGAGGAAACTTGACTTCAAATACCAGTTTATTTCAGCACAAAAATTTTTAAAACCCCATGCATCATTTTTCCATACCGCTCATTTTCCACCAAAGACGCCTCCCACAGTACAACGCATGGCTCAGATCGGAAGATAAAACACTTCCAGCCCACGGGGCCTCCACTGTCCATCCCTCCCAGAGGTTCTGGGTGTCAGTTTTCCCATCTCTCAAATCAAGGTGGTATTATCTACCGCAGAGCAGGAAGATGAGGTGCAGGAGGACATAAAGCAATCTGAAAAGTGCCTGACCTGCCCAGCAGGTGGCGTGGAGGTTAAGGCAGCTGGATCCCACATGGCCAACTGTGTGGCTCGAATCCCGGACCTGGCAGCTTGAGAAACATACTGGGCATGTGTGTGTGTGTGTGTGTGTGTCCAAAATCCCAAGGAAAATGGAGGAGAAGGAATTGTGGTCTGGCCATCCCCCTGGGGGGATGATTTATTTCTTTCTCTTTCTGTCTCTTTCCAGTGAGTGCTTGTACCCTATAGCGCACGTACACCCCCCCCACACACACACACACGCAAGCCTGATTCTAGTAGTCATTGAGTTAAAATAGCCAATTATGGGGCCGGCAGGGAGCGTGGTGGTGAAGGTGCTGGACTCCCACACAGCCGACCATGGTTTGAGTCTCAGACCTGATGGCTTGCTTCCTCATTTCCTGTCTCTCTCTCTCTCTCTGGTCAAATTAAATAATAATAGTAATAATAGTAATAAATAAAATGAAACAAATCATTTTAAAAACATTTAAAAGTTCTGGGACCAGAAATGGTCCGTGACGTAAATAGCATAATGGTTACGTTACTGGACATTACTCCACTACGTGGACTCCCTCGTAGTTGACTGTGGTTTGAGTCCTGGACCCGGCAGCTTCAAACTCACGCCGGGCATGTGTGCGTGCGTGCCCAAAATTCTGAAAGGAGAATGGAGGAGAAGGGATCGTGGCATGGCCATCCCCCCTGGGAGGTGGTTTCTCACTTTCCGTCTCTGTCTCTCTCCGGCGAGCACACGTGCCCTATAATAAAAATCGTGCTCTCTCTCTCAAAAAAAAAAAAAAAAAGAAGCACTAAAAAAAAAAAAAGCAATTTTGATTCAACGTCCACTTCCAAAGTCAGCAAAAACTGCGATAACTGAAGACATCAGCAAACCAAGGCCACCAACCTGGAGGTCAGCGGGGACAAGGTTCCAGGAAGATTAGGGTGCTGACTGCCCACCCCTTCCTGGGAAGATGACACATAATGAAAGAACTTTGTCCTGGATTTCTTTTTCTTTTTTTTTTTTTTCTTAAAGAATTATATTTATATATTTAAATTTGATGAGAGAGACAGAGAGAGAGAGAGAAAGTGAGAAAGCAAGCCACCAGGTCTGGGACTTGAACCGTAGTTGGCCACATGGGAGTCCAGTGCCCCCAACCATCATGCCACCTGCCGGCTCCCAAAGATTTACTGGGTTTCATTGAAAGCATTCTACAGGCACCAGTTGGTGGCATGGTGGTTAGGGTGGCTGGATCCCACATGGCCAAGAGCACGGTTTATGTCCCAGACCCACTGGCTTGAAAAACACGCCAGGTGCATGTGTGCGCATGCGTCAAATCCTGAAAGGTGGAGAGACGGAGGGGGTAGAATTGTGGCGTGACTGTCCCCCATGGGGGTGCTTTCTCATTTCCCTCTCTCTGTCCCTCCAGTGAGCACACAGCCCTGTGTAAAGATACACAGAGGGACCAGCAGATGGGGTGGTGGTTACGTTGCTGGACTCCTACGTGACCAACTTCGGTTCGAGTCCCGGATCCAGTGGCTTGAAACTCACTCCAGGCATGTGTGCGTGCGTGCCCAAGATCCCGGGAGGAGAATGGAGGAGAAGGGACTGCGGCGGGGCGATCCCCTCTGGGAGGTGATTTCTCGCTTTCCCTCTCACTGTCTCTGTCTCTCTCTGGTCAGCACACGGTCCCTAAGGCTATATATATTATCTCCCATGGCTCAGCTGTGCCAGGGTGGCCCAGGTCTTCTCACTGTCCGCTCCAGCCCGGTCATCTCCCCGCGATTCCTGGACAGCCTGGCCCATCCCACGCCACCCCAGAAGCTCTGCATTCTAGTCCCTTCCGGTAATTCGCTTCCACCCAGTTCCCTGTTTTTCTTCCTGAGTGAGCACAGATTCAGGGAACAAGGATCACAAGGCAGGAGATCCAAGCTGTGGTCCCCAGCAGTCCCCAGTATCGAGGGACAGCAGGTGGACATGAGTGACTCCAGGGACCCCGGGGCGCAAGAGCTGGGTGAGGCTGGGTTGGGTCGGGGATGCTGGGGAGCGGGGTGGGGACGGCAGACTCTGAGCCGCTGCCCTGTCCACTCAGAGGACGAGGAGCTGATGACCGGGGGCTTCCGTTTTCCCAAAAAAGACCTCGAATTCCGGCAGATTCACGGCCTCAAGAGTTTTTCAGGTAAAGCAGTGCTAGCAGGTGGGGGCTGGGGACAGCTCCTTCCAGATACCTGGGTCCCGGGAGGTGGGGGCTGGGGGCTGGACTCCTGGGTCCCGGGAGGTGGAGGCTGGGCCTTGAAATCTGGGTCCTAAATGGAGGCTGGGACCAGGCTCAGGTGAGGCCGGGCGGAGGCCTGCAGGCGTGCTCAAGCTGCCCGTCTTCCCCTGCAGGGCGTCTGGGCCCCGTCCCCGTGCTGCAGTTCCTGTCCCTCCTGCTGTTCGCTGGGCTCCTGGTGGCCATCCTTGTTGAAGGTCTGAGGCTCCCAGGCCAGGCTTACGGCCTGTGGACGTCACCTGGGGTGAACAGGCCCCAGGGGGTTGGGTCAGCTGCTCAGTGGCCGTGCCCACTGTCCCCTACACCTGGTGCAGGGAGGGGAGAGCGAGGGAGGGGCTGCTCCAGTGGCTCTCTGCCTTCTCCGGGTGCCAACTCTCCTCGTCTTTCAGTTGTGACACAAAGTCCCTGGGGCCCCAGAGCAGGGCAGGGCATGTGGGAGGCGTTGGCTAGCTGCGGCTTCTTTTCTTCTCCTTTTTTTAAGAGAGATTTTTGCTATAGGGTGGGTACACTCACCGGAGAGACAGAGACAGAGAGAAAGTGAGAAGTCACCCCCAGGGGTATGGCCATGCCACAGTCCCTTCTCCATTCTCCTCCTGAGATTTGGGGCACGCACGCACACCCCCTCAGCGTGAGTTTGAAGCCGCCGGGTCTGGGACTCGAACTGCGGTCGGCCACGTAGGCACCCAGTGACGTAACCATTATGCCATCTGCTGGTCCTACCATTTCTTTTCTCTTGGGACAGTGTCCAAGGCCTCCAGCTCCCACGGGGAGAAGCTGCTGATACAGGAGAATATCTATGGGGAACTGACCCAGCTGAAGGCCAGCGTTGGTAAGTGGCCACGGGGTCCTGGAGCCGGGGAGGGTGTCCGGGTGTGTAACTTTTGTCATGTCTCCGACGCTCTCTGAGACTCGGTTTTCCCATCTGCGAAATGGGAACAGAGGGTACAGCAATGCACGAGGAGCCAGGTACCCAGCAGGCACTCAGCCCTCGGCCCTCGGTGACGCCTTCTGTTTTGCGTGCTAAGCCCCTGCTTCTCCCAAATGAGCAGACGCGGACCAGGACATCCTTGGGGGTGGGGGAGGGTCTCAGGGAGTGGAGGGGGGAATGGCCCACCCAGGGCGGAGAGTCTAGGAAGGAGCCTGACTATCAAAGGCTTCAAAGGGAGGGCAGCTGGTGGCGTGGTGGATAAGGAGCCAGATCCCATAGTGCCTGACTGTGTGGTTCGAGTCCTGGACCCGGCGGCTTGAAAACCACCCAGCAGTTGGTGTAATGGCTATGTCGCTGGACTCCCATGTAGTCAACTCTGGTTTGAGTCCCAGACCCGGTGGCTTAAACTCACGCCGGGCACGTGTGTGTGTGTATGCCCAGGATCCCGAGAGGAGAATGGAGGAAAAGGGATTGCGGCGTGGCCATCCCCCCTGGGGGGTGATTTCTCGCTTTCCGTCTCTCTGTCTCTCTGTCTTTCTGGTGAGCGCACACGCCCTATAGCAAAAACCTCTCAAAAAAAGAAAAAAAAGAAAATCACGCGGGGTGTGTGTGCACGCATGCCCAAAATCCCAAGAAGAAAATGGAAGGGACTATGGTGTGACCATCCCCCTGGGGGATGCTTTCTCTCTCTCTCTCTCTCTCTCTCTCTCTCTCTCTCTCTCTCTCTCTCTCTCTCTTTGGTGAGTGCACACACCTCATAGGAAAACAATGAAGGGAAAACGTGAAGGGTGGGCGGGTAGGGAGATACAGGCACCCGGACTGGGGCTTGGGGTCTCCGCCCCAACCCGCTTCCTCCCACAGCCCGCCTGTGCCGTCCCTGTCCCTGGGAGTGGATGTCCTTCCAAGGAAACTGCTACTTCTTCTCCAACTCCCAGCGGAGGTGGCAGGACTCCGTCACCGGCTGTGAGGAAATGGGGGCCCAGCTTGTCATAATCAGGAGTGACGAGGAACAGGTAGGCCTGGTGGTCAGCCCCATCCCCGCCTGGGGTATGCCTGTCACTTCTGGCCAGCCGGGGCAGGGTGGCGGGGAGATGGCCGGACGGGCCCCTCTGGGAGAGGGGCCACATTCTTCACGGGGAAAGGGTGAAGGAGGGGGCCCCGAGCTCCCTGCAAGGAGGACCGAAACGAGATCTGGACATGCGTGGATGCTTTGGGGGACACGTGAGATGTGAGCCAGACGTGTGGACCCGTGTTCGGCAACTAGCTCTCAGGCCAGTGAGTGGCGGGGTCGTGAAGGCAGCTGGATCCCACACGCCGACTGCACGGTTCTAGTCCAGGAAGGGCAACTGGAAAAACATACCAGGGGCTTATGTGTGCATGCCCAAAATCCTAAGAGGAGAATGGAGGAATGTGGCTTTTCCCTCTGGGGGCTGTTTTCTCACCCCAGTCCCCATCTCTCTCCTGCAAGCCCATGTACTCCATCGCTAGGTGGCGTGGTGGTTGAGACTCTGGATTCCCACACGGCCGACTGAGGTTTGAGTTCTGGATCTGATGGTTTAAAAAAAAAAATCCCAACAAATAGATAGAGAAAGAAAAAAAGAAATGTTTCAACAAAATAAATGCTTAAAAGAAAAAAGAAAACAGCTAGCTCTCTGGGGAGGGTGTGGTTGGGGGAAGTCCTGAGGTGTAGCGTTTGCCAATTTCCCTGGTGTAAATGCCCCCACCGTGGCTGATTTCTAGCTATCAGGGTGCCACTCTCACTCACGCTGGGGCTGAAAGGGAGCGTGCAATCAGCTCACGGACTGCTAAGATCCGTATCTCACTCCTTAAACACCGTCAGGAGCAACTCCACGTGGTCTTGCTCAGAGCACCTCCACGTGGTCTTGCTCAGAGCACGTGACACCAAGTGCGTGGGAGGAGAGGCCCCCTGCGAGACAAAGCAGAACTTTCTGCTGAGAGATTGGGAGACACTGAGCCTGGAGGATGGGAGGGCAGAGCTCCTTCTGACTCCTCCTGTCCCTTTCCAGAGCTTTCTAAAGGCGCAGACGACCTCGAGTAACCGCTATAACTGGATAGGGCTCTCCGACCTGAAACAGGAAGACGTATGGCACTGGGTGGACGATTCACCTCTGTTGACCAGGTAGGTCCTGGCAGAAGGAAATACCCTATTAAACAGAGGTACGCTTCTGAACCTCTGCCATAAGTTTTACCTGGGGGTCTTCTCCCACTGCCTGGCCCCTAGGCCTAACAGTCAGGACTTTTTTTTTTTTTTTTTTTTTTTTTTTAGTTTTTGCTATAGGGTATGCATACTTGCTGGGGAGAGACAGACAGAGAGAAACAGAGAGAGGGAAAGTGAGAGATCACCCCTCAGGGGGGATGGCCACACTGCAATCCCTTCTCTTGGGATTCTGGGCACGCATGCACACACACCTGGCATGTTTTTCAAGCTGCTGGGTCCAGGACTCGAACTGAACAGTCAGACGTGTGGGATCCAGCTGCCTTCCTCTGCATGGCACCTGCTGGCCCCCATCTGGGACTTTTGTTTGTTTAGGTTTCTGCTGTAGGGCACACACACTCGCCAGAGAGAAGCAGAGAGAGAGGGAAAGTGGGAAACCACCAGGAGAGATGTCCCCTGGAACCCCTTTTCCTCCATCCCCTTCTCAGGATTCTGGACACGCGTGCACGTGTGCAGGTGTATTTTTATTTATTTATTTATTTTAATGATCAGTTATTTAATTAGGTTCTTGGCAAATAAATTTAGAACACCAATTTGTGGGAGATAAACTCCATTTGTAAGGGCAAACACGGATCGCAAGCAGCCCCGGAACTGAGGAACAGCTTTGATTTTTGGTAACATTTGCGAGTCCACGGCTTTCTGGTCAACCTCGCGCTGCTCTGAAATCTCCTATTTCTCCTTCTCTGTGTCCAAGATCTCACCTCCCTGGTGTCTGGGCTTCCGCAGTTTCTTTTTCTTGAAGTAAGCATCGGTGAGGTGCTTTGGGATTTTTACTTTGCTAATATCAATGTTCGTGGAGGTGGCAATGACAGATTTCTGGTGCGTTCTACGCAGCGGGACTCGATTGAGGACCAGCGGCCCCGTTACACGTAGCAAGCTGTGGAGAATAGCTAATTTGGAAACGTAGTCTGCATGGCGCCTGCTGGTCCCAGTGTAGCTTGGTAAGAGAAAATCTGATCTCTAGTAAGGCTAACAGCTCAGGAGACAATTGCCATTGAAAAAGTAGATTATTGGGACCAGCAGTTAGCGTAATGGCTATGTCGCTGGACTCCCACGTAGTCGACCACGGTTCGAGTCCTGGACCCGGCGGCTTAAACTCACGCCGGGCGCGTGTGCGTGTGTACCCAAGATCCCGAGAGGAGAATGGAGGAGAAGGGATTGCGGCGTGGCCATCCCCCCTGGGGGGTGATTTCCTGCTTTCTGTCTCTCTGTCTCTCTCTGTCTGGCAAGCGCACGCGCCCTATAGCAAAAAAAAAAAAAAAAAACCTCTCAAAAAAAAAAAAAAAAAAAGTAGATTATTTGGGCCAGCGAGGTGGCACGATGGTTGAGGTGGCTGGATCCCACATGGCCGACTGTGCTGTTCGAGTCCTGGACCCGGTGACTTGAAAAACGTGCTGGGCATGTGTGCATGCGTGTCCAAAATCCCAAGAGGAGAATGGAGGAGAAGGGACGGTGGCATGGCCTTGCCCCCGGACATGCTTCCTCACTTTCTTTCTCTCTCTCTATCCAGTAAGTACACATGCCCCATAGCAAACAAACGAAAAGGTGGATTTAAAAAAATTGGTGGGGGGAGCAGGTGTCGTGGTGGTTAAAGACACTAGACTTCCACTGGTTTTATCACTTTCCCTCTCTCTCGAGCTCTTTCCCTCTCTGGTCACATTTTAAATAAATTTAAAAAGTTAACTAAAATTATTATTTTTTTTTGAGAGTTTTTTGCTATAGGGCACATGTGCTTGCCAGAAAGACAGAGACAGAAAGCGAGAAATCACCCCTCAGGGGGGATGACCACGCCGCAATCCCTTCTCCTCCATTCTCCTCTCGGGATCTTGGGCACGCACGCACACGCGCCCGGTGAGTTTAAGCCACCGGGTCCAAGACTCGAACCACAGTCGACCACTCCAGAGTCCAGTGACATAGCCATTACGCCATCTGGTGGTCCCAAATAAAAGAATTCTTTAAAGCTTTTTGTACCAAAACATAGACTTTAATTTCATTTTTGCACACATTTTCAGAAGGCACATGCATTTGCCAGAGAGAAACAGAGAGAGGGAGAGGAAGAAAGCACCCCCAAATTGGGCACTGTTACACGGCAGTCCTCTGTCCTCCACTTTTGCATCATGGTGGGATTTTGGACACACATGCCAACTGGTCTGTGTGTTTTTCAAGCTGCCAGGGATGGGATTCAAGCCACAGTGGTTGGCTATGTGGATTCCAGCTCCTTAACCACCTGCCCACGGGGCCAGGCCTGCATGAATTTTTTTTAGAAGTCCTGTCCTATAACGTCCTGGGGTCCGAGAGCCCCAAAAGGGAGGGAATCGAGCTTGTGAATTCTGGATTGCTTGTTTGTATCTGAAAATCACACTCCCAGGAGGGGGACTCCCCCATAGGGGTACGACAAGGGAGGCAGGAGGACGGGCTACGACAAGGTGCAGTGACTCCGGCGCGTGGCTGGGTTGCTCACAACGACGCATGCTCAGTGTATGCACAGAGGGAAGAAGTTAGGGAGTCAAGTTTGCAGAAGCTGGAAACATGGTTCGTAGGGCCAGTGGGTGGCATGGTGGTTAAGGCGGCCGGACCCCACATGGCCTACAGCACGGTTCGGGTCCCAGACCTGGCAACTTGAAAAACGTGTATTTGCATGCCCAAAACCCCAAGAGTAGAATGGGGGAGAAGGGATTGTGGTGTGACCATCTCCCCAGGGGGGTGATTTCTCACTCTCCACGCTGTCAGTCTCTGGGAAACTCATGCACCCTAGTGCAAATTAAAGAAAAGGAGGGGGGCAGCAGGTAGCACAGTGGTTAAGGTGCTGAACACCCACACACTCAACCACGGTTCAAGTCCTGGACCCGGTGGCCTGAAAGTCAGGTTTGGAGAGTGAGCATACGTGCCCAAGATCCCAGGAGGAGAATGGAGGAGAAGAGATTGCGGCGTGGCCATCCCCCCTGGGGGGTGATTCCTCACTTTCCCTCTCACTGTTTCTCTCTGTCTCTCTCCTCTCTGGCGAGCCCAAACGTCCTATGGCAAAAACCTTAAAAAGAAAAAAAGAGGGGCCAGCAGGTGGCATGGTGGTTAAGGGCGCTGGAGTCCCACATGGTCGACTGTGGTTCAAGTTCTGGACCTGGAGGTTTGCTTTCTCACTTTCCCTCTCTTTCTCTCTGTCTGTCTGTCTGTCTGTCCCTCTCTGGTCAGATTAAAATAAATAAAGTTAAATAAAATTTAAAAAAAGAAAGAAAAGAAAACGAATGTGTGTGTGATGGGGCGCAGACAGAGACTCACGTTCTGAACGGGCTTTGCAGCTTCGCGAAGTTTTGGAACCGAGGAGAGCCCAACAACATCGGGGAGGAGGACTGTGTGGAAATGAACAGCAATGGCTGGAACGATGCCCCATGCAACGTCGAGAAGTTCTGGGTCTGCAAACAGTCTGCAGCTTCCTGCTCCAGTCCCTGAAGGCCAGCTGGCTCCTTGGCTCCTGCAGCCCTAACCCTCCCTCCTGGGCGGTACGTTGCAATCATAGCAGGCTGGGACCAGCAGCTGGCGTAATGGCTATGTTGCTGGACTCCCATGTAGCTGACAGTGGTTCGAGTCCTGGACCCAGTGGCTTAAACTCATGCCAGGCGCATGTGCATGCATGCCCAAGATCCCGAGAGGAGAATGGAGGAGAAGGGATTGTGGCGTGGCCATCCCCCCGGGGGGGTGATATCTTGCTTCCTGTCTCTCTCTCTGTCTTTCTGGCAAGTGCACGTGCCCTATAGCAAACACCTCCCCCCCCCAAAAAAAAAAAAAAAAAAAAAAAAAAGAAAAGAAAACGAATCATTGGGGCAATCGCTAAGCTCAGACCAAAATGGAGTCCCTCCTGCTGACCACCAAACCGAAACTTGAAGGAAGCAGACAGATCAGTGTGAGACCAGACTTTAGTGAGACCAGGAGAGTCTAGCTACCTGAGTCAGTGTCATGAAAAAAAATAAGGCTGATGGAACCAACAGATGGCATAATGGTAATGTTGCTGGACTCCCTTGTAGTCAATCATGGTTTGAGTCCCACATCTGACAGCTTAAAACACGCCGGGCGTGTGTGCGTGCGTGCCTAAGACCTCGAGAGGAGAATGGAGGAGAAGGGATTGCAGCGTGGCCATCCCCCTGGGGGGTGATTTCTCACTTTCTATCTCTTTGTCTCTCTGGTGAGTGTACACACCCTGTAGCAAAAGATCTCTCTCAAATAAATAAATAAATAAATAAAATAAGGTTCATGCACATCTCGTGGCTGTGCAAGGATTGTGCTCTGGAGATATTTCAAGATGTTTTCGGGGTTCCTTGGAGTGTCTTTGTCTTATGAACATACTGATTACTCAAATACCTTCCTTCTTTACCTTCCAGACTTACTGTCTCTATGCTTTGCTTAAGATGAAGCAAAGTGGGCCAGCCTGGAAATTCAGACTGACTGTACAGTTCAAGTCCCGGAACCGGCAGCTTGAAAACACACCGGGCATATGTGTGTGCATGTCTAAAATCCCCAGAGGAGCATGGAGGAGAAGGGATTATGGGGTGTCCATCTCCCTGGGAGGAGCTGTCTCACTTTCCCTTTCTCTCTGTCTCTCTGGCAAGCACATGTGCTCCATAGCAGAAATTGAAGGAAAAAAGGAGATTAAGCAAAGTAAAAGCAGAGGGCCATGGGCTTATCCTGCCCCTTCTTTCCTTTTTCTTTTTTTTGGAGAGATTTTTGCTATAGGGCACATGCACTTGCCAGAAAGACAGAGAGAGAGACAGAGAGACAGAAAGTGAGAAATCACCCCCCAGGGGGGATGGCCACGCCGCAATCCCTTCTCCTCCGTTCTCCTCTCAGGATCTTGGGCACGCATGCACACACACCAGGTATGAGTTTAAGCCACTGGGTCCGGGATTCAAACCGCAGTCGACTACATGGAGTCCAGCAATATAGCCATTATGCCAACTGCTGGTCCCCCCTCCCCCACACTTTTTTTTTTTTTAATTTTACCAGAGAGAGACACAGAGAGAGGGGGCAGGAAAGTGAGAAAGCAAGCTACCAGCAGGTCTGGGACTTGAACCGTTGTTGGCCATGTGGAAATACTGAGCACCTTAACTCCCACACCACCTGCTGGTTTCTTTTTAAAATATTCTTACAGACTGGTTACAATGAATAAATGTACAAGTATTTACTGAGATCTTAGTTAAGTTAATCATTTTTATCTATGGTCTTGTTTCAATGATTCCTTTTTTTTTTTTTTTTTTTTGAGAGGTTTTTGCTATAGGGCACGTGCGCTTGCCAGAAAGACAGAGAGAGACACAGAGAGCGAGAAATCACCCCCTGGGGGGGATGGCCACACCGCAATCCCTTCTCCTCCATTCTCCTCTCGGGATCTTGGGCACGCACACACACGCACCCGGTGTGAGTTTAGGGCACTGGATCCAGGACTCAAACTGTGGTCGACTGCATGGGAGTCCAGAGACATAGCCATTACGCTAACTGCTGGTCCCCAATGATTCATTTTTTATAAAAAAAAATTATTTATTTAAATATATTATTTATTTATTTTTAAATACTTTTTAAAAAAATTATTCATTTATTTAATTCCATTTGTTATTGTTATTTTTTAATTCAACCACAGAGACAGAGAGAGAGAGGGAAAGTGAGAAAGTAAGCTACCAAGTTCAGGACTCGAACTGTGGTCGGTCATGTGGGAGTCCAGCACCTTCACCACCATGCCATCTGCTGGCTCCTCATTTCTTTTCGGGAGACACACACCAACTTCCTAGACAGTGGGCATCTTTACTTTGTGCTTGATTTTACCAAAAACATTGCATTACATTTCATTATAAAATATTTCTATTTTTTAATGTTCCTGGAAGTTGCTTTATCAAATTAAGGAAGTTTTATTCTGTTCTCTGTTTAGTAAGCATTTTTTTCTTCTTACGTTTATCTTTTTTAAATGGAAAATAAATGTGGAATAGATATGTCTTGTAATGTGGAGAGGAAAACAACAAGTTGCGGAAGGATATGGACCACGTGATAACATTTTTGTAAAGCTTCCAGATGTTCAAAACGACCGAGTATACTCTTTATGAGAATATGCATAACTAAAGCTTTTACATTTTTTTTTTTTTAGGTTTTGGTCATAGGGCATGTGTGCTCCCTGGAGAGAGATGGAGAGAGACAGAGAGGGAAAGTGAGAAATCACCCCCCTGGGGGGATGGCCACGCCGCAATCCCTTCTCCTCCATTCTCCTCTCGGGATCTTGGGCACGCACGCACACGCGCCCGGCGTGATTTTCAAGCTGCCAGGTCCAGGACTTGAACCGTGGCTGGCCATGTGGAAGTCCAACATCTTAGCCACTATGCCACCTACTGGCCCCCCTGACATTGTGTTTTAAATGCCCAGGTCACATGTTCCCCCCGTCACCCTCACCCCAGCTTCCTGGCCAGATCTCCCATCTCTGTCCTGGGCCAGAAGTTGGAGAGCTGAGGCCAGCCTGGTGCCTGGGACGCCTCTTGCTCCTTCACTTCCCCTGTGGTGAGTTCTGGGCACAGACAGGGATGGGGCAGCCTCCCGCCTTCCTCGCGAAGCTGGACGGCTCCGCTCTGGCTCCTCAGGGCAGTCTCTGCGCAGAGCTGAGCCACAGAGACTCTCTTTCCCGCCTGCTTGCCTTCGCCTGGGCCACGCTTGGCATGTTCTTCCTTTTCCATCATCAGTATCTGTTCATTTATTTTATTTTTAAAAATAATTATTTTGGGACCAGCAGGTGGCATGGTGGTTAAGGTGCTGGACACTCCCACAGGGCTGACCATGGTTCAAGTCCTGGACCTGGTAGCTTGCTTTCTCACTTTCCCTCTCTCTCTCTCTCTGTCTCTCTCTCTGATCAAATTTAAAAATAAATGAATGAATAAAATAAATAAAGTTAAATAAATCTTTAAAAAATAAAAAAAATTTATTATTATCTTATCAAATTTTATTTATTTTCATTTGACCAGGGGCGTGGGGTGATGAGAAAGCAAGCCACCCGATCCTGGACTCGAACTGCGGTCGGCCATGTGGGAGTCCATCGCCCTCAACCACCACACCACCTGCCGGCCCCTCTTTTATTTTTTTTTAAGAATTACTTATTTTATTTTATTTATTATTATTGTTATTATTCTTTTTAAAATTTGAGCAGAGTGAAACAGAGAGAGAGAGAGAAAGCAAGAAAGCAAGCCGTCAGGTCCGGGACGTGAACCATGGTTAGCCACGTGGGAGTCCAGCGCTTTTAACCACCATGCCACCTGCCAGCCCCATCGTCATCAGTATCTTTTTTCCATCATCCTTGAATGGACCTGTCCAAAGGCAGCTCTTCCAGAAAACCTCCCCTGAGCCCCTAAATAAATTAGTATTTTCTCCTCCATGAAGGCTGATGAATCACTTTCACCCAGATTCTTTTCCATTTAAAAAAATATTATTACTGGGGCCAGCGGGTGGCGTGGTGGTTAGGGGCACTGGACTTCCACGTGGCCAACCACAGTTCAAGTCCCAGACCTGGTGGCTTTTCTCACTTTCCCTCTCTCTTACACACACTTTCCCACTCTGGTCAAATTAAAATAAATAAAGTTAAATAAAAGAATCCTTTTTAAAAATGGATTATTTATTTATCTATTTATTTGTTGTGATTTTCAAGCCACCAGGTCCAAGTCTCAAAGCGCAGTTGGCCACATGGGAATCCAGCACTTAACCCACCACACCACCTGCTGGCCCCTATCATTTTTTTAAAAAAGAATTATTTATTTGGGACCAGAAGTTGGTGTAATGGCTACGCCGCTGGACTCCCATGTAGTCGACCATGGTTCGAGTCCCAAACCCTGTGGCTTAAACTCACACCAGGCACATGTGTTCATGCCCAAGATCCCGAGAGGAGAATGGAGGAGAAGGGATTGCGGCGTGGCCATCCCCCCACCACCCCCCTGGGGGGGTGATTTGTCACTTTCTATCTCTCTGTCTGTCTCTGTCTTTCTGGCAAGTACACGTGCCCTATTGCAAAAACCTCTAAAAAAAAAATGATTCATTTAATTTTATTCATTCATTGTTTTCATTTGACCAGAGAAAAACACTCAGAGAGGGGACCAGCAGTTAGCATAATGGCTGTCACTGGACTCACATGTAGTCGACTGCGGTTCGTGTCTCGGACCCGGTGGCTTAAAACTCATGCCAGGTGCATGTGCGTGCATGCCTAAGATCCCGAGAGGAGAATGGAGGAGAAGGGACTGTGGCGTGACCATCCCCCTGGGGGGTGATTTCTCACTTTCTGTCTCTATGTCTCTCTCTGTCTGTCTGGCGAGCGTACGCGCCCTATAGCAAAAACCTCTCAAAAAAAACCCAAACAAACAAAAAACAAAACAAAACAAAAATAAACACTCAGAGAGAAGGAAAGTGAGAAAGCAAGCCACCATATCCGGGATTCGAACAGTGGTCGGCCATGTGGGAGTGTCCAGCACCTTAGCCACCACACCACCTGCTGGCCCTCATTTTTTTTATAGCCAGAGGACACACAAACTCGTCAGAGAGAAGGGGCACAGTCCTACCACATCCCCTGTCCTCCATTCTCCATCCCATCAGCACTTTGGGCACACATGCACACAAGCCTGGCGTGGTTTTAAAGCCTCCGGGGCCGAGATTTGAACCTCCATCAACCATGTGGGAACTGGCTTTCCATGCACAGTGCTTAACCGTTGGGCTCCCTGGGCGAGCCCATCTGTAGGGTTGCCTTGGACAGAGATTGCGCAATCCTGCGGTTTCCGGGTTTCCGTCTTCCTCTCATGAAGCACCGTTGTCCTGTTGTCCTTGAGAGCCCCGGAGAGTGGGTGTGCCCCTCCAGAATGTCCGTCCTGTTGTGAACCCCTGCTGGTAAGCCAGCTGCCAATGCTGTTGACTCAGTCTCCATTTCTGATGACAAAGACGAGATGAATCTCACATCTCGGACTGAGGAGACTTCCCGGAAGGGGAGCGTGACCATGCCGTGTGTGTGTGTGTGTGTGTGTGTGTGTGTGTGTGTGTGTTTGAGAGGTATTTGCTATAGGGCATGTGCACTGGCCAGAGAGAGACAGAGAGACAGAGAGACAGAAAGCAAGAAATCACCCCCAGGGGGGATGGCCACGCCGCAATCCCTTCTCCTCCATTCACCTCTCCGGATCTTGGGCACGCACACGCACACTTGCGTCTGATCACGCCGTGTTTTGGAAACGAAATGTGCTCTGTCTGCATCGTCCTCTGAACCTTACCTGTACAATGAGCCTATTCGTGATTTGTCACAGAATGTGCACACCCATTTTACCTCCTCATTGCCTGTTTGTGGTGGGTAGACCACCTCCCACTCTGTTATGTAAGTGACACGGCGTTGAGCATCTTGGTGCAACCTCCCTGGGGTAACCGTTTTTGAAAATGTGCCTGTGTTCACCATATCAGAGGATCCCATGGCATTTCTGCACGACTCACTTTCAGATTGCTTTACAAGATGACCGAACTAATTTACACTCCCAGCTGCAATGAACACAAGGGTGTGTCTTCCCACATCCTCAGGAACGTGTAATACACTCCACTTAGCTATTTATTTAGTCCATGAGACATCGCGAGAGAGATACCCACCCCGGGACCAGCAGTTGGCGTAATGGCTATGTCGCTGGACTCCCAAGTAGTCGGCCACAGTCCGAGTCCCGGACCTGATGGCTTAAACTCACACCGGGTGCGTGTGCCTGCGTGCCCAAGATCCTGAGAGGAGAATGGAGGAGAAGGGATTGAGGCGTGGCCATCCCCCCTGGGGGGTGATTTCTCGCTTTCTGTCTCTCTCTGTCTTTCTGGTGAGTGCATGTGCCCTATAGCAAAAACCTCTCAAAAAAAAAAAAAAAAAAAAGATACCCACCCCCAACAGGTCTTCGGTCTCTGATCCAGCCCCAGTGTCAGCCAGCGATGACTGTGGGCAGGTGCATGGTGGCCCGGCCTGAACAGTGAGACTTTAGGAGGTGAGGAGGGGGCCTTCCCACGTGACTTCAGCTTTGGGAAGTTTATGTTGTCACTGCTCCACTTTTCTTTTTTTTCTTTTTAAGAGATTTTTGCAATAGGGCGCGTGTGCTTGCCAGGGAGACAGACACACAGAGAGACAGAAAACGAGAAATCATCGTCCCCAGGGGGGGATGGCCACGTTGCAATCTCTTCTCCTCCATTCTCCTCTTGGGATTTGGGGCACGCACGTACATGCGCCCGGTGTGAGTTTTAAGCTGCTGAGTCCAGGACTCGAACTGTAGTTCACTACATGGGAGTCCAGATACATAACCATTACACCATCTGCTGGTCTGTCCATCTGTTAAAAAAAAAAAAAAAAAAGAATGATTTTATTTAACTTTATTTATTATTATTATTTTAGTATTTTTAGAGAGAGAGAAAGAAAGAAGGAAAATGAGAAAGCAAGCCTCCAGGTGCGAGACTTGAACCATGGTTGGCCATGTGGGAGTCCAGTACCTTGAAAACCATGCCTCGCATAGGTACACATGTGTGCCTCCGAATCCCATGAGGTAGGGGCCAGCAGGTGGCGTGGTGGCAACTTGAAAGCCATGCCTCACATAGGTACGCATGTGGTGGTTAAAGGCACTGGATTCCCATGTGGTTGACCACTGTTTGAGTCCTGGACCTGGTGGCTTGCTTTCTCTCTTTTTTTTTTGGAGAAGTTTTTGCTACAGGGCGCGTGCGGTCGCCAGACAGACAGAGAGAGACAGAGAGCGAGAAATCACCCTCCGGGGAGCTGACCATGTCGCAGTCCCTTCTCCTCCATTCTCCTCTCCAGATCTTGGGCACGCACGCACACATGCCCGGTGTGAGTTTAAGCCACCGGGTCTGGGACTCGAACTGCGGTTGACTACATGGGAGTCCAGTGACATAGCCATTATGTCAACTGCTGGCCCCATTGTGTGTCTCTTTAAGGAGGATGCCTGGCCTCAAGCCCGTAAGACATGGCACCGAGCTCAGAAGAGGAGCCCCCAGTACCAGAGGCTGTCACCGCAGCTGTCTGGCCGGAGTCTCCCTGGTCTCACCTCCAGCCCATCCCAGAACGGACCTAGCCCTGCGATTGGCCAAGGGGCTCACGTTCCTGGAATGAGGCAGAGGAAGTGGGAAGGACGTGAGAGTTTGGGTGGGGCCGGGGTGGGGGTGGGAGCCAAGTGTCTATCTCTGCCCAGAGCGGGGCGCCTTCACTGCCATGGACACCTCCGAGTACAGAAAGTGGGGCGACCAGTCCGAGGAGGTCCCAGGAGGTATGAACAAGGGGATTGCCTTGTCCTCCCCTTTGGACTCTCCCTGCCCCAGCATTTGGGATTTGATGCGGGGAGGAGCAGGAGAGTAGAGAGGGAGTCAGGGAGTGGGTGCCCAAGAGACAGATCCCACAGCCATAGAGCCAGGGGGACTTGCCTCCAAAGTCAGCCCTGGCATTTAGGGGCTGTGTGACCACAGGCAAGTGGCTTAACCTCTCTGAGCCTCAGTTTCCTGGGAGGAGCCCAAGCGTCCAGGGCTCAGCCCTGGGGACCCAGGAGTCTCTCTGTGTTCACTCAGGGTCCTGGGGACGCTGGGAACCTTGTCGGTGGAAACCCCTCTTCGTAGGGCTGGTTCTCCTGGGGGCCACCGTCCTATGGGCTTTCGTTCTGAGCATCCTCTTGTCCAAGGGTGAGTGACCCCTTATCAGGGAGAGACCGTGTCTGTGTGCTCCCTGGGGAGGTTCTGAGCGTGAGCGCGTGTGCACAGAGAGTGTGTCCATCTTTGGGCTGTGAGCACGCGCGCGTGTGCACATCTGCCAGCCCTTATGTGTGGGCATGTCCGGTGAGTTCGTCTCCTATCGGCGTGTACGCACAGGTGTGCTTTAAGCGTCTGTCCGTCTCCTCTGCGGGTCCCCACACCCCCTGGCGGAGGGGTGGGTTCCTGCGTCCCTTGGCGGTGCCGGCAGGCGCTTCTCTCTGCAGCCTCCACGGAGCGCGGGGAGCTTCTGGGCAACCAGGATTTGCTGAGGACAAACGGTGCGTGCAGAACGGGGGCGCTGTGGTCCCCGGGGTGTGCGGGACAGGAGCGCCTGTACCCGGGAGGCTGGGTCGTGGGTGGCAGCGATACCACGGTGTCCGAGAATGGCCCGGAGTTGGGGAGGGTGTCTTCCGAGTCTCTCCCAGGTGACCCGGCCTGCGTGTGTGCTGGGGGTCGGGGGTGTCGTTCCAGCCTCGAAGCAGACGGTGGTGCTGGGTGCTTTGAAGCAGGAGCTCCGAGCGTGCAATAGCTGCTGTGAGCCGCGTTGCGGAGGCTGGAGGGCTGAGCGCGAGGGGCTCATGGCGGGGATTGGAGGAGGCTGCGAGGGGCGGGGCTTGCGGCAGGCGGGGCGGGGCGGCGGGGCGGGGCGGTGGGGCGGGGCGGTGGGGCGGGGCAGCGGGGCGGCGGGGCGGGGCGGGCTGGTGTCTGAAGCCCCGCCCATCTCGTCTTCGGGGCGCCGCCCCCACGCCGCTCTCCGCAGGCTCTGCCACGCAGGTGCAGCTGCAGAGCGCGCGCACAGAGCTTGGGGAGGCGCAGGCGAAGCTGATCGAGCAGGAAAGCGCCCTGAAAGAGCTGCGCGAGCGCTGTGAGGGCCACTGTGACTCCGACTGACCCTGACCCTAGCCTGTGACCATGACCCCTGACCCTGATCGTTCCTTCCCCCAATCTGATCTTCTGCTCCTGGCTCCAACGCCTAACCCCAACCATGCCTGGACCCTACCTAGTTCCCGCAGTCGGTGACCCTCATATCTTTCTTGACCCTGGCACCTAGCCGTGACCCTTCTCCTGACCCTGACCCCAGGTATAATCTCTACTCCTTTGACCCCCCGCAGTGACCAAGGGTTTGGCTGAAGCAGGCAGGGACCGTGAGGACGTCCGCAGTGAGCTGTTCCGGGCGCTGGAAGCCGTCAGGTTTCAGAACAGTAAGCAAGAAGGGGGACAGGGGCAAGCGGACCCTGCCGTGGGTCTCAGGGTTCCCCCATCTATACGACCTCGCCTTTTGACCCTAGTCTGGTCTCCGTGGATGCTCTCCCCTGGGCGCAGGTGTCCAACACCCACACCACACAACACCTCGATGTGATCCACCTGGAGCCGCCTGTCCACCTGTCTGATCCCCGCCCCCTCCTTCCCGCAGGCTCCTGCCAGCCGTGTCCCACGTCATGGGTGCCCTACCAGGGCTCCTGCTACTTTTTCTCCGTTCCGAAGGCCACGTGGGAGGAGGCGCAGCGTCACTGCGCAGGTGCTGGAGCTCACCTGGTCATTGTAGGGGACCTGGAGGAGCAGGTGCGCAGTGGGGGCGTGTCTGGAGTGGGCGTGGAGGAGATGGCTGTAACCGTGTGGCTTCTCCCAGCTCCGGACTCCCCTTCCTTGCAGGTCTTCCTGACTCGGAATACACGTGGGCGTGGTTACTGGCTGGGCCTGAGGGCTGTGCGCCGAGCTCGCAAGATTCAGAGTTACCAATGGGTGGATGGGGTCCCACTCAGCTTCAGGTGAGAGTTGTGTTTCTGGAAAGACTTGGGGAGGACAGGTAAGACCCTAGGGGGGAAGTGCTTTGGCCAGATAACAGGGACTCCTTGGTTGGCACTAGGTTGTTGAGATGGGCAGGCCATACTCCAGAAACACTGAGGATTAAAATTCTGGGCATTAGGAAGTTAGTCCTGGTGTATTCTAGGACTCAGTTTACCTGAAGTGCCCTAGGTAGAACCAAGCAATAAGCAGGCTAGACCCTGGGAAGGAAAGTTGGACCCCAGAGCTACCCTCAGCCTAGGCTCCCAGCCACGCCCCACTCAACCACTGCAGCCACTGGAACCAGGGGGAACCCAACGACTCCCTGGGGCGTGAGGACTGCGTCATGATGCTGCGCACGGGTTTGTGGAATGATGCGCCGTGTAACAATGAGAGGGACGGCTGGATCTGTGAGAAGAGAAGCGGCTGCTGACCCCGCCCAGTGCCCCGGAGCCACGCCCAGTGCCCCAGAGCCACGCCCAGTGTTTGGAGCCCCACCCACAGCTGTGCTGCGTGGTCTCTCCTGTGGGGCTTGCTGTCCTGGCTCCTGGCGCCCACTGTCAAAGAGTTTTTTTCCATCCATCACTACTAAGAACTAACTACTCTGCTCGGGGCCAGCGGGTGGTGTGGTGATTAAGGTGCTGGACTCCCACATGGCCAACAGCAGTTTGAGTCTCACCCAGTGTCTGGCTTTCTCACTTTCCCTCTCTCTCTCTGGTCAAATTTAAGAGATAACAATGGTGAATAAAATAATAATAATAATTATTATTATTAAAAATAAACCCAAAACAACAAAAATAATTACTGTGCTCAACCCTAGTGTCTCCAGAACCTGAGCCCTGGTACTGCCCCTCCAGCTCCATCACCCCTGATAATGACAGAAGGCAAATGATTCTTCTCTTGCTTATTATAATCTAAAAAACATATTGCAAAAACCACACACCGTAGGGAAGTTTACATATGCATGCCCAGCAAGGAGTCCATTCCACAGACACCGTCTAACGGTCCACGCACTTGCACCTAACCTAAACTCCAAAACCCCTGCTGTGAGGCCTCAGTGAGCGGACCCCACTTCTCCCTTGACTACATACAGCCTAGAGACTCTGGGATGGGGTTGTCTGGGTCTCCTGCATTTCCGCCCAGATGGAGAACTGTCTTTGCAGCCTGAATGAACACCAGTAAATGTCCGAGAAATGAATCCAGGCTCTTGGCTCTGGTGAACTCTTTTTTTTTTTTTTTTTTTTTTTTTTGAGAGGTTTTCGCTATAGGGCGCGTGTGCTGGCCAGACAGACAGAGAGAGACATAGAGACAGAAAGCGAGAAATCACCCCCCAGGGGGATGGTCACGCCGCAATCCCTTCTCTTCCATTCTCCTCTCGAGATCTTGGGCACGCACGGACACGTGCCCGGCGTGAGTTTTAAGCCACCGGGTCTGGGACGCGAACCGCGGTCGACTATGTGGGAGTCCAGCGACATAGCCATTACGCTAACTGCTGGTTCCCATCTGGTGAGCTCTTCTAAGCTTCCTACCAGAGACTCTGGCGTGATCCCTGTGAGTGACCTATCTAAGTCACAGGCTCTGTGATGACCGCAAACCTAGTGATTAACCAGCACTGGGTTAAGAGGGCTTGAAGTCGGGCCTACTTTCCTACTCAGCACCGTCATTTCCTCCGCTCTGGGCTTGGGGCTTGGTTCAGAGCCTGCAGGGACCCGAGAATGGGGCGGACCTAGTTCTCACTCCTGGGACCTCCCCAGTCTCATCCAGCTGAGCACAAGAATGATGTGACCAGTGTTTAATGGGGGAACCCGTGGAGGAGGGACACCGATGCATTTGGAGAAGCCAGCTTGGTCCTCCAGGAGGAGACTGCTGAGAAACCGGTTGTGTTCCCACTTCTTGAGATGACTGTCACCCCCCTGTGGGAATTACAGGCAGCCTGAGGTGGGTGGGGCAGGGCTGCCCTGAGGTAATGAGTACGTCCCTTCTGCCCTGGACACCTAGGTTCTACGACCTAAATGAGCCATCTTGAAATATATCTTGGGGCCAGCAGATGGCATAGCAGTCACGTCACTGGACTCCCACGTAGCCGACCATGGTTTGAGTCCCAGACCCAGTGGCTTGAAACTCATGCTGGGCGCGTGTGCGTGCATGCCCAAAGTCCCAAGAGGAGAATGGAGGAGAAGGGATTATGGCATGGCCATCACCCTTTGGAAGGGTGATTTCTTGCTTTCTGTCTCTGTCTGTCTGGTGAGCGCATGAGCCCTATAAAAAACTTAAAAAAAAAAAAGTAATATATGTTGGGACCAGTAGGTGGCGTGGTGGTTAAGGACGCTGGACTCCCACGTGGCCGACTGCAGTTTGAGTCCTGGACCTGGTGGTTTGCTTTCTTACTTTTTCTCTCGCTCTCTTTTTTCTCTCGCTCTGTCCTTCTCTGGTCAAATTAAAATAAGTTAGTAAATAAATAAATAAAATTAAATAATTCTAAAAAAAGAAAAGAAAAGAAATAATATCTCAAGCCAGATGGCGGGCCAGTGGTAACAATGCCCTTCAAGGCTAACCCACATGGGGAGATTTCAGGTTTGCATCTAAAGATCTCCCTGAGCCCATGATCCAGGGCTAGCTGAGGCTGGGGGGTAGCAGCAGAAAGACCCTGTTTGGAGGGTCTTGCTCTCTCTTATTTATGAAATATTAGGTCGTCAGAAAAGTCATGTTGCATTTTTGCATAGGAAAAACATAGAACTGTCATGACTTTTCCAATGATCCTATAACTTTAAAAGGGGAGGGGGCAGCAGGAGGCCAACACATGCTTAAGGTACTGGACTCCCACATGAGCAACCATGGTTCAAGTCTCAGGCCTGGCAGCTTGCTTTCTCACTTTCCTTTTTTGTCTCTCTGGTCAAATGTAAAACAAATTATAATACTAACAAATTTACAACTTAAATAGTTATTTTAAAAAGGGGAGGAACAGTTTCATAGGCCAGTGGTTAAAGGGAGTTGGATCCCACGTGGCTAACCATGGTTAGAATCCTGGCCCTGGGGGCTTGAAAAACATGCCGGGGCGGCAGCATGTGGTGTGGTTGTTAAGGGCACTGGACTCCCACATGGCCAACTGCAGTTCAAGTCCCAGACCTGGTGGCTTGCTTTCTCGCTTTCCCTCTCTTTCTCTTTCTTTCTCTAATCAAACTGGAAAATAATATTTATTATTATTATAACTAAAGTTAAATAAAATAATACTTTAAAAAAAGAAAAACATGCCAGATGGGTCAGCAAGTGGCATGGGGGTTGAGGTAGATTTCCCACGGCTGACTGTGCAGTTTGAGTCCTGGACCCAGTGGTTTGAAAGGCATGCTGGGTACCTGTGCACGCATGCCCAAAATCCTGAGAGGAGACTGGAAGTGAAGGGATGGCAGTGTGGCCAGTCCCTGGGGGGATGATTTCTTACTTTCCCTCTCTTTCTCTCTGTGTCTCTCTCTAGCAAATGCATGTGCCCTATAGCAAAACTGAAAAAAAAGAAAAAGAAAAATTTGCTGAGTGCATGTGCCTGCGTGCCCCAAATCCCAACAGGAGGTAGACATGGAGGTGAGGGGATTGTGGTGTGGCCACGCCCCATCAGAACTGCTTCCTCTCTCTCTCTGTGTCTCTGTCTCGCTAGTGAGTGCACACACCCTCTGGCAATAAATAAATAAATAAATAAATAAATAAATAAATCTATCCTAGAGAAAGTGAATTTCCAAGGAGCAATAGAATTTCAGCAAGTGGGGCCAGCAGGTGGCATAATGGTTGAGGTGTTGGACTCTCACATGGCCAATCATGGTTCAAGTCTGTGACCTGGTGGCTTGATTTCTCACTTTCCCTCTTTCTCTTTCTCTCTCTGGTCAAATTAAAAAATAATAACAAATAAAATAAAATTAATAATTCTTTTTTTTAAAGAATAATTTTATTTAACTTTATTTATTTACTTATTTTAACTTGACCAGAAAGAGACAGAGTGAGAGAGAGAGGGAAAGTGAGAAAGCAAGCCACCAGGTGCAGGACTCGAACTGCCATCGACCACGTGGGAGACCAGTGCCCTTAACCACCACACCACCTGCTGGCCCCTAAATTCATAATTCTTAAAAAGAAAAAAACAAAAAAGTTTGGGGCCGGCAGGTGGCTTGGTGGTTAGGGGTGCTGGACTCCCACATGGCCGATGGTGGTTCGAGTCCTGGACCTGGCGGCCTGCTTTCTCTCTCTCGCTCTCTCACACACACTCTACCCTTCTCTGGTCAAATTGAAATAAATGAATGAATAAATAAAGTTAAATAAAATAATGTTTAAAAAAGGTTTCAGCAAGTTTGGCTGAAAGGGAGAGTGTTGCAGGCAGGAAGCGCAGCAGGACCATGGTTGGGGGTTTGGAAGGCATGGAATATGGCCGAAACCCTGTGAGGGCACGGGCAGCACAGAGCCTGCTTCCTCAGCTGGGACTTTTGGTATGAATTTCCCCTGCACTCCCCAAGTTTCTCGTTTCCATCCTGGGGAGCAGGGGGGCTCTCCAAGGTTTTCCAGTGGAGACAGGTCTGATGGAAGGAGTGATAAGCTAGAAGCCGTTCGTGCTGAGCAGAACTGAGTCCAGAGAAGAGGCTGCTGGGAGCGCCCAGGGTGCCCGGCTCGACTGAGAGGGAAAGGAGGGACCCCACCCACATCCCCTGGCTGCTGAGACCTTCCGGCTGCTCACCAGCTAACCCTCCACTCTCCCCTGAGCCCTCTACAGATGCAGGCCAGAGCTGGGGGCGGGCGTGTCCTCCCTCCGGCCATCTCCATGTGCATATGTGACAAGCTCACAGACCTTGCCTCCCGGTCACCCGCTCTACCTCACCAGTGTACCTGCCACCAGCAGGTGGTGTAGTGGCTAAGGCGTTGGACTCCCACATGGCTGACTGCGGTTCAACTCCTGAAGCTGGCAGCTTGAAAATCATGCTAGTCCTTGGGACTAGCAGATGGCATAATGGCTATGTCGCTGGACTCCCCTGTAGTCGACTGCGGTTTGAATCCTGGACCCGGTAGCTTAAACTCACACCGGGTGTGTATGTGTGCATGCCCAAGATCCCGAGAGGAGAAAAGAGGAGAAGGGATTGTGGTGTGGCCATCCCACCTGGGGAGTGACTTCTCACTTTCTGTCTCTCTGTCTTTCTAAAGAGCACACGTGCCCTATAGCAAAAACCTCTTAAAAAAAATCATGCTAGTCCAGCAGGTGGTGTGAGGTGCTGGGCTCCCACATGGCTGACTATGGTTCGAATCCCAGACTTGGCAGCTTGCATTCTCATTTTTTCCTTCTTTCTCTGGTAGATTAAAAAATAATGATAATAATACTAGATAAATTAAATTTAAAAAAAAGAAAATCATACTAGGCACATGTGTGTGTGTGCCCAAAATCCCTAGAGGAGAAGGGAGAAGTGATTGTGGTGTATCCTCCCTGGGGAGTGACTTCTCACTTCCCGTCTCATTCTCTCATTCTCTCTCTCTGGTGAGCACACATGCCCTATGGCACAAACCTTTAAAAAAAAAAAAGAAAGAAAGAAGGAAAGAAATTCTGACCCTGCTATTTTTTTAAAAAGAATTATTTACTTGTTTTTATTTATTATTTTTATAGAATTATTTTTTAATTAATGAATTAATTTATTTATTTTAATTTGACCAGAGAGGGACAGAGCAAGAGAGGGAAAGTGAGAAAGCAAGTCGCCAGATCCGGGACTCAAACCGTGATCAGCCATGTGGGAGTCCAGCGCCCTTAACCACCACGCCACCTGCCGGCCCCTATCATTATTATTATTTTTAATTTGACCAGAGAGATATGGAGAGAGAGAGGAAGGGAACGTGAGAAAGCAAGCCTCCAGGTCTGGTCCTCAAACCGCAGCCAACCTTGAGAAGGCCGGGGAATGAATTGCAGCTCACCATCACAGTGAAGAAACGCTTAGCGATAACGAAATGCATTTGCTGCCTTTTATTGCTGAGTCCTGTGCTACCCCAGTTCGTTGCTCTGGTCAGCTGTGGGCGGAGGGTTGGGTGGTTCTAACGCCAATCACCTTACCGTGAATTAAACTGCTACACATAGGCTTGTGCGAATCTGCATGCGAGTGAACCTGTTTTCACTTCTCTTGGGGACCTATCCAGAAGCAGGTCACAGAGCAGGTGAAGGTTTCATCGTATTCAGAAACTGACATTTCCTAAGGGGTCACACCACCATTTCCTGCAGCCCCCACAATGTGTAAGGGCTGTGGTTGGGCTGGGGGAGAATGCTAGACCCAGGGGAGACTTGAACCCTTCCTGAGTCCAGATAGAAGGGTTTCTTTGGGAGCGGAGTGGGAGGGGAGGAAGAGAAGGCAGACCTGAGGAGCACTGAAGCAGATAATGGAGAAAAACAGGGAGAAACGCCAACACGTACTCGATAACCTCTGCTTCCGTGAGGTAAGAGATTGGGAAGCATGTTTGAGAGAGTCCCTGCGTTTTCATTCATTAATTTACTTTCAGTTTTACCATAGGGTGTATGTGCTCACCAGGGAGAGACAGAGAGAGAGAAACCCCCAGCGGGATGGCCACGCCACGGTCCCTTCTCCCCCAGTCTCCTCGGGATTTTGGGCATGCGTGCACATGTGCCTGGTGTGAGTTTTAAGCCTCTGGGTCCAGGACTTGAACCACATGTTTGGCCATGGGATCCAGTTCCAGTGTCTTAACCTCCATTCCAACACTGGTCCAAATCTCTGATTAAAAACAAACAAACAAACAAACAAAAAAAACTTAAATTAAATTAAATTAATTATTATTATTTAATTTGTTATAGGACACACGAGCTCACCAGAGACAGAGAGAGGGAAAGTGAGAAAGCAAGCCTCTGGGTCCAGGACTCAAACCATGGTCAGCCATGTGGGAGTGCAACGCCTTAATCACCACGACACCTGTTGGGCCCCTGGAAGCTTTTTGTTAATGACATGTATATGCATGAGAGAGAGAGAGGGAGAGAGAGAGCACCCCCAAGAGGGCCTGGTCATACCGAGATCCTTTTTCCTCCAGTTCTACATCCTGTCAGGATCCTGGGTGCACACATGCATGCCTGGCGTTTTCAAGCCAACGGGGCTGGGATTCGAACCCTGTTCAGCCACGTGGGATCCAGCCTCCTCTGTTACAGCACTTAACCGGGATGCTATGGGGCCGGCCCAACATTTCTGATCATTTGGAATTACCTAGAAAAGGGAGCAGGAGCCCCCAGACAGTGACAAGGGGCAGAGTGGGTGACAAGGTCACAGGAGGTGGAGGGAGGAGGGCGGGGCGTGGGAGAGCCAGTCTCCAGTGACCGAGAGGTTTCATTCATATCTCTCACCCCTGGTCATTTCTCAGTCACTTCTCGGAGAGGCCCAGAAGGCTTGTTCTGGAAACTGAGGAGCGTTGGCAGGGAGGACACTGTCTAGTCATCCTTGACCTGTCACCGCAGTGACCCCACCGTCCTTGGGGCTGAATCAGCAAATCGCTGGTGGCCTCAGAGCCCAGCCAGGCCTTCCTGGATGGACCCGCAGCCCCGCCACTTCACCCTCTAAGGAAATGGCCTTGAAACGCAGGAGTCTGTCCTTTCCTGCCTGCCCGTCTCCAGCCCAGGAAACCCCCTCTGATCCCAAGGACTCTTCCCAGGGAGCTGAGGAGTCTGGGGAAGTCCCGAGGGGCTCTCCGAAGCCGGGTGAGCCACCCCCTCCTGCAGCTCTGAGCAGCCCCTTCTCCAGCGGCCTGGCCTCCCAGACCCCCAGGAGGACCCCGTTCTCGTCTCTCTCGTGTCCCCAGAGCAGACTCAGGTGCCTCGAGGGGACGGGCTTGGCAGACGCGGGCAGAGAACCCAGAGTTCAAAATCAGCGCTTGCTCCTCACTGCATGGGGGTCGCTTGCACTTTGCCTCTCTGAGCCGCAGTGTTTGGTTTCTTTTTCTTTGAGAATTATTTATTTATTTAAAAGAATGATCTTATTTTCATTTGACCACAGAGGGACAGAGCAAAAGAGAGAGAGAGAAAGTGAGAAAGCAAGCCACCAGGTCCGGGACTCAAACTACGGTCAGCCATGTTGGAATCCAGCGCTTTTAACCACCATGGCACCTGCCGGGCTTTCTATTTATTTATTTTTATTAATTATTATTATTCTGGGACCAGCAGTTGGTGTAATGGCTACATCGCTGGACTCCCATGTAGTCGACCGCGGTTCAAGTCCCAGACCTGGTGGCTTAAACTCACGCCAGGCATGTGTGATGAGATGAGATGAGAATGGAGCAGAAGGGTTTGCGGTGTGCCCAGGATCCCGAGAGGAGAATGGAGGAGAAGGGATTGCGGCATGGCCATCCCCCTGGGGGGTGATTTCTCGCTCTCTGTCTCTCTGTCTCTGTCTTTCTGGTGAGCGCATGCGCCCTATAGCAAAAACCTCTCCAAAAAAAATTTATTATTATTCTTAAATTTGCCCTAGGGCATATGCACTCAGGTTAGCAACAGAGAGAGAAGGGGAAAGTGAGAAAGCAAGTGGCCAGGTCCAGGACTCGAACTGAGGTTGGCCATGTGGGAGTCCAGGGCCTTAACCACCATGCCACCTGCTGGGCCAAGAGCCTCAGTCTTTACATGGACCAAGTGGAAATCATAAGGACAACAGCATCGATTGCCTCGGGGAAAGCTCAGTTGAGATCTGACCCATAGCCTTGTGGTTAAGGAGAGCCAGATCCCAGGTGGCTGACTGTGGTTCGAATCCCAGCCCTGGCGATTTGAAAAACATGGTGATGTGAGCCCAGAATCCCGACTGAATGGAGAAACAGAGGCAAAGGAATTTCTCCCATCGGGGTGTGGAGCTGGATCCCACATGGTCAACTGCATGGTTCGAGTCCCAGACCCCGTGGCTTAAACTCACACCAGGCGTATGTGCATGCGTGCCCAAGATCCCGAGAGGAGAATGGAGTGGAAGGGTGTGCAGTGTGGCCATCTCCCCTAGGCCGTGTGTTCTCACTTTCCTTTCTCTCTCTCTGTCTCTATTTCTGGCGAGCACAAGTGCCTCATAGCAAATTTTTTTTAAAAGAATTATTTTTAACTTTCTTTCTTTCCTTTTTTTATTTTTATTTTTTTTGAGAGGTTTTTGCTATCAGGCACGTACACATGCCAGAAAGACAGAGAAAGATAGAGAGACAGAAAGCAAGAAATCACCCCCCAGGGGGGATGGTCACGCCGCAATCCCTTCTCCTCCATTCTCCTCTCGAGATCTTGGGCACGCACGCACATGCGCCCGGCATGAGTTTAAGCCACCGGGTCTGGGACTCAAACCACGGTCAGCTACGTGGGAGTCCAGCGACATAGCCATTATGCCAACTGCTGGTCCCTAAACTTTCTTTTTCTTTCTCTTTCTTTCTTTCCTTCTTTCTTTTTCTTTCTTTCTTTTGCTTTCTTCCTTCTTCCCTTCCTCCCTTCCTTCTGAGAGAAAGCAAGCCACCAGGTCCAGGACTCAAACTGCAGTTGGCCATGTAGGAGTCCAGTGCCCCTAACCACCATGCCACCTGCCGGCCACCCAATGTTTTTTTTAAATCATACTTTTCTTGGGGCAATCAGGTGGCATGGTGAGTAATGTGCTAGACTCCAACATGGCAGTTCGAGTCCTGTACTTGGCAGCTTGCTTTCTCACTTTCCCTCTCTCTCTCTCTAGTGAATGCATGTGCCCTACAGCAAATCAACAATATATATAATAATAATAAATATAAAATAATAATAAATGAAGTGAAATGAATAATTCTTTTTAAAATGGAATTTTCTAGGAACCAGCAGTTAGCATAATGGCTGTGTCACTGGACTCCCACGTAGTCGACCGCAGTTCAAGTCCTTGACCCGGCGGCTTAAACTCATGCTGAGTGCGTGTGCGTACGTGCCCAAGATCCCAAGAGCAGAATGGAGGAGAAGGGATTGCGGTGTGGCCATCCCCCCGGGGGGTGATTTCTCGCTTTCTGTCTCTCTGTCTTTCTCGTGGGCGCACATGCGTCCTATAGCAAAAACCTCTCCAAAAAAAAAATGGAATTTTTCTACAAATAATTTTAAAAGTCTGCTGAATCGCAACACCCAAAAAATGCCCATGTCCTAATTCCTGGAGCCCATGTCCTAATTCCTTTCCCTCCATGTGGCAAAGACCGTTGCGTTTGTCCGTGCGCCTGCATCTCTGCGTACCTGTTGTGTGTGTGTGTGTGTGTTGTCCCCCCCCCCCCGCTCCTTGCCCTGCCGAGTCCCACCAGCTGTCAATGTGGGGCTCGCCCTAGTTCTGCAGAATTCTCACTTCCCCACAGCGCCATGTCCCCCCTGGGAGACTCTCGGGGCCGCCAGGGGGAGCTGCCAGGACCCAGGGCGTAGAGCAGTAGCCTGGCCCTCCTCCGCGGGGGAAACTGAGGCCCGACAGGGACAGAGATGGCTTAAGCCACGTGGCCAAGACACGGGGAGGCCACAGAGCTGAGGATGCCGGGTGCCCAGCATGGATTTCCCCAGGCTGGGACGGGGACGGGGCGCCACAGCAGGCTCTGAGGTCACAGAGCCCCAGAGGGGGAACATTTAGGACAAACACCCAGCAGCGGCTTGTTTCCCCGAGACCTGAGCTCACCCGTCACCTGGTACCCCGTCTCAGAACCATCCAGGCTAAAGCAGCCCTCCTCTGGATCCCCAACCATGCCTGCCACCACCTGAAGCTGTGTGACATATTTATACGTTTGAAACTGTGCCCTCAGGGCCAGCAGATGGCATGGTGGTTAAGGGGCTGGACTCCCACCTGGCCGACAGGTTCAAGACCCAGATCCGGCAGCTTGAAACTTACACCTGGCATGTGTGTGTGCGTGCCCGAAATCCCAGGAGAATGGAGGAGAAGGGATTGTGGCATGGCCATCCCCCCCACCGGGGAGTGATCTGTCTCTCCAGTAATCACACACCCCAATGGCAAACACCTTAACAACAAAAAAAAAAAAGAAAAGAAAAGGCCTGTGCCCTTACGCTGTGACATCGACAGACATCAAAGACGATGCTCAGTGGGATAAGCCAGCCGCAGAAGGACAGATTCTGTGTGACTCACTCCCAGGAGGCCCTAGAGCAGTCACGGTCACGGAGACAGGAAGTGGAGTGGGGGTGCCAGGGGCCGCGGAGTAAATGGGTCATGGGGACAAGGCTTCAATTTCGGAAGACAGGACAGGTCTGGAGAGAGAGGGAAGGGACAGTGCAGAGCTGTGGGGATACCACGGAACTGGGCATTGAAGGTAGTTAGGACGGTGGGTTGGCTCTGCACCCTGGTGGTTAAGGGAACTAGATCCCACAAAGCCAACCTTGCAGTTCGAGTCCCGGCCCCAGCAGCTTGAAAAACACACCAGGTTTCTTGAGCATCAAGGTTCTGGAACTCGAGGCAAGATTGAGGGGCTGCAGGACCAGCAGTTAGCGTAATGGTTATGTTGCTGGGCTCCCATGTAGTCGACCACGGTTCGCGTCCCGGACCCGGTGGCTTAAAACTCACACCAGGCGTGTGTGCGTGCGTGCCCAAGATCCCGAGAGGAGAATGGAGGAGAAGGGATTGCGGTGTGGCCATCCCCCCGGGGGTGATTTCTGGCTTTCTGTCTCTCTGTCTCTGTCTGTCTGGCGAGCGCACGTGCCCTATAGCAAAAACCTCTCAAAAAAAAAAAAAAAAAGATTGAGGGGCTGCTCCGGGCTGAAGGACAATGAACCATCGTGACACCTCACTGTGACCTGGGATTCTGAACGAAATGCTTCTTCCATGAAGAACGTTCTTGGGGGATCAGCAGATGGCGTAGCGGTGACATCGCTGGCCAACTGCGGTTCAGGTCCCAGACCTGGTGGCTTCAAAATCACGCTGGGGGGAACCAGCAGTTAGCGTAATGGCTATGTCGCTGGACTCCCACGTAGTCGACTGCGGTTCGCGTCTCGGACCCGGTGGCTTACAACTCACGCCGGGCGCGTGTGCGTGCGTGCCCAAGATCCCGAGAGGAGAATGGAGGAGAAGGGATTGTGGCGTGACCATCCCCCTGGGGGGTGATTTCTCACTTTCTGTCTCTCTGTCTCTCTCTGTCTGTCTGGCGAGCGCACGCGCCCTATAGCGAAAAAAAAAAAAAACCTCTCCAAAAAAAAAAAAAAAAAATCATGCTGGGCACACGTGTGTGCATGTCCAAGACCCCGGAGGAGAGTGGAAGAGAAGGGGTTGGGGTGTGACCATCCCCCTGGGGGGTGATTTCTCACTTTCCCTCTCACTGTCTCCGTCTCTCTCCCTCTGGAGAGCACCAGTGCCTTAAGGCAAAAACCTCTAAAAAAAAAAAAAGCTATTGGAGCATTTAGTGGAACTGGAATGGGATATATGCATTACTCGATTGTGATTATTGGATTGTAGGGACAGGAGCGAGGGTCCTGGCTTATAGACAATGCACGTTAAGGCATTTGAGGATGGTTCCACAGGTCAGCAACTTAATTTTAAATACTCCAGAAAGGAAAATGTTCTCTATTATATCGATAACTTTTTAAAAAAAGAATTATTTTATTTTAACTTTATTTATTTGTTTTTAACTTGATCAGAGAGGGACAGAGCAAGAAAGTGAGAAAGCAAGCCGCCATGTACGGGACTTGAACCGTGGTAGGCTATGTGGGAGTCTAGGGTTCTTAACCGCCATGCCACCTGCCGACCCCCGATATATTGATAACTTTTTTTATTAATTTATTTTTTAAGTTTTTTGCTATGGGGCATGAGCACTCTCCAGGGAGAGACAGAGACAGAGACAGAGAGAGGGAAAGTGAGATAATACCTCCTAGGAGGAATGGCCATGCCACAATCCCTTCTCCTCCATTCTTCTCCTGGGGTTTTAGGCACACACGCACACCTGCCCAGCATGAGTTTTAAGCCACTGGGTCTGGGACTAGAACTGTGACTGGCCAGGTGGGAGTCCAGTGCCTTACCCACTATGCCACCTTCTGGCTCCATTGACAGCTTTTTCCCCTACGTATGCAATTGTTTCAAAATAAAAGTACATATTCCTGTACCTCCCCTCCAAAAAAATCAAACAAACTAACAAAGAAAAACCAAAAACGTATCGGGCCGGTAGGTGACGTGGTAGTTAAGGGTGCTGGACACTCACGTGGCCAACCATGGTTTGAGTCCTGGACCTGGTGGCTTGCTTTCACATTTTCTCTCTCTCTTGCTCTGTCCCTCTCTGGTCAAATTAAATTAAAAATAAAAGAATTCTTTCAAAAAAGGATTAAGATGGAGAATTTGACATGTGCATTTCACCACAATTAGAACAAACCAACAAGCATCTGCACTTTTTTCTCATTTATGAATCAAGCCTTGAAACGGTGGTTCTCAATTGGGTGGGGATTCTACTGACAGTCAGTGACTAGGGGTGAGAAATCTAAGTTTAGTGGCACCTCCTCCTGGAAGCCCGTCTGGATTTGCCATACCTAGTGCCTACCCCCTCATATACACATACACTCTTCTTTTCTCCCCCTGGTAACCCCAGATGTTGAAGCACTGGGGGTGTGATTGATGGGGTTGGGGTGGGGTTTGCAGAACATGATGTCCCTGTCCCAGGGGCTGAGGTCCGATTAACGCTGTGATATGGCTTCATCCTGCATGGGGCACAGGTGAGGAGTGGGGCTCGGAGGAGTGGAACTGGGGGTACAGTCAGGGGTCGGGGCCCAGCTGGGGATCACTTAGGGTTGTGGTTGCCGGGTTCCTGGGCCGCCCTGCTGAGCCCGGATCCAGGACGGGGCGGACGGAAATCGGGGCCGGACCCGGCTCGAAGATCTCCAACTTGAAAGAAGAACCGACACCCGCAGCCTGGCCACATCCGCACGGCTTCCTGTTTTTGCTCCAAACTGAGCAAAGGATGCGGTAGATACGCAGAGGCACAGGGTGGGGGCCGTCACGCGACTCGGTCACCGGCCCCGAAGCCTCCTCTCGTCTGAGCGGGGTCTTGGTAGGGACCCAGCTGGGCGCCTGGGCCCACAGGACTCTCCGAAGCTCAGACACACCCCGGGCGGCCTGGCCCCTGGGTCAGGACTCCGTCCTTGGGTCCCCAACATGGCCGGCCGGACTCCTATGCAAGTTTCCTCCTCCTTCCCGTGTCCCCTTGCTGGGACAGTCTGAAGGTCCCCGACCTGGCTCCCATGACTGTCCCCGGGGTCTGTCACCCCCCAGCCTCCTGCTGGCCTCTGTCCACCCAGTACTGCCTCTGAGCGCCCTCTCTTCCCTCCCTCAAGTCAGCGTGTCCCTGCTGATAGGGGACATGCCTCTGGGCTCCTCCCCACCACGCTGGGGACAGATGTCCAGCCCCCTGGGTGGCTCAGCCCAGCCCGGTCCTGGCTGGGAACTGGGACAAGGGTCATAGGTGTTGTCTTTGGACCGAAAGGGGCAGGACGTGGCCTACCCGGGAGTAAGGGTTTGGGAAAGGGGCCTTCTTCAGGTCAGAGCAGGTCGGGGGTGAGTGGGGACAGGGGTGAAGGGGAGAGGGGTCCGTGCAAACAGGAGGTGAGGTGGCATAGTGGTTAGGGCTGTAGATGTCCGACCCACGCTGCTGCCTGGATTAAGGTTCTGGTGGTGCCTTGTCTAAGCTGTGTGACCGTGGGCAAGTCACTTCACCTCTCTGAGCCTCACATCCCTCGTCCGCAAGGTGGCATGGATAAAGCATCTAGCAGCCTCCCAGGGTGGTTGTGAAAATGAAGTGTGTCCGTGTACTGCGACACTAAGAACTGTCCTCGCATTCGTTGTCATTAAATTAAACAACACAGAGGCCGGCAGGTGGCGTGGTGGTTAAGGTGCTGGACACTCGCACATGGCCAACCGTGGTTCGAGTCCCGGACCTGGTGGCTTGCTTTCTCACTTTCTGTCTCTCTCGCTCTCTGGTCAAATTAAAAAATAAATGCATGAAAATCATGTTTACCATAAAACATAATTAGAATAATAATAATAATGATTGGGGGAAACATAGGAAAGATATTGAATGTTGAAGCGGGGAGATTAATGTCTCTGTACTGACTGACATGCATGGCATTCCCTTTTGAAAAAGCAATGTAATACACTGTAAAGTTATATGTAATTCAATGTAATAAAAAAATAGATAATAAAAAAAAGATAGTAATAATAATAAATAAAACTAAATAATTCTTTAAAAAAATAAATGCATGAATAAATAAAATAAATAATTCTTTATAAAAAAAATCAAACTATACAACAAAATTGTCTCTATTTAACCTGAATGTTATCTCCTGTGTCTTTCTTTTTTCTTGTTCTTTTTTTTCTTTTCAAAGTGTTTTTTTGCCTTAAAGTATTCACCGGGGAGACAGAGAGAGAGAGACAGAGAGAGAGAGAGAAAGAGAGGAGTGAGAAATCAACTCCCGGGGGGATGGTCACACTGCAATTCCTTCTTCATTCTCCTCCAGGGACCTGGGGCACGCATGCACACAAGCCCAACATGATTTTCAAACCACCAGGTCTGGGACTTGAACTGTGGTTGGCCATGTGGGAGTCCAGTGACATAACCGCTATACCATTTGCTGACTTTTTTCTTTTTTGAAAAAAAAAATTAATTATTTAATTCCATTTATTATCATTATTATTATTAATTTGACCAGAGAGAGACAGAAAGAGAGAGGGAAAGTGAGAAAGCAAGCTGCCAGGTCCAGGATTTGAACCACGTCGGCCATGTGGGAGTCCAGCATCCTTAACCACCACGCCACCTGAGGCCCCTCACATATCTTTCTTTTTCTTTCCTCCTCTGGTCCTCTGTCTGTATCTCTGTCTTCCTCCCTCTCTCTCCGTCTCTCTGTCTCTACTTTTCTGTGTCTCTCTGCATCTCTTTCTGTTTTTGCTTTTCTTGATATCTCTGTCTCTGCCTCCTCTGTCTCTGCCTCCTCTGTCTCTCCCTCTTTCTTTTTTATTTTTTTGGAGAGCTTTTTGCTATAGGGCACGTACATTTGCCAGAAAGACAGAGAGAGACAGAGAGACAGAAAGCGAGAAACCACCCCCCAGGGGGGATGGCCACGCCGCAATCCCTTCTCCTCCATTCTCCTCTCAGGATCTTGGGCATGCACGCACACGCACCTGGCGTGTTTAAGCCACCAGGTCCGGGACTTGAACTGTTGTTGACTACATGAGAGTCCAGCGACATTGCCATTACCTCCACTGCTGGTCCCTGTCTTTCCCTCTTTCTATGCCTGTCTCTGTGTCTCTCCACCTCTCTCCCACTGTATATTTATCTCTGTCTTTCTCCCTGTCTGTGTGTGCGTGTCTCTCTCTCTCTTTGTGTCTCTGTCTCTCTCTCTCCCTCCCTCCTTGCATAGCGCCATAACCACACAGAGGACAGTGTAGCCAGTTCAAATCCCGACTCCCACTCACCTCGTCCAGCGCTTTGGAAACGTGGGTCGTGGCCTCCGGGCCCCCCGCGGTCCGCTCACCTGAGCAGCGAAGCTAAGAATAGCTGGGACTTTACCCAGAAGAGGCCATGCGTGGAAACAGCCCTGGGCGGGGGGAGGTCATAATTAGGTCTAAGAAAGAAGAAGGCGTCACCGTCACCGGGCTGCGTGGAGAAGACGGAGTCCCTCTCCTGCTCGAACCTCTCCACCGGCCACGGGCCGTCGCCTCTGCCCCGCCAGCCCGGGAGGACAGGGACGCGCTGCCCACTGACGTGAGGGTGCGTGTGCACAGGTACGCGACTGTGTGTCCCTGCGTGATGTGCGCGTCGGGGCTGCTGGGGTGGACACGGACGCCTCCCTGGGAGAAGCGCTCTCGGGCTGAGCCTTGAGGGGTGACATGGAGGAGGTCGTAGCTGGGAAAGGAGGGTATGTTTTAGGGTGGGTGCCGGGGAGGGCAGCAGGGACACCATCTTGGGGGACACCAGTATCCTGTTTGGGGACATAAAAGCCAGGCATGGCTTGGCTGAATGGAAGATGAAGAGTGGGCACCCTGGGGCCCACGGTGAAGCAAATGTGCTGTAAGTTCTCATGTCCTGGGTTCAAATCCCAGTCCCACTGCTGCGTGATCGGGACGAGTGACTCCTATTCTCTTACCTCCGTTCCCCTGAGACCCAGAAAGGAGCCTCCCCCAGCACCCCCAGAATGTTTTCTGAGCACCTACTACGCGCCAGTGTTTTGCCACTCCGTTTTCCAATGAGTAAACTGAGTCTGTCGTCCAAGGAGAAGCCAGGACTCTGGCCCAGGTCTGGCCCAGAAAAGTTACGTCCTCGGCTGAGGTGGCACGGGTGGCAGCTATAATAAGAACTGGCGATATATTTAGTGCTTCCTGCGTGCAGGGCCTCGTCCAAGCATCGTGCGCACCCTCGCAGAGCAGGTCACCTGGCGGTGTGGGTGTTAATGACGCCATGGTTTTCTTCTTCGTCTTTTTAAAAAGAATTATTTTTTATTTCATTTTATGGATTGCCCTTATTTAATTTTTAAATTTTTTTTGAGAAGTTTTTGCTATAGGGCGCGTGCGCTCGCCAGACAGACAGAGAGAGACAGAGAGACAGAAAGCGAGAAATCACCCCCCAGGGGGGATGGCCACGCCGCAATCCCTTCTCCTCCATTCTCCTCTCGGGATCCTGGGCACGCACGCACACGCGCCCGGCGTGAGTTTTAAGCCACCGGGTCCAGGACTCGAACTGTGGTCGGCTACATGGGAGTCCAGCGACATAGCCATTACGCTAACTGCTGGTCCCAGAGGTGCACAGTTATTGAGCAGCCGCTGTCACCCTGCACGTGATCAGCTCCGGGACACTCTGCTTCTGGTCCTGGACACTGGCCGTGTCTCCCAGTGACCCACGCTATGGACGCCGGGTGGTGAACGGAACAAAGTCCGGAAACGGCCATGGGGTGCCCCAAGTCTCAGGTGCTGTGTTGTGCCGGGGACTAGAGCCTGACCGCTACCTAACCCTAAGCCTCTTCAAACCCAGATCCCAGCCGGAGCGGCGGCCCTCCTGTGCCCACGGCGTGCACTGCCTTAGCAGGTAGTGAGCTCCCCGTCACCGGGAGGACCCAAGCAGGACCGCCATGCAGGAGAGCCGGTACTCAGGTAGGAGGACTCTGTTCGCTCAAGCTCACAGCAAAGCAAGGCATGGGCCTCCCACCCCGCACCCAGCAGACGAGGGAGATTCCGGCCGTTTCTGGGAGAGAGGGTAGTTTGAAGAGGGCCCTCGGCGCGGGCAGCTGCCAGGTGGGGGGTGAGTCCCGACCGGCCTCCCTGGCATGGAGCCTGGCAGGAGAGGGAAGCCAGGAACCTCCCTGCTCTGACTCAACACCCTCCTGACAAAATCAGCTCCCACTGGGACAGCTGTGAGCCCTGCGGCGCTGGAGGGGTGTGGACCAGGAGCTCAGAACCACAGAGAGCCGGCATGGTGGACCCTCAGAGCCAGGGTGAAGGTGGGGGTGGAGGCCCACCGTGGGGCATCAGGGCAGGCCTTTGGGGGGCCCAGGTGTTAAGGGGGTGAGGCCTGGGGGTGTCCCACACTGGAGAAAGAACGGGGACGCAGTGTCCTGTGTCCGGGGCAGGGGCTCAGGTTCGGAATAGAGCCCGAGGGTCCCGAGCTGCAGGGTGGGGGCTGGAGGTCAGAAGGGAAGGGAAAGGGAGGGCCCCGCGGTGGTCTCGGCTCCCGGGCCCAGGCCCCTTCCCTGCGGACAGTGAGCTGGACCCGAGCCAGGCCTGCTGCGTGCTGGCGCGTGGACAGAAGCAGCAGCAGACGTGGGGCAGGGCGGGCAGAGACGGACAGACCGAGGGCAGGGCGGGCTGACGGACACACGCTGGGTGCACGGGGCCACTGAATGGCACCCGCGTGTGCGAGGGTGTGCAGAGGGAGCTGGGGCTCCACGGAGACCTTCTGGGTGAGGGAGAGCCGCCCGGGGTCTGGCCTCACCCTGCAGCCCCCGCTCCCTGTCTGACCCTGGCAGGGTTCTCGGGGCCTCCCAGGAAGCGATGCTGCCGACGGGGGACCCTGCTCCTGGTCCTGGGACTGGTGACCGCTGCGCTGTGGGCCGGGCTGCTCAGTCTGCTTCTCGTGTGGCGTGAGGACACCCCCAGCCCTCGGGACCCCCTCCCCAGCATGCAGGGGCCCCTGTGTCCCTCCCAGACCCCGTGCAGAGGCTAGGCACCGCAGCACACCCCGCCGAGTTCACTTCCCCATCTCAGCTTCCACCTAGGCCCTGCCAGCCTCTTCCCGTGCCCCCCGGGAGCCCCCACTGTCTCCCACCCCTCTGGCACCTCTCGTGGGTCACACCCCAGGCCTTCATCCCCAGCCGGGCAGGCAGGGACCCCCCCCGGCAACCCCGCTCTTCCTTCCTCTTCTCGCTCCCTCTCCCCGCAGACTGGGACACCCTGGAGAATCTGAAACAGCTGGAAAAGGCTGCTGCCCGGAACGGTACGGGGCGGCCACGGGCGGCCACGGGGAGGGCCAGGGCCACAGCTCCCCGCCGGCCTCTGCTCCTGACCGCTGTGGGGCTTGGATAGTCCCTCTCTGGGCCTCAGAGTCCTTTCCACCAGGGGCGGGAGGAACCCGGAGGGGCCTGGAGAAGTGACAGCTAGCACACGGACATCTAGACAGCCAGCGCCACGGAGCCCCCGGGCCGAGTCCCCTCACCTGTGAAAGGGCGTGTTTTAGTGCCCGGGCACCCCGCGCTGACCTGGGTCACACTGAGACACGCCCACTGCGCTCCTGTACGAACAGCAGCAGTCACGGGGACCGTGTCGGGGGAGTCCCCTGGGCTTGGGCTGGGGCGGTTTCGAGGATCTGCTTTTGTGGCTCCTGGGGACACCTCGTCTCTCTTGCTGCCCCAGTTTCTCAAGTGGCCAAGGACTTGCAAAGGCACCAGAGTGACCACATGGCTCAGAAATCCCAGGGTAAGCCGCGTCTGGTTGGGGGTGGAGGAGGGGAAGGGAGGAAGGGTTTAGACGTCACTGGACACAGTGTAAAGACCAGTCACGTGCAGCCGGCAGGAGGCACTGGACTCCCACATGGCCAACAATGGTTCGAGTCCCAGACCTGGTGGCTTCCGTTCTCACTCCCCTGCCCCGCCCAGTCTCTTTCTGGTCAAATTTAAAAATAATAATAATAATAAATAAAAGTAAATGAAATTGTTTTTGAAAAAGGGCCCAGCAGATGGCATAGTGGTTACATCTTGGACTCTCACATGGTCAACCCTGGTTTGAGCCCCAGACCCAGTGGCTTAAAACTCATGCTGGGCACGTCTGCATGTATGCCCAAGATCCCAAGAGGAGGGACCAGCAAATGGCATAATGGTTACGTCACTGGATTCTCACGTAGTCAACTGCAGTTCAAGTCCCGGGCCAGGCGGCTTAAACTTGCGCTGGGCACATGTGCATGCATGCTCAAGATCCCAAGAGGCGGATGGAGGAGAAGGGATCGTGGCATGGCCATCCCCCCTGGGGGGTGATTTCTCACTTTCTGTCTCTGTCTTTGGTGAGTGCATGCACCCTAAAGCAAAAATCTCTCTCTCAAAAAAAAAAAAAAAAGTTTTGGGACCAACAGTTGGCGTAATGGCTATGTCACTGGACTCCCATGTGGCTGGCTATGGTTCGAGTCCCGTACCTGGTGGCTTAAACTCATGCTCGGTGCGTGTGAGTGCATGCCCAAGATCCCGAGAGGAGAATGGAGGAGAAGGGATTGCGGTGTGGCCATCCACCCTGGAGGGTGATGTCTCGCTTTCTGTCTCTCTGTCTCTCTCTGTCTCTCTGGCAAGCACATGCACCCTATAGCAAAAACCTCTCCAATTAAAAAAAAAAAAAAAAAGACCAGCTATGTCCCCAATTCTGTGAACTGCAAAACGAACAGGGGCCCCAAAGATCCCAGCGAAGAGGCCAAGGGGCGGTGGCCTTGGAAGGCTTTTTGACTACTAAAGTCCCCTTCCCTGTACCCAGCTCTTCAGATGGTGGAAGAAGTGAAAGCTGAGCAGAAGAAAGTAAAATCTCAGGGTGAGAGACTGAGAGTGGGGGGGGGAGACTGGGGGCCAGGTGTGGGGACCCTCCGTCCACCCACACGCGTCGTCCCTGAGGTCAGCCCACCCTCCTGTGCCCATAGACTCCAAGTTCTCCCAGTACCTGGACAGACTTCGAGAGGATCTGAACACACTCAAGTCCCAGGGTGAGGCCTGGGGAGGGAACGGGACGGGATGAGGAGGGGGCCTGCACGTCTGTTCCTGAGCACGGCCTACCTCCCCCTACCCCGTCTGCACCCCCCAGGCTTGAATGAGAGGCGCATGGCCTCGGATGCACTCAAAAGGCTCCAGGAGGAGGTGGCGAAGCTGCGGATAGAGCTGCAGGTGTCCAACGGTGAGCGTGTGGGTCTCTACAGGGGCGTGACTACACTGCATGGGGGGTTAAGTAGGTAGTGGGCCAGAGGACGGGAGGGGGCACACCAGAATGCCCTTTCTGGGGCCAGCAGATGGCATAGCGGTTATACCGCTGGACTCCCACATGGCTGACTGTGGTTCAAGTCCCGGACCCAGTGGCTTGAAACTCATGCCAGGCGCATGTGCGTGCGTGCCCAAGATCTTGGGAGAAGGGATTGCAGTGTGGCCATCCTCCGGGGTGGGGGGTGATTTCTCACTTTCTCTCCCACTGTCTCTACTTTTCTCTCCAGCGAGTGCATGTGCCCTCTCTTAAAAAAAAAAAAAAAAAAAAAAAAAAAAAAGGACCAGCAGTTGATGTAATGGCTATGTCGCTGGATTCCCATGGAGTCAACCATGGTTCGAGTCCCGGATTCGGTGTTTTAAACTCACACCGGCGTGTGTGCGTGCGTGCCCAAGATCCCGAGAGGAGAATGGAGGAGAAGGGATTGCGGCGTGGCCACCCCCCCCCCGGGGGGTGATTTCTCACTTTCTGTCTCTCTGTCTCTCTCTGTCTTTCTGGTGAGAGCACGTGCCCTACAGCAAAAACCTCTCCACACACACACACACACACACACACACACAAATGCCCTCTGGTTCCAAGTTGCTTCCCTCCTCGGATTTGGGGGCTCCTATACGTTTTTCTCCCTGGGAGTCAAAGCAGCCGACATCAGCCATCTCTGGGCTCTCCCCGTCAGAGTTCTCTGCTCAGTGCAGCACAGCAGGGCCAGCAGGGTTCCCTCGGTCACAGCCCTCGTGGTAGGGTGACCCAGCCAGGGCGTCCCAGGGGTAACGTCTGCAGCAGAGCGAACGCGGGGACGGCGGCGTCTTCCTGGGGTGGGGGGCAGCCGTGCAGAGCCCGTGTCCGGGTCCCCGTCCTTCACGTGGGCGGGAACGGAGGCTGACCGCTCTGCCAGCCCCGACCCAAACCAAGATCTTCCGCCTGTGGGAAGCCCCCGCCGCCCCAACCGGACAAAAGAGGAAGGATCTCGGCCTGGCTGGTAGGAGCCCGCCCCCTGGGAAACGTGTGGCTGCGGGAATTCCGGCACAAAAGCCCTCGGGGGTTCCTCAGAGCGGGGTCTGGGCCACGCGCACCTCTTATTCTTCTGAGTTCACCCATTTATTTACCCTTGAGCATGAGAGGGGTGGGGAGAGAGAGGGGAACCCCAAAAGGGCTCCCCGCAGGCCCAGCCATCCAGCCCCGCACAGCCCAAAGGGAAGACCTCAGAATGTGAACCTGGGATGTTCCCAGGTGGGCTGGGCTCTGCCTCTCAGTCGCCACTGTGCCACCACCGCTGGCACTGTGCTTTTTTTTTTGTCATTTTGCAATAGGACACATGTGCTCACTGGAGAGAGACAAAGAGAAAGAGAGGGAGAGTGAGGGGATGGCCGCGCCGCAATCTCTTCTCCTCCATTCTCCTCTCAGGGTCCTGGGCACGCACGCACGCACGCCTGGCATATTTTCCAAGCTCCCAGTTACAGGATTTGAACCACGCAGTTGGCCATATGGGAACCAGTGGCCTTAAATCCCACACCCCTGGCTGGCCCGCCCCCCATGCTCTCTTCTGACAGGTCCCCTCCTGTCTCTTGCAGTCCCCATAGTGCCTACCTCAGTCTGGCCCCATGGCCTAGGGTCTGACCCCCAGGTCTGGAGCTCTCTGCACAACCTCAATAAAACAGCCAGGCCTTCTCCACAGTCTCCTGTTTTTTTTTTTTTTTAATTTATTTATTTTATTTTTTATTTATTCATTCATTTTATTTTAATTTGACCAGAGAGAGACACACAGAGAGAGAGAAAGAGGGAAAGTGAGAAAGCAAGCCACCGGGTCCAGGACTCGAACTGTGGTCGGCCATGTGGGAGTGTCCAGTGCCTTAACCACCACGCCACCTGCTGGTCTCCGATGGTCTTCTGTTTGAATGCTGCACACCCCACCCCCCACCCGAGGGGCCAAGTACTGGTTACCATTTTATGGGCAAGAAACACACCCAGTTTGGAAATATGGTGGACCCCACCCCCTAGAGAAAGGTGGCCATAGCCGTGGAACCCTCCCTACATGTCACGATAAGAACACCTATTTCAGGGACCAGCAGATGGCCTAATGGTCACATTGCTGGACTCCCACATGGCCAACCACAATTCGAGTCCCAGACCCGGCAGCTTCGGACTCACACCAGGTGTGTGTGAGTACGTGCGTGCCCAAAATCCTGAGAGGAGAATGGAGAGATGAGATTTTGGCATGGCCATCCCCCCTAGGGGGTGATGGCTCACTTTCTGTCTCTGTCTCTCTTTCCGGTGAACACACACACCCTATAGCAAAAATCTCTTTAAAAAAATCCTACTTCGTACTCATTTTTTAAAAACTTTATTTATTTGTGATCAGAGTGAGAGAGAGAGAGGGGGAAAGTGAGAAAACAAGCCACCAGGTCCGGCACTCGAACCATGGTCGGCCATGTGGGAGTCCCGCGCCCTTAGCCACCACGCCACCTGCTGGCCCTTATACCCATTTTTTTCATTCCCAGAGGGCATGTATGGTCACAGAGACAGTGAGGCAGAGGGGGGGAGAGAGAGAAAGCACCCCAATGTTTGCGGTGATGGCGGTGGTGATGCGTCCTTGGACAGGAGTGGGTCTGGGGTGCTGACGGTGCGGGCTGAGGCGTTTCTGGCTGTGGAGTTGGCGAGGGTGGTGATGACTGAAGCACTCTTGCCCAGGAATTTATTTAGGGCCACGGTGCCACAGTGGAAGTGCTGTGGCTTTGGATATATTTATGGCACTGGGAATGGCAGCTGGGTTGTCACTCTGGTCATGAGGCGATGCCCATGGTGACGCTGGCGTTAGCCGAGGTGCCACTAACCAGGTGGTGCTGACGGCAATGGTATGAGTGACCGATGTGCTTCTGCCTGGGAGGTGTTTGTGGTTGAGGTGCCACCGGCCACGTAGATGGTGTTGGTGACACCATGGTGACAGTGACACTAAAGTGTCACCAACTATAAAGCCTTAGGAGGGGGGGGTCTTCTAAATGTTCATGGAAAATGCGTATCATGAAAAAACGATGCATGCATTTCAAAAAGTATTGTGTGGAAATAACCTGTATTTTAATGACACGTTGCCACGGATTTTTCCGAAGTGGCCTTGTGCCAATAGCGATGATGCCAGCGGAAGATGCTTCCAGATGTCCTTACGGTGCCGGTCCTGATGGGGGTGTTTGTGGTGACTCTGGTGACCGAAGTCTTGGTAGATGTGAATGTGTGTGTGGCCGTGGGGGTGGCAACTGGGGTGCCACTGACTGTGGATGTATTTAGGGTGATGGTGCGGGCAGGTGAGGGTCTTCCCGTTGTGGGGAGTCTGTGGAGTGGTTGAGGTGCTGCTACCTGTGAGGTGTTGGAGGAGATGGTGTTCATGGTCGACATTTGTGGTGATGGTGGTTGAGGTGCTGTTAATCCTAGGGGTGTCTGTGGCTGAGGCGGGGCTGACCCTGGGGGTGTCTGTGGCTGAGGGTGGGCTGACCCTGGAGGTGTCTGTGGCTGAGGGTGGCCTGACCCTGGAGGTGTCTGTGGTTGAGGCGGGGCTGACCCCAGAGGTGTCCGTGACTGAGGGTGGGCAGACCCCGGATGACTCTGTGGCTGAGGGTGGGCTGACCCTGGAGGTGTCCGTGATTGAGGTACCACTGACCACGGAGCTGGCGATTTGATGGTGTGGGAGACTGAGGCATTGCTGGCCATAAATGAATTCATGGTGATGGTGCTTCGGTGTTTGTGGTTGAGCGTTAGCTGTTGGTGGTAGCTGAGGTGCTGCTAATGTGAGGTGCTGATGGAGACGGTGTTAGTCATTGACGTTCATGGCCCCAGTGCTTCAGATGCTACCAACCCTGGAGGTGGTCATGGTTGAGGCGCCACTGACACGGAACTGGTGATGGGGTAATGGTGTTGCAGCTGAGGGCTTTCTGGCCACAGACATGCTTACGGTGAGGGAGTTGGGGGCTGAGGTGTTGGCTGACAGTGGCTTGTGGTGGAGGTGTTGGTGTGAGCTGAGGTGCTGATGGCGACTGCTGCTGGTGGCTGACTGGCCGCCACGGCGGGTTCACTGCTGGTGGCTGAGGTGCTCCTGCTGCGAAGCTGGTCTTGAGTGTAGACGTCGGAGCTCCAGCGGGAGGCGTGGTGGCGAAGGCGGACACTCCCACATGGCCGACCATGGTTGGAGTCCTGGACCTGGTGGCTTGCTTTCTCACTTTCCCTCTCTCTGTTTCTCTCTCTGGGTCTCTCTCTGGTCAAATTAAAATAAATGAATGACTATATTAAATCATTCTTTAAAAAATAATCATTAAAAAAAATGTCAGCGCTCCAATGAGACCACCTGCTAGGTTATGGGGTGGGTCTGCTTTCAGCCTGCACCTCCGGAGTGATTCCAAGAGAGACGCTGGCACTCGCCCTGCCCATGGTGCCATCCACGGCGCCCACCACCGTGCCCGCCACGGTGCCCTCCACGGCACCTGCCACCATGCCCGCCACGGTGCCCTCCACGGCACCCGCCACCATGCCCACCAGGGGGCCAACCACGGCACCCGCCACCATGCCCACCACCATACCCGCCACCGCGCCCACCACTGCTGCCCCCACGGGCCTCTCCTCCACCGCAGGCTCCATGTGCAACCTGTGTCCCAAGAACTGGGTGAACTTCAAACACAAATGCTACTACTTCGGCAAGGGGGCCAAGAAGTGGGTCCAGGCCCGGTATGCCTGCGAGGACCTGGGAGGGCGGCTGGTCAGCATCCACAGCCGGGAGGAGCAGGTGGGCCTGGCGCTGCAGCGGCGTGGGCACGGGGCAGGGGCGGGCCTTCCCAACCTCCTGAGGTGGGCGGGAGGGGTCCTGGCCCGTGGCCTCGGTCCTCCAGCCCTGTCCTGTACCCCCAGGACTTCCTGACCACACGTGCTCATAAGAAGGGCTCCTGGATCGGCCTCCGGGACCTGTTTGTGGAAGGGGAGTTTCTGTGGATGGACGGGAGCCCCGTGGGCTACAGGTGAGGAGTGGGAATACCACGGGGGGAGGTGTCCTGGGTGAGTCCCACTGGGGCGGGGCCCTCGGGCCTAACCTCAGAGAGGACGCTGAGGTAGACATGAAGAGTGGGCTGGACCGTGGAGAAGGGGTAAACTGCGGCACTGCAGGGCAGTCCACGTGGGCAGGTCCCAGGTTCGTGTCTGGAGACCTCCCTGAGGTAGCGAGTCCGTGTGCCCACAACCCGGGGCTGGCTGAGGGCCGAGGTGGGTCACAGTGTCGAGGCTCTGCTGGGGGCAGGGGGTCCTCTCTCTTGTTCATGAGGAAATAAACAAACTTTAAAAAAAAAAAAAAAAAACAGAAAGCAAGGCCCAGCCACTGTGGTGCAGTGGGAATGCAAGTGACGTTCCAGGCAGGAAGCCACGTGGCCGGCCGTGGGTTCAGATCCCGGATTGGCCTGAGGACACGCTGGGCGTGGACACAGAGTCCTGAGTGACTGAGAAAAAGATCACAGCCTCGTGAGACCCTGTAGAGAGCGCGTCTCTGTCTCCCGTGCATGCATATGTGCTATCTTGAAGAACATCTTAAGACGGGCCAGCAGGTGGCATGGTGCTTAAGGGCACTGGACTCCCACATGGCCAACCGTGGTTCAAGTCCCAGACCTGGCAACTTGCCTTTTCACTTTCCCCCTTTCTTGCTCTGTCCCTCTGGTCAAATTAAAAATAAGTAAATAGGGACCAGCAGTTGGCGTAATGGCTATGTCGCTGGACTCCCATGTAGCTGACCATGGTTCAAGTCTCGGTACCCGGTGGCTTAAACTCACGCCGGGCGCCTGTGTATGCGTGCCCAAGATCCCGAGAGGAGGATGGAGGAGAAGGGATTACGGCATGGCCTTCCCCCCTGGGGAGTGATTTCTCGCTTTCTCTCTGTCTCTCTCTTTCTGGCGAGCGCGTGCACCCTATAGCAAAAACCTCTAAATTAAAAAAAAAAAAGTAAATAAATGAATGTTATTTTTAAAAATGTAAGAGTTAAAAAATTTTAAATATGCTTTTATGTTTTATTTTTCAATTGTCAGAGGAGAGAGAGAAGGAAAGGAGAAAGCACCCCCCAACCAAGGGGGCATGGTCATACCGCAGTCCCTCCTCTGGCCTTCCCGCCTTTCAGGATTTGGGGCACACATGCACCCGTGCCTGGAATGATTCTCAAACTGCCAGGTCCAAGATTCAAACGACACGGTTGGCCATGTGGGATCCAGCTGCCTCGACCGACATGCCACAGGCTGGCTTTTTTTTTATTTAAAGATTTTTGGCATATGGCACATGTGCTCAGCATAGACAGACAGAGAGATGGGGGGGGGGGTGAAGTGAGAAACCGCCCCCCCAGGGGGGATGGCCACGCCACAATCCCTTCTCCTCTCGGGATCCTGGGCACATACACGCTTGTGCCTAGCCTTTTCCAAGCTGCCAGGCCCGGGCCTTAAACTGCAGTCCGGCCATCTGGGGTCCAGGTCCAGCGCCTTGACCGCCATGCCACCACCCAATTTCTTTTTTTTTCTTTGAGAGGTTTTTGCTATAGGGCGCGTGCACTCGCCACACAGACAGAGAGAGACATAGAGACAGAAAGTGAGAAATCACCCCCCAGGGGGGATGGTCACGCCGCAATCCCTTCTCCTCCATTCTCCTCCCGGGATCTTGGGCACGCACGCACACGCACCCGGCGTGAGTTTAAGCCACCGGGTCCGGGACGTGAACCGTGGTTGACTACGTGGGAGTCCAGTGACATAGCCATTATGCTAACTGCTGGTTCCCATCACCCAATTTCTTAACGTGAAAAAGTGAGGGTACCGGGAAGGGGAGGTCAGGGGCCCCGGCTGGGGCTCAGACAGGCTCTTCCAGGGGAAGAGGGGCAGGCGCTCGGGTGGGGGGGCTCCCACACAGGGGGGCACTGAGCCCTGCGCTGCGGGAAAGGGGCTCCTGCCTCACCCCGTTCTGACCCGAGGCCTTTCCCTCCAGCAACTGGCAGCCAGGGGAGCCGAACAACCACGGCCAGGGTGAGGACTGCGTGGTCATGAAGGAGTCCGGGCAGTGGAACGACGCCTTCTGCCGCGACTACCTGGACACCTGGGTGTGTGACAGGCTGGCCTCCTGCAAGCCGCCCACCACCCTGCAGGACGTGCTCTGAGCGCCCCCGCCACCCCCTCTGCACCCTCCCCCACGTTCTTGTAACCTCCGGAGGGAGGGCACCTCCCACTGGGGCGCGGTCGCACCCCAATTCCTTCTCCATGTGTCCAACCTATCTGGATTTGGGGCACCAGGATGCTCCCCAGGTCACCAGGGATTTGAACCACGGTTGGTCACGTGGGACCTGGTTCACCTGATCCACCAATGCGGTAAGACCCGCCTCCGCTCACGTCTCCTGCTCTGACCCAAGCTGCCTCCTGACCAAGCCGGGCACCCCTGGTCTACCTGCCGTGTCGCACCCGTCCACTCAGACAGAGACCCCCCCACACCTCCCTAAAGCCCTACTCATAACCAGCGAGGGGGACCCAGCCGAAGGCCCTGCGGTTCTTTTTCTGGACAGACTTGTTCAGGTCCTAGTGCTAGGGCTGGGGCGGATTTCCTCAAGTTCCTCCCCCTCCAACAACCGCAAAATATCAGGAAGGACTTTTCCAGGAGAGGCACAATCAGGGACCAAGGCTGTGGGTCCCTGTGGGGAGGAAAGGCTCCCTGAGGTGTGCGGTTCACTTTGACTTGGAAAATACATTCTTGGAAAATACTTTCATTTGCCTGTCTTGTATCTGCAAATTAACATCTTTTTTTTCTCCCCAGAAGTTTTTGCTATAGGGTGCGTGTGCTCGCCAGACAGACAGAGACATTAGAGACAGAAAGCGAGAAATCACTCCCCAGGGGGGATGGCCACGCTGCAATCCCTTCTCCTCCATTCTCCTCTCGGGATCTTGGGCACGCACGCACACGCGCCCGGTGTGAGTTTAAACCACTGGGTCTGGGACTTGAACCGCGGTCGACTAACATGGGAGTCCAGCGACATAGCCATTATGCCAACTGCTGGTCCAAACTTTAACATCTTTTTATCTTTTTATTTATTTTCAAAGAGGTTTTTTTTTTTTTTTTTTTTTTTTTTTTTTCCTAGAGGACACGTGCACTCGCTGGAGAGAGAAAGTGAGAAATCACACCGCCCAGGGGAGACAGCCATGTTGCAATCCCTTCTCGGGATTCAGGGTACACATGCACGCCCACGTACCCAGCATGAGCTTCAAGCCAGGTCTGGGATGCAATGTGGGAGTCCAGCACTATAACCACTACGCCACCTGCTGGCCCCCCTTAAGAATTGTTTTTATTTAACTTTATTTATAATTTATTTAAATTTGATCAGAGAGACAGAGTGAGTGTGAGAGAAGAAGTGAGAAAGCAAGTCACCAGGTCTGGGACTCGAACTGTGGTCAGCCATGTGGGAGTCCAGCATCCTTAACCACCATGCCACCTGCCAACCCCAACTTTAACATGTTAATTGTCCCCAGGAGGAGGGTGGAGAAGGGATGTGGTGTGGCCATCCCCAGGAGGTAGGGGGGATTTCTCATGGTCTCTTTCTCTGGTGAGTGCACTGGCCCTGTGGCAAATAACTTAAAAAAGGGGAGGGGGAGGTATTTTAATCATCCAGGCGTCCAGGCGATGCTGGATCCTCCCCGAGAGGCAGCTCCCCGGGGGAACCTTGAAATATCACACCAGGCACATGTTCACGTGTGCCCAAGTCCCAAGAGAATGGAGGAGAAGGGACTGTGGCCTGGCCATCCCCGCTGGGGGGTGATTTCTCGCTTTCCCAAACCTGCAGACCTGTGGGGCTCTGGGGTGGGTGGGGCCAGCTGGGTTTAACCAGCGTGTCAGGTGATAGTCACCCCCTAAGGAAGCCACATCCTCAGAACCACCTGGGACCTGGCCAAAATGCAGACTCAGCAGTCTCGGGGTGGGGGGCCGGTTCTACCCTTCTGAAGGCTCCCAAGTCAGGCTGACCCAAGTCTGAGCCCGCACCCTGAGTAGCCAAGGTCTACAGCAAGGGACCAACAGCCGCCCCCACCCCTTCCTGTACACATCGGTGGCCGCTTTCCCGCTAGGTCGCCAAAGCAGCAGGACAAGATCGTGGAGCATGAACGATTTACTGTCTGGTTCTCTGTACAAAGTTTGCCTACTCCTGCTCAAGGCGAGTGGATCTCGGCCCGATCCCTCCACCCGGAACTCCCGTTCCCCACCTCTCCAGTCTGCAGATCCCAGATAGCCATCAGCTTCAGGCCTCCTCCCCTGGCCTCGAGAGAGCGCCCCCTAGAATCCAACTCGGGCCATGCCGTCCCCACTCTCCACTTACTATAAATGCGTTAGGGCCTTGGTGTCCCTCACCAGGCTGGGGCAGGGACCTCGGTCAAGGCGGGTGTCGAGCACGCGCGCGCACGCGCACACACACCACGCTCGGGAGGGGGGCTCTCTGCAGACTCTCCCCTGCGGGGTCAGCGGCCCTCCAGGGCGCGGTCTCGGGCGATGACGGCCTCCTCGAACTTGATCATGAGGGTGGTGCCCTTGTGCCAGTGCGCCGTGACCTTGGCCGGGAAGCCGCTGTGCGTGAGCACCGCCTCCACGATGCCCGCCGTGAAGCTGGCGCAGTTGAGCGTGCTGTTCTCCTTGGGCACGGAGATGTAGGTGTTGATGAGCGGCTCGCGCTCGATGATGTAGAAGGTGCGCGCGTCGTCGTTGGCCTGCTCCAGCTTGTCCGCCTCCTTGCCGAACAGCGCCTTCCACACGGCGCCCTTGACGAACAGCAGCGCGCCCAGCACCTTGGTCTCGCGCCGCGCGCCCTTCTCGCGCGCCACCAGCGCGTCCAGCACGCGCGCGCCCACCTGGCGGCCCAGCGCGGCCAGGCGCGCCTGCAGCTCGGCCACGGAGAACACGCGGTTCTGGCAGTGCTGCACCAGCTCGGAGAAGAGCAACGCGAAGGCGCTCAGGCTCACCTCCGTGCGCGGCCGCACCAGCGCGCGCTCCAGCAGCGCTGACTTCCCGCGCGTGAAGCGCGCCTCCATGCCGCCGCGCTGCGGGGACACCGGAAGGCGGGGTCAGGGCCAGGGGGGTCCCTACCCGGCCGGGAGGGGTCCTGAGCCACCACCGTGCTTCAGCTCTGACTTGTGTGTGGGGAGGGCTAGGGGGAGAAACAGGACACTCGGGGCCGGCCTAAAACGCTCCCCCATCAGGCTTAGACAGGGAAAGGCAGGCTGGGGACGAAAGATGGGAGGTAGGTTCGAGGAGAGAAAAGAGACCAGAAGGGGGCGCAATGAGCCACCCCAAGTCCCCGCTCTGCAGACTACGCGTTCCAGAAAAAGCCTCTGTGGCCCTCCGCCACCTGTGGGTGTAACTAGAAAACTAGTGCACCGCGTGTGGGTTGGGGACGTCAGACCTAGGGCAAGGGGCGGAAACAGGCAATCACCCCCCAACACACACACACACACACACACACACACACACACACCAGCACTAACCTCAGGTACTTTCCTGCCCCCTCCCCTGTGGAAAATCAGAGTAAAGGGGGAGGGGGTGAGTCACGACAAAGGCCAGGAAGGTTGGGGTCTCCGGCAACAGGTGAAATCCGTCGTACAAGCCAGGAGGTGGCGGGGCGGGACTCCCAACCCCACACGCTCGAGGGCAGATCTGTCGCGCAGGCAGCCTGCCGTTGAGCCGCGGATGGGCCTGGGTTCTGAAGACCGGAGAGAAGGGCCTGGAGAAGGCGTTGGGACCCTCCCAGCTCTGCGCACCAGCAGGGTGGAGGGACGCGAGAGGAAGGGGGAGCTGTCCGAACAGAGTTTTAGGGAACCCAGGACCCTCCCACCCTAGCTCCTGGAGCCAGGTGTCGGGGAAAGAGCGAGCTGGGGAAGACGGCAGCTGGACCGGCCCGAGGGGCGCAGACGTCCCCACCTCCGGGGTGAGGCGCCCAGGGTGGGGCAGAGAGGTGCTGAGAACCCCGGCCCCGCCGTGCAGGACTGGAGGGATCTAGGGACGGGGGCCGCCCCCACCGAGGCCTGCGTCTGGCTATGGATGCGGGCAGGCGGACCAGAGGGGAAGAGGGCGTCCTCCAGCTCCGGGGAGCCCCTGCTCGGGCGTGCAGAGGGGAGGCGGGAGGGGGCGAGCTGAGACCTTCCCGGGCTGCGAGGAGGGCGGGTGAGCCGAGCCGCCAAATGCTGGGGCCCGGAGACCCCCGCCCCGGACCTCGGGACCGGCGACCGGAGACGAGCTCAACCCCTTCGTGGCTGCCTAGAGTGGACCGAAGCGGGTGGACCGGAGATCGCGGACACCAAGACGCCAGCCCAGACCCCACAGGCCGGCGGGGAGGAGTCCGGGAGCGGACGACGCCGGGCGCAGGTAGGGGTCGCGGGCGGGCGGGATCTCACCGAGAACTGCGGCCGTCGATTCGGCCTGGCTGCTTTACGGCGCCGTAAAAGGCGCTGCGTGCGCAGGCGCGCGTCGGGCGGCACGTGGGGGCGGGGCGTGCGCTGGTGCGCGAGGGTGGCCGCAGGGGGGCGCGCGTGTAGCGCGGGGCGGCACCGAGGGACCGGGCGTGTGGTTGAGATCGCTGCTCTCTCCGCCGCCGGGGATCTCGCTGGCCAGTCCTAGGCTGACAGTAACACCGGGGCTCATATAGGGTGAGCACGTGTCTCTTGTCTCAGGGGCCCACGGCCGTCCTTGCACGTTTGGCTCATATACATCCAATAAGCCGTGGCCATCGGGTTCGGGGCGGGGGCACGGGGGATTCGGGCTCCGTGACACGGATGCAATCACTGGTAGTGTCCCGGGGGGACACGCTTAGGGGCTCATGTGTGTCCGTGCACTTATCAGGTGCTCAGGAGACCTTGTACATCTCTCTGTGAGGTATGTGTGTGCTTGTGAGCACAACCCGGAGGGACGGGGGACGCGGGTGCACCCTGGGGACACGGTGATGGACACAGGATTTCCGGCATCGCACGTTCTTTGTGTGCTTTTCTTCATTCCCAATTCCACGCACTTGAAGACTCACCCCCGACCCAGGTCCCAAAGGTCCCAGTCGCCCCAATAACAGGTCGGGAAGCCACGTAGTTTTCCTTTGAGTTTTATCTTCACGAATCGCAAAACAAGACTGCAGGAATAAATGGATACACGCAGGGCGACCGGCCGCATTTCCATTGTGGAAACAAACAAAACCAGTGAGTGGGTACATGCATCTGTGTGCTCTGAAGATGCAGGCTGACATAACTGAGCGCACCCAGACTGACACACACCTCTCCCCCCGCGCAGGGATAGTGACACGGCACACACCACGACACCCACATTTATAGGCATGTCTTTCCACGACACGCTTAGACACACAACATACCACCATACGTGCACGCATGTTCTTGCTAACACATGTGCAGCACGTGTCACAACATGCACACTTTCAGTGATGTGCTTATGCACGCATACAAGGGCACTTTGAAAGGTTTGTGAGAAAATGGAATTCAAGGGGACCAGCAGGTGACATGGCTAACCATGGTTCGAGTCCTGGACCTGGTGGCTTGCTTTCTCACTTTCCCTCTCTCTTGCTCTGTGTCTCTCTCTGGTTACATTTAAATAAATGAATAAATAAATTAAATTAAATTATATATTTTTGGAGCGGTTTTTGGTCAAGGGCGCCTACGCTCACCAGAAAGACAGAGAGAGACAGAGAGACAGAAAGCGAGAAATCACCCCCCAGGGGGGATGGCCATGCTGCAATCCTTTCTCCTCCATTCTCCTCTCGGGATCTTGGGCACGCATGCACACGTGCCTGGCATGAGTTTAAGCCACTGGGTCCAGGACTCGAACTGCAATCGACTACATGGGAGTCCAGTGACATGGCCATTATGCCAACTGCTGGTCCCAAAATTAAATAAATAATTTTAAAAAAGAAAATAGAATTAAAGTATAAGTTTATTTTGGTGCAAAATACTTAAGAAAAAAGAAGAATTATTTATTTAATTTTATTTATTATTATTTTTAATTTGACCAGAGAGACACAGACAAAGAAAACAAGCTGCCAGGTCCAGGGCTCGAACTGCAGCCATCCATGTGGGAGTGCAGCACCTCAACCACCATATCACCTGCCCACCCCAATATTTTTTCTTTTCATTTCCTAGAAGGTGTGTGTACTCCCTGGAGAGAGATGGGGAGTGAGTGGTGAAAAGCACCCTCTATCAGAAATGGCCATACCGTAATCCCTTCTCCTCCATTTTCTTGTCATGATTTTGGCCATGTATGCATGTACATGCCTGGCATGTTTTTCAAGCCACTGGGTCTGGGATTCAGACCAGTCAGCCATGTGGGATCTGGCCACCTCAACCACCACACCACCAGCTGGCTTGGTGCAAAACATTTTGAAATTCTGGGGCTGGCTGTGTGGCCTGCTGGTACAGGCAGCCACATTCCAGCTGGCCAACCATGTGGTTGAGTCTCATACCTGGTAGCTTGAGAAACACGCTGAATGCATGTGTGGGTGCGTGTGCATGCATGTGCATACATGCCCAAAATCCCGCGAGGAAACAGAGATGGAGGAGAAAAGAATGCAACATGACCTTCCCCGGGTGTGTGTGGTGTTGCTTTCTCCTCTTTCTCTCTCTCTGGTAAGTGCATGCACCCTCCAGAAAAATAAAAATAAAATAAAAATAAATCCATGCATCATTTTTCAGAACATAATGCATTTGCCGAGAACTTTTTAAAGAATGATTTATTTGATTTATTTTTCATTGTCATTATTACTGTTTAATTTGACCAGAGAGACAGAGAGGGAAAGTGAGAAAGCAAGCCACCAGGTCTGAGACCCCAACCGTGGTCGGCCACGTGGGAGTCCAGCACCTTAATCACCACGTCACCTGCCAGCCCCGCCGAGAACTTTTTGAAGACCCCCTCGTAAACCTAACTTGATGCACATGTGTGTCACATGTAGGATGACACACGCATGCAGACCCACTCGCTGTGACAGCCACATTCGCCCATAACACCTTGCTGGGTACATATAGAGACACCCACCCTCCACAAAATGCTAACACACACAGACACACACACACGCAGACACACACATGCACACACACACACACACATGCATGCATGCACACAGGCAACCCCACGGTGTTCACCGTGACACACCATTTTCTACATGGGGAAAGATTCACACTAGCTCGGGGGGCCCATTTTCTGTCACAGACAGTGAGTGGCAGGTGCAATGTCATCATCTGTGGTGGCAGTGACGTCTTCTCATTTACTAGGTGTTGACCCTAGGGGAGGCAGAGAGATCCGGGTCAGGCAGAGCCCACCCCTGGACAGAAGCAAGGCCTTTCATAATAAAAAGTAAGATTCAAAAAAATGGTTAGCAAAATGATCTTGGTTGTGGAGAATGGAGTGATCTTTAAAATGATTTTTTTATATTCTTCTGTATGGTTTTCAATTACTGATGTAAAACATGTATCATACAGACGAAAGTGATAAGATTTTTTTTTAACTTTTTTTTTGAGAGGTTTTTGCTATAGGGCACGTGCGCTCGCCAGACAGACAGAGAGAGACAGAGAGACAGAAAGCGAGAAATCACCCCCCAGGGGGACGGCCACGCCGCAATCCCTTCTCCTCCATTCTCCTCTCGGGATCTTGGGCACACATGCACATGCACCCAGCATGAGTTTAAGCCACCGGGGTCTGGGATTCAAACTGCAGTCGACCACATGGGAGTCCAGCAACATAACCATTATGCCAACTGCTGGTTCCAATAAGTTATTATTTTTAAACTAAGCAAATACATTTTAAGGAAACCAAGAGAAAAAAGAAGCAAGGTCGACTCGGGCTCCACCCTCGCCCACCTCCCTGGGCCCTGACTTACGCTGACTTAACTGCTCCACCTTCTCCAAGATTTTCTTTAAGTTTTCTTTTATTCCAGCTATTTCTGGGGTTTGGGGGGTAGCAGACAGTGAAGCTGCGGTTGGACCTCAGACAAAGCCCCCCATTCCTTGGAAGCTGCCTCCTGCCCGACCTCCACATGGGTGTGGCTGCTGGGACCACCCTCACACTGGGGGATCCTCAGAACTCGAGGAGGCGGCAACCACCACCCCGCCCGCCAAACCCTGAGCGTTGGGAGGGCAGGACCCTGGCTGTCTCCTCCCCTGCGTCCCCAGCACCCAGTCCCGAAGCCTGGGGTTTGAGACATGTCACCCTGTGGAAGGCGGGCCTGCAAAGGCACCTGCTGGGAGCGCCTTCAGCTTCTCCACCTCGCCCAGGGTCTTCCTCTCGGCCTGAAGGATGTTTTCCCTGACCTCCTTGATGCGCTCCCAGGCCGCGCTCCAGCCCTTCTGCTGCTCTTCCTGGCACACTCGCATGGAGTTGGAGACTGGGGGACGCAGCGTTGGGGTGTCCGTGTGGGCCCCGGGGTCCCGAGCCCCACCGCGACGCGATGGCTCTCTCCCAGACCCCCCCACTCACCATTCCAAAGCTCGCCTCTCAGATTCAGCACCTCCTGGGACATCTCGGAATCTGCTCGGGACGGGGCAGGAAGACCCTGGCGCACTACCGTTCTGCTCTCCTGGGAGCAGGCTGGGGGGAAGGGGCAAGGAACGGGGCGGGGCGGGGAGAGAGTCCGGCCCGCCCCCGGGCGCACTCACTCTTCACCAGCAGCAGGGCTGATAAAATGATGCAGAACGCGAAGGTGAAGGCCAGGAGGACGTACAGGATCATGATGGCTTTGTGCAGCCACGGGGGGATCCGGGCAGAGTCCGACGGGGGCCTGGCTGGGCTGGAGCTAGAGCAGAGGGGCAGGCCACGTGACCTCGGCACCTGCTAACACCCCTCCCGCCACGCCAGTTCTTTTGTACATGCGCTTCCCAGAAAGACAGAGACAGAAAGCGAGAAATCACCCCCCGGGGGGGATGGCCATGCTGCAATCCCTTCTCCTCCATTCTCCTCTCGGGATCCTGGGTACGCACGCACACGCGCCCGGCGTGAGTTTAAGCCACCCGGGTCTGGGACTCAAACCGCAGTTGACTACAGGAGAGTCCAGTGACATAGCCATTATGCCAACTGCTGGTCCCTCTTTTTATCTTTCTTTCTCTTTCGCTCTTTCTCTCTCTCTCTCTCTCTCTCTCTCTCTCTCTCTCTCTTTTTCTTCTTTCTTTTTCTTTCTTTCTTTCTTTCTTTCTTTCTTTCTTTCTTTCTTTCTTTCTTTCTTTTTAAACCCACATCAGTTCTAGCATCGTTATGCTGCCCAATGCGGTCAGCAGTTTTGACCATCAGCAAAGGTCACCACCAAGGGCCCCCCTCCCCAGAACCCCCAGCGACTGTCCCTAACACTGTCCCCATCACCGAGCCCCTGCTGACCATATGGCCAGCACCATCAATGTCCCCAGCACCGTGACCGTGGATGGCTTCACGCCCGCCCCCGCCACCCTCCAGATGCCCCATCACCACCACCACTTACAAAGCTACCCCAGCACGGTCACATCACAGCCTCGATGCCACCGCGGGTCACACTGCTGCCCTTAGACCTCTGCCCATTGGGTGGTGTGGAGGCTCACCTCGACTCCTGGGGGGCGAATGGTCACTCTTCAGTGGGTCCCGGTTTCTGAAGGCCAAGGTGATGTTCTCGTAGTCAGGGTCGTTGTCACCTGTGTGGGTCAGTGAGGTTGGGGCCTGCCCGAGCTCTGTGGAGTGTGGGGGTGGCTCCTGGTCTTGGTTCACCCAAACCCTGCACAGAATACATTTCTGGTTGTGAAAGATAAGATGTGAAGAACTAAAGTCTGCTTCTTAGATAAATGTAGTGGGTGTAAGTGAGGCAGTGGGAGATACACACGCATGCATGCACGCACACACACGCACACACACATGCACGCACTCACATGCATGCACGTGCACGCACACACACACACATGTGTGTCACTGGAAGCAACCCTCCAGGCCCTTATCTCTTCCATTCCAACTTCTCCTTTTCTTTTCTTTTTAAATAATTATTTTATGTATTCATTTACTTATTATTATGTTTTTATTTGACCAGAGAGAGAGAGAAAGAGAGAGGGAAAGTGAGAAAGCAAGCCACCAGGTCTGGGACTCAAACCATAGTCGGCCATGTGGCGTGTCCAGCACCTTAATCACCGTGCCACCTGCTGGTCCCTATTTTATTTTATTTTAATCATTTGTTTGAGAGATTTTTTGCTATAGGATGCATGTGCTCGCTGGAGAGACAGAAAGCAAGAAATCACCCCCCGGGGGAATGGCCACACCACAATCCCTTCTCTTCCATTCTCCCTTCAGGATTTCGAGCATGCACGCACATGCACCCGGCATGAAATTTAAACCCCCAGGTTCAAAACTCGAACCGCGGTCAACTACATGGGAGTCCAGTGACATAACCATTTCACTGGTTTCAACATAACCATAATTTGACTGGAGACAGACAGAGACAGAGAGAGAGGGGGGAAAGTGGGAAAACAAGCCTCCAGGTCCAGGACTTGAACCACGGTAGACATGTGGGAGTCCAGCGCCTTAACCATCACACCAGCAGATTCTTAACACCACGATCCAGCCCCAGCCTCGTCCTGGACACACACATGCTCAGGGTCCTCTAGGAGATCTCCAGACTCGAACCCAGACCCTTCCCATGTCGGCCAGCCTTGCACAGCATGGGGTCCCACTGCTGCACTTTTGTCCAGCCCCCCGCCCTTCTCCCACCCTCCCTTCCCCTCTCGAGGTTCCAAACCTTCCTTAGTGCCGAGGCCCCCCTTTTCTTGTCTTTCAAGGCCGCCGCCTGCATCTTGACCTGTTGCTGGTGGCGTTTCCTCAGCCTCCACGGTCCCCAGCCTGAAGATTTGTCACCCGCATCCCCACCCACAGGAAGGTGTCAAGGCAGATGAGGAAATGTGGGGGTGGGGAGAGGGAGGAAGGGTCAACCTTCTCTTTTCAGGGATCCACAGACCTCCCACCTCGGGGCCTCTCCATTCCCAGATGGAGAGGGTCTGAGGACACCAGAGGTCTCAGGGATGCCCAAGAAGAGAAGCCTGTAGACCTGACCACAGGAAGGAGTGATCAGGAAGGAAAGCTACAGGAAGCTGTGTGTGTGCGTGTGTGTGTGTGTCCCTGGATGGACCTCAGCCTCCCGCCTCTTCTGTTTCTAAAGAGAAGCTCAGACAGCCTCATGGAGCAGTGGTTCAGCCCTGTGCCCAGGGAGTTGCATGCCACATGGTGGACCATGGTTTGAATCCTGGTGTTGGTAGCTTGAAAAATACCTCTTGTGTGTGTGTGTGCCCCAGATCATGACGGGATGAGAAATAAAAGGATTGCGATGTGACCACACCCGATTGGGGGTGATTGCGCTTTCTCTCTCAGGCGAGTGCAAGCACTCTCCACCCATAAAAACAGACAGGGGCCAACACCTGATGTGGTGGGTAAGGCGCTGGACTCCCACGTGGCTGATGGCACTTCAAGTCCCAGATCTGGAGGCTTGCTTCCTCACTTTCCCTCTCTCTGTCTGTCTCTCTCTGGTCAAATTTTAAAAAATAATCATGATGAAGAGGAATAATAAAAATAATAAAAATAATTCCTTAAAGTGAAAAGAGAAAGAGAGGGGCCAGCAGGTGGCAAGATGGTTAAGACACTGGACTCCCACCTGGCTGACTGCGGTTTGAGTCCCGGACCTGGCGACTTGCTTTCTCAATTTCTCTCTCTGTCTCTCTGGTCAACTTTTAAAAATAATAATAATAATAATAATAATAATAATAATAAGGACTGGCAGGTGTCATGGTGGTTAAGGACGCTGGACTCTCACATGGCCGACCGTGGTTCAAGTCCTGGATCTGGCAGCTTGCTTTCTCCCTTTCTCTCTCTCTCTCTCTCTCTCTCGTCTTGCTCTCGCTCTGTCCTGCACTGATCAAATTAAAAATAAATAAATAGGGGCCAGCAGGTGGTGTGGTGGTTAGGGGTGCTGGACATGGCGGACCATGGTTCGAGTCTTGGACCTGGTGGCTTGCTTTCTCACTTTCCCCCTCTCTCTCTGTTTCTCTCTGATCAAATTAAGATAAATAAAGTTAAATAAAATAATTATGTTAAAAAACAATAATAATAAATAAAATTTTAAAAGAGAGAGAGAGAGGGAGCTGGCTTGGAAGTAAGAGGGAAGCTGGGCTTGGGGGCCCCCACCTTCCTCTCCCTGACCCAGTTCCATCCCACACAGACTCACCCCAAAGCAATCTACTTCTCCAAGGCCTCGTGGAAGAAAGGAACGGATGTGAGTCAATAGACGCTAACCACAAGAACGCCACCCCCACATCCAGGACTGAGGCCGGACCCACGTCTGTCCCCTGCTTGGACAGAACCCCAGACGGAGTCCTCAATCCAGAACCCCCAGGTGGAGAGGCACTCGCTGTCGTCCACGCACCTGCGGCCCTGTTCTGCCCTCGACAGGTGTACACACGCACTTCCACACACCGTGTCCCAGGCCTGCTCACGGTACATGTCACACTCGTGTGCGTACTTTTTAATTTTTTTTGGAGAGATTTTTGCTATAGGGCATGTGTGCGCACCAGAAAGACAGAGAGAGACGGAGAGACAGAAAGCGAGAAATCATCCCCCGGGGGGATGGCCACGCCGCAATCCCTTCTCCTCCATTCTCCTCTCAGGATCTTGGGCACACACGCACACGCGCCCGGCGTGAGTTTAAGCCACCAGGTTCAGAACTTGAATCGCGGTCTACTACGTGGGAGTCCAGCGACGTAGCCATTATGCCAACTGCCGGTCCCCCTGTTTTTTAAAATTATTAATAAGATATTTATTTATTTTGGTACTGAGTCTTCATCTCAGTTTGAACTGGCCACATTTCAAATGCTCAGTGGCTGTTTTAATACAGTGCAGGTATAGAGTTTTAAAATTCTCCCTTCGGGGACCAGCAGGTAGTGTAGTGGTTAAAGTGCTGGACTCCCACTTGGGTGACGGCAGTTTGAATCCAGACCTGGAACCTTGGGGCTCATGCCAAGCACATGTGCGTGCGTGCCCAAAACCTCAAGAGGAGAATGGAGGAAAAGGGATTTTGGAGTGGCCATCCCCCCTGGGGGGTGATTTCTTGCTTTCTCGCTCTCTCTCTCTGGCAGGTGCACGCCCCCTACAGCAAAAATCTCTCAAAAAAAAAATTCTCGGGACCAGCAGTTAGCGTAATGGCTATGTCGCTGGACTCCCACGTAGTTGACCACAGTTCGAGTCTGGACCTGGTGGCTTAAAACTCACGCCGGGGCGCGTGTGCGTGCCCAAGATCCAGAGAGGAGAATGGAGGAGAAGGGATTGCGGCGTGTCCTTCCCCCCTGGGGGGTGATTTCTCACTTTCTGTCTCTCTGTCTCTCTCTGTCTGGCAAGTGCAAGCGCCCTATAGCGAAAACCTCTCAAAAAAAAAAAAAAAATCTCTCTTTGGGGGATAAAAAGGAGAATATTAGACTTTCTGATTATATGCAGGAAGTGAGTGTGATTTGGTTAAAAATACATTGTTAGGGGCCAGCAGGTGGCATACAGGTTAAGGCGCTGGACTCCCACATGGTTCAGGTCCCCACCGGGGCATGTGCATGTGTGCCTAAGATCCCAGGAGGAGAATGAACAAGGATTTCGGCATGCTCATCTCCCCTGGGGGGTGATTTCTTGCTTTCTGTCTCTCTGTCTCTCCAGTGAGCACATGTACCCTATGGCAAAGATCTCTCAAAAAAACCCCAAAAACTCAAAAAATCACACAAGACACATGTGTGTGCCCAAAATCCAGAAAGGAGGATGGAGGAGAAGGGATTGCAGCATGGCCGTCCCCACTAGAGGCTGAATTCTCACTTTCTCTGTCTCTGTCTGGGGCGTGCAGGTGCCGGCAGCAAAATTAAACACAAAACAAATAAAAGCAGAATATCTACATAGTTGCCCCACCACAAGGGTGGGTGTTAGGGAGGCAACCCCACAGGTTTGCCACGTGACACGGTTGCTCGAGGGCCTCGGGTTGAGAAGCTGCCTTTCACCCACAGGAAGTCCAGGGGGCTGGAGTCTTGTCTGTTTCATTCAAACAGGGAAATTCTGCACCTCTGTGTCCCGCCCCCCTGCCCTGTCCATCACAGACCAGCCTGCTCCCAATTGGTCTGTCTCCTCTGGAGTTGTTACATCAGAAGACCCGTCTTCTAATTCAATGGTTGACTTTTCCTGAGACCAGACGGGGAGCTGGCATCAAATTACTATTAAGTTGATCTTTCTTTTTTTCCTTTTTTTTTTTTTGGAGAGGTTTTTGCTATAGGGCGCGTCCGCTCGCCAGACAGACAGACAGAGACAGAGAGACAGAAAGCGAGAAGTCACCCCCCAGGGGGGATGGCCACGCCGCAATCCCTTCTCCTCCATTCTCCTCTCGGGATCTTGGGCACGCACGCACACACGCCCCGCGTGAATTTTAAGCCACCGTGTCCAGGACGTGAACTGCGGTCGACTACGTGGGAGTCCAGCGACATAGCCATTACGTCAACTGCTGGTCCCAAGTTGATCTTTCTTGGGGAGACTGGGCTTGGCCATGCTTTAGGAAACAATATCCTTATCAGTTCTCCTGAATCATTCCAAAGTTATCTGAAATGTAACTACTTTTTTTTTTTTTTTTTAAGAATTACTGATTTTAGGGACCACCATGGCCACGTGGGAGTCCAGCCACGTGCTGCGGGGTGATTTCTCACTTTCTCTCTCACTCTCGTCTGTCTGTCGCGCCCTCCGGGAAGCTCAGGCGCTGTAGCTGGAGTCAGGTGGGCTCCGCAGCGACCAGGATTGGGACCCCTGCTCATGGCCACCAGGATCAGACAAGGGGTTGGCCCACTGCAGGGGGTGGGTGGGAGTGAAAGAGCAGTTCAAAATACCCTGAAAGGCAGCAAGCCACCCTGTCGCCTTTTCTCCAGTCCAGACATTTGAGAATCAGGCTTTGTCCCCCCTGAGAGCTGGGGGAGGGTCTGCTAAGGGTTGATTCCCGGCGTGTTCCCACCCAAGACCGTGAACAGCTGGAGGGGTAGGAGAAGGGGATCATGGGGCAACAAGACTCTGCTTTCTCTCTCTCTCTTCCCCCATGGCCGACTGTGCAGTTCGAATCCTAGATCTGGTAACTTAAAAAAGAATGCAGGGGACCAGCAGATGGAGTAATGGTTATGTCGTTGGACTCCCATGCAGTCGGCCATGGTTTGAGTCACAGACCTGGAGGCTCAAAATTCACGCTGGGCAATGTGTGCGTGCATGCCCAAGATCTCAAGAAGAGAATGGAGGAGAAGGGATTGCAGCATGGCCATCCATCTTGGGGATGATTTCTCGCTTTCTGTCTCTCTGTCTCTGTGGTGAGCAACATGCTGTATAGCAAAAATCACTCTCTAAAAAGACTTCAGGGACCAGCAGGTGGCATGGTAGTTAAGGTACTGGACACTCCCATGTGGCTGACCACAGTTCGAATCCCGGACCCGGTGGCTTACTTTCTCACTTTTCCTCTCATCAAATTAAAATAAATGAATGAATAAATAAAATTAAATAAAGTAATTCTTAAAAAAAAAAAAAAAAAAAAAAAAAGATGGGGACCAGCAGGTGGCATGGTGGTTAAGGTGCTAGACACTCCCACATGGTCAACCACAGTTTAAGTCCCGGACCTGGTGGCTTGCTTTCTCACTTTCTCTCTCTTTCTGTCTCTCTGGTCAAATCAAAATAAATTAATGAATAAATAAAATAAAAAGAATTAATGAATAAAATAAAATAAATTAATGAATAAATAAAATTAATGAATAAATAAAATAAAATAAAAAGAATAAATAAAATAAAAATAAAAATAAAATAAAATAAATAAAATAAAAATAAAATGTGTGTGCCCAAGACCCCCACAGGAGGGAAAAATGGAGGAGAAGGGATTTTGGCACGGCCATGCCCCTTAGGGGTGGTTTGTCACTTTCCCTCTCTGTGTATCTCTGTCTCTCTTGCATGAGTGTTCACCCTCTGGCAAATGCGGAACAAAACAAAACACAGGAGGGTCCCACACGTACGTGTCAGTGTCCCTGTCCCTGCTCCCCTCACCATGGGCGTGAATTTGTGATGCCTGACATCAGGCAGGAGGTCTCAGCAGGATACTCAAGATTCCTTTCTGGGGGCCAGCAGGGTGACGTGGTAGTTGGAGCGCTGGCCTCCTACGTGGCCGACCACAGTGTACGTCTCATACCTGGCAGCTTGCTTTCTCACTTTCTCTCTCTGTCTTTCTCCCTCTCTCTGGTAAGTGCACACACCCTGTAGCAAATTAAAAAAATAATAAAATTGGGGTAATCAGCAGGTGGCATAATGGTTACGTTGAGGACTCCCACATAGTTGACTGCGGTTCGAGTCCCAGATCCAGTGACTCAAAACTCACACTGGGTGCATATGTGTGCGTGCCCAAAATCCCAAGAGGAGAATGGAGGAGAAGGACTTTGGTGTGGCCATCCCGCCTAGGGGGTGAGTTCTCACTCTCTGTCTCTCTGTCTCTCCAGTGAGCACACGAGCCCTATAGCAAAAACCTCTCAAAATAAAATTAATTAATAAAATAACAATAATAAAATTTGGGGCCAGCAGGTGGCATAGTGGTTAAGGTTCTGGACTCCCACACACC